>CM070519.1:14182528-14782528 GCA_036346375.1 Guadua angustifolia | reverse complement strand
CTAACAACATTGAACATGTTTGCATAGGTACGACATCGCAATCAACATAATCATGATAAGAACCTAAGGCAAAATTTACTCTTACCATACGAGTTACCTTGAGCTTGTCACCGTTGTTGAACCATTGATTGTAGTAGAGTGAGGATGTGGCCTAGTGGGGAGTGCAAGCTTCTCCACCATGTCCATGGCTAGATTATTGCAACTCCACCATCAATGATTATTCGTATTGCTCACTCCTTGACGACGCCTTTAATGTGAAACAAGTTGTGGCTGATTTTGCTCAAGACTGCATAATCTGGGCACTAAGCACACGTTAGCAACAATACTCAAATATTGGTCAAGATCACCGGTAGCCACGTGCTCTTCTTGAGGCTCGAAATTGGCTCGCCGTCGTCATTTTCAGCAAGCAAAGCATATGTTTTTCATCAATATCGCTCTTTGAATCGTCATTGCCGTCTTCATGAATGATGAGCACGCGCTTGTTTGGACACTCCTCATGATGTGGCCAAACCCCTTGCAGCGATGGCACTTGAATGCCTTTTGTTCGCCCGTTGAGGCGACCAGACGATTTACTTAACTCTTTGTAGGAGCTTGTGTGGCACTTTCGCGTCGGCGTGGGTGCTCGTGGTGCGAGTTTGAAGGAGATGTTTTGTTGTTGGAAGGGCTTGGTGTAGTGGTACGACGGACGGGGCAGCGAGGGTGAGGCGTCCACGAAGTAGTACGACCTGCGAAAATGTAGCTTTTGCCCTCGATTGTCGCCCCGCACTTCACGTTCAACTTTGTAAGCAAGATGGAATAAACGAGTCATCGAATTGTAATCCTTATAATCTAGAATGTCCTGGATTTCGCGGTTTAAACCACCTAAGAAACGAGCCATAGACGCTTCCTCATTCTCAACTAAACCACAACGCAACATGCCAATTTGCAATTCTTGATAATATTCTTCTCTTGAACTTTTACCTTGGCGTGGCGCTGCAATTTATTTAGTAAATCTCTAGCATAGTAGGAGGAACAAATCTATGTCGCATGATCAATTTTAATGCTTCCCAAGTGGTGGGTATATTATGTGGATGAACACGGCAATGCTCTCTCCACCAAATGAAGCAAAATCGAAAATTCGCTAGTAGCATTTCGAACTCTACTATTCTCGGGAAATCATGGCATGCAAATTTTTGATCAACAAGTAATTCCCAATTGAGGTAACCATCGGGATCATATTTCCTTCAAAAGGAGGCATATTAAATTTAACTTTAGAGAACACGTCAAGACGATCACGCACCTCATGTCGCGGTGGATCACGTTGCATACCTTGCCGACAAAGCGTAGTCGACGATGGTCACGGCCGTGGTCGAAATTGATGGTATTGCCATCCCCAAATCGATGGCGTAGTGATCGTAGTTCTCATCATCTTCTTCCACCTCCGCTCCCGGCTAGGGCGAAGTGTTGGCGATGTGTGTCCGAACAACCGAGGCGTGGGGCCATGTTGGGAAGGCGGGCAGCAATGGGAACCCGTTGTAGCGGCGTGGGAGACGAGGCGGAGGACAGAAGTTCCAGGGCAAGAATCGCAAGCATATCAAGTCTAGACAAAATAGTGGCAAGGGTAGTGTTAGCAACTCCCGAGCGGTCTCAATGGAACGGAGACGGTCTTCTTGCAGCGACATTCGCCATTAGTAAGTCGACATCCTCACTAAGCGCCTCGGTGGTGGCCCTCGTCATCCTCTCAATGTGATCAACAATTCCCTTCGTGTGTGGCGAGTGATGCAATAACCCTCATCACCGACATAGTTAGTAGAAGACAAGAAACAAAATCACGTATAATGTTCCTATCAACTACTAGGAAGTGGCTACAAGTTGCTCAACACTCAAGCTTTACCCAAAGCTCTTACAAATTCTTACCAAGCAGCGAAGGTTGTCGGTCGTTGGCATTGTCAAAAGTTCTCCGAAGATTGGGTATAGTGATTGCCAAGAGAACGAACAAACGTACGAGGTAGGATATGTGGAGCTTGGTAGGCTATGTTAATTTCCTATGCAATCTGATAATTCTAGTTATTGTAATGATAAGTAATGATCCAAACTAGAATTCACAAGCCCTAGTTGCCGATCTCAAAGATATAAGTGAATTTCAAGGCAACGCACACGCAAAGATAATGAAACTTAATGCAATCAATGGAATGAGCTAACTAAGAATAATTTCAGCACCAAAACTCGTGTTACATAAGTTATGGAGAGACGTTAGCTAATTGCTTCAGAAAAGGTAAAAGGGCACAAGATTGCTCACTACTTAATACAATTGCACAATCTGAAAATGACAAACACAAATTAGGGTTTTGATCAATGTAGTGTCACGGCCACTATTCTCTTTTTTTTCTTCTTTTTTTTTTTTTGGCCTTTTGGCTCTTTCTTTTCTCTCTTTTTTAGTGACTTTCGACCAACACTAGTATGAGCAAAGTTTTGGAATCCCTATTGATATCACAAGAGTTATGATAGTGCAACGTATCAAAAGGAAGCGAACCCAAGCAATTTCAAATCGCTAGTCTCAATTGGGATCAAAGTATTCAAAAGGATGAATTGGTTCCCAAAGGTATGTGCACTAATATTTTGGAATTTTATGGTTGTAGCTGCTACTGGACTCAACCAACTCAAAGGAACAAAGATAGAACACAAATTGAAGAAACAAGCCCAAATTCGGCCAGAACTATGCAGTAAGGTTGTGGCTGCAATTAAGGTATGAAAATGACCGAATCAAGCTTGCTCACAATGTAACAAAATGATGGTACTGTTCTAAGCTTTAAAACAAGTATTCAAATACACAATTTGGAGCTCATATGTAGAAGTTATGGCCAAAACACAAAGGTGCACAGATTCAACAAAATTCAGCCGATTTGACCAAATCCGAATCGGAGTCAAATTCGGTTTGAAGGAGTCCGAATCACGAAGGACACCCAAAAACATTTTTGTAGAGGACTATTCAAGGATTCAGGAAAGTATAAAAACTTCTCAATCGAAGTTCGGATGTGAGAGTTATGATCAAAATACCGAACCAATCTGGATTGCAATTGCAACTTGCTTCCCGAATTTGATGTCAAGATTAAACAACCTTTTATATGGAATTAGATTTCGTGCTCAACTAGGTTTTTGTGGAGAATGTCCCAAGGTTTCAGGAAAGTGCAAAAACACTTGAATCGGTGCTCGTATGCGAAAGTTATGAATAAAACAAAGAACTGGACAGATTGAAATAAAAGCTACGCGAAGGAAAAATAATCAGCAACTAAAATAAGGATTCTAATGGATCAAAACCTAACAAAACTCACTAAAATACCAGATTGAATCTAAATGTTGAATTTTTGTGGAGGATTTTTAATTTTGGACAGAAAACAAAAACTAAGCTAAGGTACTAAATCTCTCACCGAGCAACTTGGCGCTCTGATACCACTTGGTAGCACTTTGGTGTCCCGATCTTTCGATGAGAAAACACACGATCGATTTGTGGAGGTGACGTTGACGATCCGACTACACCGTACAACGACGATGTGCCTTAGCAATCGCTACACCAACTCCGGAGGGTTATTGATCTTCAGGTAGGCACGATCAACCTTGAACACGAGGTTCAATTCCGCATACAAACCAAGAACAAGCAAGAACAAAGGTAAAGGCAATCTGAAATTGCAAATAAAGATGAAGGATTGATAATGTGGGGTTCGAAACAAGGAGCTTTTAGGCGGTTGTTGAGCACGCCCGAATACTCAAAATAGTAGCAATGGCTAAACAATCAAATAAACAAAACCCAAGTCCTGGCAGTGCATACTTGGCGCCTTTGGAAAGTAGACTCGACTTTTAAACGGTCTCATAGGCGAAACCTCCATCGATCAGCGCTGTTGGTGGCGTCTGAATTGGACTTGGTCTTTGGCAACTTTAGTCCACGAGGTCCTTCTCGCGAATCGTTCACCACTAATGGGAGGCTTAGGAACGCGTGGTCATGCTCCGTCCCTGTTCAAATTGATGTGTAGATGTGGTCGTATCCTACCACCTAACCACAGTGCATGAGCGCCCTCGACAACACCGACATTGTTCTTCTCTCGGACTCCTGGTGTTGCACTACAAGAAGGATGCCGAAAATCGCACAGATAAAAACCCATGTGAGTAAGGGAGTCCATGACTAATTTTAATGGCCTACTTGCCTGGCAGTTTTGTTTTTTTACTTTTCTTCTTACATTTTACTCTAAGTTGCTAGTTTTAAACCTGCCAATTTGCTGCCATGACACCATATCTCTGCTTCTTTCTGACGTTAGAGATACTAAGAGGAGGAAAGGTTCGGCCGACTAGAGGTGGGATTGGCGCCCAACTAGCTCCAACGATGGATCCGCCCCTGCGCATGGCCATGGTGGCCTCCTTGCCTCACGCCGCTTAGCCGGCTGCCGTTGCCGGCCTCAAGCTGCCCTCGTCAGAGCCATGTCATCGGTTTCCGATCACCCTTGCCAGTCGGGTGGTGGAGAGAGGCAGGGAAGAAGAGGGGAATTATGGACATTTCACACGTGAGTTTTGGCAAAAAAAAACAAAAAACAAAAACCGAAAATACACCGGAATACTATTTCGAGAATAGTGTGCCAATTCATAAAGGATAGCTTTATGAAGTGATGATCTTTGGCGTGAAAAATAATTGATTTCCTCTTCTTTTTGTGCTATGAAGAAAAGAAAGCTAAGCCTTGCACGCGGGTGATGCGGCCAAATATGAGATACCACACAAGATTTTTAGGTATGGGTGGAGTTTCAAATCTTAGTTTTATTTGAGATTTGAAATTTATAGGTTAAAATAAAGTTAATTAAGTTTATATTTTTAGTCTAAAATGTAAACAAGATGATCCATCTAAACACTTTTAATGTACTCACAGCTTTAGCTCTATAAATCTACTGGAGTTAAGAATACACAGCTTCACTAGATCTACAGATCTAATAGAGTTAAAGCTCTACCGAATACACCCTTAATTGCAAAATGTTTTAACTTTCGCAATAAGTAACCCTTTTATGTATCGCAAGAAAAGGCTTGAGGTGCTCAGAGCAACGCTGCAAACATACCGAAGCCCGAAACAGAAGCCTCGCCGATTCCGGGTTTTGTCCTCTCCGTTGGCGCCAAATCTCACCGTAGGAACGGGAACCAACCGAAAAATGGAAGCTTGCCCACCAACCCCCACCTGCTAAAGCACTCACTCCCTTCGCCCCTCTCCTTCCAGATTTCCTCTTCTACACTACTGCATTCTCTCTGCCTGGTCCATGGACCGCGAATGGGTCTGGGTGCGCGGGCCGACCGAGGCAGCGGAGTGGCCATGGACAACGGCGGCGGAGGAGGAGCGGCCGCTGAAGGTGGTGTTCGCGTCCCCAGCGGAGCACTTCACGGACGCAGTGCCCATCGGAAACGGCAGCCTCGGTGCCATGGTGTGGGGCGGCGTCACCTCCGAGAAGCTCCAGCTCAACCGTACGTAACCGCCTACATCTGCTAATACTTCCCCCTGGTCTCTGAATTCAATTCCGATTTCTTGGTTCTTTCGATGCTTGCATCCAAGCATGGGGATCAACCGATCAGGGGCTGTCGGGTTGCTCCAAGAATGACGCCCGGAAGGCGTTCGACAAAATGTCCCAACCAAACCAAGCATATGTACCTCCCTTTTCATTATGTTGCCGCAAGGCAAGTGAAGGTAGTAGCCATAATGTGCTGCCTGCAAGTGTTCTTGCAGATGATACCCTGTGGACTGGCGCGCCGGGAAATTACACAGACCCGGAAGCGCCCACTGCCCTTGCTGTGGTCAGGAAGCTCGTTGATGAAGGACGGTTTGTTGATGCCACAAAGGCTGCCTCAGGCCTTTTCGGTGGTCCAACAGAGGTATGTCGTATGTGTGAGCATGGCATGGTGTTCTGCATTGCATATATATCAGAACATGTTATTGATTATTGACTTATTGTGTTGCAGCGATGCCAAGACCTAGAAATGTAGCATGTAAAATGCTTGACTACATGCCAATCATTGTGTAGTGATTTAAACAATGATACGATATATCTCATTACAGCTTAATAATGCCTTTTTTGATACGATATATCTCATTACAGCTTAATAATGCTTTTTTGAGTAGCCTTTAAATTCTTCTGTTCTGTAATTTGACCTTCCATTAATTCTACCACTCATATGCAGCTTGTGTATTATAGATAGGTTAATGACATGCATTTTTTTCAGCCTATATTTCGCCATGAATTAAGTATAAATGTTTGATCGGTCGCCAAAAAAATGTTAGAAGAAATCACTTTTTTTTTTTGCTTAGCCACAAAGTAAAACTCTAAAAGTTGTTGCTTGATTTACTTCTTTCATAGTTGAATGGAAGCATGCTTATTTCTAAGAATAACATAGGCTAGTTGAAGAACTCAAACCAGCAACCGTCGTTGAATAGACTTTTAAATTGAAGATTATTATGCCATGCAATGCTAGACTAATGTGTTCCAAAAATGTACAATGATAGCATGAATCACTGTACGTGCAGTGTAATGATAGCATGAATCACTGTATGTGCAGTGTTACCATCATCTGCAATATAAGTTCATTAAAATGAGAAGGAAAAATATTTCTTATAGTTATTCCTTCTATGAAGGTCTACCAACCTCTTGGAGATATCAATCTCGAGTTTGGCACATCTAATCATGAGTATACTTCCTACAAAAGAGAGCTTGATTTACATACTGCAACTGTGTACATCACATATAATATTGGGGAAGTTCAGTACTGTAGAGAGCATTTCTGCTCAAATCCACACCAGGTTGTTGTCACCAAGATCTCTGCAAACAAACCAGGAAATGTCTCCTTCACAATATCCTTCAACAGTCAATTAAACCACAATGTTCATGTAATCAATGCAACTGAGATGATCATGGAAGGTACCTGTCCAGGACAAAGACCTGCACTGCAGCAAAATGGAGTCAATGATGCTACTGGCATCAAGTTTGCAGCTGTTCTTAGCTTGCAGATGGGCGGTGCTGCCACAAAAGCAGCAGTTCTGAATGATCAAAAGTTGAGAATTGATAATGCAGATTGGGTTCTTTTGCTTGTTACAGCTGCTTCCTCATTCGATGGGCCTTTCGTGAGTCCTTCAGACTCGAAATTGAATCCTGAATCAGCAGCTCTAAGGACATTGAACATAATCAGGAATGTCACATTTGGTCAGCTCAGAACTGCTCATTTGAAAGACTATCAGGGGTTTTTTCACCGTGTTGCATTGCAACTATCAGAAGCGTCAACGGTTGAAAAGGCAAACTTGGAAGAAGCTGGTGAAGTCATCAAGACTACAGCAGAAAGAGTGGATACTTTTAGAAGCAATGAAGACCCTTCTTTGGTTGAATTGTTGTTTCAATATGGTCGCTATCTGCTCATTTCCTGCTCTCGGCCTGGGACCCAGGTATCTAATCTGCAAGGAATATGGAACCAAGATCTTAATCCTGCCTGGGAGTAAGTTTTGTTATTAAAAATTCCTTCATCAATGATTTGTTGTTTCGTATTCCTTTTATTGTTGTTATATGTCTAGGTAGGCACACCTATTTTGATACATGCATAGACCATGATATATTCCATTCGCAAATGATCACTTAGACATGTGCTATTAATTTGATGAAATTTGACAGTACATTGTACTTGTTTATTCAATTTCATTTCTAATGATCATTAACACATGTGCTAAGTTGCAGGCACATGCACTTGTGCATGAATGCACAATAGTGTTTCTTCCAGTATTATTAACACACCTTGTCACTTCAGTAACAGAATTTTTGTTTTCATGTACAAAGACACCCTCTAGAATTATATTACCTTTTAGTTGTTAGATCCTGTGTTAACATCACAAATATATAATTGAAAACTTCATATATTGTATCATATAATCAGGGTTTTTCAGTATATTTAAACTTTTTTTGACAAAATAGCAATCTTCTGTGTTGTCATTGGTTTCATTTGAAATACATCATTACCAATGAAATATGAAGAAATTTAATAGTGCTAGTACTAGAACTAGCCGACTAACCATAAGTCACGTAATTGTGTGGCTAGGTGCTACAATACATACATATCTTTATATTCGAAAAAGGAGTGTATTGTTGTATAACTCTAAAACCTGTAAGTTGTATGTATCACAATGCATATATCTTTATATTTGGACATAGAGTTGTATTTGTGTATAACAACTATAACTTGTACTTTTTGTATAGTTGTAACAGCTCTAGTCATTTATCTGCACCATTATAATTAAGTCCCACCAAATAAACGATGTAGATCCACCTCTTTTTTCTCTCGATTAATGAGAGAGTTTCTGTTTTTTTTTCTTTTTTTTTAGATTATTGTGGGAATCTCTAACTCTTTGAAGGATGTTCCTTTAAGCTCATCAATTGTTTATATAGATACAGATAATCTGAGAAACCTAATTGCCTTCAGTAAGTAACCACTGTAATTGACGAGCCTCCTGGTGCCTTTATTTTCTGATGATAACATATTTTCTTCTTTGTTTGTGATCCATTTTAAGGATCAAATACTCATGTTGCTTCGATTTTCAGGGCTGCTCCTCACCTGAACATAAACCTTGAGATGAATTACTGGCCAACGCTTCCTTGCAACCTTAGCGAATGCCAAGAACCACTATTTGACTTCATAGCATCTCTTGCAGTCAACGGAGCTAAAACAGCAAAAGTAAGTTCTTGTCCTTTGTTTGTTTATTTTAGTGAAACAGTGAGCATAGTTGTCACGGTGTTGACTAGGCGACGCCTAGTCGTCCAGGTGGTGGGAGCTGGACGCCTGGGCCGGCCGCCTCAACTGGAGCGAGTTAGGCGCCCGCCTAGGCATCTAGGCTAGGAGTCCACCGACTGGGCATCATGGCGGCGCGATCTGGACGGGCGTTGATAGCCAGAGGTTTACCCTAACCCACGCGAAGACTTGAGAAGAGAGGAGAGAAGATAGCCCGCCTCCACCACCGCCGGACCACCTTCGTGCTGCAGCTCAAGACCACCAATGAGAATCCCCTTTTCGATCCGCCTCAACTCTTCGCCTCCTCCTTCTTGATCCCCCTTCTTCCCTTCCCAATCTGGAGAAAGCTGCTCCCCCCTCTGCTCCTCGCCTCCTCCCCGATCCCCCCTCTACTCCTCACCTCCTTTTCTCCTCCCCGATCCGGAGAAGGTGCCGGTGCCAGGAGGGAGAGGGGAGTCGGTAGCACAAGGGGGAGGAGAGCGCAGGCGACGGGCCGTCGACTGGATTGGGGAGAGAGATGGGGGAGAGGTGAGAGCTCGGTGGCGGTGTGGAGAGCTCGAGGCTGAGCTCGCTCGCGAGAAAAGGGGGAAGAGAGAGCGGGCGACGGGCCGTCGGCTGGATTGGGGAGAGAGATGGGGGAGAGGGTTAGGAAAAGAGAGGTAAATGGGCCGGCCAAGTGGGCTGAGAGTTAATTTCATGTCATATATGTCACATGAGATATTATTTTCTTTCATATAGGTTATATTTAGTTAATTTTATGTCATATGAGATATTATTTATTATTTATTTTTTCATCATCTAATCACCGCCTAGGCGTCTAGCCAGTCTAGGCTCGCATCGCCTAGACGGACCGCCGTGACAACTATGACAGTGAGGCTATTGCAAATATGGCAAGCACGAGAACTGGTGAACATTTGCTTGTTTTAGGATCTGGATTATATTAGACCAACCTTGTAAACTATGGTCATCATCTGAAGGCACCAGTGGAATGTCCTAAACAGTTCAATCATTGTAGGTCTCACAACAGTTAATAGATTGTGTGCTTCAGAGTGATCTGACCTAGTTTGGGTGCATGACACAAAGATAGTCAAAAGACGTCTTACTTTATTGTGATTGTTAATAGAAGAATGGTAAATGACTGCAAACATAGAATATTCTTTTTGCATTTTGTGATGTTCGTGGACGGTGATGCAGGAAAACTCTGAAGTGAATTTACCTAGAAGAAATCAGGGGGCTTGTAGAGCATCATTCAATTACATCACAGATAAAACATAGGAAATGTGCTATCTGATTATTTCTGTCAATTATTACGGGAATGCTATGTTTGTGACAGGTCAATTACCAAGCAAGTGGTTGGGTAACTCACCATGACACGGACATATGGGCAAAATCATCTGCATATTATGTAGATGCTGTCTATTCAGTGTGGCCAATGGGGGGTGCCTGGCTTTGTACACATCTTTGGGAACACTACCAATATTCATTGGACAAAGTAAGAACTACCTTGCTATCACGTTATAAGCTTACAGTCGTACTGTGACTGCATCTTTATCTTGTTTTGCAAGGATGGTCTCTGGTTACAAAAGCTCACACTTGCATTATTTTTATGGTATCACTTTCTTATGATTATAATGTGCAACTTTTCTTTGATTCATTATGTGGATATTCCCACAAAATATGTATGGCCCAGAATTGCAATTTATCATGCTAAGGAACACCTGAGTAGCT
The DNA here is from genome assembly GCA_036346375.1 of Guadua angustifolia. Taxonomy (NCBI): domain Eukaryota; kingdom Viridiplantae; phylum Streptophyta; class Magnoliopsida; order Poales; family Poaceae; genus Guadua; species Guadua angustifolia. The sequence continues at coordinate 14,772,036 of CM070519.1, read as the reverse complement.
GAATCTAAATTAAAATGAATTCGTTGAAATGAAACGTCTGACTAGAACTAATGGAATATGCCGAGGATGTTGTTGACATTTTACAGTTATGAATGTTTAATGCTTTTTACCTTTTTTTGTACTTTTAGGAGTTTTTGGAGAACACTGCATATCCATTGCTGGAAGGATGTGCCCTATTTCTGGTTGATTGGTTGATCAAGGGACCTGGAGGTTATTTGGAAACAAACCCCTCTACTTCTCCAGAGCATTCTTTCATCGTTCCTGGCAGTGGTGGTCACCTTGCTAGTGTGAGCTATTCAACTACAATGGACATGTCAATTATCCGGGAGGTTTTCCTTGCAGTCATTTCTTCTGCTGAGGTAACAATTTCATGCACAACTAGTTGAAGTGCTATATAGTGTAATTAGAGATACATAGATTCAGGCTGGTATAGATTAGAACTTTTGTTCTGTAAATTGAGTGATGTTTCAATCATCAATCAGTTATGTTGCCTTGATGCTACTCTGATACAACAGGTTCTGGGAAAATCTGATACTACTCTTGTCAAGAAGATCAAGAAAGCACTCCCAAAGCTCCCTCCGATTACGATAGCTAAAGATCGTACAATCATGGAGTGGGTAAATGATCAAGGCTTCCATCTACCTTCTCTAGTTTCAATTTCTGTCTATTGTTACATGATTTGTTATACATATTAATCTTGGTGTTTTGCATGGAGGCGCAAGATTTTGAGGACCCAGAAGTCCATCATAGGCACCTGTCGCATCTCTTCGGTCTTTACCCTGGACATACTATAACAATGCAGAAAAATCCTGAGCTTTGCGAAGCTGTTGCCAATAGCCTTTACAAACGAGGTTTGCAAAACAAAATGAGCAACTGCATTTTATTAGGTTTTATTTCCATAATTTGAATATATCATACATAATAAATGAAGCATGTGGTGTTCTATTGACCACAATTTGGGATGAAGTCTAAGAATTTTATGACCATAAATTAAGAGGCAGAGCGGAATCATAAACTACTAAGACCACATACATAGGACATAATCAATTAGGAGTATAATGGTTTTGCTTGTTTCAAAGAAAAATAAATGCTAGTATAAGGTATACTACATTCGTTATCAGTAGGGCCCCCCTACTGTTCCCCATCAAAAAAAATTATACATTTGTTATTGTGTGTTCGGTATGCAGTTATTGTTTCTGACTGTCCAGTGTTTTAATCTGGAGCTTCGCGCAACCTTTTGGGATCAATCACATATCAGTGCCTAATTCCATAGTAGCATAAATAGGGAAAAAATAATAAAATATCTAAAATTAAGGTATAAACAATTAAACTTGATATTGGCGATGGTTCCTTAGGTATGAGTACTGACTATTAGGAGAAAAGCTAATTTCTCATGTTTCTTCTGGCAGTGAAATTCTGTCAAGAAATGGTGCAAACATATTTATAAGAAAAATATTCCTCACACTGCTAGGTGGCACCAATATTGGAAGGATAATTTTTGTCCTTACTTAGTAACTTATATCATGGTTGCTTGCTTATCAGGGGAAGATGGACCTGGATGGTCGACTACATGGAAGATGGCCCTGTGGGCACGCCTTCTGAACAGTGAGAATGCATACAAAATGGTTCTGAAGTTGATCACTTTGGTTCCTCCTGGTCGCAAGGTTGACTTTGAGGGAGGACTGTATACCAATCTGTGGACAGCACACCCACCATTCCAGATTGATGCAAATTTTGGGTACAAAATATTCTCACTTTTTAAGTGCGTGACTACCATTTATGTTCCATTATGTCTGATAAGTTTTGCTTGCTCATGAATTAAGCAATCCTGATCTGTGCCTGTTATAGAAAATATTGATATGATGTGTAGTAGCAGAATCTTCCTATTAGCCAATACTTATATCTGAGTTGAAGTTGTTAACACATCTTTAATACTGTGCTTTTCACAGATTCACAGCTGCCATTGCTGAAATGCTGCTTCAGAGCACACAGGGTGACCTCTACTTGCTACCCGCGCTCCCACAAAAGTGGCGCAAAGGCTGTGTTGAAGGATTGAGGGCTCGGGGCAATGTGACTGTGAACATCAGATGGGAGGAAGGGGGGCTTCAAGAAGCAATGCTGTGGTCTAACAATAGAAATTCAGTTTTAAGGTTGCATTATGGTGAACAAGTTACCATGGTCACAGTTGCAGGTGGTAATTTTTACAAGTTCAATGGGGGTCTACAGTGCGTTGAGACATGGCCCCTCGACAAATGATTGTCTCGTGCATTTTAATGTTTGTAGCTCGATCATTATGTATGGACATATGAAGAAGTTGGTGTATGGATAAAAATATCTTCATCAAAATAAAGAGTGCATGTTTGAGTAATGGTAAATATTAGTAGACTTGTGCTGTATTTGCATTCATTTTGCTTCTCCTGCTTCATGGAAACAGCCAACAGGATGGTGTGGTCATGAGTATAGGTGGGCGTCGACCTGAGATATCCGTTGAGTAATCCTACACCTATAGAAATAAGCCTTGTTAAGCACTTAAGCTTCCAATGATAGAAAGCTACCTATCAATCTTTTTTCCGAAAATAAGGTATCATCACGACATCACAGTGAAAGGGATATTTTTCACCCTTCATAATACGCACAACATACAACGGATGTGTGACATCCTAAAATTTGCATATTTTTGTTGAAAATATTTAAACCTGAATTTCTGAGATGTTTCCTAAATTTTATGGATTTTATAAATGATTTTTCCTATTGTCAGATTTATAAAAATGATTTACTGTAGAGAAATTAAAACTCCAATTTTTAAAAATAATTTTATTAAGTCCCAAATATCTCAAAGTATTTTTGAGATTTTTTCTAAAATTTTCAATCCTTATTTGCTACCTTTTCAAAAATATTTTTCTATTAATAAAAAAATGAGATGGGACCCGCATGTCAGTACAGTAGCTTCATCAACCTCCGGACTTCCAGAGAAGCACGCTTGTCTCCTTCCTCCATTAACAACATTTGAAGCTTCAAAAAAGCCTTTTCTTCTCGACTTCTTTTCGAAATTTGTGCTAATCAAATCCATGTTGCACCTTCACCTTCCAAACTCATTCCCCGACCGAATCCCCCTCAAATCCGCCCCAAATTTGTTCATCTTTTCCTTTCGAACGCCATAAAATCCGCCTCCGAATCGCGCCCCTCGGTCCTCCTCTCGCACTATAAAAAGGAGCACGAGGGTCCTTGTTCCTCAAGCGTTCCATTTTGCTAACTCCTTAGAGCTCCCTCGCCCTCGTTTCACCGAAAACGGCAACACACCAGCGTCCAGGTGCCGTGCCCCATCGAGCTCGCCGTTGCCTCGGTGCTTCATTCACCTCCTCAACCACATCACAAGGTGCGCATAGACACGAGGAGAATTACCCCTCACCAATTTAGGCCATGGAGCGCTCAATCGCCGGGATTTCGCTGGACTTCGTCGCCAAACGCTGCTCCCTTCCTCACTGCCATGCGTCGCCATCGTGCTCCCTCCACCGCTGCCGGCTGCACCTCTAAGCTCGCCATGACGCTTCATTACTGGTGCTCTCCTCGCTGGCCAGAGCACCTTCTACTTCCCCTTGGACCCGTGCCCATGCGCCTTGTGCCTTGCTTCTGCCATGCTTTCCTTGGACCTTCTTCTCTGTTGCCTGCTCGAAGCTACAGTATGGTGAATCTACAGTACCTAGTTATAGTGCAATTTCTCTTTTTCTTTAATTTTAACCTTTGGAGAGTCCATTCTCCTCCATTCGAGCTCTAAATCCAGTGATTTAAATTTCTAAATTCAAACTCTACCTTCTAGTATTATTCTTTTCAATTTTTGAATTTTAGTTGTATTTATTTTATTTATTTACATTATTTTTCACGTGTAGACATCGTCCCCGAAGCTCACCCAAACCAACAGTTATGTGGTAGAACTAGCAGGGGCAATGAAGGCAAGCCTTCCTTGACCACGTTGATCCCCTGTTTCTAAAATACTTTTGTTGTTTTAAATTATATATGCTTACTTTTATGCAATGTACTTTAAATACAGTCTTAAGATTTAGTTAAACTCTAGGATTGTTATGATCTAATTGACATTGATCATTGTGTACTATTATCACCTTAGCTGGTTTTAGTAATATTATTTGATGATGGTTAGTATGGTTAAGAGAGTAGCATAATGTCGGTGTACTTTGCGCCAAGTTACCCTCTCCGCCACGATCAGGAGAGGCCACGAGTGCCGAAGCGTAGTGACTGGGCGATCGGTGGCGATCGCTCGACGCCAGCGATCAGGCGCAGCGTGGCAGCCCAATGAGCAAAGCAGCGTCGAGTTCCCGACGCTAAGCGACTACGCCAGCGTGGCGGACCGGGCGAAAGCGAGCGCCAGCGAGGTGGCGAGCCCCGGCGTCGGGCGGGCGCCGCGCCGTGGTCGGTTGATGGAGTCAGAAGGTGCTCGGGGGTCCGCTGTCGGTCAAGCGTGGAGGCGTACGTCGAAGGAATGGGGGAGCTTCGCCTCGAAGTCTTCTCCCCCAACACACCATGTCAGAACCATTGAATGCGCGTGGCTTTGCTGACGGCATGATAGCTTATCCCTCTATCATCCTGCACCTAACCCGTCGCATACAAGTCGCTTCCCGGGCGGACCGGGCGGAGTTGGATGGTGGTGCAAAGAATGAGGCCAGAGGATGGGGCTACAGCGACTGATGTAATAAATAAAGTGTAATCAGTGTGATATCATCCTTCCCACTTGCCCGAGCCAGCTTAGCCTATATAAGGGAGCTTCGGTGCATGGGGAGGGGTCCGAGAGACGAGGACTTGAACAAAAGAACGAGAACAGAAGAGCACCGAGAGAGCTCAAGAAGAACCCAGAGAGAAACAGACAGAGGGAAAAGGGAGATAGAGTGAAGATCGAGCGTTTGTAATCCACTCAAAACACATTAACAAGAGCAGAAGCAGGACGTAGGGCTGTTACTCACACCGGGGGCCCGAACATGGGTAATATCGACGTGTTCTTGGATTCTTGTCCATGTGAATCCCTTGGGAGAGCCTGTAGGTGTCCTTCCGCGAAGACCCCCTCTATTGAACCCTGGACACCGTCTAGAGAGAATAGCTATTGACAAAATACGTCGACAGCGGCCCGCCAGGTAGGGGGTAGTGGTTGGCTCACCCTTTCGTCTCTCCAGTGGATCCTGGTCATCCATCCGGAAGGATCCCGCTTCTGGTGATGGCGGGTTCGCATTCTCAGTGAGAAGAGCCGGTGGAAGCTAGCAGCCCGCAACGCGTCTCGACACTCCCGTCGGGGGGGACTATCTCACGCCTTCCCTGGAGGGGGGCAGTGTTGTCCCCCCGGCGGTAGCAGAGCTGTCGGTTCGGCGGTAGCTAGCCATGGAAGAGGCCACTCCAGCCCAAACCTGCATGCTGTCCGTCTCCTCTTGGACCATCCCCGGTGAAACTTACGGGAGACACCCCAGCCATGCCATGGCTGTGGGACATCGCTTCCCTGATAGACGCGGCCCAGCTCCTTGTGGGAGCGTCTGATCGGCCGGGTACCTTCAGTGCTCCATGGTCAGGGTTGCGTGCGGACCGCACCCAAGCTTCCAGCCACCTGAGCGGGAAGCACTCTAGCTAGGAGGGCCAGAGCAAGGGAAAAGGCATACAAAACACGGACCTCGTTCACACGAGGGGCCGTGTGGCAGCCAACGTATCGCCTCGCATGTCCCCCGGGCACAGGGGAGGCTGTGAGGATCAGAGGGCTCAGTTGGAGAAGCGTCGCCAGCAACGTGGTGATGATTTGTGTGACATACTGCGGCACTATCGCGCACAGGGGCAAGGCCGCTATAGGCGGATGGCTCCTGATGGCGACAGCTCCTCCAACGACACCCACCCTCGGGATGAGGAGGAGGCCCTCTCCTCCGAATCCTTGGGGAGTTGAGATCTGCGCTCCCCGGCATGGTCTCTGGCCGGGGTTCAGGTGGATGGCGTGGCTCCCCCTACGGCGTTGGGTGCCAAGCGTTCTCCAGTTGATTGCGCCGCGTTGCGTGGCCGGAGAGGTTTCGTCCGACGCCCATCGAGATGTATAATGGCACCACCAACCCAGAGGAGTTCTTGCAGATATACACGATAGTGGTGCGAGCCACAAGCGGGTCTAAAAAGGCTATGGCCAACTACTTCCCGACGGCCTTGATGGGATTCGCCCATTCTTGGCTGTTAAACCTTCCGCGAGGGTCGGTGCACTCATGGGAGGAACTGTGTGACCTTTTCGTCACCAACTTCCAAGGCTGATGAGGGAGGTTTGCGCCGCCGTGCCAAGCTCAGGGGCGGGTAGGCCACTGAAATGGTCGAAGGAGCCAATCACCTTCAGTCGAGCCAACCACCTTGAAAGCGCTACCGGCCTGGGTCACCTTCCGATCGTGGTTTCGCCCATGATTCGGAATGTGAAGCTTGGGTGAGTGCTAGTGGGCGGAGGAAGCTCCATCAACCTCTTGTCCTCCAAGGCGTTTCGAGCGCTCCAGATATCACAAATAGAGGCTGCGTCCGCCCCGCTTTTCTCTGAGTCACCCCGAGGGCTGGTTCAGTGCCCCTGGGCCAGGTGCGCCTCCCCGTCACCTTCGGGGACGAGAGCAACTACCGTACGGAGGTGGTGGACTTTGAAGTTGCCGACTTCGACCTTCCATACAACGCCTTACTTGGCCGACCAGCGTTGGTCAAGTTCATGGCGGCGACCCACTACGCGTACATGGTGGTGAAGATACCAGTGCCCGGTGAGCCCCATCGTCATTAAGGTGGACAAGGCGGAAGCCTTGCGCTGCCACAAGCAGGCATAGGACCTGGCTAACGCCACCTGTGCAAGGTAAGCCGATGCTGCCTACTCGGGAGCCCCTCCAGCGAAGACCCGTGCCTTGCCCGGTTCGTCTAGTGAGGTTAAGGTGGTCTCCCTGAGTGAGGGCGAGTCCGAGAAGACCATCAAGGTGGGTGCCCACCTTAGCGCCAAATAGGAAAGCGCGTTCGTCACCTTCCTCCGGTCTAACTCTGACGTGTTTGCTTGTCAACCATCTGATATGACTAGGGTCCCTAGGGAGGTGATCGAGCACGGATTGGCAATGCTCCCAGGAGTGTGCCCGGTCCGAAAAAAGGTTCGGAGATAAGCACCAGAGCGACAAGATGCCATTCGTGAGGAGGTAGAGAAGCTGCTATGCGCGGGGATCGTTAGGGAAGTCTCTCACCGAGTGGCTTGCCAACCCCGTGCTTGTCAAGAAGTCCAACGGGAAGTGGCGGATGTGCATCGACTTCACCGACCTCAACAAGGCCTGCCCGAAGGATCCGTACCCTTTGCCACACGTTGATCTCATCATCGACTCTACGGCGGGGTGTGAGCTGCTGTGCTTTCTGGACACGTACTCCAGGTACCACCAGATTAGCATGGCGGTAGAGGATGAAGAAAAGACCGTTTTTATAACCCCGATGGGTGTTTATTGTTATATCAGAATGGCATTTGGGTTAAAAAATGCTGGTTCTACTTATCAGTGTGCTATGCATATTTTCTTTCGTCCGCAGATAGGACGGAACCTCGAGGTATACGTCGATGACCTGGTGGTGAAGGTCAAGAAGGGTGAAGGACTGATCAAAGACCTGGAAGAAACCTTTGCCAACATTCGGAAGAATTTTCTGAAACTCAACCATGAGAAGTGTGTGTTCAGCGTGCCCTCCAGGAAGTTGCTAGGGTTCCTTGTGTCCAGCCGGGGCATTGAGGTCAATCCCGACAAGATAGTAGCCATCGAGCACATGAAGCCACCGACTCGGCTCAAGCAAGTGCAGTGTCTTGCTGGTCGTCTGGCGTCCCTCGGGCGGTTTATCGCTCGTTTGGGGGAAAGGAGTCTACCCCTATTCAAACTGTTGAAGAAGACTAACCACTTCGAATGGACTCTGGACGCCCAACAAGCGTTTGAAGACTTGAAGAAGTACCTCTTCTCCCCGCCGGTGCTGGTCGCCCCCAAGCCTGACGAGCTGTTGCTCTTATACATCACAGCTACTCATGTAGTGGTGAGCGCGGTACTGGTGGTGGAGAGGGAAGGCGTCCAGAAGCCGATCTACTACATCAGCAAGGTGCTACATTAGGCAGAGACCAGATACCCATAGGGATAGAAGATGTTGTACGCCATCCTAGTGGCGTCCAGGAAACTGCGGCACTACTTCTAGGGACGGGAGATCACTGTGGTCACTGCCTATCCCATGCGAGAGATCCTCCACAATCGGGAAGCCGAGGGTCACGTCGCCAAGTGGTCGGTAGAGCTAGGGGAGTTCTGCCTCAAGTTCATCCCCCGCACCGCCATCAAGAGTCAAAGACTGGCGGAGTTCATCGCTGAGTGGACTCCCACCACTCCTGAAGCTGAAGAAATATCCACGTCTTCTCCCTGGACTTTATTCTTCGACGACTCCTTCAGGCTCGAGGGCGCAGGGGCTGGGGTCGTCCTGGTCTCCCCGACCGGTAACATCGTTTAGTACATGGTCGTCCTAGACTTCAAGGCCACCAACAACATCATCTCCGCCTCACCGACAACGGCACCCAATTCACTAGTGCGACATTCCTAGAGTTTTGTGAAGAGATGGGTACCAAGGTATGTTTCGCCTCGGTGGCCCACCCAAGGAGCAATGGCCGAAGCGGAGGCGTGCTTATGGCTACCGGTGTTGAGAGGCCTCAAGATTAGAGCATTTGACCGGCTCCACAAGCGAGGAGCATAGTGGTCGAATGAACTTCCGACGGTGCTGTGGTCGCTTCGAACCACACCCAGCCGGGCGATGGGAGAAACACCTTTCTTCCTGGTCTATGGGGCGGAAGCTGTCCTCCCGTCCGAGCTGTCATTAGGCTCCCCACGCGTTTCGGCGTTCAGTGAGGAGGGCCAGGAAGACTAGCGTCGAGAAGAAGTCAACCTTCTGGAGGAGGTGCACGATCGGGCAACTTTGCGTGCTGCTCGGTACCAGCAGAGCCTCAGGCGGTACCACGCCACCCGGGTCTATAAGAGAGCACTGGTAGTGGGCAACCTCGTCTTGCACAGAATTCAGGCGCAGGCTGGTCACAACAAGCTGTCTCCCCTATGGGAGGGCCCCTTTAAGGTGGTCTCAGTCTCTCGGCCTAGGGCGGTCCGGTTGGCCACTGAGGATGACCAAGAACTGGCGAACTCCCATAACTTGGAAATGTTGCAGAAGTTCTACCCCTGAGAACTGTAAGTGCTTAGCAGGTTGCTCCAATCAGTCGAAAAATGGGCTCTCCCTCCATTAGCTGATCGACGACGGCCGATAATAAGTTAAGTTGTTTGCCTTGTGGGCTCTCAGTCTGTCTTTCTTGTCCTTCCCACTTATGCCCTAGTGGGTCGCATTTTACGTGGTTGTCATGGGTACCGTAGCTCAATGACCCTTATCGATGGCGGTAATTCGGTAACTATGTTGAGCGAGGATAAGGCGACAGAGGTCGAGTTTGGCACGGTATTCAATGCGGCTAGTACACCCCGAGTTGTCACCGCTAGCACCGCTAGCCCAAAACCACTCTTGGGGACCTGCTGCCTTGCCACGCAACGCCGTAGTCAGGTTTTGAGAGATCGCAAGGGTTTAAGTTCCGAAAGGCAATGGGACAGTGACAACCACATGCGCGGGGACTTATACTCTTTTGCTCTATTCCCTGCGTGTCTTGTGTAATTTCTGCTCGTGTTTATAGCGGTTACGTGCGAGTACAGGGAAAGTGCCAAAGCATCGACCTAATCTAAGGCTCCGGACCTGCATCATGGCAAGACTGGGGGCTGGTCGCCCGATGGTTTGGTCGAGCAGATGTGGGCAAACACACGCAAACGGGCATTCAAGTAAACACAAAGGATGTTAATTTCATTAAGTTTGCTAAAGGGTGTATGTACATGGCTACAGAAAAAAAAGAAAGGAACAAAGAAAACAAGAAGGGCCGCCCGGGCCATCATTCGTCATCGGCGACTTGGATGTGCCCGGTGTCATCCCCCACCTCCTCCTCTGCCATCGCAGTGTTAAGGGCCGGGTCCTCCACCTTCATCAGCCCGACCACGTACTCCGAGGCTTCGCACATGCGAGCTTGCGCCTGGGCCTCGTCGCCTTTGATTCCGGCCATGGTGGACATGGTGTCGAAGGAGGCGTCGCGGCTGGTGTAGCAGCCGGCCACGTACCACTATTGTGGCGAGCTGCGACCTCCGCCCTTCTCGGCGGAGGCGGAGTGGACAAGCGGCGGGCAGGCGGCGAGAAACCTCAAAGAACGCGGGTGATGCAAAGGGCGTACTGCATCGCCGAGGGCTCCAGCAGGACCATGCGATTGTAAGTAGGGCGGAGCATGACGGTGAGGTTGTATAGTGTGCAGTGCAGTTCATCTTCAACTCGTTTTCGCGCCGCTTTGGCCTCCTTCGCCTAGGCGAACAGGGCCGCCACACTTGCATTCTCCTGTGCAAGCAGGGCTGCCCCTCTCTCCCTCTCCTGCGCCAGCTCCTCACGCAATAGCCCCATCAGCTGGGTCATCAGCGCCTCTTGCTGGGTGGCCGCCATGAGGAGGGCGCCCGAGGAAGCATGCACGTTGCCAAGCTCGTGGCGATCTTGCCAGTAGAGGGGAGGTGGAGAGGCGCTTCGAGTGGAATGGGAGGAGGACGTCCGTGTGAACCACTTCGGGGGTGCCAGGTGGCTCATGGATTGGGTCCCCTGCTGCCTCGACGGGCACGGCTGCAGTGCCAAAGGGCCGATCTGGAAGTCTTAGGGAAATTTGAAGGAAGCAAACCGAGGTTAAGCCCTCCCTACGGGGCAATGGCAAGGGCTCCCAGTGCCAATGGAGTCGGTGGAGTCGGCGCCGGGGTAGAAGCGGAGGACATCGCCGCGGCGGATGAAGACCCCGTTCTAGTCGTGCTTGGAGGCACGGTGGAACTAGAGGGGGCGGCAGTCCGGTTGTCGGTGCGGGGCCTCTTCGGGTCTGCACCCGAGGTGTCTGAGGATGGCCGCTTGCTGCGCTCAGTAAATCCCCGGGGTGGGGTCCACGGATTGTCGAGGCCACCGCGAAGGCGGCGGCGTCGTGAGCAGGAGAGTCCATTCTTTGGGAGTGATTTGATGATCAGGAGGCGCTCGATGAACTCTAGATCGCGAGTGGTGGGCCTCGGTCGAAGTCCAAACCACTTGGCATTGGCGGCAATGAACTTGGCCGACCACTTGGTGATAGAAGGCGTCCAAATTCCCTCGCCTCGAGAAAGAAAAAGGTTACCAATTGATGGCGACCACGAAGATCAAAAAAAAGAGCGAAACTTACGGCGGGTGAGTCTGGTCATGTAAATGCGCCACCGTGAACTACCACGCCGATCCAGGCGTGCTGTCGCGAGGATGATCCTCAAGTCACGAAGTCCGGACCACCGTCTCCCGATCCACCCGAGTCTCGCAGCTGGTTAATGCGGGCCACCATCGTCTAAAGCTCCACTGTTTCCTCGACAGGTGTCGGTGTACTTTGCACCGGGGTACCCTCTCCGCCACAGAAGTTGCAGGCCCAAGAAGCGGCCTAGCCCAGCATGGCAGCCTAGCGGGTAAGTGGGCGATCAAGCCCTGCCCGCCTAGCGAGAAGTCCGTGTGGCGGCCTAGCGAGCAGGTGGGCGATCATGCCCTACTCGCCGGGTGGTAAGCACACGTAGTGCCCTAGCGGGCAGGTGGGTGATCATGCCCGCCGGTCGGCGAAGCCTGGCGGCGGTGGGCGATTATGCCTTTCGTTTGGCGGCGGCCTATGTGGCCTGGTGAGCGGTGGCGATTACGCTTGCTCCGCAGGCGGCGGCCGCGTGGTGCCCTGGTGGGCAAGTGGGCGATCATGCCCTGCCCGCCGGGCGTCGGCTTAAGAGGCGGTTTGGTAAGTGGGCAGGCGTTTGGGGCCCCCTTGTCAGGCCACGGAGGCGACCAAAGGAATAAGGAGAAGGCTTTGCCTCGAAGTCTCCTTCCCCTGACACGCTGCGTCAGGGTCATTGATTGCGAAGCATGCTGCTACTGACACGACGACGGCCCATCCCTCTAACGCCTCTCACCAAACCCGTCGCAAGAGTGTCATATTCCGGGCGAAGCCACACCGTAGCATTAAATGGGGCTTGAAGGACAAGGCTACAGCGACGGGCGTAATAAATGAGTCACGAGTCACTGAGATAAGGCTCGAATGATGGGTGTAATTAATGAGTCGTAGGTCAGTATAGCGTCATCTTCTCACCTGCCCGGGCTGACCCATCTATATGAGGGCACCTCAGTGCATGGAGGAAGGGAGCATAGAAGAGAGATAGGCGTTGAAAGCTTGGAAGAAGCACTAGACCAAGAGAACCATTGTAATCGCCTCCACACTTCCTCAACAAAGATCTAGCAGGACGTAGGGCTATTTCCTGCACTGGGGGCCCGAACCTGGGTACACCACCGTGTCCATTGATCTGCTGATCCCCGGGATCCATCGTAGAGAGCCATTAGGGTTTTCGGTAGTGAAAGCGCCCTCTGCCGAACCATACCTCCCATCACAGGGAGTAGTCAACCCCGTTGTTGATTCCGGGTCTGTCGCTCAGCGGAATCTGGCCAAGCAGGCGTGCCAGTAGGGGGCTAGTGGTTGGCTCACCTAGCCATCTCTCTGACAGATTTCGGTCTTCTGTCCGAAAGGACCTTGCCTCTGGTGATGGCGGGTTCGCACTCACAGCGGCAAGAAGTGGCAGAGGCTAGCAGCGCCTAGAACACGTCCCGGCGCTCTCGTCGGACGAGGGATCTCCTCACGCCACCTCCGCAGGAGGGCGGTGGCGCCCCCCGGTAGCGGCCGAACTTCCGGTTCGCTGTCGGCTGGCCATGGAGGCCACCACTCCATCTCAGAACCTGCATGCGGTCCGTCTCCTCCTGGACCACCCTCCGGTGGAACTTGCATGAGACACCCCGGCCACGCCATGGCTGCGGGATATTGCTGGCCTCGTGGGGGCGGCCCGGCTCGCGTGAGAAGCCGGATCGTGCAGGGACCGTCGATACCCACAATCAAGGGTGCACGTCGATAGCACCCAAGCTTCCAGCCGCCCAAGTGGGAAGCGCTCTGGCCAAGAGGGCAGAGTAAAGGAATGGGAGTGCAAGAGGAAGGTCCTAGCTCGCGAGAGCCATGAGACTGAGGGTCCACCGAGAAGCATTGCTGGCGACGCGGCGGTGATTGGCGTGATCACTGCGGCGTCGCCATCGCTCCACGACGGACGGATGGCCTGAGGGTGAGAGTTCCTCTTGTGACTCTCACCTTTAGAGCGAGGAAGTCCGTCCTCCTTCGACTCTTTGGGAAGTCGCGATCCGCACTCCGGACACGGTCTCTGAGGCGGGGTTGGTGGATGGCGAGAATCCTTACGGCGTCGGATGCCAAGTGTTTTCCCGAAGGCTGCGCCACATGGCGTGGCACGAGAGGTTTCGCCTGGCCTCCATCGAAATCTGACGACACCACCAACCCAGAGGAGTTCTTGCAGATCTATACTACGGTGATGCGTGCATGGCGGGAATGCGAAGGCCATAGCCCTTCTTCCCAACGGCCTTGACAGGTTCGCCCGGTCTGGTTGTTGAACCTCCCGCGAGTCGGTGCACTCGTGGGGGTTAGTTGCGACCTCTTCGTCGCCAAATTTCAATGCTCCTTCGCATAGCCGGGCGTGGAGGATGATCTCCATGCCCTCGGCGGAAAAAGTCGGTCTTGGCGCATTGGCGATTCTGCCACTATCGCAACCACGATCCCGGATTTGGAGCGGTCGGTCAGTGTCGCCTTGCGAAGAGGTGTTCGCGACTGCAAGATGCGGGAAAAGATGACGACCCGCGACATTGCCACCACCTCCGTGCTCTTCTCCCTAGCGCACAAGTGCGCGCGGGTGACGGAGGCTTGGGGGCCGGTGTCTGGCGCCCACGATATTGCAGCCTTGGCGGACGAGGCAGGACCTCGAGGACTCGCCCCGCAAGCAAGAAGGCTCGGAAGCATGAGGCGGATCGAGACCAAAGGAGGTCCTAGCTGTCGAAGTCTGGCGTGAAGACGCCCGGCCGTGGAAGCGCGACCGCTGTGACCGGCGGGATGACCACCGCGACAGGTGGGATGACCGCTGAGGCCGGCAGGGTGACCACCGCGGTCGGAGGAACGACCCCCGCGAGAAGAAGGAGGGCGAACCCTTCTGCCCAATCCATAGGACCAACACCCACGGCCTGGACAGTTGCCAGGTTGTGAGCAAGATGGTCGAGCAGCGGCTCAAGGAGCGTCGCCCTCATGATGATGACCAAGATGAAGACCCCGCCTCGCTGGCCTTCCAGCAGGCAGATGGTGCCGTGGCGTACATTCATGGTGGCTCGTCCACCTACCCCTCCAACGCGTCTTATAAGCGGTTGAGGAGGGAAGTATGCGCTACGGCGTCGAGTTTAGGGGCGTGTCGGATACTGAAGTGGTCGGAGGAGCCGATCACCTTCAATCAAGCTAGCCACCTTGAGAGCACCGCTAGCATAGGTCACCTTCCGGTCGTGGTCTCTCCCACAATCCGGAACGTGAAGCTCAGGCGAGTGCTGATGGACAAAGGGAGCTCTATCAACCTCCTATCCTTTGAGGCATTCCGAGCGCTCCAGGTGTCGAACCAGGAGTTGCGCCCAGCCTTGCCCTTCTACGGCGTAGCCCCGGGGGCTGGCATGGTCCTTCTGGGCCAGGTGCGCCTCCCCGTCACCTTTGGGGAAGAGAGCGACTACTGTACGGGGCTGGTCGATTTTGAAGTCACCGACTTCGACCTCCCGTACAATGCCATACTTGGCCGACCGACGTTGGCCAAGTTCATGGCGGCGACCCACTATGGATACATGGTGATGAAGATGCCAAGGCCTGGTGGCCCCATAATCATCCGGGTGGAGCCGGACCCAGGCTTTCTTGTTGCCTGGCCTTGGACTGGCGGTGCCACTGCGTGAAGTCGGTGATCTTTGCCTTCAAGGAGCCCCTCGGTATGACCCGCCTCGCCGAGCAAGGTAAGGTGGTCTCCTGAGTGAGGAGAGCAGGAAGCTCGTCTTCATTGGGCGACCTCGGCGCCAAATAGGAAGACGCGCTCGTCACCTTCCTCTGGTCTAATTTCGGCGTGTTCGCTGGCAACCGTCCGATATATTTGGGGTCCCAGGAGGTGATCGAGCACCGGACGCAACAACTCCCAGTGCGCCCGGTCCGTCGAAGGTCGGACGCCAAGCACCAGAGCAGCAAGACGCCATTCGCGAGGAAGGACAAGAAGACCACTGCGGAGAAGATATCAACCTTCTGGAGGATGTGCGTGACCGGGCGGCCTTGCGCGTCGCCCGATGCATGAAGTCTCGGCGATACCACACCACGCAGGTCTCTGAGAGAACAACGGCGATGGGTGACTGGTCTTGCAAATTCGAGGTGCATGCCGGGCTCCTCAAACTGTCTCCTTGATGGGAGGGCCCCTTCAAGGTGGTCTCGATATTCGACCGGGCGATCCGGTTGTGCCGAGGGCGATCAAGAGCTGGCCAACTCCTTCAACGTGGAGCTGTTGCGAAAGTTTTACCCCTAAAAGCTGTAAGTCCCCGGTGGCTCACTCTGATCGGTTGTGTGGGCGAGTTTTCCCCCTGCTAGGGGTGAAAATGGGTCGGATACGGTCGGGTAGTAGGTCATCCCGTATCCTACCCTAATTATTTTTTTCCGGATACGGGTGCGGGTAGTGAAAATCGGGTAGGATCTGGATCTACGATACCGGGTATTCTGGTAGGGTAAGCGGATCACGGATATTATCTGAGCCAGTACAATACGGATAACGGATACTTAGTCGGATAGTACGCAAATTACCTAGAATCGAAGCAAATATATAAAACTTACAGGCGCTTCATTAAAGTTTATAGTATCCATGATTACCTCAAGTAGAGATACCAATTATCACACATAATCCAACAATAAAGGCGTGCAAGATTTCACTGATGAGAGTGCATACCTTATCAAGAGAAAGAATTTTTGTCCATATGAACACAAGAATTTGACGCAACTCCATCGCACTTGTTTGAAGCAGTTTGAGTACGTAAGAGAAAATACCAACAGACAAAGCCTGAATCAATGAAGTATCAGAGTTTAAAGTCTGAATAAGAGAATAAACAACCAGATAAGAATCTTGGTAAAAAAAAGGCAACAACCAATGGTTAATTGGTGGTAAAGCAATAACCAACAGACATATGGCCATAGAAAAATTTTCACTCCCAGATACAGGCATACCTCATTTTCTGATATAGCCCCTGAAGGAATAGGACGATAAGGCTCATTAATTGCATCGATGTCTCGATCATACCAGTCATTAAGTGTCTACAAGCAAGAATATTAGAAGCTAACATATTTCTTTGGTGCAAACAGTTTCCCCAAGCGACAAAAAAGAGGTTATGAGCAGAGCAAACATAATGAATCAAAAAGTAAACACGTGTGTATCACAGTAAGACAAGGACGGACATTATCATGCATACAATTGATTTTGCAACATCTTCAATTGTCGATGGAAATTACGAAATATGAGAGGTTAAGAAAACATAAGCATAATAGGTGTACACCAAGAAGACTAGAAGAGTAACATTAAGTAAGCACTGACAATGGGCCATAGTACTATGGACATGGTGTTTCCATCCTAAATCCTAGTGGTTACGGCAAAAGGGGTGGGGAGTAACATTGAGTATCCGTTTGTTGTTGTGCATTGTAAATTATTTGAACTTTCTGGGTAGGTCAATGAATATTCACTTATCTAGCCCATTCCACTATATGTAGGTAAATACATGGCGGGGATGTTGAGAACGCTCATTGTGTGACTTGATTGAAAAGCACTTTCCAAAATTCCCATTTTGGAAGACAAAAGTCAACCAGTGGCGAAATCCAAAACAAAAAGGATACATATAGAGCTTACATACTATGTCGCTTGCCGATTACAATAAAATCACTAGAAATCGATAAATTCTTCCTTGTATCAATGGTGCACACTTTTTACACAGTTGACCAGCAAGTCTTAGGAATGTGGACATTGTAACAAGCGATGCGCTACATATAACTATCTGAGGAAAAGTATTGTTGCCCAACTCCACATATGCTTAAATTTATTATGAAAGTAGAGGTGTAAACTCTTCACGAAACAGATAGAAACCACGATAGATACTAAAAGCATACAGAGGCATTTTGCTCCACAAAGCACTCCCTGGACAAGTGGCGGCCATGTCTTTGGCTTAGTAAGTTGAAGACGGATCTTCCATATGTCCTATGTACACCATGTAAAGAGAGGACTTATGAGCAGCATATCATTTTAGTTTACGGACACAAATAGCTAGATTGCAAAAATGTTAACTTCAAAGCGCTTATCTATTATACAACCAAACACCAAGCTGTTAACTTCAAACTCACAGACCAAATATTTGAGATGCACAGAATCGATTAAAAATTATAGTGCAAAATTAACTCCCATTTGAGTAAATGGGAAAGGAAAATATTTTCACCATCTCACCAAAAATACAAAACATAATCAACTATAGGCAATTATACTTTTGCTCGGTGATTAGAAATTTCAATAAGCATATACATTTATACATATGGTGAATGTTTACCTATCCAGGATTCCATTCTTGCACAAGGGAAATTTTAATTACATCGGAGGATCAACACTAATGTTTAAACATAATACAAGTGCAACACATCCAGTCTTCATCTGCAACACCCAAATCATTATTAGTAAATAGCTTAAACAACAAAAATAAACAAGCAGAAAGGAATGATAGATAACCAATTAAAATAGTAATGCTATTTATTGATTAGCTACTTGTAGTGAAAATAAACATACCACAACTGTGGCAACCCACTGGCCATAAGTATCCCTTTTAGCAACATGATGTCAATCAGCCACTATGAAGTATATCCTGGTAAGTAAATGTAGTGCACAACCACATAACAGAAACACATATTGCCATATTGGACTAGACAACAATTTTGGAACATTTTGACAGAGTTCAATACAAGACAATGACAGAGTTCAATACAAGACATAATGATAGAGTCCAATACAAGACATAATGACAGAGTTCGAATCACACAATAGTCCAATACAAGACATAATGATAGAGTTCGAATCACACAATAGTCTAGTACAACACATAATGACAGAGTTCGAATCACACAATAGTCTAGTACAACACATAATGATAGTTTTCAAATTACATAAAATAGTTCATGCATGCTTGAAGATCTCAAGTCGCGACATCGTCCTCCATCTCCGTAGCATTCATAGCATCACTTATGGTTTTAATTTCACTCTCTAAATCTGAAATTAATAGAGAACATATTACTAGTCATGAAGACATAATATAAACATAAATGAGAACACATAGGCAAGAAAATCAAACCTTGTTCCGAAGCAATCGTCCAATCCTTGGTGCAAACCAAGGCCTCAATAATTTCAGGTTTAAGCCGGGCACGAAATGCATCAACAATGCGTCCACTCGAGCTAAATGCCGACTCCGAAGCAACCGTAGAAACTTGCATAGATAACACATCACGAGCAAGGGTAGAAAGAATAGGAAAATTTGTCATTTGCCCCTTCCACCATGATAGGACATCAAATGGTACATCACCATCATTGATCTTTACTAGGCCCTCACTCATGTACACATCCAACTCTGACCTCTTTGTCTCATTACTTGCAGCTTGATACAACTCATCAAGATCAACCTCATCCTCATCATCCATCAATCGATCATTTGGATTAGGAACAAAACCACTCTCCTGCGAGCTAGAAACCTTATTGGCTGATTTTGCATTGATAGTTGATGAATAGAAAGTAAATAATTCATTCACAAAATTCATGAATTCCAACTTCTCTATCTCAGCCGTCTCATTGTCATACATCTTACGCATATACAACTCAACCATTTTATGTTTGTACCTTGGATCAAGAAATGCTCCCACTGCCAAAGACATATTGTTCATTTCCCAATACTTCTCAAACTTTTGTTTCATAGAGAATGCCATAGTAGAAATTATGACATCACTATTCTCACACCATCTTGCAATAGCCATCTTTATCTCAGAAAATTTCCGAAAGAAATGATTTGCAGTAGGATATGAAGTGCCAGAGAAAAGTAATGTGACATCATAAAACTTTTTCAAACACTTGCTAATATTTGTTGCATTCAACCAATCCATATCTGAAGGAGTGATATGACCATATCTGTCCTTATCTTTTTTAGCGAGGCGATCAAAAGCATCCTTGTAGTAAATGGCATCTCTAATCATAATATATGTAGAATTCCATCTTGTGGCAACATCCAAGGAAAGGGCTTTTTTAGTGTCTAGATCACATTCTTTACCACACTTCTCAAATGCCTCCAACTGTTGAGGTGATCTTTTTATAATTGTTATACACTGTCTAATGTTTCCAATGGTATTTCCAATTATTGCTAACCCATCTCTAGCAACAAGGTTTAATATATGATTTGCACATCTAACATGAAAGAATTTTCCATCACATACAAGTAAGCCTTTAGCATTGTCAATGATTATATCAAGCGCAACTTTGTTTGAGCGGCATTGTCCAAAGAAAGAGCAAACATTTTCTTATCAAGGTTCCAATTCAACACATTTGAAAAAATGTATCACTCAATTTTATCCTCCATGGCTGCCTTCTACATGGATAAAATTGATAATTCTTTTGCATGCTCCAATTATCATCAACCCAATGCGCCGTGACACACAAGTATGACTTGTTTTGAATAGATGTCCATGTATCCATAGTGAAACTAACACGGCAAGAGAGTGCTTTGAAGTGGTTATACAACCTATTCTTTTCTTCTTTATAAAGATCCATGATCTCTTCTGATGTAACACGAGACTTGAAAGGAAAGGTTGGTCGCAGATGATTTGATAAATTTCACAAAATACTTATGTTGGGCGATATTAAACGGATACTCATGCATGATGATGGCATAATAAAAATGTCTCAAGCTAGTATTCTCGTCATATCGATATGTTGCAACGCTGCCCCCATCCTGACTTAGGAGTTGTTGACCTTTCAAAATACTATGCTTAAATTTCAAGTGATTAATAAAAGCCTTTGTACCATTCATACTTTCAGCCCTAGCTTTATGTGCGCATCTATTGCATTTTGCCCACTTCTGCTTGATGATTGAATCATCATCCTTTACCACATCTACCTCATACCTTGTGAAATGTTGCCAAACCCATGAAGTGAGCTTTTTTCCAGTTTTGGTATCTTCTTGTTCTTCTTCGTCTTGGACATCTTCCACGCTTACTTTCGCGCGTGCATTTACACTTACACTTGCACTTGCACTTGCAAATTGCGAGACTACAAACAAAATCACATAGAAAGGCAATTATTAATTTTCAATCAATTACAAAATTAAATATACAAGGCAATGATCAAAATAGGATACCTTCAGTCGGCTTAGGCATTAAAACCATGGCCTTGTCCTTGCTTGACCCCGCTGCTTTGAATGCGGATGCCATAAACTTGCTTGTAGGGGTACCAACGGACTTATTGATGTTGGAGCTTATCTTCGGCGCCTTACTCTTGTTCAAAGGCTGAGTTGCCGCTGCCTTTCCCTTGTTCAAATGGGTTGAGATTTCAGCAAGTCTTCGTTGTTTCACCGGACAATGGCATGCACCCGTGGACTTCTTCTTCTTGCCCAAACCGACTTGTTTGCCGATGGCATGCTCTTCGCTAGCAGTAGCAGGGTCAATAGCAATAACATTCTCCTCCGGCTCCGCCATGTTGTCTAGGGGTTCATTGCTACCAGCATCACCACCCTCCTCAATTGGAACTTCAACTCCGTCCTCGGTGCAAGCACAACCAATGTCACCAATATCATCCACATCCATTGTTACACCTTATGTAAACCCTATATTGCAACAGAGATTCAGTTCAGTTCAGCATCCATTCAGTTCATCATGTTACACTGTACTAAGATCAAAACATAAGTGCCAACACGACACTTGATAAACATCGAAGTTCAGATGTACACACCCACAATTGCACTATTTAATTTCACTTAGATTCACAGACAACACAACTTGTGAAGGAATTCAATTCCAGTAGCTCACAGTGGAATCTGAATCAAGAATGTTTACAACAAACTGAAATGAAAAAGTAGTGCAAGTGATCAGGGTGAACTAGAATGGCAAGAATCTAATTTAGCCTTCGAAAGTATTATCAGTAACTGGGCAAGTGATCTAATGCATTACCTGAGGCGGGATGAGCAATGGGCTGTGGCGGGGGACTGAGGACAGTCGCGAGAGCTCGAGGCGGGCGCGGGCCCCGAGGCGAGGCGGGGGAGGCGCCTTTGAGAGGGAGCCGGGCGGCACGCCTCGGTGGCCGATGGGAGGGCTGCGTCTTGCCGCCGCTTGAGGAAGGAGGAGGATCGCTGCTGCCGGGA
This sequence comes from Guadua angustifolia, assembly GCA_036346375.1. Lineage (NCBI taxonomy): Eukaryota > Viridiplantae > Streptophyta > Magnoliopsida > Poales > Poaceae > Guadua > Guadua angustifolia. The sequence continues at coordinate 14,750,601 of CM070519.1, read as the reverse complement.
TGACCGGTGGCCACCGCTTTGAGGAGGATGAGCAATGGGCGCCGCCCATGACCGAGGAGAGGGATTACGCTGGTGAGTCGGCGAGACTGAGGAGTGAGGGAGCCAGCGCCAGTGGTGATCTGTGCCGAGCCGACGAGGAGGAGCCAGGCGAAGGCGGCGGCGAGTGAGGCACTGGGACCGCCAGGCCGGCCAGGAGGGACCGAGCCGAGGGAGGAGGCGCCAGGAGGCGATCGATTTGGGGAATTGGGGAATCGGTTGGTCGGTGAGGTAAACCCTAAGGCTCACTTAGGCGGTTGGGCCAACCCTAAAAGCAATGGGCCGTGGATGGTAGTATTGTATTTGATACTTAGGGTGCAGAACCCCGGTACCAGTATCACTCGAGATCCTCGGGTATTTTCGAGTAGTGCTCGCTCGAATCCGACCGAATCCGGCCTTCGACTATCCGGGTACTACCGTATCCGACCGGAAAAAATTACCCGTATCCGTATCCGAAAAAGCGGGTAAAAACACTACCGTATCCGGTGCTCGACGGGTAATACGACCGTTTTCACCCTACCTGGTGATCGGCGACTACTGGCGGTTAGCGAAGTTGTTTGCCTTCAAGGCTTCTGCTTTATTCTCCTTGCTTGTCCACTAGTGGTAGCCTTTCGCGGGTTTGTCATGGGTTCCAGCGGTTTGGCCGCTCCTTGTTGATATGTGGTAACACCCGGCCTTAGCGTCGTGCATGGACGGGTGACCAGGAGCGTGAGTGTGGCATGGTGGCTCAAACGCAGCTCGCACACCTCGGGTTAGCTCCGCAAAGCACCGCTGGCTGTCACCGCGAGCACCGCAAGCCCAATACCACTCCTGGGAACCTGCTCCCATGCCACGCAGCACCGCGGGCTGATCCCGAGTCACAAGAGCCTAAGTTCCAAAGAAAAGGACCATGACATACCCGCGCAAGAACTAGGGGTGTAAATGGGTCGGGTAATACCCGACCCGTACCATCTGCACCCGGATGCAAAATTACCCTAATGGAAAACTATTTTACACTACCATGGAATGCAGGTACTAGTAGTACCGGGTAGGTTAGGTTCGGGTTGGGTAGGGTACGGATCGGCAATACCGGCGGTACGGGTCGGTATGGGTACGGATAATTTTCACAATTTGGGTACCGTGGGTACTACTAATTCGAAATTTTGAGCGAACTTGCATTGATCAAAAATAGATCAAGCGATGTCAAAAAATTTTGAATTTTTTTTGAAGCTTCCTGACACATCATATATGTTCTCATTAAATTTTCAGGTGATTATCAAATCTAAGAAAGTTTTAAAAATTCAAATATTGCTACTATCCTGATAAAACGCTGACTAGCAAGTTTGAACCGAATGAAAATTAGAACAAATGAGGTTATAAAATTTTGAAATTTTTTGTGGATGGTCTTGACATATCTATAATATTATCATAAAATTTTCAGATGATGATCAAATGTTATGAAGTTTTAAAAATTCGAACAGTACTACTGTCCTGTTAAAAGGCTTATCGGCAAATTTGAACGAAATGAAAAATTATCCAAACTATGTTATAAAATTTTTAAAATTTTATATAATGATACTGATGAAATTATTAATCTTTCATAAAAATTTGAGATCATGATCACACTCAAGAAAATTTATAAAATTCTGACAAGGTAAATGTCTCAATTATGTTCTACTTGCTATCAACCTAAACAAGAGGAGCACATGACCTGGTTTCCTAGACTACAGATGCTTATGATTTCACATTATTCAAAACTATTGTCATTACCTCTTATTCCTTTGGGATTGACCCAAGTTCCTCTCCTCCAATTCAACTATGTGTTGAACTATGTATGTGAATTTCGCTTTATGTATTGGACTTTGTATTATGTGATGTACTAGTGTGATAGTTGGATTGTTTTCATCACATGTTTCGATTCTAGGTATTTCGTGCACTACCCGATGAAGTACCCGTTATCTGTATTATACCCATCCGCACACTACCCGGAACCCGATTTCTACCGTCGTAGAAAATGCTACCGTTACCGTACCCTACCCGATTTTTACTACGTGCCGTGCGTGCAGGAGAAAAAATATTAGGGTAGGGTATGGGATGACCTACTACCCGCCTGAACCCGACCCGTTTACACCCCTAGCAAGAACCTACGTTCCTCAATATATTTCATGCATGCTTTGCATAATGCTTACTTGTGTTTTCAGTAGCCATGTGCAACCGCAGATGAAGTGCCAGATCTCTGGCCTAATCCGAACATCGAGATGGCCCGTGGCGGCTTTGGCGGCAGTGAGCAATCTTGCCTGCTTTCACGGGCGATAAGTCCGTGTGGGCTTTGGCGGCGGTGGCGATCACGCCCCGCCACGAGGCGGCGGTGGGCGGCCACGCCCTGCTCGCCGGATGATTGGCTCCCATGACCGGCCTGGGGGCTGGTCGCTCGGTGGCCTATGACAAAGATAAGTTACTCGCCTTGGCAGTATCGACTTGTCTTTCGCATCTGCACCCTGTGGGGTTGAGTTGTGCGTGATTGTCACTGGCCCTAAAAACCTGATGGCTCCTCATTGATAAAAGGAGATGCCCGGCATTTGCGTCTCAAGGACGGGTAACCGGGAGTGTGAGTGTGGCACGGTGACTCAAACGCGGCTCGCACACCTCGGGTTAGCTCATGGCTGCATTGGTGTCCTCCATGCGCCTTAAGCCCGATACTGCTCTTGGGAGCCTGTTTCCTTATCGTGCAATGCCACGGTCAGATTCCAAGGGATCATAAGGATATAAGTTCCAAAAGGGCGGGAGTCAATGACAACCTTATGCAAGGATTTAAGCCTTCGCTTACATACATCTTGCATGTTTTGTGCAATCTTCGTTCGCATTATTGCAATCACTCAAAAAATACCTAAGTATCAACCTAACCTGAGACCTGAGTGCTTAGGTTCACATGGTGACAAGGCTGGGGGCTGACTGCACCATGATTGAGTTCACGAACAGACAAACATGCATAGGTAAAACCAGAAAATGCCAACTTCATTACATTTGCTAAGATTGTTCTGGCATGCAAAAAAACAGGAACAAGATGAAACAAAGAAAATGAAGGAAGTAGCCCGGGCCATCAGTTGTCATTGGCAACTTGGATGTGCCCATCGTCTTCCTCGGCCTCTGGCTCCACTGCCACCGCATCGAGGTCCGGGCCCTTCACCGCCATCATGCCGACGACGTGCTCCGCAGCCTCAAGAACACGCGCCTGCGCCTGGGCCTCGTCTCCCTCAATATCGTCCGCGACGGTCATTGGGTTGAAGGCGGCGTCGCGGCTGGCATAGCACGCCAGCACGAAGGTCACGGTGGCCCTGGCGACCTGCTGCCCTTCCTGGACGGAGCTGGCGGCCATGGCGGCTGGTAGGCCAGAGAGTGCCGCGGCGACCCGAGTGATGCAGTGGGCGTACTGCATCGCTGTGGGCTCAAGCGGCTCACGAAGATCCACCCCCAGTGGCTCCAAGACCCTCGCCATGCGCCGGTAGGATGGCCGGAGCATGGTCGCGATGTTGTGCTGGCGCCATACTTGCTCCTCTGCCGCCTCCCTCATGTTGCCTCGGCCTCCGTGCGGGCGAGTAAGGTCACCCCGGTGGCTCTCTCTTGGGCTAGCTGTGCCTCCTTCTTATCCAGCTCCCCGCGCAACGTTGCCACCTATTGCGCCACATGGGCTTCGCGCTGGGTGGCTGCTGTGTGGAGAGTGGTCGCGGCTGTGAGTGCTTCGCCAAGCTCGGCAAGGAGCACCTTCAAGCCGGTGGCGCAGGTGGCGAGGACGATCACGGTAGGGGGAGCAGAAGTGCTGGCACCAGCGATGTCTAGTCCGGCTGTTCCGAAGCTGCCAGGCTGCCCTTGGGCAGAAGTCTCCGCTACGTCTATTGGCACTGCGGATGTTTGCGCGGCTGGGGCACCCTGACGGGCCGCCCACGGGGGCAACTTGAAGCTGAAGGAGATAGCTGGAACCGTAAGCCCGCTCGAGTGGGCACCAACAGCAGTTGGAGTCGGTGCCGCTGGAGTCGGTGCCGATGGGGACGGCGCCACAGGAGTCAGCGTCGGTGCAGTCGGCGCCGGAGGAGGGGAGACGGGCGTCACCGCACCAGATGAAGATGCCGCCACCAGGCGCTTAGCGGCAGCGAGGAGGCGGCGGTGGAGTTCGCCCCAGTGTAGGCCTGTTGGGGTCTCGCCGGGCGTCGAGCGATCGATGCGTTTACTGCGCTCGTCGTCGGCCCGGTGGTCCCTAATCACTAAGGGCGCGCAGTGGCACCTGGCGGGACGATGGAGTCTATCGCCGAGAACGATTGGATAATCCGGAGGCGCTCTGCGAACTCAGATCGCAGAGCGGTCGGACCTCGGTCGGAAAGTCCAGATTTGCTTTCGGCCTTGGATCAAGCGGCTGGATAGCCATCTAGAGAGGGTAGGACCATCTAGGTTCCCCTCGCTTGGCGCCAAAAGAAGACTGGAATATTAGTTGATGGTGACCGCGAAGAAGAATATGCATTCAAAAAAAGAGTAACAGGACTTACTGCCTGGGTACGTGCGCGTCATGTTGTCGTCCCCTGTGTACTGCCATGCAGAGCGGGCACGACGACGGAGGGGGCTGATCCTCCGAGCCATGAAGTCCCGGACTACCAGCGCCCCGATCAGGCCGGCGCCCCGCAACTGATCAATGCCGGCCGCCATCGCCAGGAGCTCCGCCGTCTCCTCAATGGGCGAGCTCCAGCTTTCGCGGACTTCTGCCAACGCGCAGGGCACCCCAAGGAGGTCGACCCCGCTGTCATCGCTGACGTAGAGCCAATCGCTCTGCCACGTCTTCCAGTTGGATCTTGGCTAGAAGGGGATGTAGCGGGGGGCCGACCTGTGAGGCGGAAGTGGCGGCTCCCACGATCCCGATGTCGGGGGCTGCGGTAGGTGAAGAAGTAGCGGAAGAGAGGAAGATTGGGCATCACCCCTACGAACATCTCACAGAGGTAGGCGAAGGTGGAGAGAAGGACGATGAGTTGGGGGAGAGATGGAGATGATGGATCTCGTAGAAATGGAGGACGGTGAGGAAGAATTCGGAGAATGGCGGCACCAAGCCCGCCAAAAGTCCCCAGGCGAAGACGATGACCTCCCCTGGCTCGCAACTCAGCACGAGGGTCCCCTGGCGAAGGTGGAGGGAGCCCTCAGGTGCCATCTTGGCGAGATAATCCACCCTACTTTGGCCAGCGGTGGAAGAAAGAAGAGGCTGCGCCATTGAAGCAGAAGCAAAGTTCTTTGAGCAAGGAATGAGAAAGGACAAAAGGGCAAAGTGCGAGAAGATCAGAAGGCGTGAACTGCTACATGGGGGCGCGTATATATAGAGACCCCCCACGAAGACAGTTCGCGAACAGGCAAAAAGATGCGACGCTTCGGGTCCCAAGAAAAATCGGTGAAAGTGGGGAGGACCGAGGCGGTAGCGTGCTCAGAAGTGGTGGGCCCATCCAGGAACGCACCGACATTAAATGAGGACTAAAAAGGATTGGCACGCATTCGGGGCGGCCCGAGGGCTACTCTGCCGTATGCTTTGCACCGGGTACCCTATCGCGAGAGTTGCGAGCCCAAGAAGTGGCCTGCCAAGCATGGCACTGGCGGTGTGCGTGGGTGATCAAGCCTGCCACTTTGGCGAGAAGTCTCGTGGCGGCCTAGCGGCGGTGGGCGATCATGCCCGCTCGCATGCAGGCGGTAAGCCCGTAGTGCCTGGCGGCGGTGGGCGATCATGCTCGCCCGCCGGGCGAAGGCCTGGTGAGCGAGGTTGGCGATTACATACGCTCACCGGCGCAAGCCCGTGTGGCCCCCAGCGGCAGTGGGCGATTACACCACCTTTCGCCGAGCGAGTGGCCCGCGTGGTGCCCTAGCAGGCAGGTGGGCGATCATGCCCTGCCCGCCGGGCGTCGGCTTAAGAGGCGGCTTGGCAAGTGGGTGGGCGTTTGGGCCCCCCTTGTTAGGCCACGGAGGCGACCAAAGGAATAAGGAGAACGCTTCGCCTCGAAGTCTCCTTCCCCTGACACGTCGCGTCAGGGTCATTGATTGCGAAGCATGCTACTACCGACACAATGACGGCCCATCCCTCTGACGCCTCTCACCAAACCCGTCGTAGGAGTGTCATATCCCAAGCGGACCGGGCGAAGCCACACCGCGGCATTAAATGGGGCTTGAAGGACAAGGCTATAGTGACGGGCGTAATAAATGAGTCATGAGTCACTGAGATAAGGTTGGAATGATGGGTGTAATTAATGAGTCGTAGGTCAGTACAGCGTCATCTTCTTACCTGCCCGGGCCGACCCATCTATATAAGGGCGCCTCGGTGCATGGAGGAAGGGAGCACAGAAGAGAGATAGGGGTTGAAAGCTTGGAAGAAGCACTAGACCAAGAGAACCATTGTAATCGCCTCCACACTTCGGGCCTGTTTGGTAGGGATTCAGCTTCTCTAGATTCTGAGAATCTGGTGAAGCTGAAAATTTTAGCTTCACCAGATTCATGAAACTGGAGCTGTGAGTACATTAAGAGTGTTTAGATGGATCATCTTGTTTACATTTTAGACTAAAAATACAAACTTAATTCATTTTATTTTAGCCTATAAGTTTCAGATCTCAGGTGAAACTGGAATCTGGAGCTCTACCAAAGCAGGCCCTTCCTCAACAAAGATCTAGCGGGGCGTGGGGCTATTTCCTTGTTGGGGGCCGAACACAGGTACATCACCGTGTCCATTGATCTGCTGATCCCCGGGATCCATCGTAGAGAGCCATTATGGTTTCCATCCACGAAGACGCCCTCTACCGAACCATACCTCCCATCCTGGGAGTAGTCAACTGTTGGGACCCGAATATGCAAATCCGGACCCTCTGTGTAAACTGCACTAGTTCAGGATCACACTAGTGCACACAGGCTCAATATTAGTGAATATCACAATTATACACAGCGAAAAGACATTATATACTAAATATTACCAGTTGAATGACGTTATGGTCAACTTACATAACGATGCCTCACGAGGCTGAACAACCAAATGGAACTGCAGCAGAATGAAGACATAGGTAACCCCTTAGTATACCACAGGCAACTGACAAGGCTCACATCCTAAATATTCGTCCCTTCATGGTACACCTTTTTCAGCATTGGTGATGTTGTAGGCAAGGGTGAGTACATAAAGCACTCAACAAGTTGTGCACAGAAATGCAATTCTAACATAACTATATGCAAGGCTTATTCCAAAGGAATGGCTAACAATGGCTATTTGCAGTAAAGCAACATTTTTGAACTAGTACAGTATATAGATTGAAAAGACAGTAAAAACAAATAACAGTAATAGATAGATTCAGCGTTTCTCAAGTAAACCAAGTTTTCCATCCTAAGTCAAGATTCGACCTCCCATGGCAACCTGCCATCCATCCCAAGTTTTTATTTACATAAAAGTCTAACCCTTGATTGTAATTCTGAGCTATGCTCGATCAAGTAGCACGGCTATTGAATAGATTTTACACTCTGCGAGAGGTTATGCACTTTACCCATACGACATGATAATCTCTTTGTGCACGGCCATTTAGTACACTTCCTTTGGTGTCTTTGGCGAGAGAATCATGACAAAGCCTTTAAAATGCTCTGTCTTAACTCGGTACCACCGCTAAGGTTTCAACACTAAAGGGACTAGTTACCATAACAGGGCCCCCCTCTTGCGCCATCTGGGTTCATTATAAAGGGTGAACCTCACCACCTTTAGTAGTACCAAAGCTAAGACATTGCAAATTAGTCGATTAGTTTGCCCCATATGAACATGTGGTTGCATGATTGATTTCAAGGTTAAAGGCTCGTAAGGTTAAGTCCTTATAGTTGATCAAAGCAAGACTTGCACACACCCTTCGCCCATCGGGCCCACCCAGGCACACTTGCCCTTGCCACTTGCTCCGATCTAAATCATAACCACCCCAGTTGATTATCAAGCACCACATGCCATCAACAATTCAATCTCGTTGTGTGACATCCATCGCCACAACAACTCTATCTCATCGTGTGACCACACATGACACACAAATTCATAACATTATTCCATATTCCATTAGTCAAGATTATTTATCAATGATTCAAGTACATGTGATGATGTGGCATGGGTAAGTAATCTAATTCAATCTAACCATCCCATGTTGATTTTATTATTGATCAACTATGGTGAACCAACCTAGGGTGACAATAGATCATGGCATACAATCAACAAGGTAGGGTGTAATTCAAAGGGTATGATACCTAAATCCCAAATTTAGACTGAAATCATTTGTATGCTTGAAATAACATGCAATATAGTAAAACAAGATAGCAATTTTATAAACATAGGTGCAACATGATCAAAGCACAACTTGCCTTAGCTAAGCTCCTGGTCTTAATCTGGAAATTGATCTTGAGTTGCTAATTCCTCCTCCGAAGCCTCGCACAACTCAATGTCTACGCGAATCGAAAAGAAATAGAAAATAAACACCCAAAACGGTGAGCAAATGCACTCTAAAAATAAAAAAAGCTACCACTAGATAGATCTCAATTTTACAAATTTTTAGAAATTTGAATCACCTCAATCGGAGTTCGTATGAGGGAGAACGAGCTCTTGGAAGATTCAAATTCCTAAAAATTCAGAAAAATAGAAAATCAATTATTAACCGAATTATTTTATAAAAGAAAAATTGATTTATTGCATCATCACGACGTCAGCATCAGACCCGAGCCAACCGGTCTGACACGTGTCTATGGCATTAAAGTGGACCGGTGCACCATAGACTCGATCCACAGTAGACCACGCCTTGTCTTTGTGGACCGGTGATGTCGGCGATGATGTCAACCACCAGCGTCGTATTTGGATTGGTTGAGCCGAGACACGTTGAATTCCCATCGGACGGCTTCGGACTGAGGCGACGTGGTGCAATGGTAGTCATCCGATCGGCATCCAACGACGCCTAGACGTCAACAGAGACTGGCGATGTGGCCGCACATGAGCCACCCGATCAGATCGAACGGATACGGGTTGAAGATGAGGCATACTGTTCGGTGGCTACGTGGGCAAATTTGGTGCGTACGTGGTCGATCAGACAGTCGGTGAGCTCGGGCAAGGCGATGGCGACGACCTGGCTTGCTGCGCTCTGGTGCTCTCCGGCGATGAAGAAGCGACAGAACGGGGGCGGCACGATGCGATGAATCCAGAACCCAACTCGATGCAGCAGAAGAGACCCTCAGCGATGGCGAAACACGGTGGAAAGCCTCTCGGCACTCCGACGAGCATGCGTGACCTCTCTGGTGCTCCTCCGGCGACACGGTTGCTGGCGAAGTGGGCGGTGACTTCTGGCGATCCTCGAAATGGGTGTCGGGCCCTTAAATAGCCCTCAGACGGCGCGGTAATCGGTGCCCTAGAGGCGCAAGGTGGCGGCGTATTCGAGCTGGACTCAGAGTCTGGATCCGAGATGACGACGGACCGCCACAGGATCTTGATCGGACGGCTACGTGGGACTCCAGACGCAGCACGATCCTAACCACCCACTCTGATCGACGGCCCGAATTGGCTAGGGTTTTGATTCGGCCCGACAGATGGCGATCGCACGATCTTGATCCGACAGCTAGCTAGGGCTAGGGTTTCGAAGCGGCGTGGCTTGATGAAGACCCTTGGATCTTCATCCCACGGCTGGCGATGAGGCTCTTAGAATTTGGGCGAGCAATTTGAATAGGACTCGGAGCAAGCGTGCGTGCGATCTTGAGCCCATTATCTTTGTTATCGGCGATTTTCTTCAGGGTTTTTAATTAAAATAATTAGAGAAAATACTTTGATTTATTTACGGCAACTAAAATACTAGGAAAATTCCCAGAAAAATCTCAGAAATACTTTGAGACATTCTGGACTCAAATAAAATATTTTTAGAAAAACTTTATTTTAAACTTATCTATTTATAATTAGTTTTTGACAAAAGGTAATATACTTTAATTTAAAATAATTCAAATAAACTCCAGAAAAATCCAATAAATCCAAAAAATTCACAAAAAGCACAAATTGCAAATAAACACTATTAACTAAATAAAAAGCCAAAAATTTGGGATGTTATATCAACTATGTTCGTTGACATGGTCCTGTCAGGCGGAATACGCCGACAACTGGCGAGCCCCAGTTCTCATAGGCCTCTGCCGGCACGGGGGGCACCTCCAGGGCATCGAGACCGTTGTTGTCGCTGGCGTACAACCAATCGCTTCGCCACACCTTCCAGTTGGTCTTTGTCTGGAAGGGGATGTAGCGGGAGGTCAATCCGTCACGGAGGCGAAAGTGGCAGCTCCTCGCGACTCCACTGTCTGTGGAGCCACGGAGAGTGTAGAGGAAGTGAAAGAGGGGGAGATTGGGCATTACCCCCACGAACATCTCACAGAGGTAAGCGAAGCTGGAAAGAATGAGAACGGAGTTGGGGGTGAGATGAAGATGGTGGATCTCGTAGAAGTGAAGGATGGTGAGGAAGAATTAAGAAAAAGGCGGAACCAGACCCGCCAGCAGCGCCCAGGAGAAGACAACAATGTTCCCGGCGTCGCACTGCGGCGCGAGGGTTCCGTGGCGTAGGCGGAGGGAACCCTTGGCGGCGGTCTGGGAGAGCCTCATTGCCCTCTCCCTGTCGACGGTCGAAGCTGGAGACTACTACGCCATTCGAGCGGAGCGATGTCTTAGGGCAAGGAAGTTGAAAGAGCAAGAAAAATGGTGAAGAAGTCGAAAAGAGCGTGAACCGCTGGTCGTGGGCACGCGTATTAATAAGTTTCTCACGCTGACGGTTCACAAAAAGGTGAAAGTGCGCAACGCTTCGGATCCCGAGGGAAGGCGGCGGAAGCGAAGAGGACTAGAGCAGTTGGATGCGCAATAGTGGTGGGCCCGTCCAGGAGCACGTCGGCATTAAAGAGGTCTGAAAGGGCTAGCGCGCACTCCTGGACAGGCCCGGGGGCTACTGTCGGTGTACTTTGCGCCGAGGTACCCTCTCTGCCATGATCAGGAGGGCCCACGAGTGCCGAAGCGTGGTAGCTTAGCGGCGGTAGCGATCGAGACCCGACGCCAGGCGACCACGCCGCGTGGCAACCCGGCGAGCGGTAGGCGGCGAGCCCCGATGCGGGTGGCGGGCCATGTGGTCACCGATGGAGTCAGAAGGTGCTCGGGGGTCCGCTGTCGGTCAGGCGTGGAGGTGTACATTGAAGGAATGGGGGAGCTTCGCCTCGAATTCTTCTCCCCCGACACTCCGTGTCAGAACCATTGAATGCGTGTGGCTCTGCTGACGGCAAGATAGCTTATCCCTCTGTCGCTTCCCGGGCGGACCGGGCGGAGTTGGACGGTGGTGCAAAGAATGAGGCCAGAGGATGGGGCTATAGCGACTGGTGTAATAAATGAAGTGTAATCAGTGTGATGTCATCCTTCCCATTTGCCCGAGCCAGCTCAGCCTATATAAGGGAGCTTCGGTGTATGGGGGAGGGGGACCGAGAGACGAGGACTCGAACGAAAGAACGAGAACGAGAAGAGCACTGAGAGAGCTCAAGAAGAACCCAGAGAGAAACAAAGAGAGAGAGAGAGAAAAAAGGAGATAGAGTGAAGATCGAGTGTTTGTAATCCACTCAAAACACATTAACAAGAGCAGAAGCAGGACGTAGGGCTGTTACCCACACCGGGGTCCTGAACCTGGGTAATATCGGTGTGTTCTTGGATTCTTGTCCGTGTGGATCCCTCGAGAGAGCCCGTAGGTGTCCTTCCGCGAAGACCCCCTCTATCGAACCCCGGACTCCGTCTAGGGAGAATAGTTGTCGACGAAATATGCCAACACATAAAATAGTAGAATTGCTTAGTCAAGCTTAAACGTGTTAGTATTATGCAATTATGGGAATCATTTTAAAACTTTGTTTAAACTCATTTGTGAAGTGCGGCAAGAGGTATTGCTGCTGTTATTTAAATGAAACTAGCCATGTGTCCGTGCAATGCAACGGAAACTCAATTTGCGATAAAAAAATTTGTAAAGAGCACTAACCTTATCTGAATAATAATGTTCACTCTGAATATGCAATGGTTAAATGTTTAAATCAATCCATCAAAGCATACAAATTCCAAGTACCTGTTTACAAACTCGAGCTTAAAATTATATTTAATTTTACAAACTTGAATAATAACATCACAACACTTGAGATTGTAAATTTGTAACGCCATAATTCGAGATCGATTGATTGACCAAAAGAGGCATCACCTGGTATCCCATGCGCAAAGGCATTGAAGAGATAGGCGTCATCCGTATATGACTACCACCATTAGTGGCATGCGTGGCTCGTAAGCCTTGCTTCGGCCATACTATAGCCCCACCCTATCAACCAGCTCCACCGCCTCCTCGCCTCTCCCTACAAGCACCTCCCTCAACCTATTGACATCATCCACCGCGATGAGCTCGATGAGCGCCCTTCTTTGTCTTCCGCCCATCACCGGTGACTTGCCCCTGCACTGCATCGATAAGATCAGGAAAGTTGTCCATTACCTTCGCTCAACGGATTATCTCAACACATCTGCAGGAGAGGCAAGAAGCAGTGAGGTTATATAGATTCAGCAACCGAAGAGATATATATGGAATTCAGATTAAGAAATCGTCGAATAAGGAAGGCAACAAAAGGGAAAGAGTCGAGAAGAGACCTAACTCTTTGAATTGGAGCTTTGCTTCCTTCAAAAAGGAATCAATCAATCCAATCTAAAAAGCACCAGGAGCAATCATCGTCGATTCAAATGCTACATCAATGAGAGAAAGGAAAGCAATAAATGAGTCATGCATATTAATTTACCTCCCGTGACGGGATGATTCAATCCAATCTACCGGGGTGGCCACTGCCCACTTCTCACTCAGCCACGCGGGTGCTTATATATGTCGGGGTGAGGGTGGAGAACGGACATACTACCACCAACTCCTAATTAGAATTAGTAGAGATAGGGATAACAAACTTATCTAGTTGCATCATGCATAGCCGTGCGCATGCTGCTGGCCGGCCAGAATTAAGACCATACATGATTAGATAAAAAGAAACGACGATCTTATTTATATATGCAAGTAAATATTTAATGGAAAGGATGCATTTGGCAACTCAAAGGCACATGGTAACTCAGAAGCTGTATGCGTGTAGTATATGGAAAAAAATCGACCGTGCAATATTTGAAAATATTATCGACTAATTGAGATAAGAGTCTGATACACCGCAGATCACGTATGCATGCATATCCAACCAAATTAAAACTGTCTCCGTTCGCCAATGTATATAAGATCAGGACAATAACGGTTTCGTGAGTATGCCCGGGGGAGGGGAGAACGGACCACCACCACCAACTCGTAATTAGAAGTAGTAGAGATAAAGTGAAAAAAAGGTTTAGATCAGGGCAAATGGATGTTTGGCAGGTACAGTGGTACGAGACCTTATAAAATGAATGTTCCGCCATAATCAATTAAGAACCGTAGTGTGTGTTATTATGGACTAAGCACTACCATACAATCACAAGTCTATATGGGTAGGACTTGTCTAATTAATTTATTTGTCTAATTATTAGCTTCACCAGTTGGTGGGTGCCAGATGGAGGCAAGACCATGAGGGGGCTTTTGACTAAGTATATAGAACCCTTCGGTGGTGAAACCATAGCAGACGAAATTAATAACGAGGTTGCACATTGTAAAGGTCTTGTCATGATCTCTCTGCGGCATACCAAAGAAAGTGTACTAATATCTGATTGTACAAAAAGTGATCATGTCTTGCGGGTAAAGTTGTACACACGCTACAGAGTTAAAAATTCTTAAGTAGCCATACCCACGGTTAAGGGCAGGTGAGGTATGCTTTCACATATTCGATTTTATGGTTTTGTTTTAAATATAAAATGGTGATTTGGGAATCAGTGAGTAGATGGAACTCTTTGGTTATGGTTTGGCAGATTGAGCCAGTAGGTAGATGAAACTTGTTTTGGTGATCTTATTAACTTCAGTTATTACAACTACATTTGGTTAAATGATACTTTATGAAATTACTAATGGTATTTAAAGTTGAAACATTGCTTTATGCTAAATGAGCCATGTTAAACCTTCAATTGTTTAGTCTTATATATAGTTATCATGTATTATATTTCCAAGACTTACAGACTATATTTTGTACTCACCATTGCCACATTCCAACTTTCCACAAAAGAGTGCGTAGAAGCAGAAGGTAACTACGAGTTTTTGCTTGCGGTTAAGATGAAGGCGATCCGGATTATTAGAATCCGTACCATAGTCGATTGTCTATTGAGCAAATGGATGGGCTTATTATGCTGCTATTTATTTGATTTCCGCTGTTACTTTATTGAACTCAAGCTATGAGGTTGCTTATTTCTAATGGTTGGCCATGAGACTTGTTCCTTTTGCTTAATTAATATTATTTGATTTGTGATATGGATGTGTTGCTATCACTGCTTCCATTGTGTGCACTAACTTGATTTTGGACTAGTGCAATTATACACATAGTGTTTGGATTTGGAAATCCGGTCCCTACAGTATGCATAGAAAAGACCATCTTACCCATCTTCAATATGTCACTTGTTACTCATGGATAGTGTGTTACTCTAATTCTTAGTAGTAAACAATCTTAGAAATAGACCTGGACAATGAATGGCAGGGGTATGCAAATGAAAAAAATAGTGCGAAGTTATCTCAAAATCATAAAATGGCATGTATTTGGAAACAAAATTTGAATGCTAGAACAACATGTATTTGAGGACGGAAGGAGTGGGTTATACAGGGAAAAACATCTCAATGATATTTAAAATATTGCCTTGACAAAATTTGGGCATGTTTCAAGTTCCTATGGACCACAGCAAGGCGGCGTCTGTTAAGTGAAAATCACCTACTTATGAAATGTTTGTTGTTAAAATGTATAAATTGTATGATTGTATCCAACAATCTAGAGATGCTACCAGCCATCATTTAGATGTATCTTCCGTTCTTGAATTTTACTAGGCAATTCGGTGATGAAATAGATGCAATTATCTTTTACCATGGTTCATTCTCGTGCCATCTTTGACTTTATGTTTACGTTGGCAAGAAATGGAAAATCCAACAAGATGATTTGTTTAATGATCATTATCGGTTTATTTGGTATCACAACCACCACCATCTATAATCATCATTGACGTCATTATCATCGGGTATTATAGGTATCTGTGATACCATAGTCAGGAAAATTTAGGAAAGATATACATCTTGCAAAATCAAACTCATACCTTTCTTGAGAAATTGAAACAGGAAAGTGTAAAGATATAAGCAAGAGCCTATAAGAGCATGTACGGTAGTAAAGACGACTGCCGTCTATATACTCCTCCAAGTCATATAAAGACAAAACTAAAAACAACTATTACAATAGATGACATCTTAAGTTTATCTTTATGAGATCCTACAATCTTTTAATTATGGTATGAAAAGGTAATATTATAGATAATAACTCATATAAAGGTGTTTTATGCTATCTATACAGTGGTCTCTTCATGAAGAGATAGCTATTGTCCCTCTCCTCCATAGCTGTGAAAATCTTATATAGTAAATCATATAAACAGCTGACATCATATCATTATATATGCCCTCAGCATACAATGCCCTCAGCCTTTTGGGACTGCAACACCATAATCATCCGATGGTAGTAACCAAAACCAGTAATTATAATTACGAGACCCACGAGCGTACCTGATTCATCTTCAAATTCTAAAGTATGAAACTTTGATTGTCAATATTTTATAAATATTTAAATTGGATACATGAAAATTATATGTGTAAATTTGTCTCAAAAAGTACTTTTATAATATTATAATTTTATTAAGTTTTATAAATATATTATAACAAAAATTAGTGGTCAAATCAGTGTTTTGAGGTTATGTCGATGTCCAAAAGAACTATTTGTGACCGGAGGAAGTAGATGTCATTCTAGATTTTTGCACTTCCACCAAAGCATATCTACAAAAGATTATATTACTTCTTTTTATTATATCTTTGGATGTTGTATCTTACTCTAGTTCATACAGTAAATAACATTAGAAATAGCTAAAGTGGAGGGGTATAAGGAAAAATGGTAAAAACTCATCTTAAAATTGTAGAATGACATGCATTTAAAAACAAAATTCATACACTAATGATATGTATTTAGGAACAAAGGTAGGAGGACGGTAGGAATTTCAAATTAACTTTCGCAAGTTTCCATCTGTAGTACTTGCAGGCGACTTCTGCTCTGCAAAATTAGTTTCCTCTGCTTCTTCAACGTCAGATACATTATCCAATCGTTATATACGCAGATCTCCCCTGATAATGTTCAAATTACTCAGCTCGCTTTACTTCGGCAGGCAAGCACTTCTCCCGATGATAATATCTGGCAAAATTTGTAAGTTGATGAGTCGCCCAATTCCTTTTGTCACGACTAACAATTTGCGGTCATCCCTATCTCTTAAATCTAGGGTCATCAAATTGAATAGCTGCTACATGGAAACAGGTAAGGTTTGGGTTTCTCTGCATGAGAAAGATTTGAGTTTTCTCTGTGTGAAAAGATTGAGCTTTCGCTGCCTGAAACTATGAAATGACATAGATATTTTTGGTTGCCCACTGAATCGAGCAATGCGTTGCTGAGACTACCGCCATAGAGAGAAAAGACCTACAGCTTTCTGAAGTTAAAAAATAACTCTTTTGGAATTTCAATATTACTATACTCATATCCCATCACTATGATTGCCCTAAGAGATTCTGATGCATTCAGAATTTGAGGGAATTTTATCTCATAATATGGTAGAACTGACATGTACCGGATATCTGTTGATATTTCAACTGGTTCTGGTTTATCATATTCAGGTCTATAGAAGTGCCAAGTTTTCTATGTATCTCTTTAAAAGTTGCACAGATATTAAAAGTTGTGTGTTAACTCATCCCAGACATCATCCAGTATGAGTAAACTGCGTTTGTGCTTTATTTCATCAACAATTTACCTTGCATATGCGCTAATTCAGTTCCATCACACTTCTTTGTTAATGACCTAATGGTGCTGCTGCTTGTTGTGTTCGCCATCAAAATACTAAGACACAAACCCATTTACTCGTAAGTCATTAAAAACGAGATGTGCTAGTGTCGTCTTGCCCACTCTACCCATACCAACTATGGCCAGCAAAAACAGAGGTTTGCATTACTGCTGCTTTCTGACATCTTGTCAATAACTATCTCCTTGTCTTGCTCTGTTCCAAGAATCCTTTGCTCAGATACAAGATAGCCCAGTTTGCCGCATAGTGTGGATACTAGAAGCAATCCGCCACTCTTCATCATTCTCCAGCCATTGTAGCTTGTCGTAATCATCATTGAACCTCTCTGTAATTTTTCTTGCTCTAATAGCCAGCTCTGTCGGAACTGGACCTACAGCAGCATCAATGTCGGAAATATCATTCACTTTTACAGAGAGCAGAGATGTTAACACACATATATGTTAAACATATGAGAATTTTACGGTGGATAATATTGATAGTAAGTAGTGGTAGTAGAAATTAAATCTAATCATCCATTTCTCAAAGGTATTTTAGACTTTTTTTATCTATTCATCAGGGGTATTTTAGACTTTTTCGTTCACAGTTTTGGATTCACTGAATAACTAGCTATCTTCAGAGGTCTCTTATCTATTCATCCGCTATTCATCAGAATGACAAGACATATGTTACCGTAAAGAACAAATAGTATGACAGAATTTTTTACCCTTTTACCCCTTTTTGAATTTTACTACCAATACTACAGGTGGTAGTATAACTAGATTTAAATTGATTTCAACCATTAGATTCAAAGGAATAGACGGCTTATATTGATTTTAATCCACTGTAAAAAAGCTCTAAACATATATACTCCTATATAAATTTCTTTATATTCCACTATAAATATTTCCCTGTTGTTCATAGAATAGATAAAGTAATCGAGACGAGAGAACAAAAAAAATAGCCTTATTGTAAATATCTTCTCACATAATAATATTTGCTTTCATACATCCGTGATTTTTTTTGAAAGGATTTTCCACTCAAATCCGTATCTCATCTTTCCTTTGATCCTTTATATTTGCTGTGTATTTTATAACAAATGGTATTAGAGTTTCGGATTCAAAATCTAAACACCACTGTCCCAAGAAGGAGAAAACTCTTGGGGCCGACCATCATGCGGCACCCGCACATCATCAAGGCATCAAGGGCAGCATAATCTTGGTGGCGTCCACATCGAGTGGCGTACATATGCGACAGCTATATTTTGGGCCACCGATTCCCCGAGACATTGGCGTATTATCTCCACTGGCTTGTATCGAGAACTCGCCTTGAAAAGAAGTCCACGGACTTCATGGAAATCAACCGGAATCAACTGCTAAATGTTTCACCTGAATTACTCCTCACATCTGAAAGCAAACCAAGGCCAAGTTGCACGAATCAAGGAACCATCCTTGTCTCTGAACTAAAGCAATCGCATGGAGTAGAGAGTAGAGACTATGTGGGCTGCAGCACCGAGTCCGAAGAAAACACGTCGTCAAGAAAATCATATCCGTCCCAAGAAAAAGGCTCCTGTCAAGTCTGGCAGTCAGGAAAGAAAAACAAATTTGACTTTATTATGCTTCGTGTACACAGCAGCATACAAAGATTTGACTCCAACTGATATATATCCACACGTCTAGTACTTTTCTCTTTAACATTTTAATTAACTTTTCTGTTTAACATTTTAATTAATTGAAAAGAATTACTAAGCCGTATCAAATATCAACAGGTGAAACATTTCCTTAAGCAATGTTTGTTGTATTTTCATGAGAATTTTATGCTACATAATAGAGGGTGCTTGCTTATTATTAGGTATATGAAGATTGCACAAATGTATATTGGAAACAAATTGTATCCATGTATTGTGGCAGACCCTAGCGGGAAGGCAAGAGAGGACGGGAGCCACATGAAGACACTGTTTATATGCACTATTCATGTACCCTTCGTCTCCTTCCATATATATCATAAAAAAAGAAAGAAAAGAAGTAAGAAAAAAAGGAAGAGGAGATATTAGCAATCTTTAAGTAAGGAAAGAGATCATCATGACATGGCAAGAGATATTAGCAATCTTCATACAAGGAAAGAGATTACCATGACTTGGTAAGAAGGGATTTCAGCAAACTTCAAGAAAGGAAGTTAATCGCAATGACATGGCAAGAGGATATTAATTGTTCCCATATTATATAGTAATTTATTTTCAAATTACTAAGATTGTTTCCATGTACATGGGAGAGTATATATGGATGGTCTTGTACTGTTCACGTGAGCCATTCACATGCCCCACCCCTATATATATGTGTATTCCATCCAATGTAAAGATAACCACGAATTTTCATATCAAAGAAATACCCCTGATTCTATGGCATGTGCTCCAATTCCCCATTACAATAGGGAGTACAATATGAAATTACCACCGTTGTTCTTGCAACTTCTTCGAGCTGATTGCAAGAAAGCATACCTCTACTTTTGTGTGGTCAAGTAGACGATGATCGAAGCTAGTTCTTGGGCGAATTCATGTGTCGTTGGTTGTCGTATCGAGATGATGGTTGACGCCAGTGTTTGTTAGGGTTCACGGGTCTGAGTTATAATGTTTGTCATTGCAAGATCAAGCCACCCCTTATTATCTTGGTATTAGAGCATGGTTGAATGTTGACGAATTTCTATCCTTAGAGTAGTTTTATTTTTATATTCTATTTCAAAAATTGCACCACAAAAATTAAACCCTTAGTTTAATCTACAAATTCGATGAGTTTTGCTAAGTTTTGATTCATAGATTGCTTGCATTTGTTGCTAATCGTTTTTCCTTTACATAGCCTTTTGTTTCAATTCTATCCAGTATGGTGTTTTGCTCATAACTTTTGCATACGAACTCAGGTTTGTGCATTCTTGTACTCTATTGAAAGCTTAGGATATAACCTTTAATTCCTTCCATAGTGAACCTTCTAGATTCGGTCATTTTCAAACTTTAATTATGTTGAAAATTGTGCTACCCTAAAAAACCGAATTAGGGTTTCTTAGATCATGTTTCGGTTCTAGCTTTTCCTTTGACTTCTTGAGTCTAGTAGTACCCACAATACAAAAAAATATAAAATATTAGCACACATACCTTTGGAAGCCAAATTCATCATTTGCAAAAACTTTGATCCTATTTGAGACTTGCTTGTTGATATTGCTTAGGGCTATTCATATTGATACATTTCATAATCTTGAATTGTCATATCATCAATTTGGAGATTTCAAAACTTTGCACATACTTGTGTTGGCCTAAAGTCACCAAAAGAAAAAAAAAGAAAGAAAGAGTCAAAAGACCAAGAAAGAAAGAAAGAAAGAATAGAAAAGAGAATAGTGGCCAATAGCACTACACTGAGCAAAAGCCAAATTTGTGTTCGAAATTTTTAAACTGTGCAATTATATTAATTAGTAAGCAATTATGTGCCCTTTTTATATTCTTAAAGCAATAAGTTAGTGTCTCTCTATGACTTGTGCAATAAAGCCTTCGTGCCTCACTTATATTTCATAGCTTTGATTGCATAAGTGTGTGTTACCTTGAAATTCACTTATATTTTTAGATCAGCAACTAGGGCTTATCATTTCTAGCTTGGATTATTACTTATCATTACAATAGTAGAATTATCATGTTGTATAGGTTCAACACTAATCCTCCAAGCTCCACATCTCAGCCATTGTCTCGTGTAACGCTTCGATTGTGAATTCGCTTGAGTAACCACCTTTGTCCTATCTACTGCCACCAAAGTATGTACAACACCTTAATCCAAAGAAGTAGTAAGAACTTCGGTGGTAAGTGAGAGTTTGAGTGTCTCCACCATATACAACATATACATATTGTTTTTGCTTGCTACTAATTACGACAGGTTACAAGTATGAGGAACTTTCATTCTATGAAAATAATGATCTAGATGAGTATCTCACTTGGGAAGAATAAATAAAAAAGGTGTTCAAATTTTAGAAGCTTCTCAAAGTCAAAGAGGTGTTGCGTGCCCCTATCGAGTTTGAAGACTATGCTATAGTTGGTGGCAACATCTTTTGGGAAAAGCCTCATTATATCTTAGTCGGTAAGTTGGGAACATATTAGGAAGATTCCTCTATTTGTTGGAGTGCCTGAGCTCTTCCATGGCGTTGATCTAGCATCGTTTGTAAGCATGAAGTGTGATTACAACGAGGATATGATTCGACAATTCTATGCCACCGTTCATGTTTCTGACTCTTTTGATGAGATCACTTGGATGACAGATTCAGCAGTATACACAGCTTCAAAGGTAGAGATTAAGCAAGCTTAGGGCGTTTACCACAGTGGTCAGCCCAAGATTCACAGTGACTCCTCTCTCCCTCTCTTAGAACAGTACAGTTTCTATGACCCAGCAGCCTGTGTCAAAAGGCCTGGTAAGATGGCTCATCTCCTCCCCACATCCAGCCTCATAAATAGGATTGTGCGAGTCACCGTTCATCCCAAGAGCGGTAATTTCGATGAGATTAGAGGCTATGCTTGGAATATTATGAAAGGATCTACTTTGGCTCTTATATCATGATGATTATCAAAAGGGTGACGGGGTACCATGGTGGTTGTGGTAGTGCCCACAGACCATATAAGCCAGGAGAGGCAGGCCCTCAGGTTCAGAGGGCCATCCTCCCAACAGTGGCCATCACAGTAGGATATTGGAGAAGAAGACTCTCATGCTCATCCAGCATTGCATTATTTAGATGTGGCACATGAGAATTTCAATATGCTACACAATGCCATGATAAGTAGTTTTGCGAGTCTTCGTTCAGACATGATGAGCAATTTTGCTCGGGTTAATGAGTATCAATCTCAGACTCGCCAAGCTATCGAGGAAGTTCGTAGTCGCTTGGACTCCATTAACTCTACTATGACCAAGCTTCGCACTTCTTTTGAGGAGTACTGCTCCTCCTCCGTGGCCTCCTTCATCTAGAGCTTGCACTGGAGTTCCCTTTTTGGTTCTTGATGCCAAAGGGGGAAAAGTATGGATGAAGTCTAGCAGTTCCATAGGCGGATTAGCTTAAGTTATTACTTATATTCTAGTTGTAAGCTAATGAACCTCGTTACTTTGGTTGTTGGTTGTGTTTGTTGGATTATGGTACCTTTATGTTGCTTTTGGATGATTATGAATGTCTTAGATGTTTAATGGTTAAATGTGGTATCTTGTCACGATCATGTTTTTTCATATATGCTTGATATGTGTACCCCTAGCTTGCATAGATGAGAAGCATGGAATATGTGAGGAATTTTTTAATCACAATCCTGGTTGTCAAGTGTCTAAACAAAAAAATCAATTTAAACTTTGCTTTTAAAAGGGAGATCAAGCCAAATTACCTAATTCACTTTCAGAAAAGCAAAACAGATTCTCTAGAAAATGTCCTTAGTTGGAGCAAGTGGTTGGTGGATTTATGTTACTCTAGAATTTTTGGGAATTTTTCTCCCTATGACATAATGATTCTTGAAGCACTTCACCAAAGATCACCTCCAAATGCCTTGTAGAAAAATTAGGAAAAATTGAAAACCATAGACTGTCAGGAACTTCAAGTAGAAAGTTTGGGGCTCGATATTCATCTCATGGCGCCCAAACCAGTGGACTACCAAATTTTTGATACATGGATATATGATTCATACACCTTTTTCAATAAGAATCACTCAAAATGATTTTTCTAAAAATCAAACACTGACTGTTGTGTGAGGAACAAGCTCTGGACAGATTTGCAACTTGATGGAAAACTTGATCTCTAGTATATCCTAGGGTGTAAGAGAGGTGAATAACTATATGAGCACCCTCAAGACTTCATGGATCAACAACATATAGAAGGAGAAGAGGCAAACACATAAGTTGCAATAAAAATCATCAAAGAAACAAGATTGAAACCTAAAAGCTAGCAAGAATAAGCCATGAACTTAGAGAAACTTGATTTGATTACTTTGGAAGGATCTTACACAGCCACACCAAAGTAGCCAAAGCTCCAAAGAGAGCAAACAATAGCCAACTACTTGGAGGGAGAGGCACCCCCTCCTCTTCTTTTATGGGGCCACCGAATGAATCTCATCCCTTGGATCAAGCCACTAACTCTAGCATCTCATCCAAGGGTCTTGGTTCACCCACTCAACTAGCCACTTACATGGACCTAAACCCACTCACTTATGGCCCAACATGGGTTACACATGGGCTAACCCAAAACCCACACACACAATGAGTTTTCTTGCACGGTTTTTAAAGCACACTACCTAGACCCGCTAACCTATCAACTAGACCGCGATCCAACGGCCCTCATTGGTCCACACGGCATCTAGCTAGTGTTATCTCCTTTCCTTGTCTCCTCGGATTGCATGAACTCCATCTCTAATAACCTTTCGGCAATCTTCGACCATCTGGACCTTCGGCTCACCTCGCCTATTCCCGGTTATCCTCCGTCTCACCATGACCTAGCATTGTCGCCATGCAACCATCAAATGTAAGGAAAACCCATCACATAGCAATATCCAAGTAAATCTTACTTAAATTCAAATTTTTGAGTTCGCTCAAGGGTCAGCACTACCATTTTTTGGGACAGATAGTGCTGCTTTTGCTGGCACTACCGCCCTCCTCTATGATTGGTAGTGCCGCTACAACCAAATTTCGCTCAAATTGATTCAAATTGCAAATCCAATTCAAATCAAAAATCAAACTCAAGCACTTTACACTTTAAACATAGTCAATAACTCATTACCCCTATGGTTAGACCTCAACATGGTCTTTCAATCTCTCCTTGATGAGTATATTGACAAACAGCCAAAAGGCATAAATTTGAGTTTGAAAAGAGAAAGGAAGAAAGCGATTTGAATGCAAAACCAAGCTTGGTCGAGAGAGAGAAAGAAATAAAATCATGACCAAGTTGGCTAGAAGGATCTTTAGAGCAAACAAAAGTTTAGCAAGTTTTCCACAAAGGCTCTAAAATCCAATAAAGCAAAACAAGGTGCAAATAAGCTTATGATCCCTAAAAAATTAGCAAAGATTTACCAAGATCATAAGAACCAAGATTTTACTTTTGATGATGCCTTTTCTACGTTTTCTCTCTCTTTTGGCAATATAGACATCAAGAAAATATTTTCTTCGCC
This sequence comes from Guadua angustifolia, assembly GCA_036346375.1. Lineage (NCBI taxonomy): Eukaryota > Viridiplantae > Streptophyta > Magnoliopsida > Poales > Poaceae > Guadua > Guadua angustifolia. The sequence goes on along the minus strand of CM070519.1, from coordinate 14,726,380 downwards.
TTTATATATGAATGCATGAAATGCAATCTAGAAGAGCTTTGAAAATTATCCAAGTGACTATGAGGTCCAGATATGACACCAAGCTAGTCAACTTCACATTTGACTAAACTAAGACATACCCAAGTGCAAATAAGAAGTTTTGCTTGCTAGCTTAGATTTGAAAATGTCATTTTTCGCAATTTTTGACATGAGCAACACTTAGTATTAGTTTCAAATCTAGAAGCAAAGCCACTCAAAGAATCAAATGGAAGACCTAGAGTCAATCTACTCAACACTTTGGGGAATTTAGAAGTGCATACAAGGTCCTTCGTGCTTTTTTATTTGATGCAAAATTTTCCTTATAGCTTTTGAAAGACATAGTGGGGTGTAAATATTTGATATTATTTGCATTTTTACCCACATATGTTTTTGTATTTGCATATTTAAAGCAATTGACTCAAGTTATATTCGATCATCTCAAGAAAGACTCTTAAGAGAATGATTTTGGTCATACATAACACATTCCAAGTTCATCCCAAGTGCAATGGGAAGCTATTTTGTGAATGCGAGGTGTTGAGTCTAATAATGCACACGAAAAGAGTCAATTTTGCTTAATTTTTATTGTAGCACTTTGATTGATAAGCAAGTGAAAGACTCAAGTATGGATCAAACAAGTTTTACCCAAGTTACTAAAGGACTCTAGCGAACTCCATAAGTTCACTAATCAAGGCAAATACCCCTAGAGAAGAAACTCAGCAAGAAAAAGCAACATGTTTCATTTAGTTTGATTAAAGCTCATTTTTCAAGTTTTAGTAAACTTAGCAAGATAAATGAACTTAGACATATCTAAGCTAGAGCATTTCTTAAAATATTGTAACATGGTGTATAGCATGAAGGAATAGACCATTTCCATAATAGACAAAGCTCATAAAATAGAAAGTAAAGTCCATATGCAATGCATGAAATAAATTCTAAAACTCCCCCTCAACATGTGAGTCAATTTTAGGCACAAATCTGATTTAAGTTTAGTTATTAGAAAAATTAAGCACAAGGAAGAGCCAAATGAACTCAACTAAAATTAGAAACGCAAAATGAGGAGAAGAAGTCAAGAATATGTAAAATGGGTGGCTATAGAGCATAGAAAAGATGGTAAAGAACACTAAGACTTAGATTCGCTCTCATCTTCCTCAATGACTAACACAGGGAAGCTGTCTCTAGATCTTAAGCTAAGGAGTGCACACAGACCCTGTCTACACAAGGGGCCCAACACCTGCTAGACTTATAAGACTGTGAGGGAACCCAACCTAGAGAGAAGAGAGAATAGTTAATTAAGCATGATAGCAACATAAAGCACAAGATGAGAGGTCCATGCAACGCATGCTAGAAGTCTAAGTAAAGTGAACTCACAACACTAGAGAATAAGCTCAAAAACACTCAGAACAAAATAAAAGAAGAGAAAAAATGGAAGAGAATATATAATACATAATATACAGACCAGCTCCCCCTCAAAGAAGGCTGTAAAGGCACACAACTCCAAACTCACTCCTCAAGGAAATAAACCTAGAACTATCTAAAGGAAGATATCGACCAACTGGTGGTCACTCTCCACAAACTGAAGCACTATGACTCCTTTCTCCACATGGTCTCTAAGGAAGTGATATCTAACATCAATGTGCTTGATCCTGGAGTGTTGCGTTGGGTTCTTAGCAATGCAGATAACAGAAGTGTTATCACAAAAAGTGGAAAACTCTCTATCTTTAACCCAAAATCTCACAAGATCGATCTCATCCAAAGCACTTGGCTACAGCCAATTGCTGCAGCAATATATTCGACCTTAGCGGTAGACTATGCAACTCTAGACTGCTTCCTAGATGACCAACAAACAGGAGAAGTGCCAATGAATTGGCAAGTGCCAGAAGTGCTCTTCCTATCTATCCTAGCCAGCAAAGTCAGCATCGGAGAAGGCTCTAAAGAATAGACAAGAAGATGAAGAGTACCAAATACTATAATCAATGGTAACTCGAAGGTATTTAAAGATGCGCTTCACCACTTGGCTATGAGAGACACAAGAAGAAGCCTGAAAGCGAGTGCACAAACACACAACAAAGTGTATGTCTGGCCACGAGGCAGTGAGATACAAGAGGGAGCCGGTCATGCTTCGGAACTCCTTCTGATCAGCAGGCTCACCATCCTTATCGAGCTCCATGACAGTAGTGGTGGCCATAGGAGTCATCATAGGCTTCCTATCAGACATATTAAACTATCTCAGGATGTCCTGAGTGTACTTACCTTGGTGTAGGAAAGTACGTACCCTCCCGAGTTTGCTTGATTTGAAAGCTGAGGAAGTCACTCAACTTGCCCATCATACTCATCTCAAACTCCGTGCTCATCACCTCAGAAAACTAAGAAACAACAGAATGAGAAGAGCCACCAAAGATAATATCATCCACATAAATCTGGACGAAAAGGAAATACGAATCCTGGTGTCTGATGAATAGAGTTTTGTATACTATACCCATTTTGAAACCATGACTGAGAAGATAGGACTTAAGCCTCTCATACCAAGCTTTAGGAGCCTGCTTAAGCCCATACAAAGCTTTGGAAAGCTTGAAGACATAGTTTAGGTACTTGGGGTTCTCGAATCCTAGAGGTTGCTTGACATAAACCTCTTCTTCAATAAAACCATTGAGGAATGTATTCTTGACATCCATTTGATAGAGCTTGAAGCTCTGGGATGCAGAGAATGCAAGCAGGATCTTAATCGCCTCTAGTCTAGCTACATGGCCAAAGGTCTCCTCAAAGTCAAGACCCTCAATCTGAGTGAAACCCTATACAACTAACCTAGCCTTGTTGTGAATGACAACCCCATCCTCACTCTACTTGGTTTTGAACACCCACTTAGTCTCATTGATATTATGACCAAATGTGGGCTCTACAAACTACTACACTTTGTTTCTCTCGAAGTTTTCCAGTTCCTCATGCATAGCATTAATCCATGATTCATCGGATAATGCATGAGAAACATCCTTCGGCTTAAAAGAGGCAACAAAGGTTGAGTGAAGGCAGAAACTGAACAAACCTGATTTTGAGTGAGTGATTCGCTCAAATAGATTACCAATGATCTGATCAGGTAGATGAATTTTCTGAATATGGTGGGAAGGACCAGAAGCAGAAGTGGCCTCTACCTCTTGAACAAAAGAGGCAAGAATAAAGCCACTCGTTGAAGAAGAGTCTGAAGGCAAGGGCTGGTCTTCCTGAGGTGCAGAAATGGAAACAGGAGACACCTTAGGTGTAGAGGGGACTGGATCAGGTGGAGCACCATCATCTCCATCAACCTCATGTTGTACAAAGATGGTCTCGGGGGGATAAGATGAGCCTGAAATATCAGGTCTAGCTGCTGGGCTAGCCTCATCAAAGGTCACATCACATGTCTTTATGATCCTATGGCTGACGTTGAGGCAAATGCTAAAGCAAGGAATATTCTCATACAAGGCCTTAGCCATAGTGAGTACAATAAGATTTCTCACATGTGATCTACTCACGAGATTTGAGTGACCCTCGATGCTTACCATGAGGGTACTGCTCAAATCAATACTGTGAGGTAGGATGATTACAAGCGTGAATACAATAAATTTGAACAACACAATGGTTAGAGTCTTGACGAGTGTTTTGGTCATTTTACAAAGGTTTTGAGTGACCTCTGAGCAGTCGGTTGCACATACCATGACTCAAGACAATGCTCAATATTTCTTGACCGCACTTAGTCTCCGAGTTTGGGAGATGAATGTGACTACCATCAAGGACACTACTGACTTATCAACTCTTAGTCTTGACGGGCTTTATTTCCAACTCAAGACTTATGAGATTGATGTCATCTCTTGCAAGATGAAATCACACTCGATGGCCTTAGTCACTGATCCCACTAGATCTCCTTTCTCCACTGGTCTGCTCACGAGATTTGCAACTTGATGGAAAACTTGATCTCCAGTCTATCCTACGGTGCAACAGAGGTGAAAAACCATATGAGCACCCTCAAGACATCATGGATCAGTAGTATATAGAAGGAGGGGAGGCAAACATGTAAGTTGCAACAAAAATCATCAAAGAAACAAGATTGAAACCTAAGAACTAGCAAGAACAAGTCATAAACTTGGAGGAACTTGATTTGATTGCTTTGGGAGAGTTTTACACAGCCACACCTAGGTGGGAAAAGCTCCAAAGAGAGAAAATAACAACCAACTCTTAGCCCCAAGACTTAAAGGAGAGGAACCCCCTCCCCTTCTTTTATAGAGCCATCGGGTGAACCTCATCCCTTGGATCAAGCCACTAACTCTAGCACCTCATCCAAGGGTCTTGATTCACCTACTCAACCAGCCACTTACATGGGCCTAAACCCACTCACTCATGGCCCAACATGGGCTACACATGGGCTAACCCAAAACCCACACACACAATGGGTATTCTTGTACGGTTTTTAAAGCACACTACATAGACCCGCTAACCTATCAACTAGACCACGATCCAACGGCCCTCATTGATCCACATAGCGTCTAGTTAGTATTATCTCCTTTCCATGTCTCCTTGGCTTGCTCAAACTCTGCCTCCGATCATCTTTTGGCGATCTTCCACCGTTTGGACCTCCAGCTCACCTCTCTTAGTCCCGCCTATCCTCCGCCTCACTATGACCTAGCACTATTGCCCTACAACCATCAAAAATAAGGAAAATCCATCACATAGAAATGTCCAAGCAAATCATTCTTAAATTCCAAATTCAATTTTTTAAGTTTGCTCAAGGTCGACACTACTACTTCCTGGGGCCAGTAGTGCTACTTTTGCTGGCACTACCACCCTCTATGGCTGGTAGTGCCGCTCTAACCAGATTCCTTCTCAAATTGATTCAAATTGCAAATCTAATTCAAATCAAACTCAAACACTTTATACTTTAAACACATTCAATAACTCATCATCACCAAGGTTGGACCTCCACATGGTCTTTCAGGTATGACCGGAGAGACTCCAGTCATACCGGTGAGTAGTATGACCGGGCCCCCTCCGGTCATACCGATCATGTGATCAACAGTCACTGACCACACATTAAATGCACAATAGTGACCGTTGGGTACTAAGGACCATCATACCGGCCTAAGGGTGGTATGACCAGCCTCTTTGGACGATTTTGGCCATCTTTTGGCCAACGGCTAGAATTGGTTGGTGGGGGTTATAAATACCCTCCACCTACATTTTAGAGCTACTTTTGGATCTCATTGATAATATTTGAGCTCTTACTAGTCTCCCAAACTCTTTGTGCATTCAATTCACACTTTGAGAGAGTTAGGAACAAAAATTGAGTGGTGCATTTAGTGTTGAGCCTCTAAAAACTTAAATTTGACCTCGAGCAAGCGTCAAGGCTTATTACTCTTGGAACTTGCCGCCTCCTAAATGGCTTGGAGGTGATCGTGCGCGGTGAGTTTCTCAACGGAAGTTGTGAGAAGCCCCGGCAAGTTGTGAAGGCTAGAGTTCTCCTATCTAGAGTGGGGAAGAACTACCATAGTGATCGAGGAAGGCTCATGCGGGTGGAGCCGACTTGAAGTTGTTCAAGTCACCTCAACGTTGATTAGGGAGACCGGCAAGTCTCCGAGACCACATGATAAAAATTCTTGTCTCTCATTTTCTTGTGACCTGCATTTAGTTTTATTGTGCTCAATTCTTATTTCTAGTAATTTGAGTATATTATTTGAAATTAGAATCTTGTATTGCTCATAACTAAACTTGCTAGAATTTTTGTGATCACTAGAAATCATTATTGTAGATTGTCATTATTGCAACTCCTGCTTAGTGATTTAAATTGATTGTATTAGAGTTAAAAATTTAGAAACCTCCTATTCACTCCCCTCTAGTTGGTCATCCTTAATCCTACAGGTGGTATCAGAGCTTGGACTCTCTATTACGGTTTTACTGCCTAAAGAGTAAGGATGGCTAGTGATGGGGTGTTGTGAGGAGCCGCCCAGACCGTCCTCGGGTTATTCGAATGCCCGGTCGCCCTCATCAGATTTGGAGGCTAGCAACAGATCACCGATGGTGCTCACAGTGCTAACACCCAAGCCCAATTAGGACAACAATGATCCCATTCAAATAACTCAATAACAATCCCGGTATGCGACCCGAAGCTCGTCCAGGATCGCCCCGCATACCGGTTTCCATTGCCATATCAATTCAATTCGCATAAAGAGGGCAACGAACCCAAAACTTTACGACCAGACACGCAACGTGGAAGCACAACAAAACAACTACAACCTAAGGCACAAAAACAAACTAGACAACCACACAAGGCAAGAACTAACAACAACAGATGAGACTCACAAATCAGACAATTCGCAAGATCCCGCCGAGACTCAGAAATTCTACAAAATTTCGGCATGACGCCTCTAGAAGTAAGGACATCCACTCCGCAGACAGAAGAATAAATAACTTAACCAAGTATAGCACAACAACAACAACATAGCATAAAGATCAACATGGATAGAAGTAACATCCTAGACATGAGTTGAGCATGAGAATACAACAAGGTTCAACAACGGAAGCAGTCAAATATTTAAACAAGGCCTAACATAGTTTAGAAGGCTAGCTATACAACAAAATGAACGCACAACCACCATATTAAACCAAAAGTATGACAACTCCGGAAGTGTCCTGCCCCTGAACCCTTTCGGGCGTTTGCAACGTCGAGCTTAGCCCCTATTCGGTGTCCCGCCCGACCACCGAGAGGCAATACGGACAGAACTCACATCCGTCGATGTCCTCACCTGAAAACCACAAAGTAGAAGCATGAGTACAGAAGGTACTCGCAAGACTTACCCGTAGTCTATATATGACCGACTCGAAAGCATATGCATTGGGATGTAGCAAGGAATAAGCTTAAGATAACAAGTGCATAAAAGCTTAACTTTGGTTCATATTCACATTCAACTACTCAATTTACAAGTTTTATAGCATTTATGGACAGCACATATTACTAGAGTGAAATCTGAAATTAAACATTAAAGAGAGCAAGTGATCTCATGAAACAAGTATCAACATCAAGTATACCAACTAGTTTCAAGTTTAAGTTGTTACTACATTGAAATGTCGGATGATACAAGCGTGCTCATATCCGAGAGCACGGCAATTCGAATCGCTTATTCACCCTGCAGGGGACCATCAATCGCACGACATGTGTCCTACAAGGAACCTCATGTCAACCCTCCTCCCATCCATACATACTCGTTAAACTATCCTCATGCGGTCCGAGCACCTAGCACCCTCCCTCGAGCAGTCCAAGCCCCACTTAGCCCTCGAGAGCCGGCCTAAGTCTCGCCCTCAACCACGTCCAACCGCATGAGGGCATGACCCATCGAGTAGTATGCCATGAAAGGGTGGCTTACCGTACCATTATATCAGGCATGCGATTAACAAGGTGTGCTCGATCAACATGGCAAACAATGGATCGGTCCTTAACTGACACAGGCGAGACTACAACATTTGAGTCTCCACACCCAAATGATCCAACCCTCTCGCCTGGTCTCAAGTTTTACATTTCAGAACATAACCATATCCATTGCAACCCAATAGTGTGAAGTAATTATTCTCAAGTGATGGAACCATCCACCACTTGGCCCATACCCGACATCTAAGCAAACTAAGCATGGACACACTATAATTACCCATATACTAGTTCCAAGGAAGGTGTTCGACAATTATCAATAAGTGTATGTGCAGCAATTAGGTTCTAATACCATTCCCACATTTCAATTCCTAATGCATAATCTAACCATCCAATAAGCAATTCATTCACTAAAATACAAGTATAAATAAGGTTGAATATGATTAGGTGCTTGCCTTGAGCTTTGGCAGATTCTCAATAACAATTGGCTCTCCGGTACCCCCCTCGGTCACAGCCGTGTCACCCTCCGCGTGCTCGGTCTCTACACGATCACAATGCATGTGAAATAAGATGCATGCAATGCATATGAAATGAAATACTAAATGCAACCTCCATGGAAGTTCCAAAAGTGCAAACATTCATCTCAATATAAGAATGAAAATACAAGTGCTAAACTCCACTTCTATTTTATAGCAAAAATATGAAAACAGCAAGCATACTCCTCTAAACACGCATAACTTTTAAATGGCAAACCCAAAGATTGATTTTCTTGGACTCTATGTGACCACAAGAGGATGATCTATCTTTATCATACATCCTAACATTCAGAATATAGATTTAAAATCCCCAACTAAACTCTGAACCTCAGCCCCAAAAGTCTGAAATTTCAGCAAAACCGGTTTCAGGACAGATAGTGATACAAATGACCATAACTTTCTAACCACTTAGCCAAATTGAGCAAACTTAGATTCGAAAGACCACAAGACATAGACCTACAACTTAGCTTTGGCCAATCATCCAGAATCTGCCTAGAGAACTCCCAGTTCGTCCAGGAACAGAGAGCAGTTTCAGTGTCCAGAATTTTCAGAGTTTCAGAACAGCATGCACCAATTTCATCATAAAAATTGCTATAATTAATGGAATTGAATAAATGATAACATTTTTAAAATCTACACGAAATTTTCTACAACTTCTCAGGAATAATTTTGTTCTAATTTGGCCTCTAACTAATTTTAAACCGCAGCTCAAGTTTCAGCTCCACATTTTCAGCATTCCAGAGCAGCATGCACTAAAATCATCATAACTTTCAGCTGGATTATCAAAATCGAGTAATTCTGGTTGAAAATGAAAGACAATTCTATTACCCACAACTTTCTCTACATCCAGCCTTACAGGAGATGCCCTTAACTTGCTCAAATTAACCCGAAACAACAGCTACGAAATCTGCTCGAAAATCAGGATTGTGCTCAAAACCCTAGAGTTGATGTTTCCCACCCAAATCCCAACTCTCTACTCTCCTAAGCCCCCAAATTCACCATTGCTGCCCCCAAAATTAGGAAACACTCAACCCTAAAGCAAGGAAGCCTTACCTCAAAATCTCACATGGGGAACAAAGAGAAGAGAGGAGGAGGGAGCTGCTGCTTGGAGAGGTGCTGGAGGAGGGAGGGCACCACCAGGGAGGCTGCAGGGAGTGAGGGATGGCCAGGGAAGTGCTGGAGAGGTGGCGCCTGCTTGGGGAAGGGCTGGAGAGAGGGCGGCCAGGGAGGAGCTGCAAGGAGGCTTGGGGAGGCTGCTTGGGGGAGGAGAGCTTAGGAAAAGAATGCTGCTGAATCGGTTTGGTGCTGATTTGGTTTGGGCAGCCCTCAATTCCTTGTGTGTGCTACTCACTTGACCCCACTAGTAAGCAAGAAGAGTAGCTAAGTCCCCAGAAATTCAGCACATGGATTCAGTTTTTTTGAGCCACATTTTGAATTAGTATTTGGCATTGGATTTTTGTTCAAACCCCCCCATGCTGTAGAGAAAAGTTTCTAGTTTGTGATCAGCTAATCCGCGCATTCTAGATCCTTATAGTTCTCAAGTTACAAGGCTCCAAACTTTGATGAAAACCATATTTGCACACTAAAATTTTTAGCTCTTAAATTTTGTTAAGTTTGGAAATTCTTAAGTGGCAAATTTGGGATAGATTCTGAAGTTAGCAGTGGATCTCAAATGCGGCCAAAAACTTGGTTGGCGCTAATGTTAGCCGCATGAGCCGAATTCGAATTTGGGGCCGTGATAGGTGTCAATAGGTAAGGCGCTATTTTTTTAAAGTACAAATTATGCTTATTGAAAAATTCGTATAACCGTTTATCTCAAGGTAATGAGTCCAAGTATATGGAGAATTGTAGTTGAGGGTTTCGCTCTAGGAGTTAATCCCACACTTACAATGGAACAAGAGGAGAGAAACACTCATCTCAATGCTCAAGCTATGAATGCTCTTTTTGGTACTTTAAATGTGGATGAGTTCAATCGAGTGAGCAATCTCAAAACCACTCATGAGATTTGGACAACCCTCTCAGAAATTCATGAGGGGACAACCTCGGTTAAAGAAGCCAAATTGCATATGCTTTGGATCAAATATGAGTTTTATTATGTTACCTCATGAGAACATTAATGAGATGTACACACGGATCAATAACATAGTAAATGAGCTCAAGGGCCTTGGGGCATCACTAACCGATCTTGATATTATTCGCAAGATGCTTAGGGCCCTTCCGGAGAAATATGAGACTTTGGTGACGCTGTTTCTCAACTCACCAGAACTACCAAGGATGACACCAACGGGAATTCTTGGAAACATCATAACCAATGAGCTTTACAAGAAAGACAAGGAGGAGCTTTTGGAGCAAAGCTCATTGAAGAAGAAGAACATTGCCTTCAAGGTGAAAGAAGAGTCAAGTGATGAGGCGCTTGACAATTCCAAAAATGAAGACATCGAGGAGGAGATGGCACTCATCGTAAGAAGGATGAAGAGTTTATGAGGAGGCGTTCAAGCTCAAACGCTCCTCAAAGGTTCAGGAAAGGGTAGCACTCTAGCACAAATCGGTATGTAAATATCCAGTGCTATAAGTGTGATGAGAAGGGGCACATTGCCTCTCACTATCCCAAGAAAAATGATCATAAGAACAAGTCACCCAAAAAGAAGGTTTTTCAAGGGAAGAAGAAGCTTTTCAAAATGCTTCAAAAGGATGGCAAAGGCAAATCTCACATTGGAGAATGGGATTCCGAAGAGGATTATTCGGATTTCGACTCCTTCGAGGATGACATACCCTCAAGGAAGAAGATCTCGCCAGCGTCGCCATCAAGGAGGCATCTTCCAGTTTCATCACTCCTTTGTGTCTCATGGCAAAATGAGACTTTAAGGTAAAACCAAATGACGATGATGAACCCACATATGATGGGTGTCGACGATCGGGATCGCCAACCGCAGAAAATGAGGTAGGGGTCAATGAGAAATGGGACCACAACTGCGCTTTGCTCGATCAGGGAATGAGGTCGAGGAGGTCGATGGTCAAGCTAGGGACAACGAACGAGATGGAGGATTATCTGGTTCGAGCCCCGAGAAGGTAATAGTTTCTACTCCAGCCACCTTGCGGTGGTGGTTCCCGATGTTTGTGAGTACAAGAGAGGGTTCTGACTCAATCTTGACGATGCTAAGTCTAAACTTGAACTCGTGTGTGTGTGTATTTGGGTTCCTTGCCTAAGTGTTTACAAAGCCTCGATCTTATACCCATTCTCCTCGCAACGCTCGAGTACTCCTCGGATCGTGGCCTTCATGCACATTGATAGCGGTGGAAACTGCTCGATCCGTCGCTGGCGCAGCATTACTCCACGATCCCACGCTCGTGAATCGCCAAGTGATGACGTGTTCGGGATCCAAGGAACGCCACCGACCTTGAATCATCCCAAACAGCAGGTCGTGAGGGCCCCGAGCTCGGAGATACTTCGCCCTAGGTCGAGCGGCCTCGAGCTTTATCCGAGTCTTTGATCGAGGCCTTCCGAGCTAGGGGACCGGTTGACTGTGCTAACCGACCAAGGGTTGCCCGGCCCCCGACAGCTAGCCCCCGAGGCTCAAGGTCGTAGAAGTTGCACCAAGGACGGCCTCGAGCCTCACCCAACAAAGTCGTGGCGGCAACCCTTGCAAGGTCTTGGAACCTTGTTCGAGGTCAAGCGGAGATCGCAGGTGAACCCAAAGTAGACACTGGCGACCTTTGATTTTTCCAAGTGATACGGATGCCAACACCGGGCGGACACCGCAGGTGCTTGAGTCCGCCGCCCGGTCTTAATTGAGCCTGCCTAATCATGCCCAGCGCCTTTTGAGGCGCCAGAGGAGGTTAAATCCCAAGAGCGCCGTGGAAGACCCCGAGCTTTGGATCACCAACCAAAGCCTGCGCCTCCTCCCAAGCCTTCTCGCCGAAAGGCACGCCTTTCCATCTCCACACGACGTTTCGCCATGGCCAAGCTGGGAAAAGTACCTTGTCGGCCACGAGGATGAAGGAGCTCGAGGCCCTGGGCTCGTGGATCGAGTGACTGGCGGTTGCCGGTGGCGAGACCGAACTCGCCCTCGAGATGACGAGATCGTCAGATCAACAAGATTCCTCTTCGGGTCATGGACCGGAGAGCGAATTCTGGCCGACGCCCTCGATAGTTGCCAAATTGAAGTGATCAACCCTGTACCCAATTCCGTCCTCACCCTAGCCGTCTTCTCCCATCTATGCGAGGGGTTCTCCGGGATTCTTCCCACACCTCGCTCTTCTTCCTTCATTCTCTTCCGTTCGGGAAGGACCCGTGGTCGGTGCCTCTATTTCCCAGCTGCCCGGCGGGCTCAAGTGGGCTCGCCCAAGATCCTGGCCGGACTCTCTTGGTCCATGGTCGAGCGCTGGTTCTACCTCAAGAAGGGGAGAACGGAGGCTGCGATCTGAAGGAGCCGCCACATGGAAGGTGGAGACCCCGAGATCGAGGACCTCAACGCCGACGCAGGCCATCGCCGCCATCCATATTTGCGCCACACGCGGTCTCACCGGTCAGCGATCGCGAACGACTTCTGCGGAATCGGTGTCTCCTGCGCGAAGAGGTTACATCCGTTCTCCCAGATCCGTGGACGCGACGATTCGACCCGCGAGAGTTCATCCGTAAGGTCTTCACCACAAGGCTTTTGCTTGACTTCGTACTTCTTCCTCCTCCGATGGCTCTTGTTCATGAAGGCCAAGGAGTCCTGGTCGCGCCAGATGCAGAAATGTTCGGAAGCGGGCGATGAGTACACTCTCGACGACCCGGTCCCGAAGAACGTCTTGCAACGAAAGCCCGAGGTAAGCCTTCCACGACCTACAGCCTCATCCGAACATGCGCACGTCTTTGCCTGACCCGTGCTTGCTTGTAGGATCATCAAGAGTTATGGGAGACAACACGAGATCGCTTCCCCTGTCCGATGAGGGCAAGAGCAAAAGGAAAGAAAAGACTCCCTCAACCAGAGTTGACCGCCAGGGGACGAAGAGGCCTCACATCGAATGGGGTGACCGCGCCACGGTAAAGACGATCATAGCCAATTTCCCGAGCTCGCGCCCTTGGCTTCTCAGGGCCTAATAAAGTTTCTTCACTTGGCAGCAACAAAGCGCAGCGGACGCCGCCAGACCACCGAGCCCCCCGCCAGGCGGTGCGGGCTCATCGCGAGCTTTGCCTCCCCAGACTAGAGGAAGGAAGCGGATTCCTCCTCCGAGCTCGGGCAATAGGATCATCGCCGCCATCGACGAGGCAAGGGCCACCGACCTGTAAGAGCCCGCTTTGCAACTCGCTCCATCTCCGTGTTTTTCTTAGTGCTTATCCTTGATTGCAGACTCGGCGCCGAGACCCGAGCTTGCCCACACCGACAATGCTCATTGTTCAGTATAGTCCGAGTCCGAGGAGGGGCAGACACCTACATGCCGCCCCGCGTCGGTCTTCGACAAAGCGCGCTCGCCGAGGCCTCGAACTGGGCCCCTGTGGGAGGGTTCACCAAGGCCCCGATAGCCGGACGAAGGGACCCCCAACCCGCGATCACGAGGATTACAAAGACCGGGCGAGACGGTACCCTCATGGTCGCCGATCCTCCCGAGATCGAGGGAGACATGGGCGTCCGGCCCCTCAAGTCGCAAGGCCGCCGATCGTTGGCGGCCGTGTCACCAAGTCCCCGAGGTCCCGCCGACCAAGACCATACCGATGGCGAGACCCGCGTTCCCCGGCCACGGAGAGCTTACCACGACAACGGAGGCATTCCGATGACCCGCTGCGAACTTCCACCGGGAACACAACACTCCACCCCCGTGAGGCTGGGTTTGATTCGCCGCGGCAACTCCCGCCATCGAGCTGGCGGAACCTTGACTACGGAGGTCGGGCCCGGTTACCGCTGCCGCACCTCCGTCGGGGGTCCGGCATGACACCGATGTGGAAGGATCTCGCCGCCGCGCAAGACGTCGTCCATCGCAGTTCCGGACAAGGTGTGCCGCGGTGATTGAAGAAGGCCTAGGTCGCGGGGACTGGCGAAGGTTTTGAGATCAACACAGTTCACCTCGACGAAGTGAACGAGGAGTTCTCCAGCAGGCGTCAACAAATGACTCCGTGAGGTAGGAACCTTCCTTATATGCCCATGAATACGTTAAGTTGTGTGTTCTTGACAACTTCATACCAAATCGTGTTCCTTGTTCTCAAGGCGGTTGGCAGCGTGACCCGAGGGCTTCAAGGTCTCAACGAGCATGTCGACGTGCTCCGCCAGATCTTGAATGCCGTGGAAGAGAGGGAGACCGAAGCGCCTGTGCTCTTGCGACCATTCAGCCGACGCTACAGAAATCGAGCGGCTCAACCGGAGCTCAACGATCTGCGTCGCACGATGGTGGCGCTGGAGGTGTCCCATGCCGCCGAGCTCGAGAGGACCAGATCCTCCGAGCGTGAGCATGGGTTCAAGGCGCAGGAGCACGAGCGCGCTCGAGCGACCAAAGCGATCGAGGCCCTTGATGCGGAGCGCGCCATGGTCAAGCTGCTGGAGAAGGCCGCCGCAGAGCGAACTTCTTCAGACTCGGCGCTTGAGACCCTTCGCGCCAGGATCGAGGCCCTCGAGAAGGCCGCTGAGGAACAAGCCGCCGCCACGGCCCAGGCGCTTGCTGACGAGCGCGCCAAGGTCGTGGCACTTGAGGAAGTCGCCAAGGAGCAAACCGCCTACATGGCCACGGCGCTCGCCGACGAGCGTGCCAAGGTCGAGGCGTTGGAGAGGACTGTTGCCGAGCTATCATCCTCAACCAAGGTGTCTCCGAGCTAGAGGCCAAAGTCGCGGGGCTGGAGGAGAAACTTGGCGTGCAAGAAGTCGGCGAAGACCGCTTTGGCCCAACTCAACGATTTAACGCCGCCGAGCCACGGACGCAACTAACGAGGCCCTCTGCGGCAAACCAAGCCTCGACATCTGCGGCCGAGTCGCCGAAGCTCGAAAGAAGAGAAGCTCATGCATGAGATGGAGGATCTGTAGCTCAAACATCCTTGATCCTATAAAACATTCGATGTTATCAAGCGGTTTGGGTTACCTTTTTTGAAGTGTGCGCTTCTTATTCGCGATCAAGATCCATAGGTCGTTCGTAGATGTTACATCCTAGCCAGCCCCCGTTGGGTCTAAGGTCGAGCAACGCCGACCTTGGACACAAATATAAGACGAGCAAATGACCATGGCCTGCAGAATCGAGATGGAGTACTCGCGAAAAAGAAATGCAGCAAGCAAACCCAGTGAATAAATCACCAACTCCACGACCACGACCATGCACGCGACCGAATAGTTAAGGCCGAGCTTGTAGTTCAAACCCGGACGCAGGGGGGTGAGCTGATTGCGAAGAGTTTCGGCTTACATTGAGCTCGACCACTGGGGGGGTGAACGTAAAGCTCGTGATACCCAGACTAAGGAGCGAATGCGAAAGTCGTGCCCGAAGAAAAAATTACAGAGACGCTCATAAAGAAAAAGACATGAATGATAGAAATCGGAGAATATCCTTTTATTGAAGCTTTAAAGGTATAGAGATTACACATAAAACTTATGAAGTTGATCTATGTTCCACGAGCTAGAAAGCTCTCTCGCCATCGGCATCGCTAGCCAGAAGCCCCGTGCGATCTGTTGAAACGACTCTATAGGGCCCTCCCATCAAGGATAACTTGTTGGTCTTTGGACAATACGAATCCGTCTCGGGGCTAAGTCCCCAACAAGGAGCTTCCTAGGTCGTATCGATCGAGACGCATGTCCGCGAAGAGCTTGCGTGTAATGCGCTGATCGTAGCAAAGGCACGGTATCTTACTTCTTCCGCGAGGGCAAGGTCAAGAGACCGTTTACTCAAGTCGACGTGGTCGATTAAACCGACTTCGGCGGAGCTCAAGATACCTCCGGAGGCGGGGCGGCCGATGACAAACACGAGCCGAAGGGTGTGGACCTCGTGTTCTACCGACCGTGGGTAATAATAGACCATAAGACGGGAAGTTCGCCCACCCAGTCCGTGAGCGCTTGAGCTCATCAGAACTTCGCCTTTTGACGCTTTTGGACGATCGTCTGCTGGGCGCTGCCGCCGTTCGCTGTTCGAGGATGAGCCACCGGCGAAGCACACTTTGGTGCCCATGTCCTCGCGAATTTCCGGAATAATTCATCGTAAACCGAGTACCATTGTCGTGATAATTTGTATGGGACCCCATACCGTGACCACGGACAAGCGGAAAACGAACAGCGCCCGAGCAAAGGATGGTCGAGACCGGCCACCTCAATCCATTTGGTGAATGTGTCGATGGCCACTAACAGAACTTTCTCCCCGGTTGCTCGGGGAAAGGGGCCGAGGATATCGAGCCCTGTGTCGAGAAAGGCGTGCAAGCGGAATGGTCCGGCGGGCGAGGCCGGCCGGTGTACCTTTTCGCGTGAAACCGACATGCTCGGCAGTCCGGACAATATCCCGAGCATCTTGTAATGCCGCTGGCCAAGAATATCCTGCACGGAAGGCCTTGCCGACCATAAATCTGTCTGAAGAGTGCGCCCTACGAGACCCGAGTGGATGTCGTTGAGTAGGTACTTACCTCCTCCGTGGAGATGCACCGAGTCGATGATGCGAGACATTCCGTCAGAGAGCTTGCCATCCACGAGCTTATACAAGCTTGCTCGACGCTTAATCTCTTTCATTAGTGGGGTCGGGCGGCAGGTCGCCTGCGCTCGAAGCGTGTATGGGCTCGCCCATGCGGGAATACCTTCCACCACAAGAAGCACGACCTCCGATCGGAGATAGACGGAGCCGTCGGTGTCTCGAGGATGACGTCGGGGGTATCTTCTTCGTCGGAAGAGCCGAGCTTGGAGAGAAAGTCGGACCGGAGTTGTCCTTCCTAGGGACATGCCTAAGCTCCAAGTTCGGAACCATTTCTCCATCTTGCGGACCTCGGCGAGATACCTTGCCATTGCATCCCCGAGCATTGATAGTCCTTGTTGTATTGGTTGATGACGAGCCGAGTCTCCTTCACGACCAACCGTCAGACGCCTAAGGACTTGCAGCTCGTAAGCCCGCCAAGAGAGCTTCATATTACGCCATGTTATTGGTCCCGTGAAAGCCAAAATGAACTACATACCTCAACCGGCGCCTGCTGGGTAAGGATAAGTATCCACCCCGGCGCTTGAAGGACCTCGAGCCGTCAAGAACATGATCCGTGGCTTTCTTCTTCGACCTCGAGCCTGTGGGCGGCTGCGACGCTTGTTCGACCACGAAGTCGGCGAGCACTGTGACTTGATAGCTGTTGTTCGCCACACGGATGTCAAACGCCGCCAGCCCATAGCCCATTTAGCTATCCGTCCGCCGCTTTCCGATTCCGCAGATGTCACCGAGCGGAAGTTGCTCGACGACCACGAATACGCCGAAGTAGTGTCGAAGCTTGCGCGAGGCCATGAGAAGAGCATACAGTTTACGCACTTGCGGATAACGCTCCTTTCGCCATGTAAGACCTCGCCGACATAGTAAATTGATGTCTTTGTGCCTCTGCTCGCAATTAGGACAGACTCACGGCTTGGGCGGTGGCCGCAAGATAGAGCGACAACCTCTCGCCAGTCGCGGAGTTGTAAGGAGGGTGGGGATGACAGATATACCTTCACTCGTCGAAGATCGTTGAAGCTTCGAGTCCATTCAAAGCCCCGTGCTTGCGCAGGTCTTAAAGAATGGGAGACCTCGCCGCCGAGCCTCGAAATGAATCTGGCCGAGGCGGCCATGCGACCGGTGAGGCTTTGTACTTGCTTGATCGAGGTCGGGGCTCCATCTTCTCGATGGCTTCGATCTTCTCCGGTTTGGACCAACCCCGAGCCCCGATCATGTATCCAAGGACCTTCCCGATGCCGCGCGCCAAACACACACTTCGGGTTGAGCTTGATTTTGTACTGCTCAGTTTGCAAATGTTTCCTCAAGGTCACGGACGTGGTCGCCCCGAGGGGCTTTTGACGATGATGTCATCTACATAGACCTCGAGGTTTCGCTCAATCTGCGGCTCAAGGTCTTAGTCATCAAACGCCGAATGTTGCCCCGCATTGCGCAGAACCAAACGACATGGTCGTAGCAATAAGTGCCGAACGGGTGATGAAGGCGATCTTGTTTCGTCGTCGATCGCCACCTTGATCTGGTGGTAGCTGAGTAAGCATCTAAGAAGCTTAGCATCTTGGCGTTGGCGGTGGAGTCGACGATCTGGTCGATGCGCGGAAGGGGAAAATTGTCCTTCGGGCAGGCCGAGTTCAACCCCGTATGGTCGACGCACATTCTCCACTTGCCACCTTTCTTCTGCACGATGACCGGGTTGGCCAGCCACTCGGAGTAGTCGATCTCGCGGATGAAGCCGGCCTTCAGGAGCTTATCAAGGTTTTCCTTGATGACCGCAACCTTCTCTGGGGAGAAGCGACGCAGTTTCTGACGCACAGGTCTAGAATCGGCTCTGACCTGTAACTTGTGCTCGATCACCTCCCTTGGAACGCCAGGCATATCTGCAGGCTCCCAAGCGAATATACCTTTGTTGGCGCGAAGGAAGGTGACGAGCTCGAGTTCCTATTTGGGACTTAGCTCGGCCGAGACGTGGACACACCTGGTCGTGTCGCCTTCCTCGAGCGGCACGGCCTTTGTTGCCCCGCTGGGTTGGATCGCCGCCTTCTGCCGGGCGTTCTTTTCCGTCACCTCTGGACCTTGCTGGGGCAGCATGCCGGCGAGCGCCAGGGCCTTGGTCTCGCAGCCATGTGCCGCCTGCAGGTCACCGCGCACGGTAACGATGCCGTTGGGGCCTGGGAGCTTCATGCACCGATGACCGTAATGATTAGCCGCCATAAACTTGATGAGGGCAGGCCTTCCGAGAATAGCGTTGTACGGGAGGTCGCCCTCGACCACCTCAAAGGTGATCACTCGGTCGCGGAAGTTGTCCGAGCCCCGAAGGTGACGGGCAAGACCACCGCCCCAAGGAGTAGTCGAGCTCCGTGAACGATTCAAGAAGGATAGCGATGCTTTTGATCTTTGACCGAGAATCAGATCCGATCGAGTGCTTCCGCCGCAAAGAAATTAAGAGAGCTGCCGTAAATGCCGACCATGACACGCCCGACCATCGTGTTGCCGATGGTCGGGTCACGACCAAGGCGGTCTTTAAGTCTCGGCCATACCTTGTAAGGCATCCTCCGGAGAAAAGGTGATGGTGGCCCCGGCCCACTTGCAATGCCGCCGACGGGCTTTCCGATGTAACTCGATAGATGGTCCGAGCAGCAGATTTTGATTTCGCGCCGATCGGTAGGTCGCCGAGCCGCCAAGATAACGCTAATCCGGCGCCGCCTGCTGGAATTCGTGTCGAGGTCGCCGTGGTCCGACCCGGCATTCACCCTTTCGGGCTGGTCGTCATCCTTCGGGAGCACGGGCATCTCACCACGTCCGTCATAGAAGGCTTCAAGCTTTCCCTGCCAAGCCCTGCAAGACCGCAGGTCGTGGCCGGCTGCCTTGTGAAACAGGCAAAATTTCGCCTCGTCGTACTCGACCGCCTTCGCTCCTCGCGGTCGAGCGCCGGTCCTCCGAGGTCCAGCCGCCGCCCTCTTTTCTCGGGCTGGCCTCAGGCTCGGCGGGATCGAGGCCGACCTTGACGAGGTCGGGCCCATCCCGAGTCCGATCCCGACCTCAAGGACCTCACGCCGCCGTCCGCCGAGACGATGACCCCTGGCTGACCTCCGCGGTCCTCGCGGTCACGCTCCGCTTCTTGGTGCGTGTGTCTTGGTCGGCGCCTTGGAGTTGGACGGGCCAGCCTCAGAGTGGCTCAAACCAAGCTTACCTTGGTCGTAATCGTGCTTCCAGCCGACGGCGTCGTCCGTGTCCGCTGCACTTCCGCCATGCGAAACAATTTGTTGACGCCGAGCCTTGTCGTGATCTCGAGGTCTTGATAAGGCGCCGTCGCGACGCCAACTTGAAGGCCTTGATAACCGCTTCATCGAGACGCTTGAATCGGGTTCTTCAGCGGATGAACCGCCGCGACAAAATCATGAAGAGTCTCGCTCTTGCCCCGATGACGCGATCCAAGTCCTTCTCCTCCCCGCCGCCGAATAGCCTCGAAGTTGGAGCGAGGGCGCTCGATTTGGCGCCACGACCAAGGAACCGACCGCTTCGTTGAAGAGCCAGGTTCGGGCAGCGCCGTCCAGAACGGTCGGGAGATAGTTGGCCATGACCAACTCGTCACCTCCGGCCGCCAAAATGGCGGTCGAGTAGATGGACAGGAACTCGTCGGGGTTCTTGGTTCCGTCGGCGCCGATCAAAGCGGTTTAAACCGCGAGCAGCCAAAGATACGCGATTAAGGTCGCCGAGTACGCCACACAACCGTAGGCCGGGACCGGTGTACGCCGGGAGCGATCGCGGCCAACGAGATCTCCACTGCTGTACGAATCCGAGCCCGGGCTCCCTTGACGACCCGATCTTCGGCGAGATTGGTCATGATGCCGAGCACGGGAGTCGCCTGGGAGGTATTGCAGGCGGTCCTGTGCGCGACGACGCCTGGGCGGAATGTCGGGGGAAAGTCCCCGTGACCTGCTGCCAGTTGGCGTGGAGCTCGTGTGGCTCACCTCGCGTCCAGCTGTCGGGGTCTTGCCCCGAGGGTGTTGCCGAGACGAAGGCGCTTCGCTCTCGGCGACGGCCGATGGGTGCGCCACGACGACGTGATGAATTGTCGCCGCTTCTCGAGGAAGGGTCCTCGAACGGTGACTTCTGGTGTCGCGGAGGAATGGCCTCGGTTGCGCTACGGTCGAGTTCTTCGCCAAGGCCCGCCAAAGAGTTCGATTTTGCCCTATCGGGATCAGCCATGATCCCGCAATAGCGCAAGGCGCCCCCGAGGGAGGAGCCTCTCCGTCCTCCTCCCGAGCGCGGTAATGGCCTGATTGATCGCAACGTGGACCATTCGACGAGCATCCTCAAGAGTTTGTGGGTCGCGATTCGCCGCTGCCGCGTCCTCACCGGAGGCGTCTGCCATGAAGACGTGCTGCTCACACGGTGGTGGGGAAGGCGAAAACAGGGATGCGGAGCCGGACTCCGCGTCCGATCCCACGCTCGAAGAGTGTTCGTCGATGGAGAACGCCATGCTCTTAAGACCTCGGAGTTTTTCCCTGTGAATGAACAAAGCAATCGGGCCCCACGGGCGCCACCGCCGACGATCGGGATCGCCAACCGCAGAAAATGAGGTAGGGTCAATGAGAAATGGGACCACAACTGCGCTTTGCTCGAACAGGGGAATGAGGTCGAGGAGGTCGATGGTCGAAGCTAGGGGACAACGAACGAGATGGAGGATTATCCTGGTTCGAGCCCCTAAGAAGGTAATAGCTCTACTCCAGCCACCTTGCGGTGGTGGTTCCCGATGTTTGTGAGTACAAGAGAGGGTTACAACCAATCTTGACGATGCTAAGTCTAAACTTGAACTCGGGTGTGTGTGTGTTGGGTTCCCTTGCCTAAGTGTTTACAAAGCCTCGCCTTATACCCATTCTCCCCGCAACGCTCGGAGTACTCCTCGGATCGTGGCCTTCATGCACATTGATAGCCGTGGAAACCGTTCGATCCGCCACAAGGCTCAGATTACTCCACGATCCCACGCTCAGAATCGCCAAGTGATGACGGTGTGGGATCCAAGGAACGCCACCGACCTTGAATCATCCCAAACAAAGAGGTCGTGAGGGCCCCGAGCTCGGAGATACTGCGCCCTAGGTCGAGCGGCCTCGAGCTTTATCCGAGTCTTTGATTGAGGCCTTCCGAGCTAGGGGACCGGTTGACTGTGCTGACCGACCAAGGGTTGCCCGGCCCCCGACAATGGGCTAATGGATATGCTTGAGGATTTAAATGAGTACCTCGACAAAAAAGTCTAAGCATAAGGCTTTGAGGAAAGAATTTCTTTCCCTCAAAGACTCTTATAAGGAGCTAAAGGAAGCTCATGAGACTCTTCTTACCAAGAATCATTCAAAGTCCTTAAAAGATGTTAGCATTGAATGCAATATTATTGATGATATGCCTAGATTAGAAATTATTCAATTTGTGTAGCAAAATCTAGTATATCCACCTCTTGTGATAATTTAATTGATATACCTTCTATTTCATGCTCTAGCTCAATTTCTTATCATGAAAATTTTGTTATTGAAAATAATGAACTTAAAGAACAAGTGAATAAACTTAGCAAAAGTTTAGATAGATACTTTAAAGGTAAGGACACTCTAAATAAAATTTTAAATAGTAAAAATTGTTCTTATAATGAAGAAAGGCTTGGGTATGTTTCTAAAAAGGGTAAGAAATTAAGTAACAAATCTCCTCGTTTTTTGAAATCAAATGGAAAGCTTTGTTATAAATGTCATGATATAGGACATTCAGCAAATGATTGTCCTTTGGGTAAAGCATCTAAAAGTAATTTTTATGATTCTTAGGAAAGATAAAAATAGAAAAATATTTGCTAAATTATTTGGACTCCTATAATTGGCCAAAGAAAGAAAGCTATTTAGGTGCCCAAAACCTTGGTTACTAATCTCAAAGGACCCAAACAAATTTGGGTACCTAAAAGGGTTTAATTTTTTTAGGTGAACTATAAGACCAATGGACGGCATTGAGTGCTAGATAGCGGGTGCACTTAACACATGACCGATGACTGGAAAATATTCACAACATTTAAGTCAGGGAGTAGGCAACATGACAAGATCACATTTGGTGATAATAGCAAAGGAAAGGTATTAGGATTGGGTAAAATTGCTATCTCAAATGATCTTTCTATTTCAAATGTATCTTTAGTTGAAACATTAAATTTTAATTTGCTATCCATTGCTCAAATATGTGATCCTGGTCTAATTTATAGCTCTTCTAGAAATGGAGTAGTTATTTCTAAAGAAACGATAGGTTTTTGGTATTCAAAGGTTTTAGATTTAGAAATTTGTATTTAGTTGACTTCACCTCAAATGACTCTTGTCTTCAAACATGCTTAATTGAAAAAACCTCCTTGGATTGGTTATAGCATAGAAGACTAACTCATGTTGGGATGATTCAACTTAAAAAGCTTTTCAAAAATGATTTAGTTGTGGGCTTGAAAGATGTGAAGTTTGAGAAAATAGACTTTACAGTGCTTGTCAAGCCGGCAGGCAAGTGGCTAGTTCTCATCTTTCAAAAAGTATCATATCTACATCTAGACCTTTAGAGCTCTTACATATGGATTTGTTTGGTCCAACAACCTATAAGAGCATCGGAGTGAATTTTTATTGCTTAGTTATTGTTGATGATTATTCAAGGTATACTTGTGTATTCTTTTTGGATGATAAATCCAAAGCCTCTGAAATTTTCAAAAGATTTGCAAAAAGGGTTCAAAATGAATTTGATTTCAAAATAAAGAAAATTCATAGTAATAATGGTTCCGAGTTAAAAAATACAAGAATTATAGATTATTGTGATGAACTTGGAATAAAACACGAACTTTCCACCACCTACACTCTAGAGCAAAATGGGGTTGTAGAACGGAAAAATCGAACATTAATAGAAATGGAAAAAACAATGCTTGGTAAATATAGTACTTCCGATAGTTTTTGAAAGGAACCCATTAATACCGCTTGCCATACAACAAACAGACTTTACTTGCGTCGTCTTTTGAAAAAGATTTCTGATGAGCTTCTTGTTGGAAGAAGGCCGAATATTTCTTACTTTCGAGTCTTTGGGTGCAAATGCTATATTTTGATAAAGGGTGTTCGGCTTTCAAAGTTTCAAAGTTGTTGTGATGAAGATTTCTTGCTTGGCTATTCTTCAAATAGCAAAGCTTATTGTGTTTTGAATAAAAACAAAGGTCTTGTTGAAGAAAGTTGTGATGTTGAGTTTGATGAAACTAATGGCTCTCAAGAGAAGTAAGAAAATTTGGATGATGTAGGTGATGAAGGCTTAAGAGAAGCAATGAAGAACACGATGCTTGGAGACATAAAACCGAAAGTGAATAAAGAAGATCAACCCTCATCAACTCAAGTTAAGCTACCAACATCCACAATGCCAAGTCAACAAATTGATGTGAATGACAAAGAAAATAATCAACAAACTCAACCTCTACCTCAAAGAGTTCATCATGGGCTCTCCAAAGATCATCCAATAGATCAAATATTAGGTGACGTTAGCAAGGGCGTTCAAACTCGTTCTCGTATCGCTTCTTTTTATGAACATTACTCTTTTGTGTCTTCTTTTGAACCTACTCATGTAGATGAGGCCTTAGATGATCTGGATTGGGTGAATGCAATGCATGAAGAACTGAACAACTTCACCCAGAATGACGTTTGGACATTAGTCGAAAGACCCAAGGAATACAACGTAATTGGCATTAAATGGGTTTTTTCAAAACAAGCAAGATGAGAATGGAATTGTGGTAAGAAATAAGGATAGATTAGTGGCGCAAGGGTTCACACAAATCGAAGGATTGGATTTTGAATTTGGTGATATGATGTCTAGAGAATTTGAGATATCCATGATTGGAGAATTAAGCTTCTTTCTTGGATTACAAATCAAGCAACTCAAGAATAGGACTTTTGTGAGCCAAACCAAATACATAAAAGATCTTCTCAAGAGGTTCGGTATGAAAAATGCGAAACCTATTAAGACTCTGGTGGTGTCCAACAAGCATGTTGACCTAAATGAAGGAGGTAAACTGGTAAATTTAAAACTTTATCGCTCCATGATTGGTAGTCTACTTTATCTTATCGCATCTAGGTCTGATATCATATAGTGTTTGCATGTATGCACATTTTCAAGCATCTTTAAAGAATGTTATTTAGTGGCCGTTAAGAGAATTCTAAGATATTTAAAGCATTCCTCAAATATAGGGTTATGGTATCCCAAAGGTGTTAAATTTGACTTAATTGGATATTTGGATTTGGATTATGCAGGTTGCAAAATGGATAGAAAAAGCACATCTGGGAGTTGCCAATTGTTAGGTAGATCCCTAGTTTCATGGTTTTCTAAGAAACAAAACTTTGTAGCTCTATCCACCGCCGAAGCCAAATATATTTCCGCTAGTAGTTGTTGTGCTCAATTGTTGTGAATGAGGCAAACCTTAATAGACTATGGAATTAATTTAAAAAATGTGCCTTTATTATGTGATAATGAAAGTGCAGTTAAAATAGCTAACAACCCGGTCCAACACTCAAGAACCAAACATATATATATATCCACCATTATTTCTTAAGAGATCATGTGAGCAAATGTGATATTGTGATTAGTCACATTAGAACCGAAAATCAATTAGCAGACATTCTCACCAAGCCCTTAGAAGAAGTAATGTTTTGCCAATTGAGGAATGAATTAAATATCAAAGACTTCTCTAATGTGGTTTGAACTCTCGCATCATGATTGTTGATTATTGGATATTAATTGGCTCTTATTTGCTTATTCGGATTTCTTGGTGAGTAACACATTTAGGGGGAGTGTTATACCTCTCCTATGTATACCACATCCCTAGAAATGTGAAAATATCAAATAAGTGCAAATATGCTTTAAAGAGATTCTCTAGATCATATTGGATTAACATATTTGAAAAATATCCTTAGAAAATGTCAATTTGTAAGATTCGTCTTTTCAAAAATTAAATAAATATAAACCTCATCTTTGACTCAATCTATTCTATCTAATCCTCTCTATATTGAAAAATATCCCAAATGCTTTAAACTGAATCTTGATTTTCACAAAACTTCTTCAATTTGGTCTATATAGACCTACTAAAATGCACATTGTGAGAAACTACCTTGGAGCTAGACTTTCATTACATCTAGACTCACAAAAGGTATTTCAAACTCATATATGCCCAAAATGCAACAGATATCTCTTGCCAAATGATTATTTCCAAAATTTTCCCCTTTACTCAAAAAGAAGTCTATTTTGAATAAAAATTATCTGTGAAAATTTGTTTTTCTTGATTGTTTATTGAATTGAAATGCTCAAATAGATTATTCTTCAAAAAATATAATCAAAAGAGTAATTTCAACTCTGTTTGGCTTTTTAATGGCATTTTAGCCTATCAGGGCCGGTGTGACCGCAGAGGGTGCAGTAGCACCGATGAGCAGTATGAGTGAGCCTTGTGCAGTCATACCGACCAAGTCGGAGAGAGTAGTTAATGCCTAATTTTTTTGGGTAGCCACCCAAATTTTATCTCTTTCCTATCATGCCCACATCCATTCCTTCTTCCATCTCTCTTTTTCTTTATCTCTTCTCTCTCTCTCCTCTCAGAACTCATTCTCTCCAAAAATCTTCAAGAAGAAATCCTTCAATCTGAGATTCTCCCCTCAAATCCTTCACTCTCATCTCAATCTACTAATTCAAGGTATCATTTCCCTTCATTCTCGTTTGAAATTCCTTGCATTCATATGCCCTTGGGTTCATATTTGAAGTTTTAGGGTTTGATGTATAATGTGGCAAAATCATGTGAAATAAATTGAAATATTTGGAAGTAATGAATAGATTATTGACTTTTGATGTCTATATGTGCCATTCAATGGATCGATCTACTCAAAACTTGAGATTTTGTGATATTGGGCAAAAGAGGCTCGTTCGGCCGGTCATACCGACCCCTGGGCGGTAGCACCGCCCATGGCCGGTGCCACCGGCCCCTTGGGCGGTATGACCAAGGTAACTGCATCAAAATCCCAGTTTTAGCATACTTTGTCACAATTGCATCATAATCCATTTTTAGGGCATGTAATCCTTATTCTCATTTCGTCTACTCCTTGTTATCTCAATCATCATGCCGAGGACTAAGAATCTTCCTCCTCCTACTCATGGTGGCGGGGTAATCTGCAAGTCGACTCGAGGAAGGGGTGTTCCTTCATCTCATGAGAGTGATAGCGAAAACTCTCAAATTCGTGCTGCAAGGGACAAAGAGATTCCTTCGAAAATTCAACAAGAACTTGGTGGCAGTTCTCGAGGAGAAAAAGGGAAGAAGGCAGTTTCAGAATCAAGTGAGGAAGATGATAGCATGGATGTAGATTTTGAGGAAAGGAATGATAGTGGGAGCGAAGTGTCCGAAGACGAAGAAGAAAATTTTGATGAATTTTGATGACTTCTAGCCCACTATAGATTTGAGAAAGATAAAGAGGGAAAATATTTTTCTCTTCATCAAGCAATCCGATTTTTGCTCTCCCGAAGTGCTACTCTAGATAAATTTAGAACCATCTTTCAACAGAAAGTATATCATGAGATTTACCTAAAAAAGGAATTTGCAGAGCATAATTGGGTAATTTGTGAACATATTAGGAAGATTCCTCTATTTGTTAGGGTGCCTGACTCTTCCATGGCGTTGATCTGGCATCGTTTGTAAGAATGAAGTGTGATTACAATGTGGATATGATTTGACAATTCTATGCCACCCATCATGTTTCTGACTTTTTTTATGAGATCACTTGGATGACAGACTTAGCAGTATACACAGCTTCAAAGGTAGAGATAAAGCAAGCTTGAGTCGTTTACCACAGTGGTCAGCCCAAGATTCACAGTGGCTCCTCTCTCCCTCTCTTAGAAAAGTATAGCTTCTATGACCCAGCAGCCCATGCCAAAAGGCTTGGTAAGATGGCTCATCTCTTCCCCATGTCTAACCTCATAAATAGAATTGTGCGAGTCACCATTCATCCCAAGAGCGGTAATTTCGATGAGATTAGAGGCTATGCTTGGAGTATTATGAAAGGATCTACTTTGCCTCTTATATCATGATGATTATCAAAAGGGTGACGGGGTACCATGGTGGTTGTGGTAGTGCCCACAGACCATATAAGCCACGAGAGGTAGGCCCTCGGGTTTAGAGGGGTTAGTCCTCCCAACAGCAGCCACCACAGCAAGGATGTTGGAGAAGAAGACTCTCATGCTCATCCAGCGTAGCATTATTTAGGTATGGCACATGAGAATTTCGATATGCTGCACAATGCCATGATAAGTAGTTTTGCGAGTCTTCATTCAAACATGATGAGCAATTTTGCTCGGGTTAATGAGTATCAATCTCAGACTCGCCAAGCTGTCGAGGAAGTTCGTGGTCGCTTGGACTCCATTGACTCTACTATCACCAAGCTTCGCACTTCTTTTGAGGGGTACCGCTCTTAGCAGATCCTGTCTACTTTCACCGCTATGGAGCTCGTCATACTGCTCCTCCTCCATGGACTCCTTTGTCTAGAGCTTGCGCTGGAATCCCCTTTTTGGTCCTTGATGCCAAAGGGGGAGAAGTATGGATGAAGTCTAGCAGTTCCATAGGAGGATTATCTTAAGTTATTACTTATATTCTAGTTGTAAGCTAATGAACCTCGTTACTTTGGTTGTTGGTTGTGTTTGTTGGACTATGGTACCTTTATGTTTCTTTTGGATGATTATGAATGCCTTAGATGTTTAATGGTTAAATGTGGTAGCTTGTCACGATCATATTTTTCATATATGCTTGATATATTCATTGCTTATATATTGTTGTTCTCCTCGGTTTCAATAATTAAAGGAAACTCTGTCAAAATTCTCAAAAATATCAAATGTGCAAATGACAGCTTTTCATCCATATGCACATATTTAGGGGGACTTTTCAATTAAATATTGCTATTTTAATGATATTTCGTGCCTAACACCCTTTTCATTTCTAAAGGCAAAATATTGTTAAAACAAAATTTTTTGAGTATACAACTTGTTCCTCCTAGTTGCCTACTCAAAATTCAAAATTAATTTAATTCTCGCATGAGGATTGTCATCAATTACTAAAAAGGGGGAAATTGAAAGCATCTAGGCCTCTAATTCAATTTGGTTTTGGTAGTTAATAACAATCATGGTTTAAAGGACTAACATTTTCAATTTGAGTATTTTGTGAATAGGTTGGTCTAAGATTCGACGAACATAGAAGCTTGGAATGGGTGAAGAAGATATGTAAGCGTAAATGACAAGATGGCTAAGCTATAAATAAATTAAGGATTCTTTCATAGCCTTTTTGCCGATCTCGGAGTTTGGAAGAAAAGATTGGATTGCTAGAATAGGTGCCGTATAATTAAGAGGCGTGCTTGTCATGAGTTCGATGTTGATAGAAGTGTTGAGGCTTGAATTCTTATGCATATAGACACTTATATGAAAATTCATTCAAATGAGGAATTAAAAGTTAAATGATTGCGAGTTTGGGTTTGTGGGGCCGGTATGACCGTGCCCCCCGGTCATACCATCGTCGATATGACCAAGCCCAAGGTCGGTCTGTTTTTCACAGAATTGGTGCTTTTGGCACCAAGGAGGGCGGTATGACTAGGGACCCTCTGGTCATACCGGCCTCGTGTGACCGAACCCCTCCAGGTGTGTTTTTTTCCAGAGCAGATGTTTTTGGCACCGGTGGAGGGCGGTACGACCGGAGAGACTTCGGTCATACCAGTGAGCGGTATGACCGGGCCCCCTCCGGTCATATCGGCCATGTGACCAATGGTCACTAACCATGCATTAAATACACATTAGTGACCGTTGGGTACTGACGGCCGTTCATATCGGTCCAAGGGCGGTATGACCGACCTCTCAGGTCAATTTTGGCCAATGGCTAAAATTGGTTGGTGGGGGTTATAAATACCCCCACCTGCATTTTAGAGCTACTCTTAGACCTCATTGATGATATTTGAGCTCTAGTTAGTCTCCAAAACTCTTTGTGCATTCAATTCACAATTTGAGAGAGTTAGGAGCAAAAATTGAGTGGTTCATTTAGTGTTGAGCCTCTAGACACTCAAATTCAACCTCGAGCAAGCGTCAAGACTTATTACTCTTGGAGGTTGCCGCCTCCTAGATGACTTGGAGGTGATCGTGCGTGTGAGGTTCTCAACGAAGGTTGTGAAAAGCCCCGACAAGTTGTTAAGGTCGGAGTTTGCCTACCCAAAGCGGGGAAAAACTACCATAGTGATCGAGGAAGGCTCAAGCAGGTGGAGTCGGCTTTAAGTTGTTCAAGTCACCTCAACGTGGATTAGAGAGACCGGCAAGTCTCTGAGACCATGGGATAAAAATTCTTGCCTATCATTTTCTTGTGACTTGCATTTAGTTTTGTTGTGCTCAATTCTTATTTCCAGCAATTTGAGTATATTATTTCAAATTAGAATCTTGTATTGCTCATAACTAAACTCGCTAGCGTCCTTGTGATCACTAGAAATCATTATTGTAGATTGTCATATTTGCAACTCTAGCTTAGCGATTTAAATTGATTGTATTAGAGTTAAAAATTTAGAAACATCCTATTCACCCCCCTCTAGTCGGTCATCTTTGATCCTACACATTGCAACGTGCTAATATCACTAGTGCATTATAAAGAGAATGAATACTTCAAAAGATGTTTGAATTTTAATATCACCACTGTACTTCAACATAAATATTTTAGTAGCATACTTGATCTTGTGAATTGTGCTATTGAGGAGGAAGAAAAAACTTAAGGAGTATCATATACCTAGTCTTAATCTTAGAGCACCAATCTCCACTACTTGAGGAGAATGATGAGAACATGACCACAATAGGAGAAGAAACATTTGCTGCCCTATGGTTAAATCATGAATAAATGCTACCTACAACACCTAGATCAACTGAGAAGAATGTTAAAGGTAACAACAACGTGTTGAATTGATAGTATATCACGAAAAGGTGAGTGAAAATGAGAATTCTTGTGCTAAGTTAGAGAATTCACATTTTGAATTTGATATGCTTGATTAACATAATGTGAAATTGATTACTCATAAAGAAATTCTTATTAGAATATCCCTTGAAGATTCTTTTTGCTATATCATGTTTGACGAATGTTTAGAACTATCTAACTTGATTGAAAAATTATCTGAAATTACATACTTAAAATCACTAGTTAGTACCTACACCTATATTTATAAAAACAATTTGATTAGATAATATGGTATAAACAACAAATTTCATGTTCATCGAATATGCAATACCGGGATAGACTTGCTAAATTGAAATTGTATATTTTGGACAATGCATCTTTTGAGCGATGTTTATTTAATTAGAGTAGCGTTGTTGAAGCATAGAAGGTGCTAAAAATTTTGGAACACATAGTAGAATGATTTGATGCGTTGTTGTCCTTTGCTAACTTGTATGCAGGCTTACAAAAGTCGAGGATGACTTTTCTTGATGTGAGGGGAATGATGTGGATATTATGCTTCTAATTGCCAATTTGATATATGTATATGCATCCTATGGTTATTGTGCTAAATATCAGATGCAAAGGAGTGATAAAACAGAATGATACAAGGCGTCCCGATCTTGCAATGACGAATATGATAACTCGGACCCGCGAACCATGACGAATATTGGCGCCAACCACCGCCTCGATATAGCAACCTAGGATAAGTGAATTCACCTAAGAGCACGTTTTGATTCTCACCTACTTGACCACACGAAAGTAGATGCACATTTCCTTGCAATCACCTCAAAGAAGTTGTAAGAACAATGGTGATAATTTCATATTGGAACTCCGTATTCTTATGGGGGCATTGGAGCACAAGACATAGAATTAAGAGTATATCTTTAATTTAAAAATTCGTGGTGCAATTACAATGGATGTACAATAGAATATATAGGGGTAGGCTGCATGAACATTGTGTAATAGTTCCCATGAACAGTATCATGCCTCATATACACCCTCCCATCTAATTGGAAACAATATTAGTAGTTTAGAAACAAATTATTACATAATATGGGAACAAACACCTCTTGCCATGTCATAGTGATTACCTTCCTTTCTTAGAAATTGCTAAAATCCCTTTTGCCAAGACATGGTGATCTCTTTCCTTGCTTAAAGATTGTGAATATCTCTTACCTTGTCATGATTATCTCTTTCCTTACTTGAAGATTGCTAATATAACTCATTTCTTTTCTTCTTTTCTTTCCTTCTTTCTTGCTTCTCTCCTTTCTTCTTTGATGGTATTGTAATACCGCCAATCTTTGTTGCTAGGGTTTTCGGCCGGTAATTATTCCACCTGCGTGATTCAGGGATTTGTATCTGGGAGAAAATATTTATTTTCGCGTTTACGAAGCTTTTTAGTAAAGGTTTTGAGTTTTTCCGTGAAATACTTATCGGAATGGTTGTTTTCTCTGAGCCGTTTAGTTTTTGCGACAAGTTGTCTATCCTGACAATTGTCGTTTCGTGCCAAGAATTTAGTAGTTTGATTCGCACTGATAATTAAAATTTGGATTTTTTTTGGTTTTTGTAGGGGCTTTTGGGGAATTTCCCCTCCGTCACCTAATATCTCTTCTCCTAGTATGTGTGGTTGAGATTGGCTTGGGGGGGGGCCTGGCTCTTTTCTTTTCTCCCCAAATCATGCCGACTCCCCATTTGGCTCCCTGCACAAGCCCTTGCCGACTCCCCAAGAAGCACATGCCGACTCCCTCCAAGATCCCTCCCATCCGGCTCCTCGACTCCCTCTGCCGGCGCCCTTCTCCTTTCCTCCTCTCCAAAGAAGAAGCAAGAAGACGAGAGCAAAGATCGGCAGCCCCGGTGGTCGGCGCCCAAGAGCCAGGGTGGCGGCACCCTTGCCACCCTTGGTGGCCGGCGCCTGAGCCTCTCCCGGCTCCGGCGACTTCAGCAAGAAGAAGAATGGCGCCTCTGCCTCTCCCCACCTCCCTTTCCTCCTTGAGCAAGAAATCTGAGGTAAAAACCCTAGGTGGTGAACCTCCATTTGGCTTGCATACAAGGTGTTTGTGCTATTGCTTAGCTAGGATCCTGATTTTTGTGATGTAGGAGGTTGGGGAATGGAGAGACTAGAGTAGTTGGGAATTTCTGCTTCAGGCAGATTTTCGTCCTCAGTTAGAACTGCTAATGAAAAATTCTGCAAGCGTTTTCTGGGGTTTGGCTATAACGAAAGTTGTAGATAATCGAATTACCTTTCAATAGAGACCGAAATCGCTAATTTTTGTTCAGCCGCTTGAAAGTTATGGCATTTTTCGTGAGGGCTGTCCAGAGTAAGTCAGGTAATCTGTATCCTCTGTTCGTCTTCGATCTGGGAGCAGAGGGTAAGTTGGCTGAGCGAGCGGCTGTGATATATGCGTAGTTTATCTCCTCATGGTCGTTTCAAGTGCAAGAACGTGAAAATCCGTTGAGCCAATCAATAGTTACGCTTATTTGGAAGTTTTGTCCCGAAGTTGGGAAATTGCAGCGAGCTCAGTTTTTCGGTTGAATTTTAGGGTATGATTTGGTGGCCTTCGTGGCATCTCTCGCATGAGTGGCCATGTCGTAGCTGTAGATTAGCCTCTTATGGTTAAATAGAGGTAAGGATCCCATTTTTCGGCTAAACCAATTAGGAGTTAGGCTCTTTAGAGCGCTGCTGTCCCGTTAAGCAGATTTATGTTTTTCGGTTTGGAATTGGATCGTGGGATCGAAGTCGATATAAGTCTTGTGTTTGTTTTGTTGGTATGTTTTGAATAAAATGTATTTATTTGCAGGTGATGTGACCCCAGGTGTGGCATCAACCTCTCGCCACTCTAGTTCGAGAAGTTAAAGGCAAGTGCATACCCTAGATTATGCTAGGAGGATTAAACGATTGTTTGCTCTTAGCGTAAGTAATTGTCGATGCATACGCAAAGAGGTAAGTCTTGCTTGGCTATAACTAGAAAGTGCTCCCTCTTATGAAAATGTCTATGATGATTAAAAGTTTAAGGGAATTGATGCAACTACACCGTGTTATTGAGTGTGGATGTGTGTTCATATGTGATGCTCCTTAGTTTAATTGTTGCTCTATTAATTAGATGAACTCTAAGTGAGATCGAGCTTTTTGTAAGGTTGATTATAGTGAGTAGATTGTTCGAGTGATTGGGACTAACATGGGTTTGGTTCAAACGGTTAAGTCCTTTATAAAGATAGTATACGTGAGCATTTAACTGCAAGTGTATTATGTGAACATGGTTCGGTGGCCGTAGGATGTGGTTGCATGATAGAAACGCTGTCATGAATTGCCATGCCTTATGGTTGAATCTGCTTGTACAATTACCGTAGTGACTTAGGAATGTGAGAATTGGCTATGTGTGTATGTGGATATGATATGTTTGTGTATGCATTGAATGAAAAGTTGCATTTCATTCATGAAAATTGCATTTGTGCATTCATAATGGAAGAGGCGACCCATGCCGACACGGGCCTCTGTGTTCACACGTAGTGAACACGAAAGTCCTATTTCGTAGTCCCATTCATCGAGGTGAATGGGAGCGAGACAAGAAGAGTAGGCACCTTCCATCTACGGATGGAAGGGACGTGAGGGTGCACACCGACGGGTGGGCACCGGCAAGACGCAGATGCGCATGGAAATGAGCATTCATGTGCATTGCATCTTTCATAATGAGTGTTGTGGTAAATGGTGTGTCAATTGGATGGTGATTGTGGTAATTGGAGGTTGATTCGTGGACTCAACCCAAAAAGGGGAGATTGAATTGAATTTGATGAATTAGCGCTTATCCTTGTCTTGCTAATTATGTTGTATAAATATCGGGGAGTGAAGTCGAGTTATGAACTCAAATTCAATTGATGAAAATGGTTTGAGTTGCAACAAGAGATAGTTAAGTCGGGAGACGTTGGATTTAGAGTCCAGTAATGTTTCTTTGGTGTTGAATGGTTTTATTATCAAGCTTATTACTTAATTGCGATGAAATTTGGTTTAGTCAAGTTTTGTTGTAAATGGGTACAAATGCGTATTTTTTTTGGATGTTGCTTCCTTTGTATTACTTGCTCTTATGGTCAAGTTCTTGTTTTACTTACGATAAACTGGAATTGTTACGCTTGTGTACTTTGCTGAGTCTTGGACTTACGCTTGTTGTTTCTTGTTTTAGGTACCTTGAAGTCGACTCACGGGATGGGAGTAGTAACACGTAACGACTTCAGTCACTACCTCATTTAAATTAACTTGTAAAGTCCGCTGTAATTAATAAAGTTGTAATGGGCTATTAGTCGTGGTGGAGTTCATTACCATCTATTGGATGTGTGATTGGTTAACTAAGGACCTGCTAGAATGATATCATATTATCTGCATGTTTTCTGTCTGCTGAGTGGATGTCCTCTATTCTAGAGAGGTCATGCCGAAATTTTGTAAATTTCGGTGACTTAGTTTTTCTTAGGCCAGTTAAGAGTTTAGTGATTAAATTCAGTTGGCCTCTTTTTCAGAGATGTGTCGTTTGTATTTGGAGTTTTTGGTAGCATTCGCGGTGCGCTTGGCGCCGGGGTGTTACAGTTGGTATCAGAGCGGGCTTCAGGTCCGTGGTGTTTGAATGTAGTGAGTAATTCTAGAATGAATTTAAAATGTTGCTGTGTGAAGGTAGGAACATGGTTTAGGTTGAATCTTTAAAATGTGGCCCTAGGGCAATAACCATAAAACTTGACGTAGAATGGTTAATTGATTTAAAACTGACACACTCTAATGCACAGTAGGAAGGGGATGGGATATCGTTGTATTGTGTTACAACGTCCTTTTGAGATTTATGCTATATTGATATTTGTTGAAATGTTATGTGTTAATCTTGTTGAGGCTATGATATCATTGATGGCTATGATTTCGATGTAGTGAATTGTTTTGTGGGGTCTGGTGGGACTCCTTGTGCCGAAGAGATTTCGGCCTTGTCGTGTAGCTGTGTTGGTCGTTCTCCCAGTTTATAAGAAGTTGTTGTACTTCTGCTGTAGGTGGGAGCATTGATGGAGTAGGTTTTCCGGACTTTGACTCATGTGGTCCTTTTGGATTTAAGTCAAAGAAAAAAAAGGGGTTTTGTTGTTGTGCCTCGTTGGTTGATGGCGGGGAAAGGCATGGAATTTTCGTGTTGTCGCTCTTCAAGTTGGAGTTTTGAATTTGGGGCTTTAAAAGAAAAAGTGTTATTCGATCGAATCGCTTTTCCGTTCCGTGAATCGATTTGTGTAACTCCTTTCCTTTGTGGAATTTTGGAGTTTGATGATTGGTTTGGAGAGCTGTTGAATGGCCAGGCTTGAGTCCTGTCATTTTCTAAGTCTTGTGAGAGTCGAGCTCTTTTGGAAGTTTTGGTTGGCTTTTCTGGAAGGGAAATTATGACAAGTTTGGTGGAGGAACTTGTTAAATAAGTTGATAGGGTTCAATTGTCTAAATCGTTGGTAACTTAGATAGTTGATCTTTGTGTTCGTCATATGATTGACGGATAGGAATTGTGGATGGTAAGTTAATTGGGTTAAAATTTCAACCTATTTTCTTTGATGAATTGATGGAGGAGAATTTGTTTATGGTTGGTGATAGCATTTCCGAATGCGGATGTAATTAGTCGAAAGGATAAATTCTGGAGAAAGTGATCCAAGGAAGAGTGGTTGTGAAATTCTTACTAAGTTTTGTTGGGGCTTCCCAAAGGCGCTAGGTGTGAGCATTGAAACCTGTATTGTTAGAAGTGCAAGAGTTTTAGAGATAATGGGATGTAAAATGAGCTTAGGTTTAAATACCTAAGGAATTGGATTGTCAGTGTAATCATTTGGATGTATGCCTTTTGTTTAATGCGTTGCATTTGGTGTGCAATAGAAGTTACCATATGAGTTGTGTTTCGCCAAGTGGTGGAGTTAGTGGGTGAAAGATTATGAGGAAGAGAGCATGCATACTTATGGAATGGTGTGACGATAGTCCTTAGACTTGCCATTTAAAGGAAATAAATAGATGTAATGGAAAATATTGAAGTTCTAGAATGGGATCTATGGGTATCCCTAGTTCGATTGGAGTTGGACTTAAATAAATGAAAGTGATCTTTATGAATGTGTTTAAAAGTTGAAGCTTATAATTAAGTCATAAGTGATCATTGCTAATAAAGTGGATTTTGTTGAGTCTTGAAATTGGTGGTGTGTTTAGATGTTGGGTTCCAGGATCGGTTTGCTAATGTTGGTTTTAGGATTTGTGTGTTGTGTTGCTTTTTAAA
Organism: Guadua angustifolia; assembly: GCA_036346375.1. Classification (NCBI taxonomy): domain Eukaryota; kingdom Viridiplantae; phylum Streptophyta; class Magnoliopsida; order Poales; family Poaceae; genus Guadua; species Guadua angustifolia. Next base: position 14,689,558 of record CM070519.1, on the reverse strand, counting down.
TCGGGTGATTTTTCGATGTGAAGCTTTCTACCTTAGGGCTCAAGGTGTGGAAGTGGTTTGTGTTGTCAAGAGAATGGAGTTCTCTTCGTCTTTGTGGCTATCTTTGAAGAAAGATTGCGTGAAGTTGCTCTTCTCAATTGAGTCCCCCCTCGTTGTGCATTTCATTGCTTTGATTTCAAAGTGAGAAAAAAATGGTTAATTTTGGAAGAGAATCGAGATTCTCTTTGTCTTCGATTGGATGCGGATTCTTTGTGTGAGTAATTTAAAGATTTTCCAAGAAGGAGAATCTTGTATGGATGGGATTTAATGAAGTCCTAATTTGGGGTTAAGTGTTATTGGTATAGGGATTTAATGTGGAGAGTACGGAGAGGTGTTCCTTGTCATGGTTCTGTCCTTGTAGGAGGATCATTTTGATCACCTTGTCCCTGGGTTGTGTGGGACTTTGTTGTTGGTGGACTGGGTGGAATCCGTCACTAAATGCTTTATTTCCTTGAGTTGTTGGAACCCTCAGATTTATGGGTTAGACTCAATGTGGGTCAGTCGGAAATGGATGGATCAGTTGTGAACCTTTTCTTTGAGTGGTTGTCTCGTTGTATGAGACAAGTTTGAAAGAAGGTCAAGTGCAATGTTGTGTTATGAGGGAATATGATTGGTGCCCTGTGGGGCTAATCATTTCGATAGTAGAGAATAATTCTTGATCCTGTTGTTTCCAAGGGCAACTGTTGAAAAGGTAAAAGTCGTGTTTTGATTCCTAGAGAATTCCGGTGTTACTTGGTTAGAAATAATGATATGTTCGGAAATTGGTTAAAAGCTTGTTGGAATAAAGAATTCTGTGTGTGTGGATCTTTGGTTAGAAAGGTTAATCAATGAGGAGAGATGGGAATCAGTGTTTTCTTGGTTCGTAGGGGATCCAAGTTTAGCACCCAGCTGCTTAATCGGATAGCTTGGGTGTTTAGATGATAATTAGTTGGATGCTTATTATAGTAATGTGACTCGTGTTATTCCTGGCATCACAAGTTGGTTGATCTGCGGTATGGAGTTTTAGAGAGGAGATTTAAGTTAGGTGAGTGAAATTGGATAGAGAAATGAGAATTGAGTTAGGAGTTAGTATTATGATCTTCCGGGAAGAATCGTTGGTTAATTGGAGGTTGTGTATTGAGGCGTTAAACAAGAGTTGTCTGATTAGTGTTGGTCTTTGAGAAAGACCTGGCTTCCGAGTTTGTACCATGCGAGTTGAGGAGTAGAGTGAATGTTGATTTGTTGATCGATGAATGAGTTCAGTTGCTTGCTTCTTTTGTTTGGCAAGAGCCGTGGTTTGAGTTGTGGAGTTTTTCCGCGTGAAAAGTACCGGCTTGTTCTTTATGGACATTTTGATTTTTGGCAATTCGGTTTCGTTGCTCTTGTGGGTGAGTGTTGAGGTGTTCGGAATTCGAGGTCTAATTACATAAAGGGGAAGAGTGTAATACCGCCAATCTTTGTTGCTAGGGTTTTCGGTCGGTAATTATTCCACCTGCGTGATTCAGGGATTTGTATCTGGGAGAAAATATTTATTTTCGCGTTTTCGAAGCTTTTTAGTAAAGGTTTTGAGTTTTTCCGTGAAATACTTATCGGAATGGTTGTTTTCTCTGAGCCGTTTAGTTTTTGCGACAAGTTGTCTATCCTGACAATTGTCGTTTCATGCCAAGAATTTAGTAGTTTGATTCGCACTGATAATTAAAATTTGGATTTTTTTTGGTTTTTGTAGGGGCTTTTGGGGAATTTCCCCTCCCTCACCTAATATCTCTTCTCCTAGTATGTGTGGTTGAGATTGGCTTGGGGGGGGCCTGGCTCTTTTCTTTTCTCCCCAAATCATGCCGACTCCCCATTTGGCTCCCTGCACAAGCCCTTGCCGACTCCCAGCAAGCACATGCCGACTCCCTCCAGTATCCCTCCCAGTCGGCGCCTCCCTGGACTCCCTCCTGCCGGCGCCCTTCTCCCTTTCCTCCTCTCCAAGAAGAGCAAGAAGACGAGAGCAAAGATCGGCAGCCACGGTGGTGGCGCCCTCAGCCTCAGTGGCGGCACCCTTGCCACCCTTGGTGGCCGGCGCCCTGAGCCTCTCCCAGCTCCGGCGACTTCAGCAGCAGCAGCGGCGCCTACAGCCTCTCCCCCACCTCCCTTTCCTCCTTGAGCAAGAAATCTGAGGTAAAAACCCTAGGTGGTGAACCTCCATTTGGCTTGCATACAAGGTGTTTGTGCTATTGCTTAGCTAGGATCCTGATTTTTGTGATGTAGGAGGTTGGGGAATGGAGAGACTAGAGTAGTTGGGAATTTCTGCTTCAGGCAGATTTTCGTCCTCAGTTAGAACTGCTAATGAAAAATTCTGCAAGCGTTTTCTGGGGGTTTGGCTATAACGAAAGTTGTAGATAATCGAATTACCTTTCAATAGAGACCGAAATCGCTAATTTTTGTTCAGCCGTTTGAAAGTTATGGCATTTTTCGTGAGGGCTGTCCAGAGTAAGTCGGGTAATCTGTATCCTCTGTTCGTCTTCGATCTGGGAGCAGAGGGTAAGTTGGCTGAGCGAGCGGCTGTGATATATGCGTAGTTTATCTCCTCATGGTCGTTTCAAGTGCAAGAACGTGAAAATCCGTTGAGCCAATCAATAGTTACGCTATTTGGAAGTTTTGTCCCGAAGTTGGGAAATTGCAGCGAGCTCAGTTTTTCGGTTGAATTTTAGGGTATGATTTGGTGGCCTTCGTGGCATCTCTCGCATGAGTGGCCATGTCGTAGCTGTAGATTAGCCTCTTATGGTTAAATAGAGGTAAGGATCCCATTTTTCGGCTAAACCAATTAGGAGTTAGGCTCTTTAGAGCGCTGCTGTCCCGGTTAAGCAGATTTATGTTTTTCGGGTTTGGAATTGGATCGTGGGATCGAAGTCGATATAAGTCTTGTGTTTGTTTTGTTGGTATGTTTTGAATAAAATGTATTTATTTGCAGGTGATGTGACCCCAGGTGTGGCATCAACCTCTCGCCACTCTAGTTCGAGAAGTTAAAGGCAAGTGCATACCCTAGATTGCGGCTAGGAGGATTAAACGATTGTTTGCTCTTAGCGTAAGTAATTGTCGATGCATACGCAAAGAGGTAAGTCTTGCTTGGCTATAACTAGAAAGTGCTCCCTCTTATGAAAATGTCTATGATGATTAAAAGTTTAAGGGAATTGATGCAACTACACCGTGTTATTGAGTGTGGATGTGTGTTCATATATGATGCTCCTTAGTTTAATTGTTGCTCTATTAATTAGATGAACTCTAAGTGAGATCGAGCTTTTTGTAAGGTTGATTATAGTGAGTAGATTGTTCGAGTGATTGGGACTAACATGGGTTTGGTTCAAACGGTTAAGTCCTTTATAAAGATAGTATACGTGAGCATTTAACTGCAAGTGTATTATGTGAACATGGTTCGGTGGCCGTAGGATGTGGTTGCATGATAGAAACGCTGTCATGAATTGCCATGCCTTATGGTTGAATCTGCTTGTACAATTACCGGTAGTGACTTAGGAATGTGAGAATTGGCTATGTGTGTATGTGGATATGATATGTTTGTGTATGCATTGAATGAAAAGTTGCATTTCATTCATGAAAATTGCATTTGTGCATTCATAATGGAAGAGGCGACCCATGCCGACAGTGGCCTCTGTGTTCACACGTAGTGAACACGAAAGTCCTATTTCGTAGTCCCATTCATCGAGGTGAATGGGAGCGAGACAAGAAGAGTAGGCACCTTCCATCTACGGGATGGAAGGGACGGAGGGTGCACACCGACGGTGGCACCGGCAAGACCAGACGTGCATGGAAATGAGCATTCATGTGCATTGCATCTTTCATAATGAGTGTTGTGGTAAATGGTGTGTCAATTGGATGGTGATTGTGGTAATTGGAGGTTGATTCGTGGACTCAACCCAAAAAGGGGAGATTGAATTGAATTTGATGAATTAGCGCTTATCCTTGTCTTGCTAATTATGTTGTATAAATATCGGGGAGTGAAGTCGAGTTATGAACTCAAATTCAATTGATGAAAATGGTTTGAGTTGCAACAAGAGATAGTTAAGTCGGGAGACGTTGGATTTAGAGTCCAGTAATGTTTCTTTGGCGTTGAATGGTTTTATTATCAAGCTTATTACTTAATTGCGATGAAATTTGGTTTAGCCAAGTTTTGTTGTAAATGGGTACAAATGCGTTTTTTTTGGATGTTGCTTCCTTTGTATTACTTGCTCTTATGGTCAAGTTCTTGTTTTACTTACTTATAAACTGGAATTGTTACGCTTGTGTACTTTCTTTGAGTCTTGGACTCACGTTTGTTGTTTCTTGTTTTAGGTACCTTGAAGCTGACTCGCCGGGATGGGAGTAGTAACACGTGCACGACTTCAGTCACTACCTCATTTAAATTAACTTGTAAAGTCTGGCTGTAATTAATAAAGTTGTAATGGGCTATTAGTCGTGGTGGAGTTCATTACCATCTATTGGATGTGTGATTGGTTAACTAAGGACCTGCTAGAATGATATCATATTATCTGCATGTTTTTTGTCTGCTGAGTGGATGTCCTCTATTCTAGAGAGGTCATGCCGAAATTTTGTAAATTTCGGTGACTTAGTTTTTCTTAGGCCAGTTAAGAGTTTAATGATTAAATTCAGTTTCAGTCTTTTCGTAGTTGTGTCGTTTGTATTTGGAGTTTTTGGTAGCACTCGCGGTGCGCTTGGCGCCGGGGTGTTACAGGTATATATGGTAGGATATTGATATATGAATAGTGCATGTGAATAGTGTCTACATGTGGCTCTTGTCCTCCCTTGCCTCCCATTAGGGTCCACCATAATACATTCAATTTGGCACCAATATTGATTTTTGTACAATCTTCGTACCTAACAAGTAAGGACCTGCTATTAGGTAGTTTATAATTCTCATATAAATATAGTGAATATTGCTTAAGGAAAAGATTCACGTGCTGATATTGGATGTGGCTTAGTAATTTTTTCAGTTAATTAAAATATTAAATAAAAAATTACTGGACATATGCATATCCGCATCACAGATGATATTTATATATACCATGCATACACATTGTCATCTTTGTTCAGTGCATTTTTGGATTATCAACAGTTGAAGCAAAAGCAAGGACTATATATTTTCTTGATGAAAGGGAAGATGATATGGATATGCACGTAACCAATACTTTTCGGTTTAACATTTTAATTAACTAGAAAGAATTACTAAGCTGCATCAAATATCAACAGGTGAATCATTTTCGTAAGCAATATTTGTAATATTTCTATGAGAAATTTATACTACCTAATAGAGGGTACTTGCTTGTTATTAGGTACGAAGATTGCACAAATATATATTGGAATCAAATTGTATCCATGTATTTGGTGGACCCTAGCAGGATGCGAGGGAGGACAAGAGCCACATGAAGACACTGTTCATATGCACTATTCATGTACCCTTCGTCTCCTTCCATATATCATCAAAGAAGAAATAAAACAAATAAGAAAGAAGAAAGAAAAAGAAAAAAAGGAAGGAGAGATATTAACAATCTTTAAGGAAGGAAAGAGATCACCATAACATGGCAAAAGATATTAGCAATCTTCACATATGGAAAGAGATCACCATAACATGGCAAGAAGGGATTTAAGCAATCTTCAAGAAAGGTGATCACAATGACATGGCTAGAGGAGATTGTTCCCATAGTATATAATAATTTATTTCCAAATTACTAAGATTGTTTCTAATTAGATGGGAGTGTATATGGGAGGTTTTGTACTGTTCATGCACAATTCATGAACTATTCACGTGCCCTCTTATATATATGTATATATATATAGGAAACCTTTTCCGTACTCTCGGGAGTACATACTCCCACCTCTAATATACTATTTAAACAAAAGTGTTATACTTCTTTATCACTTTTGGTATACTACAATAATAATTCTAAAATACGCCAATGCAACATAGTTGAAAAAATTCATCGAAGCCCTTTATTTTTGCTATATACCCTTTTACATATGTGAAAGGAATATATAAATAAATTATGCTATAAAGGGTGGATTTTGATGAATTTTTTCATAAAACTCAGGAGTATCTTATAATTAGTATTAAAGTATACTCAAAAGGATAAAAAGGTATAATAATATCATTTAAGCGATATACTGGACATGGGAGTACATACTCTCAGGAGTATGGAATCATCTTCCTATATATATATGTGTGTGTGTATTCCATCTAATGTAAAAATAACCACGATTTTTTAGATTAAAGAAATACACCTAATTTTATGGCTTGTGCTCCAATGCCCCATTTGAATAGGGAGTTGAAGGATCAAGTTGGTCTAGAGGGGTGTGAATAGGAAACTTTTCAAATTACAAGGATAACTACAGCACAACTAACAAGCTCAGAAACTAAGTTACTAGAAACAAAACACAAGAGTGGAATCACTACCACAAAATAGCACATAGGTGACGCCTTATTTGTGACGGTTCTTTTGGAACCGTCACAAATACACTTATCTGTGGCGGTTCTAAAGTTTAAAATGGTGAGAAGACTATTTGTGACGGTTTTGTTTTCAACCGTCATTAAATAAGTGATTATTTGTATGTTTTTCTTTGGAACCGTCACAAATAATGTCGGGACTATTTGTGACGGTTTTTGGTTAGAACCGTCACAGATAATCCATTATCAGTGGCGGTTCTAGCCAAGAATAATAATGTGATTATTAGTGGTTGTTCTTGGCTAGAACCGCCACTAATAATGTGAGTATCGAGGGCGGTTCTAGCCAAGAATCGCCATCGATAATGTTATCGTATGGCGGTTTTAATTTGAAATCGCCACAAATAATAAAAAATAGAAAAATTTAAATATTGCTAATTACCTCTCCTGCCTTCTAATTTGAAAGAATTGAAATTAAATAATATTACATTTAAAATAATGGAAACTAATATTTCATTTGCAATAATTGAAAAGAACGACCGAAACAGATTCAAAACTTCGGATGCCGTTTTGAGGCCCTAAACGATGTTTTTTTGGAATTCCGTCGCCGCGCACGCACTTGCACAAACCATCAGCATCCGACCATCTAATTTTGGTTATCTTTCAAACGAGCCAAAGAACACCCCGATCGGAGTTACGAGTCAAAAGTTATGACCATTTTAACAAAAGTGCCCGGATTTCTTATTTGCAAACTAGAATCGAGCCCAAAAAATATAATCGGAGAGCTTATCATCCGATGATTCCTAAAGCTCAAGAACACCAAAATCGAAGGTACGAGTCAAAAGTTATGACGTTTTACAAGTTACGTGAATAGTACTAGCACATTATATTACAAGCATCATTAATAGTCAAAAGTATGAAAATAAATTTGAAAGTTTTAAATTTTACTAATTACCTCTATAGTTTGCTAATTTGAAATAATTGAAAATCGTGTTTGGGTTCTTCACGGGGTTAAGAGGAGGAGGGACACATTATATATCGATGTTATCATACCACCACTAGAGTAATGGATCTCATAAGAACTCTGAAGTTAAGCGTGCTTGATGGAGAGTAGTAATAGGATGGGTGACCTCCTGAGAAATGAAATCCGAATACAATTAGAATTCTGAAATTGAGTGTTCTTAGGCAAGAGGAGTATTAGGATGGTATTAGGATGGGTGACCTCCTAGGAAGTCCCCTCTAAATTAGTGTTTTTAAACTGCCAGTTAGCAAAAAAAAACACTAATGATAACATTATCGCGCGGTTCTTGGCTAGAACCGCCATCGATAATATTATCGATGGCGGTTCTAGCCAAGAACCGTCATCGATAATGTGATTATTAGTGGTCGTTCTTGGCTAGAACCGCCATCGATATTTTATCATGACGGTTCTAGCCAAGAACCATCACTAATAATGTTATCGATGATTTGTTGAACCGCCATCGATAATCTTTGATTATCGATGGCATTATATCGATGACGGTTCGAAAACCGTCACTAATAGCATTTACGAACCGTCACTGATGTGCTTTTTTCTAGTAGTGAATGCACAGAACAACTAAATAGCAGCGACAAATAACATGAATGCAAGAATTTAAATAAGAGACACCAGAATTTTATCCTGTGGTTCAGAGCCTGTCCCCTACTCCACGTTGGAGCACTTCTCCTTGAAGTATAGCTCCCCCAAACCTAGTCGCAGTAGCTTTGGGTGTCCACTAGGGCAACTCTTTCACCACTCCGGTGAGGTGAGTTCCAAACCTCTCATAGACAAGGTGGCCTTCCACAAACACCTTTGGACAGGTCGCACCTTCATTGCCTCCAAGCCGTCTAGAATCACTAAGATCCAAGAGTAATAGACTACACACTAGTCCTGCCTCTTGGTTCACTCAGCACACCACAACTAGACTTAGCTTGGAGCTAAACACTTAGAAAGTGTTAAGAATTTTGGTTAACCGGTGAAGCTCAGTCTCCTTGGTAGAATGAAAGCTCTAAGGATGCTAGAATGTCAAGGAGATCAAAAAGATGTATGGTAGATGGCTCAGGAAATGCTTATATAGGCATTTGGATAGGAAATAGCCGTTACACCTACCACTGTGACTGTTGTAACGTGTCAGAGTGTCAAAATTCAGCTTAACACGTTTGCCACGGACATAGCAAAATAGTCTAGCAATACTGATCCTATGTACCCTGGACCAATTTTGACTATTTACTCCGGACTAAAAATTTTGGTCTGCCGTAGATAGGATGTTATGATGATTTTGGTCTGGCGAAGGAATGAGAGTTTGACATGTGCGCCGGACTAAAATATTTGGTCCGCCGTAGAAGGGTTCACAGGAGTCAAGAGCAACGAACTTTTTGACTTAAAAAGAGTTTAACTGAGAGATCTATTTTAACGCTGGACTGAACTTTGTGAAGGCAGAATTTGGTTCGGCGTAGATGGTGTGAGCTCGGTTTGCTCAAGACAAAGGAAACTTTTACCATGGACTTAAAAGAATATAGTCCGGCGAGGATTATAAGTATTTGATCATGTATACCAGACCAAGGATTATTTGGTCCGTAGCACATGGATTTCAATGAAGATTTTTTGCAACGGACCTTTTGAATAACACAAGAGCTTTACCGAGAGAGAGGCTTTTGCGCCGGACTAAACTTTGTGAAAGCGGAATTTGGTCTGGTGTAAATGGTGTGCGCTCAGTTAGAAGTTTCTTCAAGGAACTTTCACTACGGACTGAAATGAATTTGGTCCGTCGTGAATGGAAAGAGCTCGGTTAGAGTCTTTTGTTAAGAGAATTTTTGGCGCCGGACTAACAAAGACTTTGGTTCGGCGAAGATGAGTTTTAGCTAAGGTTGCGCCGGACTAAAAGGAGCAGATAGTGAAGTTTAGCCTAGGGAAATACTTAGATTTAGAGAAAGGAAAGGTTTTTGATCCAAGGACAGAATGACTAAGGAATTTAACTCCAAACAGTCTAATTTGTCTTAGCCTTGTGAACCAATTTACTGACTTGTGCATAATTCCTCTTTATAGTATGGCCAACTAAAATAACCCTAGCTACTTGGCTTGAATCATCTCCCAAGCCAAAAACTAATAACAAGAAACCTTAACCTTGTCATTTTAGTAGACCTTTTGATGTTCCAACCAATATTCTTCAAAGCTTAGAGATTATTGACTTAGTCATCAATATCAAAATCATATAATTAATTATGATAAAAGTATTAAGGGGGCATAGATGCTACCAGGAGTTCCAATCTAAAATTATCACCGTTGTTCTTACAACTTCTTCAAAGTGATTGTAAGAAAGCTTATATCTACTTTCGCGTGATTAAGTATACGAGGATCGAAACATGTTCTTAGGCAAATTCATGTGTCGCATGTTGTTGTATCGAGATGGCGGTTAGCGCCAATGTTCGTCAAAATTCATGGGTCCAAGTTATCATATTCGTCATTGCAAGAATGAGCCACCCCTTATCACCAACCAAACAATTTCTATTCTCCCTAACTCTGTTTCATGACTCGACTCCATACTAAAGGTTTATCTGTGCTCTACCTTAGCAACTATTTGCAACATTATAAAAAACACCAAAATGAAATATAAATTTATCATGCCTTTTTCTGGATTCATTGTGATTTTCTAGAGTTTATCTGATTTTTGGGACCCAACTAATTTTTTTATAATTCTTTCCTATAGGAATAAATTTATAAAATTAGCCCTATCGGTGTGACACAAGTTATTTACCGTGCTCTCGTACCACGACAAGACACCGGGAGCATAGGAGCAACCTCCCACTGGCCTACCGAGCTATTCTTGCTCGAGAGCGCATTCACTTGCCTACCGAGGTGCCATCGCTCGACATCATTTCTTCACATACTTAATACTTAAGGAATCACTTTAATTAATTAATCACTAGTATAATGCCCGTGCTAACGCTACGGCGATATATTTAGTAATACAATTCAAATAAGCAAAAGGTGTTATATGTTTTGGTAATCAAGTGTAGTAAGATGTGATTATGATAGAAGCACAAAAGAAAGATACAGAGAGTTATTATATCGTTGATTACATAAACAAGTGCATAAAGTAACATCGCAATTGTTTATCATTAAAAATAATCTAATCTCTGATACGATTAAGGATTTTCCGTATAACTTCAGGAATGTCCACGAATCGCGAAATGTCAAGTGCCAGGACTCCTCACGCCAGACTTCTCCGCCACGCCATGAGGCCCCGCCCGATTCGAAGTTTCGCTTGATGGGTGGTGTGGCTTCCAAGCTTTTCATGCATGTACGCCAAATCCGTGATGGAATTAATTAGCACTCTCGCCAAAGCTTCCAAGCTTTCGGCCCAGACCCAACATGCATGTACGCCAGACTCCTCGTTAGCCATGCAGTTAATTAGCACTGCATGCATGCAAGTCGTTCTTGGCTCTTCGTGAGCAAAGCCTCCAAAAAGCATGCACACACTTAATTAGCACCAATTAATTCTATTGAAAAAGCTCCATACACACAATACTTAAAACCAACAAAGATGTAAACCTATTCGATCTCTCCCGGTGAATGGGGTTTGACAAACTATATTTGCTATTACTACTGCTCACATGCCAAGGGTGCAAGCGGTTAGTGAAAGTGGTTGCTTTGGACGGTCTACTTAGTCCACTATTATCCTTTGCTGCAATAAAAGTATAAGAATTTCCCATCGATGAAACGGAAGTCAAAGTTTAAAGTCACTTTTTCTTAACTTTAGTATTTTCATAAATTAGTATTTGTATAAATATTCAAGAACATCAATCAATCTGTACTATATATTAAAAATAAATTAGTTCTTGGTTGGAATAAGGTATAATAAAATGAAAACTCGGGTAGATTGGGCAATGATATGGATTCAATTGATGAAGCACAGTGTGTAAAGACTTAGATTAATGAAGAGTTACCACGGGTCCGCTCTCTAGATTACTAAAAGTAAAGGCTTAACCAAATAAACCAAGTGCAACAGACAAAATCGTAATGCGAAAATACTTACAATCATTCCAAAGATGTGCACACATGTAAAATCGTAATTCTTTGGATGGCGAGACTATGTTGTGCGGAACCACTTGAATAGCCTCCACTCTCTCCATCGACTTGATGCCCGACGATTCCAAGATCTCCAACGCTTCACAATCACAAACGCGTTTAGTCAAGATTGTACATAGATCTCCAAGGATTTCGCAACTCCTTTCTCGCCTTATTAGCACGAGAAAGAGCCAAAGATTCAATCCTTTCATTTATAAACCTGCAAATTTTACATGTCAAGATGATGCGGTTGAAAAATATTTATATGACGTGAGCCAAAAGTATGTTTCAACCTTGATTTTGTCGTGCCCGAATTTACAAATTCGGACACTCAGGTATTCTCGTGACTAGTCCGAATCGCGATAGTGCACACAAAGCAAACAGGTATAATATCACATCATACACAATGGAATATTAAATATGTATTTCAAACATGTATATAAACGAGTGTACGACCTTATGGTCATCCTTACAATAGTCTGCCACACAGGGCTTACAATAATCAGAGTAACATAGTTCAACAGCGGAATAAAATAAATCTTCGTGGTGTTCCATCTTCTCCCACAGACGCAATGACTGAGACTTGGTTCCCTAATTCTCCGGCCCTTCAATGAACTCCTCTTCATATGCAGGTGTAGTTTCTTCTTCTAGTAAGTTTGTCCGCAAGGGTGAGTACACACCGTACTCAATAAGTCATGCACAAATGCAGATCTATTTACTACATGCATGGCTTATCATGAAGGAATGGCTCTACCAGTTATTTTGCTTTTGCAACCACATTTTAAATTATTACCTATTTAGATTAAAAGCATCAAAACTATACAATCATTATATTTCTCAATCTGTTTTCCACATTGTTTTGGACACATAGTCCCTACTCATTTTCTTTTGATACTCAGTCTTCCCTCCCATTTTATTTTCAAACACTACCCCTTGACTGTAATCCCCGAGCATTGTCCAGTACCGTGGACTCGGCTATTCGAACAGTTTTGACACTCTGCAGAGATTGTACGCTTTACCCACAAGATACAGTCGCACACCACAAAGGCGATTAACCGTAACAAAGCTTTTCAGAGACTTCTATCTTAGCCTAAGAACCTCTCCATGTGGTCTTCACTATCACTTCCGTCACTCAGAGCCGAAGTATAGGACATACAAACACCGTTGGATGAGTACCAAGCCGAAGCACAGGCATGCTCCCCGCTGATTACCCCTGTAATCGCCACCCCGAGATATCAAAGGTAAGACATCAGAACCCTACTAAGCTAGGTCTTCCCATTCAGACATGTGGTTGTACGAGAGACTCAGGTCAAAGGCTTGCAAGGTAAGGTCCTTAACTGACCAAGGCAAGACATCCTTCTCTCAATTTGGCACACAGCCCTCACCACACTCAACCCACCCCCAGTTGCCACAAAGGCCCACCTGGCACAAAGCCTCGGTCCACTTGCCCCAGTCCAAATCAATTCCACCCCAGGTTATTTAACGGTGCAACACATGCCCGTAATCATCTTTCATGTAGAACCACACAAGTCTCTACATTCCAACATCATTACCAACAGCATTCCACTTTTATCAAAAAGCATTCACCATTCTTTAATCAAGTTGCTTTTGTATTCAAATGATTAATCACGTAGTATGCATGACTAAGCAACTATTCACGATCTAGCCTCCCGTGTTGGCACAAATATTATCAACCAACTATTATTACCAAATCTAGGTTGTTCAAAGGAATCATGGCATAATAAGAACAAGGTGACAATAACAATTAGGTTGACTAGCTAATTCACCCAAAATACTTTAATCCATTTTTAGTTGAGTTAGCATGCATAGTTTGAAACAAAATACATTTTAAAACATGGGATCAAAATGGTCAAAGCATAACTTGCTTTCAAAGAGTTGCTGGCCTTGGCCTGAAGCATGGTCTTGCTCTAAGAATTCTCCTTCGTAAGCCTCCGGCAAATCAACGTCTGATTCAAAGCAACGTACACACACTAAATTCATTTTTCCAGAGCGCAACTCAACTCTAAAGCATTTGAAGTTTTTAAAATAAATCAAAAAGAATAAACCGAATTTCTTTATTTATTTTTATACGGAAAAATCCATAATTATGACGTCAGCATCACTATTTATGACGTCAGCACCGAAAACATTTTTGGCCGAATTATTTTCTAAGGAAATTCGGATTTATGACGCCAAGATGACGCCTTCGCCGACGGCAAGATTCACCGTGTCGGGTCGACATGTGGGCCCCATCGCCGATGTCATCACGACGTCAGCATGCCACGTGGCACAATCTGGTCGTGACGCTGGCACAAGACATTATCACCCGAGAGGTTAATCTAATCTTAACCGTCGGATTAAAAATGGACGGCCACGATTCATGCGACGATTCGGTTCGGATATTGCGGAGTCGACACGTGGCAAAATCTCATCCCTCGGATCAAAATCTAACGACGGAGAATAAACCGAATAACGATTCAATTGATCCGGTCATGCGTCAAGATTCGTGCGATGCGATCAACGGCCAAGATTGTACCGACACTTTTGATCGTTACCGCGGTGCTGACACGTGGCTCAATCATGACCATCAGATCTGAATCTAATGGTGGCAATTATTCGGGTGACGTGGACCACAGCGACGGCTGCGTCGCCTCGATTCCCGAGCAACACGCGTCATCTCGGAACTGGCCCGGCGCACGACGTGATCCCGAACGTCCATTTCAGAATCAACGGCTCAGATCGATTCAATTTTTACGCTTAATATCTCAGATCCAATGACTACAGTTAAATGGCTACGTGGCTGCATCGTAATCACACGATCAAGATCGAACGGTCGACAATTGAAGATGAAGTTTATCGTACTACCGCGGCGTGGATAGATCTAAGCCGCACATCTAAGATCCTATGGCTAACATGCACTCGGTTTCTAAGCACACGTGGGCGATCCTCACGCAACGCGTGGCGCTATCCTAACCATTGATCTCTAGATCTACGGCTACGGGGTGAAGATGAAACTCACTGGTGATTGAAGAAGTGGCCAAATCTGGGCGCTTGAAAGAAGATCCAACGGCTAGCAAAGCTCAAAGAAGCGGTGATGTCGCGGCGGCACGGTTCTTGCCGGAGTTGGGGACGACGACGGTGTTCCGGGCTTCCTCCGGCGAGAAGAAGTGGTCCTTCCGATGCGGCTCAATGCGAGGAGTACTCTGGTGACCTTGGCAGCGGCGGAGACTCACCAGAGAAGGCGCAAACGGCAGCGAAACGTCTCGGAACTACGGCGAGCAAGTGCGATGTCTACGGTGATTCTCAGTTTGCGTGAAAGGGCTCGACGGGTGCGGAACAAAGCGCTTTATACCGTGTACCAGCTAATGAAATGGCGGAGGTAGTGCACCAGCGTTAATGGCGACGGTTTCTTCGGCGAAGAAGCTCGACGCGGCGTTACGGTCGAGAACGAACGACGTGGGACGATCCGGCGCCCACGTGTCAACGATCCAACAGACGAGTGCGGCGGAACGACGCGGTTACTTTCAGCCGTCCGATGCGGATCGAACGGTCGGCGATTCGACGGCGTTAGGGTTTTCGCAGCGTGAGCACAGTAGCGGGCCGGCCCAACACTATTCACTGGGTTTTTCTCGGTTTTTCAAATAAAAATAATTTCCAAAATTCATTTAATCCATTTGGGGCACTAAAAATATCTGAAAAATTCTAGAAAAATTCCACGAAATACTTTAAGACATTTTGCACTCAAATAAAATATTTCCATATATATTTTATTAAAACTTTTCATTATTAAATTAATTTCTAGAGAAAAGTCTATTTCCAAAAATTCCAAATAAATTCAAATAAATTCTAAAAATTCTCAAAAATTCAAAATAACCATTAAATTTAAATTAAGCCAAATTTCAGGATGTTACAAACCTCCCCCCTTAACAGAATCTCGAACCGAGATTTCGGGTCAACTAGAGAAGAGGTTGGGAAACTCCTTCTTCAAATCTTCCTCGCGCTCCCAAGTTGCCTCGCTTTCTGAATGATTGCTCCACTGAACTCTACAAAAACGAGTTGACTTGTTTCTGGTCTCACGATCCATGGTATCCAAAATCTTCACTGGGTATTCCTTATAAGTTAAATCTTCTTGCAGCTCAATAGCTTCTATAGGCGTTTGTTCCTCCGGTACTCGCAAACACTTCTTCAACTGAGATACATGGAATACATCATGTACTCCTGCTAAAGACTGCGGCAATTCTAGCTGGTATGCAACTTCTCCTTTGCGACTCAAGATCTTGAATGGACACACATATCTCGGGGCAAGCTTTCCTTTAGCATGGAACATTTTAACTCCTTTTAATGGCGTGACCTTGAGATATACATAATCCTCGGGCTCAAAGCTTAAATCATGACGCTGGTTATCTGCGTAACTCTTTTGTCTGGATTGTGCAGTCTTCAATCTTTCTCTTATCAAAGCGATCTTCTCTTCTGCATCTAAAAGTACGTCTGGTCCAAAAACATGACATTCTCCCGTCTCGTTACAATTCAAGGGTGTTCGACATGGTCAACCATACAAAGCTTCAAAAGGTGACATTTTTAAACTAACCTGATAGCTGTTATTGTAGCTAAACTCTGCATATGGCAAACATTTGTCCCATGATGTGGTGTACGACAATGCACAAGCTCTTAGCATATCTTCAAGTATCTGGTTAACCCTCTCGGTCTGACCATCTGTCTGCGAATGGTATGCCGTACTGAAATTCAGACGAGTAACCATGGCTGTATGCAGCTTATCCCAAAACCTTGAGGTAAATTGAGTACCTCTATCCGATACTATCTTCTTTGGTACACCATGTAAACAAACAATTCTTTACATGTATAACTCTGCTAACTTATCTCCTGAGTAAGTTGTCTTTACGGGTATGAAATGTGCAACCTTTGTTAACCGATCCACTATGACCCATATGGAATCATATCTACCTTGAGTCCTTGGCAAACCGGTGATGAAATCCATCCCGATTTCCTCCCATTTCCATTCTGGTATCTTTAGCAGTTGTAGCAATCCAGCTGGTCTCTGGTGCATTGCTTTGACTCTCTGACATACGTCACAGAATGCTACATGCTCAGCTACCTCCTTCTTCATGTTTGGCCACCAGAATCTTTCTTTTAGATCCTGATACATCTTAGTGCTACCGGGGTGAATTGAATACTTGGAATCATGTACTTCTTCC
The DNA here is from genome assembly GCA_036346375.1 of Guadua angustifolia. Taxonomy (NCBI): domain Eukaryota; kingdom Viridiplantae; phylum Streptophyta; class Magnoliopsida; order Poales; family Poaceae; genus Guadua; species Guadua angustifolia. The sequence goes on along the minus strand of CM070519.1, from coordinate 14,672,805 downwards.
AGTATCAACTGCTTCAACTCCGGTTTATGGGGTACGTAGATTCTATTCTTTATCCACAAGGTACTCTGCTCATCTATTCTGAAGTCCTTGGCTAGATCCTCATCCATCTTGGATTTGATCCTGTTAATCTTCTCATCATCCTTTTGTCCTTCCCTGATCTGCTCTTCCAGGGTCGACATAACCTCCAAAGTGGCTAGAAATCCTTTCGGTACAATCTCCAATCTTAGCTTCTGAAGCTCTTTACATAAGTCAGACTGATCTTCTGATGTCAATGAATTCAAGCTATAGCTCTTCCGACTTAAAGCATCTGCCACCATGTTTGCTTTTCCTGGGTGGTAGTGGATTCCGATATTGTAATCCTTGATTAACTCTAACTATTTTCTCTGCCTCATGTTAAGATCTGATTGTGTGAATATATACTTGAGACTTTTGTGGTCAGTATATATTTCACATCGGTTTCTGATGAGATAGTGACGCCATATTTTAAGAGCGTGCACTACAGCGGCTAACTCTAAGTCATAGGTCGGGTAATTCTGCTCATGCGGCCTTAACTGCCTTGACGCATACGCCACTACTTTACCATTCTGCAACAGTACACATCCCAGCCCCTGACGCGAAGCATCACAATATATGTCAAAATTATCCTTAGTATTCGGCAACACCAAAACAGGTGCCGAAGTCAAACGCTTCTTCGGCTCTTGGAAACTCTTTTCACATTCAGGCGACCATGCAAACCTTTTCTCTTTCTTTAGCAATTGCATGAGAGGTCTCGCAATTGAAGAAAAGCCTTCAATGAACCGGCGGTAACTGACTTTGGTTGCTCCCAATGCAACACTGCCTCTACTTTTTTCGGATCAACAGCTACTCCTTCGGCAGTCATCACATGACCCAAGAACTCAACTTTCTTTTTCCAAAAATCGAATTTACTAAATTTTGCATATAGCTGATTTTCCCTTAACTTTTCCAAAACCATTCTTAAATGTCCTACATGCTCTTCCTCCAATTTGGAGTAAACTAATATGTCATCGATGAACACGACAACAAACTTATCCAAATATTCCATGAATACTTTATTCATCATATTCATGAAATATGCAGGAGCATTTGTCAATCCAAAGGACATGACCGTGAATTCATAATGACCATACCTAGACAAAAAAGCTATCTTTGGTATGTCCTCAGTCCGAATCTTTAGCTGATGATATCCGGATCGAAGATCTATCTTAGAGAATACTCCTGCTCCTCTTAACTGATCAAAAAGATCGTCTATCCTGGGTAATGGGTACTTATTCTTTATCGCCATATCATTGAGTGCACGATAGTCTATACACATTCTGAAACTCCCATCCTTTTTCTTTACAAACAATACTGGTGCTCCCCATGGTGATGAGCTAGGTCTTATAAAACCTTTCTCTAATAATTCCTCGATTTGCTTCTTCATTTCCACCAATTCCTCGGTAGACATTCTATAGGGTCTCTTGGCTATTGGAGCGGTCCTAGGTACTAACTCAATTACAAATTCTATATCTCTATCTGGTGGCATTCCCGGTAGATCCTCTAGAAACACATCTGGGTATTCATTAACTACTAAAACATCTTTTATTTCCATAGCTTTCACACTGTTAATCATTAACTGTCTATCTTGAGCAATGACTGCTTGAATCTCTACCTTCTTGCCATCTGGGCTCTCTACTGTTACTACTCTTCATCCACAATCCAGCACTGCCTTGTGCTTGAATAACCAATCCATTCCCAGAATCACATCTATGGTCTGTGTATCCAGTATAATTAGGTTCGCTAGGAACTCTATTCCTTTTATTATTAATTTCACCCCGGAGCATCCTACTTTAGTTCGGAGTTTTGATCCAGGGGTTTGAACTATAAGTGTACCCTTAAGGTTGACCATATCCAAATCATTTTTCATAACAAAAACCCATGAAATAAATGAATGTGAAGCTCCAGAATCGAATAAAATTGTAGCTGGTACTGAGTTAACGAGGAACTTACCCAGTACAACATTCGTTGCATTCTGAACTTCATCTGCCGTGATGTGGTTGACTCTTCCTCTCAACAGATCGGGTGCAGCTCGGCTTGAGCAGTGCTTTCGGCTTCCTCCTTGAAGCAGAGTTCGCGGTGTATTCCCAAATTAAAACGAACTGGGGTAACTCCTCCCTTCTTGGGACAGACATTGGCAAAGTGCCCCATTTCATTGCAATTGTAATGGCTTTTCTGCCATTGACAGTTTCGCCGCTATCGATCGCTCTTCTTGGCGTCTGCGAATCGACCAATGGAGTCGTTGAATAAGCGATGGTGCTCTTGTGTTGCTCCTGCTGGGAACCGTGAACTGCTGAGGTACCACCCTCGGTCTCTCTCGACCTGGCGTCCTTCTTCTTTGTGCTTAGCGGCGCTTACAGTTGTCATCCAGTTCTTTGCGCTTATCTTCTAGGATAAGTGCCTTGTTGACCAACTCCTGGAAATCAGGGAACGTGTGGGTGATCAGTCCCACCTGAAGTCCGGAGTTGAGTACCTTCATAAACCGAGACTACCTAGCCTTGTCCGTGGCTACGTCCTCCGGCGCATAACGTGCAAGCTGTGTAAATTTATTCAGGTAGTCGGCCACTGACTGGCCTCCCTGCTTTAATGATCGAAACTCCTCTTTCTTAAGCTCCATCATCCCTTCAGGCACATGGTACTGGCGGAAGGCTATAGTAAACTCATCCCAGGTAATCTCCTGAGGATGCTCATGGGATGCACAGTAGTTCTCCCACCATTCCGCGGCTGTTCCTTCTAACTGGTGAGAGGCGTACAAAACCCTCTCATTGCCTACACATTGGGTGTGCGAAGCCAATCATCAGCTTCAATGGGATTGACATTCCCAGAGAAGGTTGGGGGTCTAGTCCTCATAAAATCAGATAGCCTAGACTGATGTCCGTGGTGCACGGCTTGGTTGTTGTTGTTGGCTGCGGCCTGGTTCTGCAACTGTTGCATTTGTTGCATCATCGTCTGCATCAACTGGGTTTGAGCGGTCAGGAATGCTCTTAAGTTGTTCATGTCAACAGGTGTGCAAGTTTAGGATTTGGTGCATCGTTGTTGTTGCTCCTCTGCTGAGAGTTGCTTCCTCCAGCTCCACTGTTGCTCCGGGTGTTCACCATCTGAGGAACAAAAGATTTAGGGAAAGAGAACAGAATAGACAAGTGTACAAGAATCTCATGCGGGGCGAAGATTTGACTCAAACATAAGCACACCATTTTATTTAATATTATAAGGATATGGCTGCTCACAGGTGCCTACAGGCATTGCGGCACACAACCAGCACACATAAAACATCCATATAAATTGTTCATCCAACAGCAAACATAATAACTCATAAGTTCAAACAGCTGTTCTAAGGACAGACTCGATAAACTGACTCGAAATAACTTGACTCGATACTTGACTCAACATATGAGTCGACTCTGGAGAGAAAACAAAAATACTCAGTCGTCGAGCCATCCAGGCTGCGGCCCTCTAAGCGGATACTGCGGTGGGTGCGGCGGCATAGAAGCAAACTGGTCCTGATGCCCCACTGCTGGCGGAACAAAGGAGCCCACCGACTCTGCTGGCTCCAGGGCTGCCTACTCAGGTGCTAGTGGCTCTGGCACCACCTGCACTAGTGCCTCCTAAACGGGTGCCTCCTACACTGGCACGTCCTGCTCAGGTTCGGGCTCCTCAGGGTCGGGGTCGTGCAGCTCAAGCTCTGACTCTGGCTCTGGTCCCTCCAGGATCTCCTCCAGCTCGTGCACCCTCCTGATGTAGATACTCAGACCCTCGGTAGCCTCCCGCAGCTGGGCCTTGACCTCCGCAATCTCGTCACGGGCCCTCTACAGCTCCTGAACCGTCTCGTCCAAGGTCTCCTCCTAGGCGATGGTTTATCTCACCAAGTGGGTGATCGTAGCATCATCGTCGTCAATCGGATCCCTGTCGAAGCGGTTGTCCCGTCACGGATTGTGACGGAAGACAGTGCCCTCAAGCTCGGCGGAGTAGGTGCGGGCGATCTGCCGCATCGCAAGGCGTGCGGTCTCCTGGATACCGGCCTCAAACGTAGACCTCCTGCAGCTGACGTGAACTGGGCGACTGGCTCTCCCCCTGTCTCGCACATAGACAGTGACCTTGACGTCCCAAGCGACGTCTAGCCCAGCTCGAACCACCGAAGTACCTCGGTAGATCGGCCTCACGAAACCCTCTAGAAACAGCAGCAGGTACCACAGCTCAGCAGCAAAGCCTCTAGTGCGCTCTCCAAAGGTGTGAATCCTCCTCATCTGCCAGAATGCACTTCATTAGAACTAGATTTTTAAAATCACGAAGTAATAACAGAAAAATTGCAGCATAGGTGCGGATTAAGAAGAAAAAGATTAGTCAAGATTTCATTCATAATCTTGTGCACTTTTAATCTTTAGAAATTAACCTTATATTAATCGGCCGCCTAACTAGGGTCAAGTCTCACGATCGGTATGCTCGATACCACCTCTGTCGCCCCGAATTTACAAATTCGGACACTCTGTATTCTGCGACTAGTCCAGATCGTGCTAGTGCACACAGGCTAAACAGGGTATAATATCACATCATACACAAATGAATATTAAATATGTATTCCAAACATGTATATAAACGAGTGTACGACCTTATGGTCATCCTTACAATAGTCTGCCACACAGGGCTTACAATAATCAGAGTAACACAGTTCAACAGCGGAATAAAATAAATCTTCGTGGTGTTCCATCTTCTCCCACAGACGCAATGACTGAGACTTGGTTCCCTAATTCTCCGGCCCTTCAACGAACTCCTCTTCATATGCAGGCGTAGTTTCTTCTTCTGGTAAGTTTGTCCGCAAGGGTGAGTACACACCGTACTCAACAAGTCATGCACAAATGCAGATCTATTTACTACATGCAAGGCTTATCATGAAGGAATGGCTCTACCAGTTATTTTCTTTTCCAACCACATTTTAAATTATTAACTATTTAGATTAAAAGCATCAAAACTATACAATCATTATATTTCTCAATTTGTTTTCCACATTGTTTTGGACACATAGTCCCTACTCATTTTCTTTTGACACTCAGTCTTCCCTCCCATTTTATTTTCAAACACTACCCCTTGACTGCATCCCCGAGCATTGTCCAGTACCGTGGACTCGGCTATTCAATAGTTTTGACACTCTGCAGAGATTGTACACTTTACCCACAAGATACGACAAGACACCACAAAGGCGATTAACCGTAATAAAGCTTTTCAAAGACTTCTATCTTAGCCTAAGAACCTCTCCGTGTTGTCTTCACTATCACTTCCGTCACTCGAGCCAAAGTATAGGATGACAAACACCGTTGATCGGTACCAAGTCAAGCACGTGCACGCTCCCCGCATAATTACCCCGTGTAACTACCACCCCGAGGTATCAAAGGTAAGACATCGTAACCCCACTAAGCTAGGTCTTCCCATCTTAAATGTGGTTGTACGAGAGACTTAGGTCAAAGGCTTGCAAGGTAAGGTCCTTAATCGACCAAGGCAAGACATCCTTCTCTCAATTTGGCACACAGACCCTCACCACACTCAACCCACCCCGGTTGCCACAAAGGCCCACGGCACAAAGCCTCGGTCCACTTGCCCCACCCAAATCAATTCCACCCTGTGTTATTTAATCTGCAACATATGCGTAATCATCTTTCATGTAGAACCACATAGGTCTCTACATTCCAACATCATTACCAACAGCATTCCACTTTTATCAAAAAGCATTCACCATTCTTTAATCAAGTTGCTTTTGTATTCAAAAGATTAATCACGTAGTATGCATGACTAAGCAACTATTCACGGTCTAGCCTCCCGGGTTGGCCCAAATATTATCGACCAACTATTATTACCAAATCTAGATTGTTCAAAGGAATCATGGCATAATAAGAACAAGGTGACAATAACAATTAGGTTCACTAGCTAATTCACCCAAAATACTTTAATCCATTTTTAGTTGAGTTAGCATGCATAGTTTGAAACAAAATACATTTTAAAACATGGGATCAAAATGGTCAAAGCATAACTTGCCTTCAAAGAGTTGCTGGCCTTGGCCTGAAGCTTGGTCTTGCTCTAAGAATTCTCCTTCGTAAGCCTCCGGCAAATCAACGTCTAATTCAAAGCAGCGTACACACAATAAATTCATTTTTCTAGAGAGCAACTCAACTCTAAAAATTCCATAAAATTCACCAATAAATAGATCTTAATTTTATAAATTTTTAAAAATTGGAATCACTCAAATCGGAGTTAAAACGCTAAAGTTATAAGCATTTGAAGTTTTTAAAATAAATAAAAAAGAATAAACCGAATTTCTTTATTTATTTTTATACGGAAAAATCCATAATTATGACGTCAGCATCACTATTTATGACGTTAGCACCGAAAACATTTTCGGCTGAATTATTTTTCTAAGGAAATTCGGATTTATGACGTCAGCATGACGTCATCGCTTGATGTCGGATTCATCTCGTCTTGGAGTGCGACATGTGGGCCCCATCGGCGATGTCATCGCGACGTCAAGATACCACGTGGCACGATCTGGTCGTGACACGCGTCAGCTCATTATCACCCGAGAGGTTAATCTAATCTTAACCGTCGGATTAAAAACGGACGGCCACGATTCATGCGACGATTCGGTTCGGCTACTGCGGAGTCGACACGTGGCAAAATCTCATCCCTCGGATCAAAATCTAACGGCGGAGAATAAACCGAATAACGATTCAATTGATCCGGTCATGCGTCAAGATTCGTGCGATGTGATCAACGGCCAAGATTGTACCGACACTTTTGATCGTTACCGCGGTGCTGACACGTGGCTCAATCATGACCATCAGATCTGAATCTAACGACGGCAATTATTCGGGTGACGTGGACCACAGCGACGGCTGCGTCGCCTCGATTCCCGAGCAACACGCGTCGTCTCGGAACTGGCCCGGCGCGCGGTGTGATCCCGAACGTCCATTTCAGAATCAACGGCTCAGATCGATTCAATTTTTACGCTTAATATCTCATATCCAATGACTACAGTTAAATGGCTACGTGGCTACATCGTAATCACACGATCAAGATCGAACGGTCGACAATTGAAGATGAAGTTTACTGTACCACGGCGATGTGGATAGATCTAAGCCGCACATCTAAGATCCTACGGCTAACATGCACTCGGTTTCTAAGCACACGTGGGCGATCCCTCACGGGCACGTGGCGCTATCCTAACCATTGATCTCTAGATCTACGGCTACGGGGTGAAGATGAAACTCACTGGTGAATGAAGACGTGGCCGAATCTGGGCGCTTGAAAGAAGATCCAATAGCTAGCAAAGCTCGAAGAAGCGGTGATGTCGCGGCGGCACGGTTCTTGCCGGAGTTGGGGACGACGACACGACGACGGCGTTCCGGGCTTCCTCCGGCGAGAAGAAGTGGTCCTTCCGATGCGGCTCAACGCGAGGAGTACTCCGGTGACCTTGGCAGCGGTGGAGACTCACCGGAGAAGGCGCAAACGGCGGCGAAACGTCTCGGAACTACGGCGAGTAAGTGCGATGTTTACGGTGATTCTCGGTTTGCGTGAAAGGGCTCTACCGGTGTGGAACAAAGCGCTTTATACCGTGTACCAGCTAATGAAACGGCGGAGGTAGTGCACCGACGTTAATGGCAATGGTTTCCTTCGGCAGTAAAGCTCGGCGGCGGCGTTACCAGAAGCTGAGAACGAAACGACGTGGATGTATCCGGGGCGTCCACGCGTCAACGATCCAACGGACGAGTGCGGCGGAACGACGCGGTTAATTTTCAGCCGTCCGATGCGGATCGGACGGTCGGCGATTCGGCGGCGTTAGGGTTTTCGCAGCGTGGAGCACAGATGGCGGCCGACCCAAAACTATTCTTTGGGTTTTCTCGGTTTTCAAATAAAATAATTCCCAAAATTCATTTAATCCATTTGGGGCACTAAAAATATTTGAAAATTTTAGAAAAATTCCACAAAATACTTTAAGACATTTTGCACTCAAATAAAATATTTCCATATATATTTTATTAAAACTTTTCGTTATTAAATTAATTTCCAGAGAAAAATCTATTTCCAAAAATTCCAAATAAATTCAAATAAATTCCAAAAATTCTCAAAAATTCAAAATAACCATTAAATTTAAATTAAGCCAAATTTCAGGATGTTATAGATTTGCTAAGTTCATGACAGATCTCATAACTGCACATGCATGAAGTTCTCGTTCTGTACATCGGAAGAAAGAGCACTGTAGATCCTGTGGCTTTACTGTAATTGAGATCAACCCATCAGCAAGTCTTTGTAAGACCTAGCAGGAAAAGAAACATATACTGTACATCAAAAGAACTTATTACGCTCAGTCTAATGGACAAGCCGAGTCATCTAACAAATCTCTGATCAAACTGATTAAAAGAAAAATCGATGAAAAGCCTCGAAATTGGCATTCAACCCTGTCAGAGTCACTATGGGCTTATCGGCTAGCGTTTCACGGATCGACTAAAGCGTCACCATACCGGTTGGTGTATGGGCAGGAGGTCAGATGCCCATAGAAATAAATATAGAATCTATGCGAATAGCAAAGCAAAATAATCTATCAGCCGATGAATACAAAGAATTGATGCTGTACAATTTGGATGACTTGGCGGAGTTAAGGCTGATTACTTTAAATCGGCTTAAAAAGAATAAAGAAAAAGTGGCAAGAGCTTACAATAAGAGAGTCGTGCCCAAGTCCTTCAGTGAGGCCGATTTGGTTTGGAAAATGATATTACCGATTAGTTCTAGAGATAGTCGATTCGGCAAATGGTCACCTACCTGGGAAGGACCATATAAAGTTAATCGGCTTGTTGGCGGAAATGCGTACATACTCGAAACACTCGAAGGATTGGTGTTACCAAAGGCGATTAACGGAAAGTACCTAAAGCCGTACCACCCTAGCGTTTGGATCGGTGCGTAATTAAGGTACAACATAAAGAATGCGAGAACGAATCGGTTAAGCGGCCGATTAAATAAAGATAAAATAATCGGTTAAGCAACCGATTAAAGTATGTGACAAAAGTATCATCGAAGCAACATCGTTTTGAAAAACACAACGCATCAATAAAATTACAAGCGAGATCACGGGATACGAGCACCCAAAGCCGCGACAACGCTTGTTGCCTTAGCCGGCGTTTACGGATCCCGTAGAGTATGTCCTCATCGGCCTTGGCGGTGCCGAAACCTGGAACAAGTTTGGCCGATTGATCTTTCACCTTTGCCACAGCCAAGCCGATGTCGGTCTTCTGGGTTTTCAGAGAAGTTGATGTGGCAGTCACCAAAGCAAAATTGTTTGCAAGCTCTTCTTCCACCTTGGCTAATTCCTCTTCGAGCTGCTTCTTCATCGACTCCAATTTTTGCGTAGAGGACTTGGCAGCCTTGAAAGCAGAAGAATCTTCGTCATATTTCTTCTTCTTGGCCTTTGCGTCTGCCACCAACTCCTCTAGCCGGTGCTGATCGGCTGCTTGAGCTTCTCGTCGGGCTATTTCGTTCACGGCCTCGACTTGACTCTCCTTTCGTCTATGTGACAGACGTCCAGAATAGCCTTAAGAGCCTCAGGCGGGAGATCGGCTTCAACAACAGCCATTGCGTCCCGGATTGGCTGGGCATTAGCCAAGATGTTTGCCTCCGGCTGGGAAATCGCAGTTAAAAGCCGATTCAGCTTCTCCTGCATGTTTGGACCCGATCGCACAACCGCAGCGGATGCCTTCTGAGAGACAGTGATGATGTTACGGATGTCCGCTACATAATCGTCGGGGGCTATCGCTTCTGGGTCGGCTAATTCGTCTAAAGGTAAAACCGAGCAAGTCATCGGGGTCAGTGAATTCCTCCGGCGCGGATTCTTTGGTGGCCAGCTGAGGAGGTGAAGGTGCAGGGAGTTGTGCTGGAGGAGGCAATATCGGAAGACTGGCAGTAGGGGCATCCTGAAGATCGGCCAATACCCCGGCGGCTTGCGAGGACGTCACCGGCTGAAAAACCAATAAAAGCCGTGTTATGAATCGATATAAAATACTCATTAAAGAGAAAAGATTTACCTCTGCAAAAGCCGATGCTTTGGGGGAGCTCTCAAAGACTCTACTCATGCGTTTTTGTCGACGAAATTTGGGGCCTTCGTCGATTTAGGTTTTTCTGAAAAGATTAAAATACGTCAGCCATTAAAAGCGAATCGAAGGCTTGAAAACTTGTGATTATCGGCTCAAAAATATTTACTTGAGTGTCGGCCTTTTGCAAAATCTGACAATGATGGGCTCTGGACGCCGAGGCTGCCAGAAGAATAACCGGTCAAACCTGTTGTTTGATGCGGTCTTTTCCTTTTGGGCTCACTAGCCGATGGAACGGCAACAGTCTTGCCAGCTGCAACATCCTGGAAAAAGCAAGACTGAACGGTTAAAAACATGACCCAAAGGCTGATATCAAGTATGAACAAACGTAAGAAAAACAGGCCGATACCTCTACAACTACGGATGAGTTAGTATAACCCGATGAGCTGGAAGGATCTGAGCTATCTTCACTAGAGCTGCTGCTGCTAGGTACTATCGTCGGCTCATGAAAGTCAGGGAGGAACTTTTCTACAACAGCCGACGGTGTACGATCCAAGTAAAGAGCCTCTGATATAAGTGTCCACCAAGCAGAGAAATGGCTTGCTCGGCGAGAATTCAGGGAAAATGCGGCAAACTGAGAAGTTGAAATTAAATCGGCTAACTCCAAATTAAATCTTTGCCGATTCTCGTTCGTCACTTTAGCTCGGGCTTAAGACGACTAAGGATCGGCAGAGACGGTATCCTTGACCAAAGCCCAATTGACGGCGATATCTTGAAGGTGATAAAATTCATATGACGGTGGAATGTTCATTACGGAGTTTAAGCCAAGATGAAAGATACAGGTGAGATGAAAATCCGTCTGAGTCTAAAGTCGATCTTGGCATTAAGGAACTATCAAGATCCAAGTGAAGAAATGAAGGCCATTGGAAATCGGGTGCGTCTCGTAAGGAAAAAATCTTCTCGACCAAAGGTAGTGTTATCCAAGTGCGAAAAAATGATAAATATTTCTTGAAATCTATTTGGAGTAATTTTGACATCGCCATGTGGTGCACATCACAAGTCTCCCGAGCAATCGGCTAGCTCAGATAGGGAGTAGAGCCTTCCGAATAGTCTTCACGGGGAAAGGTTGTGTCTTCCAAGTGTTCCGAGATTAACGATCGGCCAAAGATGCTGTAGAGCCACAATTGAATGAACCACAATGGGCTGCCAACATTGCCAACCACATACTGACCAAATCCAGAAAGAGCCGGCTCTCGATAACATGCATCATCGATAAACCGCTCCAAGAAGTATTTTTCGAGTGCAAGCCGGCCATTCACTACCTCTGCCAACACACGGTACACTTGTGTTGGACCGAGGATCTTGCTGAAAGATCGATAAAATCGCCTAAAGGGGGTGAATAGGCGTTAACAAAAATTAAATCTAATAAGCGGCGGAAACACGGACTATCCGATATTGATATCGGATTGTCCGATTGTATCGGACTATCCGATATGCAAAGTCGGACTATCCGATCGAGCGCTTGAAACCCTAAAAAGTAGATCGAGAAATTAGAGGCTAGATTTCTACCAAAAGAAATTTTCGAGCTAAGGCAACTATCAAGGTGTTAGATCAACCACTTTCTACCACGAGTAGCTACCAAGAACTTGAATCCCCAAAAGATTTAACCCAATCACAAAGGGACAAGAAAACTCACAAAGCAAGAGAGGCGGTGATTTTTTTCGAAGTTCGGATCTTTGGGGAGATCCTCGTCTCCGTTGAGGAGGCACAAAGCCTGGGTCCCTCTCGACCACGATCCTCCGGTGTTGCACAAAGCACCCGCGGTTTCACTTCTTGATTCCTTTCCTTGCGGAGGTGGAATCGGACCTTCTCAAACTCCGTGACTTCCCACACTTAGATCGGGAGCTCACCGGTGACTCCTAGCCGTCTAGGAGACCCCAATCTCCAAGAGTAATAAATGGAGTGTAGATCCGCTCTTGAAAATCACCCTAGTGCTCACAAGAACTTTAACGGTTTGCAACAAAGCACTAGAAGGCACTTGCTCAACTCTCTCAACAAATTTCACAAAGACAAATTCAAGAGAGAGCAAGATTAGACCAAGAAAATAGCAAGAGGAGAGTTAATGCACAGTACACTGAGTTGGTGAGAGTAAATGAGGGAGAGAAGGGGGTATTTATAGCCAAGACACAAAATATAGCCGTTCTGCCATGTGTCAGACCCCCACATCGGACTATCCGATGTCAACATCGAACTATCCGATCGAGCAAATCTCCAGATCAACTCCACTCGAAAATTCAAATTTTTTGAGAAAAAGCATACATCGGACTATCCGATTTCACACATCGGATGTTCCGATGTTTCGAAGAGATCGAGCGAAAAACAAACTTCAAAAATATTTCTAAGTCCACATCGGACTATCCGATATATGACATCGGACTATCAGGCTTTTCGAGAGTTCGGTCAAGGACTTAGAAAAATTTTCAATTTACATCGGACATTCGATTTTAACATCGGACTATCCGATGTTTCCGAAGATCGAGGAAAAGATTTAGAAATTTTTCAAACAACATCGGACATTCCGATATGAGGCATCGGACTATCCGAGCTTTTCGAGAGTTCTCGACAGTGCACCCACACTCACACCGGAGAGTCCGATACTATCGGACTATCCGATATATATCGGATGTTCGATATTATCGTAACGAAATGAAAAGCAGGGTGGCGTCGTGCTAGAAGACTTGAAAACTTGTTTTGTAAAAGATGTTCTTGAGCACTAGGATCATTTCTAAGACATCTACATCCCATCCCTCTTAATAGTACTGGCGTTCCTATTGACTCAATAAAATGGAAAAGTCTACGCTTAGTTGACGCCGTTCTTCTTTTCACTTTTGAGGGTCACCATTGTCCGTAGATGCATTTCTTTTGGGACCAATACCTGCTCATACACTTATTTAAGCCATTAGTCCCTTAATCGTTTGTCATTAATCATCCAAAACATAATTAGGGGCCTAGATGCACTTTCAATCTCCCCCTTTTTGGTGATTGATGACAACACGATTAAGACAAGGTTAAAATAATTGAATAATTGAGTAATGATATTGAGAATGCCCAAGATATGTTGAGCTCCCCCTAAATGTGTGCATTAGAGTTTCGAAATAGAGTTAAATGCACAATTTAGAGGTGAAATTCATGAGGAGCTCCCCCAACATCTTGACATTCAAGTGAGCGGTCAACAAGGAATTAAAGTATTAGGCGAGGTATATGATATATTAGCATAAAAGTAATACTAACATCCATAACATCCATAGAGTTTAAAACAACCAAACATAGCCAAGTAAACTTTAGCACAACCAAAAACACAACCAAAAGCAAAGCAATAGTGTTCAAGAGTCATATATCTTGAGACTCAGAGACAAATATCTTTTCTCTCCCCTTTGGCATCAAGGCACCAAAAAGGAGAAAAGAACAGCGAAGGATCAATCTTCCTCGCTTTGAGTCCTTGTGGACGCGACAGGATCATCATCGGAAGAGTCATCAATAGCCGGTGAGCCGAAGGGATCCATGATGGAGTCCTCGCGCCTTTGGAACAAGGAAGGCCGAGATGGCGTTGGATGGACTTGAGCCGCCGCATTCTTCTTCGCCATCTTCACAAGATATTTCAACACTTGATGCGTGGTGGAGGGAGATGGTCGAGAAGAAGCGAGGAGGCGGTGAGCAGAGCGAGTCGACATTGCGGGACCGATGGTGGAGGAGCTTGAGGAGGAGCGATCTTAATGGGTCGTCTGCGGTCAAGGTGCTTAACATCACATTCAAACTTCGCCTTTGAGACGCCCAAAATTGCCCTCATGATGTAAGGAGCAAAACCACAATTGCGCTTAGGATCCAAAGAGTTTGCATGAATCTCGTTCCACAAGTAAAGCGACACCATAAAAGGTCGACCACTGGCGACATGCGATGCGAGGATGTCACGAGTGTAAGACAAGATGTGGGATCGTCACCTTCCTTAGGAGCAATGGTCTTGCGAAGAAGTGCATTGGCGGCGGCAATCATAGGCTTCAAGTTCTTGGTATTGCCGAGCTCAAAAGACGAATCTTCAATGTATAGATCATTAAGATTCTCTGCAATCGAGAGCGCTTATTATGAAGATCATCCTTGTCCATAGCGTCTTGGCTCTAAATCGAAGTGTACCAAAACGACCAGCGGACATCTGTATTGCTCTCCTTCGGTCATCAAGTCATAGTGTCATTGGAGACATGGAGGGTGGCGTAGAATTGGGCAATAACTTGATATTCAATCTTGCTTCATGCCCATGATTCTCTTGATCCCGAGCCTCTCACACGCTTCAATAACTTCATCAAAGATAGGATCTTGACAAGACTCCATATACTCCCAATCCACCCATTGCATACTTATTTGGATTCTTGCGAGGAGAATAGCGGTTTCATAAAAATCTCTTTGGAAGAAAGTCCAAAAGCGCCGTCGGAGGAAAAGCGCTTCGGTGATATAAGGGTCGAGATGCCTAGCTTTGGCGACCATCCTCGACTTGCCCTTGTAATTGACAAGCTGTCTGTTGATGATCGAGTGCGAGTAGGCTTGGACATCAATGGATAAAGAACATCTTCTTCTTCTTCCGGAGCCGGACCTTTACCCTTGTCATCAGCGGTTGGAGCACTAGATGAAGAACTTTTGCCTTTGCCAGATGGAGTAGGAGGAGGGGCGAGGCGGGAAGAGCATCATCTTGTCGAGGCTCGAAATTGTAATGCCCATACACTTAGGATCGTGACAACTTTCTTCTTGATTTCGCTTGGCGGGTGGAGGAGGAGACGGCCGCAACCTCAGGAGGAGAATCTGAAATATCCGGAGGATTTCCACGATTTGCTGCGGCCTTGGTTCGGACATTCGTTGGAGTTTTCCTCTTGAACTGCCCTTGCTCGTCGGTATGGAGAGCCCTCTTCAGTTTCTCTCCTTTGTCATCGCCAGCAGCCATTGAACGGATCTGAAGAAACCGAGATAGAAGTTGAGCGGCGATTGAAGGAATGAAAGCGAATCACCCACCTTTGCGGTTTTACGAAATATCGGATAGTCCGATATTTTGGGTGAACGATCCGATGTTAAGGTCGGACAATCCGATGCCCTCGATCGGATAATCCGATATTTGCGGGAAAAGATGCAAAAGCAGATTTCACAAAGATTGACCACGCATTTCGCAACAAATTCGTGGGATATGATCCTAAGGACAAAAGGAATGCATCTACCGAAGAAGATTTAAAAAAAATCCAAAGGAGATGAGAAACCCTAGATCTATGAGGGGTTAGGGTTACCTTAAGATCAAAACCGAGAGGGAAGGTGAATGGGGATGAAGATCTCCACCAAGAGAGATGAGATCCACGGAGGGAGACCCTTGGAAGAGGAGGAAGATCTCCAGACCCCAAATCGCCGGAGAGGAGGAGAACACGATGAGTTTGGAGAGAATGACCGAATGAGAGAGGAAAAATCCTTCGGGCTTCTTTTAAACTACCCCACATCGGATAGTCCGATAATGACCTCGGACAGTCCGATGTGTGCAATCATCCAGATATCGGACAATCCGATATCGACATCGGATAATCCGATATGTGCATGTTCTAAATCGGATAGTCCGTCGAGAAACCGGATAGTCCGATCTGAGTAAAAATTCGGCACAATGAGAGTTGAGATTGAGGAACAAGATGGAATGACTTGAACACTTTTGCCGTCTCTCCACTTATGATCGCGAACACAGAGGCGATGGGAGCTATGATCACGAGTGGTTTGACAAAACCAAAATTAAAGCTTTAAAGAAGTAAATAAGCTTTTTGAAGAACATTTTGGTTAAGACTAGCAAGCAAGGCAAGTATGCAATCTTTTAAGCCAAGTTCGAGAATCTAAAATGTTTAGCCCGCTACTTAATTAGCAGAATCTCTTTTCATCAAGAGGCTTGGTGAAAATATCGGCTAATTGGTCATTTGTGCTCACATGTTGAATTTCAATATCTCCTTTAGAGGAATGATCTCTTAGGAAATGATGGCGAATATCGATATGTTTTGTTAGGGAGTGTTGGGCGGGATTATTGGCAATTTTATGGCACTCTCATTGTCACACAAAAGTGGAACATGGTTATAGGTTAGGCCATAGTCATTTAGTGTTTGTCTCATCCAAAGCAATTGGGCGCAACAACTTCTGCTGACAATGTATTAAAGCCGGTACGTGGGCGGAGACTCACGGAGTTTTGTTTCTTGGAGGACCAAGAAACAAGGGATCTACCTAGGAATTGACAAGTACCGAGGTACTCTTCCTATCCACCTTACAACGGCATAATCCGCATCGGAATAGCCGACTAGTCCAAATAATGAACCTTTAGGATACCAAAGGCGAAGTGAGAAGTGTGCACTAAATATCTTAGGATTCTTTTACGGCCACCATGTGGCACTCTTTGGGGCGGCTTGAAATCTTGCACACATGCAAACACTAAACATGATATCGGGCCTAGATGCACAAAGGTAAAGTAGGGAACCGATCATCGAGCGATATACCTTTTGGATGACGGTTTACCTTCTTTGTCGAGTCTAGATGCCGTTAGCTTGCATCGGCGTCTTGATCGACTTGGCGTTCTCCATTCGAATTTCTTGAGCATGTCCTTGATGTACTTTGTTTGGCATATGAAAGTTCCTTCCTTGAGTTGTTTGACTTGAAAGCAGGAAGAACTTCAACTCTCCCATCATGGACATCTCGAACCTTTTAGTCATGATTCTACTAAAATCCTTGCATAAGTGTTCATTAGTAGATCCAAATATAATATCATCGACATAAATTTGTGAGACAAATAAATCATTATCAATATTTTTAGTAAAGAGTGTGGGATCGGCCTTTCGGACTACAAACCCTTGACCGAGAAGGAAATCTCGGAGACATTCAAACCATGCTCTCGGTGCTTGCTTGAGTCCGTAGAGAGCTTTGTGTAGGAAGTAGGCGTGGTCGGGATGACTTGGATCTTGAAGCGGTGGTTGCTCAACATAGACCATCTCGGAGAGGGTCCATTTAGGAAGGCGCTTTTCACGTCCATTTGGTACAACTTAAAATCGTGGTGAGTAGCAAAGGCAAGTAAAATTGAATTGATTCGAGCCTAGCTCTTTGGAGCATAAGTTTCATCGAAATCCGGACCTTCGATTTGAGTGTACCCTTGAGCTACCAACCGAGCTTTGTTCCTAATTACGATCCGTTCTCATCTTGCTTGTTAAAATACCCACTTGGTTCCAATAACATTTTGCTTGGGTCTTTCGACGAGCTTCCACACTTGGTTTCTCTCAAAGTTATTTAGCTCTTCTTGCATTGCCATCACCCAATCCGGGTCTTGAAGAGCTTCCTCCACCTTTAGAGGTTCAAGAGGCGAAACAAAGGAATAAAATTCACAAAAATTAGCAACCGTGATCTAGTGGTTACTCCTTGTTGATATCACCAAGAATGTTGTCGACGGGGTGGTCTCGTTGAATATTACGATGAACTCTTGGATGAGAGCGATTGCGTTTGACTTGAATTGGTTCCTCATTGTCTCGGGCGATGTTTGATCCATCTTGAGCTTGAATCGAAGATGATGAAGCTTCATCCAACAATGTGTCTCGAGTTGGAGTCCTAGAGGCTTCTTCTTGCTCAAGAGGTCTTACCTCTCCAATCGCCAACCTCTTGATGGCCGCATGGAGGTTCCTCAGCATCAAACACAGCCACGATCAACTTGCTCTACTTGAGAGCCGTTAGTTTCATCGAAAGTTACATCAGCGAGATTTCAACTACACGGTGGTGTTGTTGAAGACTTCGTATGCATATACATTGGATCCATAACAGAGTAAGAAACCCTCATCTACTTTAGGAGCAAATTTAGAAGACTTAGCCTTTTTGTTAAGAATATAGCATTTGCTACCAAAGACTCGAAAGTAGGAGACATTTGGTTTCTTGTCGGTGAGGAGCTCGTATCCGTCTTTTTTCAACAATTTGTGAAGATAGAGGCGGTTTGAGCTGTAACCTTGATGTTGATGGCCTCGCCCAAAAGATGTCGGAGACTTTGTATTCGTCGAGCATCGTGCGCGCCATCTCGATGAGAGTTCGATTCTTCCGTTCGGCTACCCCATTACATTGAGGAGAATAGGGGCGAAAACTCATGCTTGATGCCTTCTTCCTCGAGAAACTCTTCAACACCGGTATTCTTGAATTCGGTGCCATTGTCGCTCCGAATTTTCTTGATCTTTACTTCAAACTCATTTTGAGCTCTTCTCATAAATTTCTTTAGAGATCCTTGAGCTTCACTTTTATCATGCAAAAAAAAAACACCCAAGTAAATCGAGAAAAATCATCTACAATAACTAAGCCATACTTATTTCCTCCGATGCTTATGTAGGTGATTGGCCCGAATAAATCCATGTGTAACATCTCCAATGGCCTTGTGGTGGTCATCACGTTCTTTGCGGGATGAGATGCTCCAACTTGCTTCCCGGCTTGACATGCGCTGCAAATCCTATCTTTCTCGAAAACAATATCAGTTAGACCAAGGATGTGATTGCCTTTATTGAGTTTGTGGAGGTTCCTCATACCAACATGGGCGAGCAGCGATGCCATAGCCAACCCATGCTAGATTTAGCCATTAAGCATGTTTCAAGGTTAACTCTATCAGTAGAAAAATCTATAAGATAGAGATTTCCTTCAAAGCGACCCTTGGCGGCTATTGAATCATCATCCTCTTAATGACATCCACACCCTTATCGCTAAACACACAATTGTAGCCGCTTCACACAATTGAAAGCGGACAATAAATTGTAACTTAGCGACTCGACAAATAAAACATTATTAATATGGAAGTCATTGGTAATTAGGATTTTACCTAACCCTACCACCGCCTTTTCCATTATCGCCAAAGATAATACTCTCACTATTTGATCCATTGGCTTCTAAATATCACGAACATTGCCCTTTCTCCGGTCATGTGATGCGTGCATCCATATCCAAAATCAACTTGTTCCACCGGTGATGTAGGCCTACAAAAAGAAATTTAGTTTTTGCCTTTTGGTACCCAAACTTGTTTAGGTCGCGCAAGTTAGCAACAAGAGATTTGGGAACCCAAATAGATCGCATATTAGAAGCATTTTGGGCTTACCCCAATATGATGAGCAACTACTACGACCGAAGTTAGTCTTCTTAAGTACATATGATGCAAAGAATGTAGAATGAGTTTTGTACTTAGAGTTTTCATTGCTCTTAACAAATTGTATGGGCTTATTTAAAGAACAACGACAATATTGCTCTTTTTCCTTTAGGTGGAATATATCCAAGCCCATACTTCATATTGTTACCTTGTAAACACCTAGGAACACCTCTAGTCCCTTACTTGCCTTGTAGGACTTTTGAAGTCCATCTTGAGCATTCCTTGAGCTTCTCATTCTCATATGCTAACACTTGCAATGTCTCAAGGTTAGTGGCATGGGTATCAATATTAACGTCATAGCATCTAAGCGCATCCATTGCTCGAAGGCGGCAAAGAAGAATTGGAGCTAATGGTTGAGGTAATCGGAGGGCTATTCTTGAGATCAACAAGCGTCAACTCAAGAGCCTTGCAAGCATCCTTTGCCTTTGCAAGTTCCTCTTCAAGTGAAGCCTTGGTGATCTCGAGACTAATCACCTCGATTTTGTTGAATTTAGATTTTCAACTAACTCTTCATTTTCTTCTTTTCAAAAGACAAGCCCTTCTCTAGCTCACGATTCTTCTCCTTTTCGAGAATGAGCAAATCCTCTTGAGCCTCAAGAATAGCTTCCTTTTGTTCAACCACTTCCTCCAATTTTTCAATGTCTTTTAGAAGCAAATTTAGTTTTTGAATGTCAAGGTTCTTCATAGACTTAAGCACGGTGTCTATATCATCATCATCGCTATCGCTATTATGCTCATCTAGACAATCATTAGCAATAGAGGAGTGGTGGCAAATGATGATACCTTGTGCCCTTAGCCATAAGGCATATTGGAACAACTTCATCGTCATCGCTTAAATTGTCGAAGAGGCCCTTCGGCGTTGTTGAGAGTAGATGAATGCGGCGATGGCGGCGGCGGCGATTCCACCTTCATTGTCGAATTTGACTCGGTCGGTCGAGTGGAGTCGATGTCGGAGTTCACTCCTTTCCAATGTAAGCCACGACCCTTGCCCTTATACTTCTTGCTCCTCTCCTTGTCCTTGCCTCGGTACTTGTCTTCCTTGTGTGACTTGCCTTCCTTGTCTTCTTTATCACGGACACTTTCGGCAATGAAATGGCGGTTTTGCCGCATTCATAGCACCTTCTTGAGGAGTGCCTCCTTTGATTTTCTTCTAAAGTTCTTTGTTGTCCACCTTGGTGAAATTCTTCTTTTTGAAGAACTTGTTGAACCTTCTCACAAATAGAGCCATATCTTCATTTGTCAATGGACCACAAGACTCTTCGTCTTTGCTCGTGCTTTCCTCAACTTGGCGCAACTTTGGCGACCTTCAAAGCAATACCCTTCTTCTTCCGGACTTAAGTTCTTCTACCACTTGACCTCTTTTACCATCATCTCATCCATCATGAGCCGGCCAATTACATCATGAGGTGTCATTGTGTCAAAGTTTGGCGGTCTCGGATTAGTTGCACAAGGTTGCGGTTGGTAGGGGTGATCACACGAAGAATGATCTTTACCACCGCCTTGTCAGACAGATCAGTGCAACCAAGACCCTTTGCTTGATTCACAAGCACCATCAAGCGGTCGAACATCTTGGTGTATGATTCACCATCTTCCAATGTGAATCGGCAGCTCACCGATAATGAGCTCAATCTTAGATTCCTTCACACTTGATATTCCCGTGGGAAACCATCAATCTATCCCAAATTGCCTTGGCTTCCTCGAGACCATCTACTCGGTTGAATTGAGTCACTTAGAGCATTGAACAAAGCATTGTTGCTAGGTCATTGAAATGTTGGTCTTTATCTTCTGCGGCGTGAGGTTGTCCGGATCACGGGTGTGAAACCTGTTTGCACAATATTCCAAATAGGCGGGTGAAGTGACCTCAAGTGCATTTTCATCTTATGTTTCCACGCCGTAGTGAGTGCCATCGAAGTGGCGCCCGGCCGGAAAACGCGAAACATACGATGAAAGTGAGAATTATAATTAAGTGGAATACCCACCCTAATGTAAATCGCCGTGCAGAGTGCGAGTAAGGTCTTCGACATTTGTCCTGTCTGCGACATATTGATTCTCCAGCGGTTAAGCCCAACTAAGGAGATTAGGCTCGATACCAATTGAAAGATCGATAAAATCGCCTAGAGGGGTGAATAAGCGTTAACAAAATTAAATCTAATAGCGGTGGAAACAGGACTATCCGATATTGATATCGAATCGTCCGATTTGTATCGGACTATCCGATATGCAAAGTCGGACTATCCGATCGAGCCTGAAAACCCTAAAAAGTAGATCGAGAAATTAGAGAGGCTAGATTTCTACCAAAAGAAATTTACGAGCTAAGGCAACTATCAAGGTGTTAGATCAACCACTTTCTACCACAGTAGCTACCAAGAACTTGAATCCCCAAAAGATTTAACCCAATCACAAAGGGACAAGAAAACTCACAAACCAAGAGAAGCGTTGATTTTTCCCGAAGTTCGGATCTTTGGGAGATCCTCGTCTCCGTTGAGGAGGCACAAAGCACTGGGTCCTCTCGACCACGATCCTCCGGTGTTGCACAAAGCACCGCCGGTTTCACTTCTTGATTCCTTTCCTTGCGGAGGTGGAATCGGACCTTCTCAAACTCCGTGACTTCCCACACTTAGATCGGGAGCTCACCGGTGACTCCTAGCCGTCTAGGAGACCCCAATCTCAAGAGTAATAAATGGAGTGTAGATCCGCTCTTGAAAATCACCCTAGTGCTCACAAGAACTTTAACGGTTTGCAACAAAGCACTAGAAGGCACTTGCTCAACTCTCTCAACAAATTTCACAAAGACAAATTCAAGAGAGCAAGATTAGACCAAGAAAATAGCAAGAGGAGAGTTAATGCACGATTACTGCTTTGAGTTGGTGAGAGTAAATGAGGAGAGAAGGGGTATTTATAGCCAAGACACAAAATATAGCCATTACGCCGTGTGTGAGACCCCACATCGGACTATCCAGATGTCCAACATCGAACTATCCGATCGAGCAAATCTCGAGATCAACTCCACTCGAAAATTCAAATTTTCTTTGAGAAAAAGCATACATCGGACTATCCGATTTCACACATCGGATGTTCGATGTTTCGAAAGATCGAGGCGAAAAACAAACTTCAAAAATATTTCTAAGTCCACATCGGACTATCCGATATATGACATCGGACTATCCAGGCTTTTCGAGAGTTCGGTCAAGGACTTAGAAAAATTTTCAATTTACATCGGACATTCGATTTTAACATCGGACTATCCGATGTTTCCGAAGATCGGGAAAAGATTTAGAAATTTTTCAAACAACATCGGACATTCGATATGAGGCATCGGACTATCAGGCTTTTCGAGAGTTCTCGAGACGGGCACCCACACTCTGCCGGAGAGTCGATACTATCGGACTATCCGATATATATCGGATGTTCGATATTATCGAAACGAAATGAAAAGCGGGGTGGCGTCGTGCTAGATGACTTGAAAACTTGTTTTGTAAAGATGTTCTTTTGAGCACTAGGATCATTTCTAAGACATCTACATCCCATCCCTCTTAATAGTCTGGCGTTCCTATTGACTCAATAAAATGGAAAAGTCTACGCTTAGTTGACGCCGTTCTTCTTTTCACTTTTGAGGGTCACCATTGTCCGTAGATGCATTTCTTTTGGGACCAATACTGCTCATACACTTATTTAAGCCATTAGTCCCTTAATCGTTTGTCATTAATCATCCAAAACATAATTAGGGGCCTAGATGCACTTTCAGCGCCACAGAATACAAACCGATCCAGCCATAGGTTCAGAAAGGCCGTATGCTCTTGATGGAAATACCAATCCATTTACTTTGTTATTATCTTGAATATACTTCGCCCATCCTTAGCCCTTGGATCGGATCAACTTATCTTCGAGGCTTGCCACTAAAAGCGATAATTGGTCACCATCGGGCCTAAGGCAACACAACTCGCCACATCTAGAAGTGTTGGGCGATGGGACCATTCGAAAAGAAAAGCGTTGAAGGTACTTGACCAAAAATAACATCACGTGGCCACTAGAGGCTCATTGGCTTCGGATTAAGCTAAACTTAGGGAGGCACTCAGATATACCCATTCTTTCCCATTCATCTCTTTTTGAGCGATACTGCGATGTACCATCTTCTCCACCCTTTCAAAGTGTTGGCCAAGCCCTAAAACTTTTTCCCCATTCGTTATGTTGTAATCTTTAGCCGATAGAGGAAGCCTAGGGATTTCTTCGTTGATTCTGATGTCAATGATCCAATTTCCTATCGGCCCTAGGTAGTATTGGTGCATACTTTCGAGAATCGGAATCGATGCACGAGAAGGGTCCATTTAGCCGATTGGGGAAAGAGGAAGATTGATTCTTTGGTGCGATGAAGTCGGAGCGAGAAGCCGACCGAAGAATGAAAGCCGATTGCGAGAGGATGCGAGAGCGAGGCGGCGTGAAAATAACCGTGGGGGTCCGTATATATATACGGTGAAAAGCAAAAGTGGCGGAAGTGAATTGAGCGGCAGCGTGCCATTAAAATGCTGCGAGATTTTTACTGGTATAATTAAAACAAGCGGTTACTAGAACAGTTCTTGATTGACAAGGAAGAAGCCGATGAAGAATGAAGCCGATGAAGGAATAGCCGATGGATTTTTGAAAGATAACAAGTTATCTTCCTAAAATGGGGGGCATATGTTTGCACCAGTTTTTGGAAACTACGAGAAGAATTGGCAGAAAAACGTGAGTTTGAACACAACACGGAATGCCTCAAAGGATTTGGATAATATACGGATAATACTTGGAAACGGAGTCCAAATAGGAAACTACGAAGCCGATTCGGATTGCATTGTCGTGTTGGACCGGGACCCGGATCGGCCAGCGAGTATATAAGGCGTGCTAGGGCTGCTTGAAGAAACAACACACAACCAAAACACATCTGCTATTTTTCTTAGTTTTTAGTCCTTTTAGCATTGTAATCTTTCCTCTGTAAGTCGACATCGATCAAATAAAGTTGCGCATCGCCGATTGTTTGATCGTCATTGGCTTTTTCAGGTTTGATTTATTCTATCTTGTTGCGCATCGCCATTTCAGAATCGATCTACCTTTTACCTCAGATTAGTCTTAATCGGCTAATCTAGTTACCTTCTAATCGGCTTTCTGGCGATTCACGATTCAACCAATTCATCCGAGGATCGGCAGATTGCATCTCACGGCCGTTCCTTATCGGTTGCGAGGTCAAATCGATTAGCACGCTTCGCGCTACTTGAACCGGTGTTCGTCCGGTGTGTTGTAAGCCAGAAACCCTCTCCACGTTTTTGGTGTCAACAACAACATATAGGGCGGCTGGTCTTTTCGTAGAGATACATGACTCTAATTTGTATTACAAATCAAAATAGATTTCCTAACTTACCCAGCCCACAAGACCCTATAAGACTCATAACTGATTTGGCCGAACAAGATTAGGAATATTTAAATTTCTTAGGCCAACAACATATGCGTGTATCATGCTTTTCCAGACCTTCTATACTTGACTTCTAATCCGTGAGCGATACACGTCTTCTTTTCCTTGCATGCAAACTTCTTCTCCTGACTTCCCTTAATTTCTTTATGTGAGCCTTAATTAGCATATTCTGGTGAACCCTTCCGGCGCCATCTTCATATTCGCATGCTCCTCGCATACATATATGCTGAGACTATCAATCCTTGCTTCACCGTCTAAAATTCTTTTGAAATGTAATCCAACCAATTCGGCTGAATTAATCACTAATCATTGCTTCAACAGCCGAATTAACTGCTAAACATTCATAACAATACCAAACATCTTCTCCAGCCTAAATTACTCTAAAGGTGCTGATTTTAGGTGCTAACATATGCCCCCCTGTTTTTCGGCAAAACTTTGTATTCCGAAAAATACTTTGGCTCCCACGAATACTCAAGTCAGCAAATAGTATGAGCCAAGACATCACCTGGGATGCTGGATAGATAGCGCAGAATGCATATTATGGACTTTCAGCATGCTCCATGTAGAATATAAAATTCGGCGTCCCGCCTACTAAAACTCCATAGCGTGGTTGCAGCGATGATTAATACCGCCTGAACTGCAATGAAATTCCAAGTCTGATTGGAATCCCAAGTCTGAAGAGCTAGAACCAAGAAAAGCAGTGGAATTTCTCTGGTGAGTGCGGAGGTGAAGCCGAGAAATTGAAATAGGAGTCGGAGCTGCTTCGACCTGGGGAAGTGAGCCGGAACCGAATGAAGGAAACACAAATGCGTTCTCAATTTTTTGAAGTCTGCTGGCTCCACAAGCGAAAAAGACGCCTCGGATGTTCTTCCCAAATGCAACACACGTCTAGTCGGCAAGCTGTAGAACACAAATGAGAGCTTCTTTCTTGCCTTGGAAATCAATCGGTTGAAGAAGTCAACAACTGATATGCTCGGTCTCTTCTTCACGAGCACGACGCTTTCGGGGGAGACTTCACGGGCGGCGACGCAGTCGAAACGGCGCTCGGGCGCTGCGGCATGCGGCTCGGAGGAAGGCGCCGAGAAGCGCTGGGGCCAGGCGCGCGGCACTTCGGCGCACGGAA
Organism: Guadua angustifolia; assembly: GCA_036346375.1. Taxonomy (NCBI): domain Eukaryota; kingdom Viridiplantae; phylum Streptophyta; class Magnoliopsida; order Poales; family Poaceae; genus Guadua; species Guadua angustifolia. The sequence continues at coordinate 14,646,913 of CM070519.1, read as the reverse complement.
GCCGAGGAGATCGCAGAGGCCGTTGTAGACGTGGAAGCCGACAGCGGAAAAATGCGCGATGCGACATCGGCTGATGAAGGGCGGCCGCGAGGAGCTGTCAGGCCGAGGAGAACTGGCAAGACGACGGTATGAAACCGAGCGGCTGGTGCGATGCGTGGTGGAGACCATCGGCGGCGGAATCCCAGGTGCGTGGCTCTGATACCACTTGCTAGGGATAGATGTATGGCATAAAATAGGAGACAAAGTTTTAATGCGGAAAAATCTTCTCATCTTAAACACTAAGGACGATGTAAAACACACCATCGGCCATGTTCTAAGGACGATACATTGTATCGGCCATATTATCAATACAAGAGTGACATTCCAGCATCGGCCGTAAACCAAGACTGAGCACGATGCTTTCCGTTTACTAGATAAAACTAAAGATGATGTGATAAATGTCGGCCCTATATAAACTAAGCATCTTGCCACACATTGGGATAAAATTTCTTCAAGTATTTACCATTGAGAGCCCGAGGCGGCAATTCACCTTGCAATGACTCCACCAAATAAGAATTACCAGGAACAACCCTTGCCACCTTATAAGGACCTTCCCAACTAGGGGACCACTTCCCGAACTTGTTATCTCTTGAACCAATTGGTAAAATTACTTTCCAAACTAAATCACCAACCTGAAAACTTTTCGGCTTGACCTTTTTGTTATATGTCTTCGCTACTCTCAGCTTCTCTTTTTCAATAGCCTGCAATGCTTTGAACCTCTTATCAGCAACATCATCAAGATTGTCCATCATCAAATTGTGATAATCTATTGCTGACAGATTATTCTGCTTAGCCAATCTCAAAGCGTCCAGATTTACCTCAATAGGTAAAACGGCCTCTTGTCCATACACTAGCTCATATGGAGTTACTTTTGTAGCACCATGCTTTGATATCCTGTGTGCCCATAGAGCTTCTGACAATATCTCATGCCATCTCTTAGGGCTCTCCTCTATCTTCTTCTTTATGAGTTTAATAAAAATCTTATTAGTAGATTCGGCCTGACCATTCACTTGAGCATAATATGGTGAAGAATTGAGTAACTTAATCCTATATGATTCGGCAAATTCCCTCACTTGAGATGAAATAAAAGATGAACCCTGATCTGTAGTTAATGTTTGAGGGATGCCGAATCTATGGACAATATGCTCAGTGATAAACCGAATTACCTCAATATGTGTCATGTTCTTGAGAGGTACTGCTTCAGACCACTTGGTAAAATAATCAGTAGCCACTAGAACAAATTGATGCCCCTTAGAAGATGCAGGATATATTTGACCAATAAAATCCAACGCCCATCCTTTGAATGGCCACGGCTTTATAATAGGATGCAACATAGCAGCAGGGGCTAACTGAACATTACCGAATTTTTGGTAAGCCTCACAACCTCTGTAATATTTGAAGCAATCATCAATCATCGTTGGCCAATAAAATCCTGCACGTTTCAACATCCATTTCATCTTATGTGCTGATTGATGAGTGCCACATATGCCTTCATGTACCTCCCCCATAGCAACTCTAGCTTGATCTTCGTCAAGGCACTTGAGTAGGATACCATCAACGGTTCGGCGATATAAGTCGCCATCAATTAGCGCATATTTGAATGCTAGCTGCCGAACCTTCTTATCAACTCTTTCGCTGGGATTCTTGTTTCGGTGTCAATCAACCGGCGACTAATATATGAAATCACATGCTCTCTACCTTCGGCCTCCTGAGTCAGGACATCACTAATAACATCACTCCCCGCGGCAATATAAAGTTTATATGGCTCTCCATGCCTAGGTGCTATCAACACTGGTGGAGAACTCAAATATTGCTTGATCTTTTCGAAGGCTTCTTGCTGTTGTGCCCCCCAAGCAAAATCAGCATCATTCTTCAACCGAAGAATAGGTGTGAAAGCATTAATCTTCCCTGACAAATTAGCAATAAACCACCTCAAGTAATTGACCTTGCCCAAAAATTTCTCCACATCTCTTTTGCACGTAGGAGCTTGAATCTTTTGAATTGCCTCAACTCTTTTTGGATCTATCTCTATGCCTTTCTCATGAATAATAAAGCCCAGAAACTTCCCAGCCGATACGCCAAAGGCACCCTTTAAAGGATTTATCTTCAAACCATACTTTCTCATCCTCTCAAAAGCTAACTTCAAATCGGCCAAATGATTTTCAGCAGCGTCCGATTTGACAACAATATCGTCAATATAAACTTCAAGGATAACACCAAGCAAGTCATGAAAAATCAAATTCATAGCTCTTTGATAAGTAGCGCCGGCATTCTTCAAACCAAAAGTCATAACGACCCATTCAAATAATCCAACGAAACCAGGACAACGAAAAGCAGTCTTAGAAACATCCTGTTCGGCCATAAATATTTGATTATAACTGGCATTACCATCAAGAAAACTAATTATCTTGTGTCCAGAGGCATTATTAATAAGCATGTCGGCTATAGGCATGGGATATTCATCTTTTGGCGTTGCTCTATTCAAATCTCTGAAATCAATACATACCCGCAATTTGCCGAATCCTTTCTTCTCCACAGGTACAATATTAGAAATCCAATCAGCATACCTGCATGGCCTGATGAAATTAGCTTTCAACAGCCTTTCAATTTCTTCTTTGATCCGGTCATACATCTTGGGATTAAACTTCCGGGTCGATTGCTTGAAAGGTCTAAAACCGTCCTTGATAGGTAGACGATGTTCCACAAGTTCTCGACTCAAGCCAGGCATCTCATGGTATTCCCAAAAAAACAGTCAACATATTCTCTTAACAGCTCGATTAATTTTAGCTTATAATCGGCTTCAAGATTTTTATTTACAAATGTGGGTCTGGGAACCGATCTATCACCTAAATCAATCTCCTCTAAGGGATCAGTTGAAATGAAGCCCTGGCCCAACTTATCCATGTCGCCTAACTCCTCTATGGACTCACACAGACCATTCCCGCAGGCCCGGTATTTTACAAGACGCTTTTGCAACCAATCTGCACTAGACTCCATTGGATCGTATTTATTCATTTAGCCGATTGTTAGCAATCAGCTTTACATTGACAAGAACAAAGCCATTTCTTGTAGCACTAAGAAAATCATAACCAGAAAAATCACGGCCCGTCAAACAAGTAACATGCGGATGTTGCCAGTCTACCTGCGTATCAGCCAATGCAACACAAACCGAATCATCCGCATGAACAATTTCGACTTCATCATCCACCCATTGAATCAAAAACTGGTGCATGGTAGATGGCATAGCGATTAAACTTAGAGGCGATTGGCAGAAAGGTCTAAAACCGGCCTTAATAAGTAGACGATGTTCCACAAGTTCTCGACTCAAGCCAGGCATCTCATGGTATTCCCAAGCAAAATAGTCAACATATTCTCTTAACAGCTCGATTAATTTTAGCTTATAATCGGCTTCAAGATTTTGATTTACAAATGTGGGTCTGGGAACCGATCCATCACCTAAATCAATCTCCTCTAAGGGATCGGCTGAAATGAAGCTCTGACCCAACTTATCCATGTCGCCTAACTCCTCTATGGACTCACACAGACCATTCCCGAGCCGATATTTTACAAAGGCGCTTTTGCAACCAATCGCACTAGACTCCATTGGATCGTATTTATTCATTTAGCCGATTGTTAGCAATCGGCTTTACATTAACGAGAACAAAGCCATTTATTGTAGCACTAAGAAAATCATAACCGAAAGATCACGGCCCGTCAAACAAGTAACATCACGGATGTTGCCGGTCTCCGTCGTGTCGACCAATGCAACACAAACCAAATCATCCACATGAACAACCGACTTCATCATCCACCCATTGAATCAAAAAGCGGTGCATGGTAGATGGCATGCAGCGATTAGCATGAACCCAATCACGGCCTAAAATGATGTTGTAATTGCCTTGCACCTCCGCAATGAAGAACCTTGATAGCAGATTTGTTCCCAATAGTAAGCTCAAGCGACATGACTCCTTTGGCTCGGTTAGTCCTTTGCCCTCAAATCCACTTAACACCATATTCGTCTTCATCAATTCTTCATCACCGAAACCCAACTTCTTGAAGACCGAATAAGGCATAAGATTCACTCTGACACCACTATCAACAAGCATACGGGTAATTGGCGACCCATTGATGTGGCCTCGATATATAATGGTTTCAAGTGTTTTACTAATTCTTTAGGTTTTTCAAACCACGGCCACTTTAGGACCGAAGTCCATATGTGTTACTTCTCCTTCTTCCTCGAGAACCTGAAACTTCGGCGAGCAAGCAAACAACCATATTCAATTCGAAATCATGGGCTGGACTTGGCTCAAAATCAACCATCTCTTCATCATCTCCCAGTGTAAACATTTCTTCATTCAACGAAGTTTGACTGCATGGGAGTAGTAGCCCTGATCTCACTAGGTGTAGAAGCAGGTTCCTTGGGCACCATTGAAGGTTCTGGAGGCATGTCAGCAGCTGTTGGTATAGGTGAAATAGGTGCTGAAATTTTCTCTGTTTTGTTGAAAGCAGTCTTTGGCTTCGGCCTCCACTCCTGCTTGATTGATATCATGGGCCGAAGCTCATTAAAAACTTCATCCCTCCGTTTCTCAGCTTCTTCTTCCCTTTGGAGTGTCATCCTGATGCGCTGCAACCTTCTTTTCTTGGCCCTGGTAATACCTGGAGGGCACCATTGTGGCTTCAAGTACTTGGGATCAATCCACTTTGTCCCACTGCAGCTAGCCTCATGATCATTAGCCGCTGATTTTGGTTGATCAATCTGTCTCTATCAACACCTTTGGCTTGTCTATCAATAATGTCGATCCTTGCTAGGATCGCCAATGGGAACCATATTGGTGCCAACTTGAATAGCTTTAGTGCTGGTCACCTCTTTATCGATCTGAACCTTGTGGAGATTGCAAATCTTGCTTGGACGCCACTCACGGATCTTGCCGTTAATCGGAGACTTTTGCCTTGGCAGGTTTACACCCAAACGCCCTGCTTAGGATGTGAGAGCCTCTCAAAACCGACCTCTTAGGCCTTGCCCATCCGGGATGAAAAAAGTGGTGGAGGCATAGGCAATGAAATCCTTGACCAACATTTGGATCCCACGTTGTAGGGCATATGAGGAGGTGGTGGGATTGCGAGTAAAGGTGTCATGTACCCATGTGAAGGACCATCATAGGCAAAATCTTTCCTTGGTGGTGAGTACCTTGAATGACGACTGGGCCTTGGAGGAGACCTTGAACGTTTATTGCTTGCTGGCCGAGTTAATCTTGGATCAGCCGTTTCCCTCAAATATTTGTCCATGAGACGCTCAAAACAATGCTTATCATGTTTAGTCTTCCAGACTTTAGGCTCGTTCACTTTCCACTTGTCTACTTCTGGGCTCTTTGGCTTGAAGAACTTGTGAGGTATATGCTGCTGCCCTTGCTGCTCCCCGGCATCACTAGCCTTGATGGTGATTTTCAATGTCTGCCTGCCATTAGGATCTTGCTAAAGTGCAACAGCTCGCCCAAAACTACCTTTGGGAACCTCAACTCTTGGATCACCAATCACAACATTCTTCCCTTCGGCTGCCTTGGTTTGCTCAGGCCGAAGAAGAACTTTTTTGCCCTCCAAATTCATAGTATTCATTGGAAAAGGAGTCTTATCCACTTGCATCTCAACAAAAGTCAATCGTCCATCATTGATAGCCGATTGTATCTGTCGTCGAAAAACATTACAATCATTAGTAGCATGAGAGAAAGAATTATGATATTTGCAATAAGCACGCCGCTTAATTTCATCGGCTGGAGGTAATGTATGCGACAACTTGATAACTTTTTCTTGCACTAAGGCGTCAAATATGCGATCACATTTAGCAACATCAAAAGTAAACTTAATTTCTTGCTCATGATTCTTATGGATCGGCTTTAAAGCAAAACAGGCATGAGGCTTATTCTTTGATGGCCACGCAAATTCGACAGCATAAATATCAGTTGTCTCAACGTCCGAATCGGAATCACAATCGACCATGTGCATACTAGGACGATCAGGCTTAACCCTATGCTCTCTATGATCTTTAGCACGATTTTCATGCGCCAAAGCTCTTTGTAATAATTGATTGACAGTTATGAACTCATATCCTTCTAGCTTTTCTTTCAAATGAGGTCTCAAGCCGTTAAAAGCCAGATCAGCCATGTCCCTTTCAGAAATCATCACATTAAAGCACCGATTCTTGACATCTCTAAATCTCCTAATAAAATCGGTAACTGGTTCGTCATGTTTTTGCCGAACCGATGTCAGGTGGGACAATTTAAGCTCATTATCACCAGTATAAAAATGGTCATGGAATTTTTGCTCTAACTGCACCCAAGATTGAATAGAATTTGCAGGCAAAGCAATGAACCATGAAAAAGCTGTTCCGGTTAATGATAATGAAAACAAGCGAACTCTTAAAGCCTCGCTGAAATTAGCATCGCCCAATTGAGCCAAATACTGACTAATATGTTCATAAGTCATTTTGTTATTTTCTCCACTGAATTTAACAAAATCAGGCACTTTGAAATTAAGAGGATATCCGACAAGATCAAAATGTGAGGGATACGGCTTTTGATAAGTGCGGTTACTTCCCTTAGGTTCGGCCTTGAATGAATCCTAAACATTTTATTAACATCCTCTCTCAACTTCTCTAAAGCATGATTAAGATTAGCCGATGAGGATGTGCTTTGCACATTAGTATTAATGTTAGGCGCTTCTTGTGCCAAGTTACTAGGATTGACAAGCTGAAAAGTACCAAGTTGGGATGGTCTTGACATTTGCATAGGAGGTGTGTTGTAAGCCAAAGTTGATGCAGGGGTTCAAAGCAGGCAAATTCTTGCCCAACGGACTAAACACGCTAACTATGGGCTCATTAGTAGAGCGAGGACAATCGTCCATTAGCTTGCCTTTGTTTGTCTCCCAAAATTATTCATCGGCGTGCCATATATGGTTTGGCTTGGCATGCTTCTCGCCGATGGATTAATTTGAACTCGTGAAACACTTTCGCAGAGGTGCCCCTAGGGCTTCTTGATTTATCCTATGGTTATTCTTGATTTTATTCACGTGTTCTAGCATTTTCCTATTGTTCTCATTCATCATGAACTGAATTTGCTCAACTGACAGGTTGGAAGATATCGATGGAATCACAGTTGATGCATTGGGTGGAGTAGAGGAAGATTCACTTACGAGAGGGTGTTACCTTAAGATCAATCGGCGGCAATGTGAATACTTCATACGCACAACGCCATGCCGATTCTTCTGCGAAGCATGAAGCGACTCTCCTTTTCAAGGCCTCCTCATGCTCCTTAATGTATTTCTCCACCACCTAGCGATGATCCTCGGAAGATCGTCAAGTAAGCTTCAACGGCGTTATTGAGATCAACATCGGTGAGGAACCTTGGACCCCTTGCCCTTGTTGTTGTTGCGGACATTCCGGCGATTGATCTTGTCCCCGGTAGTCGCCAAAAGTGTGTTCGCACGAACCGTCACCATGTGCCCTTGAGAAGCGGCGCGATCGCGCAGGACCTGTTGTCGAAGGAGGCCGCCGAGGCGCGATCCGCAAGACACCTCGGCAACAAGACTTTGGACCGAAGCGCCGTGCTCCGGGAAGACCCAGAGAGAGCAGCGCAATGGTGCGCCGGATGGCTTTGACAGGTCTAGAACTTGCAAACCATCCAGGAAGCGAAGAACGATTGAAGAAGATAAAGTTTTGAAGAATAGATGATGTAGTAGATTGATTATGTCTGTATATGTTTCATCGGCCGCTACCCTTGACAACATATAGGGCGGCTGGTCTTTCCGTAGAGATACATGACTCTAATTTGTATTACAAATCAAAATAGATTTCCTAACTTACCCAGCCCACAAGACCCTATCAGACTCGTAACTGATTTGGCCGAACAAGATTAGGAATATTTAAATTTCTTAGGCCAACAACATATGCGTGTATCATGATTTTCCAGACCTTCTATACTTGACTTCTAATCCGTGAGCGATACGCGTCTTCTTTTCCTTGCATGCAAACTTCTTCTCCTGACTTCCCTTAATTTCCTTACGTGAGCCTTAATTAGCATATTCTGGTGAACCCTTCTGGCGCCATCTTCATATTCGCATGCTCCTCACATACATATATGTTGAAACTGTCAATCCTTGCTTCACCGTCTAAAATTCTTTTGAAATGTAAACCAACCAATTCGGCTGAATTAATTACTAATCATTGCTTCAACAGCCGAATTAACTGCTAAACATTCATAACAATACCAAACATCTTCTCCAGCCTAAATTACTCTAAAGGTGCTGATTTTAGGTACTAACAGAAGGCACGGGCATGCCACGAGGACCGAGGAGGACGAGGTCCAAGGCAAATAGGGACTCGGTTGCGCAATGGACATTTGGGGTACCATATCTACACGACTTCAATTTCTAAAGTAGCATATTACGAGCAATCCATATATACTACTAGTCGTGGAGAAGAAGTACAGAGGAAAGGAGTGCCTGCCGCCACATGTTCCATTTTGCACAATAGAAACTACAATTCAAAATCGTAGCTAGCTGCCTTCTGGCCTACCCAGTCTGCAGACATGGACGAGCCACATCTTTTTTGACGTCCGTAGCCTAGTTATAAAGTACATTATCCTGTTAGCCAAAATCAAAGTTTAAAATCTCATCGAAATTTCACGGGATATCACTTTCTAGATATAGGCAATTTTTGAAATGCCAACCGAAGTAAAAAATTCAAAAACATTTAAATTACTATAGTAACCTCGAAAATCTCACGAGATCTCATGTTTTTTGATCGATTTTTGACTTTTTTGACCCAATTTGGTCCAATAACCCTTAATAAAGTCATCTCCTATGAAAATTTATTGAAAAACTGAATTTTTGAAACATCTTTTAAAAACTGTGGAAATACTGTCAGATTTTTATAAAATTATGTGTGCTTTATCATGATGTGAAAAAAATTTATGGTACCATTCTAAGAATTGTAGAATCATATAGAAAAATTTTCAAAATAATTTAACTTCATTTGTTATCTTTAAAGAATAAAAAACAGAATGAACATAATTGGGACAGTAAACTTTTCAGAATTTTATAAATTTTCTTGAGTGCGATCATGGTCCCAAATTTTTATGAAAGCTTAAGAATTGCCTCAGTAACTTTCTCTAAAATGTTTAAAAAATTTTAACTTTTTTGCTTGCTCAATCAAATATATGCATACATAGAACTTCATTTGTTATATTTCAAAAATCAAAAACAGAAAGAACATAAATGGTAGAATGCAATTGTAAGAATTTTATAAATTCATTGGAGTGTGATCATGATTCAAACTTTTTATGAGATCTTAAGAATATCCTTAGAATCCCTTCTGGAAATTGTTTTAAAATTTTAAACTTTTTTATTGCTAAAGCAAATCTATGTATTGATCATCAAGTTTTTATCAGAATGTAGCATTGTTAGAATTTTTGGAACTTCTTGAAGCTTGATCATCATATTAAAATTTTATATAAAAATTAATGATGCATCAAAACCATCCACAAAAATTTTCAAAATTTTCTAATGTGGTTTGTACTATTTTTCATTTGGTTGATGTTTCTTAGTTAGGCTTTTATCCAGACAGTAGCACTGTCTGAATTTTTAAAACTTCATGAAGCTTGATCACTATATAAAAATTTTATGGGAATATTAATGATATATCATAACCATGCACAAAAATTTTTAAAATTTTCTAATATGGTTTTTTTATTTTTCATTTAGTTCAAACATGCCGGTCAGAGTTTTATCAAGACAGTAGCAATGTTTGAATTTTTAAAAATTTCAGATTTGATAATCATCTAAAATTTTCATGGGAACATCAATGATGTGTTAGAAACCTTCACAAAAAATTCAAAATTTTTCAACATTGTTTGAGCTATTTTCGCTGGTTGTAATTTGGTTGAGATCTCAGCAAATCTCGCCGAGATCTCGGTAAAATCGGCCAATATCTCGGTTTTCTTGGTAAAAAAATCTGGATTTGATTTTTTTTTGTATTTTGTCTGGGATTTATGCAAAATTCGAAGATCTCAGTAGGATTTCGCTTTCCAACCAGCTATGAGATATCGAGCGAAATCAAGATTTCAAACCCTGATCAAAATCTGTCTATAACGTGCATTACTCTAAATATATAAAAATAAAACCCTAGCTCTCGGCTGCCTCAGCCCTCAGGGCGATGGTTCCTCCAGTCCCACTGCTCGATGCCATCCCGATCGACGTGCTCGTCCAGATCCTACGCCTTCTCAGCCCCGCCGGCACCACGTGCTCCAGCGCTGTGTGCCAAACCTGGCGCCTGCTCACATCATAATCAGCCAGCGGCAATCTCCTCCTAATCAGCCATCCTCGTCGCCATAGGATCTACGCATCCCTTGCCCTCCTGCCTTTGGATCCCGAATGTTCTCAATGCCTCCAGGTCCCCTTCCCATTGGCCACATCCAGCTCGACCTCTGCGTCACCGCCATCTCCGCTGTTTATCCCCACGCGCTCGCCCTTGCCCTTCCACTCCCGCCCCCTGCCATCTCTCCCTACGCCCATGGGTGGAGCTGGACCTCAGGCCGCTAGGGGCCCAGGCCTGAGGCCCAACTCAAAACCAGCAGAGAAGTGCACTTAGACAAAAATATGGCTTGAAACCTGGCCAAATTTCTGGAGGGCCGCACAGTGTTATGGAAGGCCTATTAAATCAATTTGCAATAGGCTGAAAGCAAAAGAAGGCCGGATTAGAGGAAACTTGATGAGGAAGCGTGTCGATTTCTCAGCTCATACTGTCATTACAGCGGATCTCAATATTAACATTGATGAATTGGAAGTGCTAGGAGTATTGCTTTGAATCTGATATACCTAGAAACCGCTACTCCATATAACGTTGAGAGGTAAAACAGTTCGCTGTTATTACTGCATGGTATGTAATCACCGTTCTTTTATTGATCGGTTATATTTAAATCCAATAATGAATGATCTCAAGTAGAAAGAACTAGATATGGATCTCACCCTCCCACTGGTAAGACAGGTGCAAAGTACATTATCAGGGAAGATGGTTAGAGGCTTGATCTTTGTTAAGTGAAGAAAAGTAGTGATCAGCATCTGGAGCCGGGTTATAAGGTTTAGTATCAACTTTGTTATAGAAGCTGTTGTTTTAATGGTCACATCACACCATTGCCTTTTGTTTTGGTTCACCCATTTCTTGCTTGATTTTCTCAGGTGGAAAGGCACCTCAATGATGGAGATTTTGTTCTTTTCAATCGGCAACCTAGTCTTCACAAAAATATCTATTATATGCTATCACATTAAAATTATGCTCTACTCAACTTTCTACTTAAACTTATTCGTCACTTCACCATACAATGGAGATTTTGACAAGGATGAAATGAATATGCATGTGCCTCAGTCATTTCTCATTTGAGAGCAGAGCTGAAGTTCTTGAGTTGATGACGGTGCCAAAATATATTGTCTCCCCTCAATCAAATAGTCCTGTTATGGGCATTGTCTAGGACACACTTCTTGGATATCGCAAAATCATTAAAATGGAAACTCTTGTTGAAAAGGTTTATAAGATTCTACTTCACACCTTCATTAGTATTTTTTGTATAGTTTGGTATCTCATTATGATTTTTCAAAGTATGAAGTCTCGTAAGCAACAATTATCGCATGGTTTTCGTGCTAGTGGTATGTTACATTCTTCTTATGCAATTTGTCTTAATAGTTACCTTCATAGTTTTGTGTATCTAATTTGCATGTGCAAATTCATCTTTTAAAGGTTCGGATTCTTATTCTTTTGTTTATAAAAATATGATAGTCTCAAATATACCAAACCTTCGCTAATTAATTATTAACTTTTGTACCACTCCACTATGCTATATTGTATTGATACATTTTATCTATTTTATTGAAATATTAAGTATGGAATTCAAATTTATTTTTAATTGATACATTTTATCTATTTTATTGAAATATTAAGTATGGAATTCAAATTTATTTTTAATTGTATATTTGTGATGTATTTTTATTATATCTTAATATATGTAGTTTTTGACGGTAGTAATAGTCGCTTTTTTTTCGGAGGCTTACGCAACTCCTGGCTCCGCCGCTGCCTACGCCGCTCCTGCGTTAAGCCACGGTAGGCTTCACACTCCTGATTCTGGGTTCTTCGTTTCCTTAAGCCTTGATCTCAAGGCCGCAGCTGCGAGCTTGTGATGTGGTTCTAACAGGGTATAATGCTTTGTGTGGCTTTTGTGTTGTGCGTTTAGGTTCTGGGATGGAGACCAATGCAGAGGCGAAGAGGTCACAGGAGAGCGGCGACGCGGCGGCGGCAGGAGTTGGCTAGCAGGCGAGGATCTCCACCGTCATCTCTGGATGGTTCTCCGAGATTAGCCCCATGTGGCCTGGTAATTCGCTGCAATCTAGGACCTTTCTCAGTTTTACCATCTTCCTCTGCTATGAGCTTCTCATTAGGGGGACAACTAAATTTGTATACCAATTTAACAGACTAGTTTTGTTGTTGTGTTGTGTTGAGGTATGCTTGTTTAGAGACATAATTTTCGTGTGTTTTAGCTGTTCCCTTTGTTCATGAATGCTTTTGTGTCAACGGTAGGTGAGGTGCACTCGTTGAAGGTGGAAAAGGTGCTCAGTTCTTCATCAATGAATCTGTCATGACAGTGGGGCCTAGATGTTAGTGAGGGCAAGAAGACACTTAAAAGGCCACCAAGGGGATGCAAGGAATGAAAAAAAATGAATCGATGTTTCCTTCCTCGGACTCTTCTTCTTCCTTTCTTGCTTTTTCCTTGGAGAACCTCGTGGAGTTCATCGCAGTGCTGATCTCACGTCGAAGCGATCCACGAGGCCAAGGGATATGACAATTGGTATCGAGCCTCGCTCTTCGCACCCTCGATGCCGTCTCAGGAGGAGCTCTCTGTGACAGCGGAGTCCGTGACGTGAGGCTTTGTCTCTGAACTCCTTCTTTGGCGCCGACCCTCCCACTTCGCGCCTCGGTTTGACCCCACTCATGCCGCGATTGTCGGGGCCACGCCGCTGTTGCTCGCTCCTCCTCGGCGTCGGTCGCCATGCATCGTGCTATCCACCTCCGACCTCTCCATCGATTCCCCACATCATTCAAGGTTGAAGAGATTGATCCCGACATCGAGCTCGAGGTCGACCGATCAAGCTCCTCGCCGATTTCTCTTCCCGGAGGAGCGGCGGAGGCGATCGGGAGCCTTGATCTGGAGTTGGAGCTCTTCGCGGTGGCTCCATACCGCCCACGGTCGAGGGTTCCATGGGCGTGCTCCACGGAGCCGGCGCCGATGTGTTCTTCTCCAACTTGTTGGGTTCTTCTAGAGTCCGATGTGGTCTACATCACAAGACTGGAGCTGGTCCATTGAAGCTCACTACTGGGGATGCTGATAATAGGACATCTGCTCAGAAGGAAAGGAAGGGCAGGCAACCATCACGGGAACGGATCAAGATTGAGAAGATCAGGCCTTCACCACCTGTGGATTCATCTAATGTTGATGCTATTGCCAGTGAACCTGAAGCTTCTTCAATTGATGCTAATGGAGCGAATGATAAGGGTACAGAGGACAAAGGAGAGAAGGCTGCTATTGATCTTAAGAATGATAGAGATGTGGATGTTGTTGATACTTCTTTTGAAGTCCAATTGATGGAGAAAAGCTCTGAGGATGGTGTTGCGAGTTCGAAATTTCGAGAGTACCTTTGAAAGCTTTGTTCCTTGAGTTGGATGAAAGAAGTGAGCCAAGCGGCAATAACCGGACTCTTGAGATTGGCCCGGCGGTTCATTTTCACGAGAAAGACACAGGTGTGGCTGTTATCCAGAGGAAAATATCTCGACATACCCGATATACAAGGTTACGCAAATCCCAACAATCAAAGAAAGATAATTTGTCGATTCACCGAAAGCCGAAATTCAATGAGAACACAAGTCGATTAGGTTTACGTGAAAGATCAAGACCAACTTGAGGAGGCTCGGGATTGTTAAGCATCTTTGTAACAAGCGGCCAATCAAAAGAAGCTAGGTTATCTCGGGTTTATGTTGGACTTTCGTCTCGGCTCCAAGAATATAAATCGAGAATGCATAGCTAGAGGAACTTCTTGTTCATGAGAGAGAAATGTAGTTCATTGAAGCTTGCGTAAAGCAACTTCTGACAAGAACTATTGGTGTCGAGTAGAAGGTTCACGAGCTGAATCTAACATGGTTGATGCTTTGGTGCAAAAATGCGAGATTGAGTCTCTAGCTAAATCATTGGACTCTTGGAAGAAAGCGGCAGACGGAAGAAAAGCTTACATGTTCTGAGGAAGATATGGATGGCCTCAAGAGGAACCGTGAACTTCTTTGAAACCGGGGTTATCCGGGCTTCTGAGAGGAACTTGCTCTTGAGAGCGCAAAAGGTGAAGAGGCGTGTGCACATAATGCTACAAAGATGGCAGCTGTTGAGAGAGAAGTAGAATTAGAGCACCATATTGGTCAAACTTTGATGGTTAAACTTGAAGATGAATTGGGTGGCCCATTATCTTCAGTCTCCAGGATGCATGTGATTAAAGCAAGTTCAGTTGCAGAGATTGCCTTGTTGGTCATATCGCCGGCTTGTATGGAGCATGCTGATAAAGAATTTGAAGAGGATGATGACAAGTCAACAATACTTGCAATTTGGGTTTATGTGCAATGGGACCCCGGAATTCTGGGAATTATTCTATGCTATTGCTTGAGGACAAGCAATGTTTCCAGGAGGCGGTAATGTCATAACAGTGGGGCCCAGATGTTAGTGAGGGCAAGAAGACACTTAAAAGGCCACCAACGGGGACTGTGCAAGGGGAATGAAAAAAAATGAATCAGTGTTTCCTTCCTCCAGACTCTTCTTCTTCCTTTCTTGCTTTTTCCTTCGGAGAACCTCGCTGGAGTTCATCGCAGGTGCTGATCTCACGTCCAGGAGCGATCCTGAGGCCAAGGGATATGACACTGGCTGGCATAACGCATATGTTAGTGATGTGTGGCGCTGGCTATATAAGTTTGCATGCTGCTCTTTGGCTGCTGAAAGGTTCCTTCTGAGTCACCATAGTGGTACTTCTTCATGACTTCGCATTGTTGTTTCTTGCTCAAATTCAGCATTGTTGAAATGAAGTTTATATAATGCTTACAAATTTGTGGTATCTCTAGGACAATCTCTCAAGTGGAAATGTTGGGGCAATCAAGGTTCCTCAGAACTTGTTTCCAGAGCATGGGCAATTGAAATTCATATATGCCGATCTAGGCGATCCAAAAGCTGTATTCAGATTTCTTGTCTTTGGGAATAATTGAATATTGCTATTGATATATCTTTCATTCAAAATTTAAAATGCGACAAATCTGATGAAGAAATTATTTTCAATATTATGTTCCTTAACATATCCTCAGATTAATAGAATATTTGCAGAAAATGCATTTGATACTGTCATGGACATAATGTGCTTTTTCCCTCACCTTTTAATTTGTATATTCTCCTTCATCCTATTCTTCTTCTTTTAAGTATTACCTCTATCAAGGCTGTCTACATACTGAACCAAGTTTGTGCATTGGAGAATGAGATGGTTCTTAGGTTAAAGAAACAAGGCCTCGATGTTACCCCTAAAATTCTCGTTGTAAGTGCATTATCCTTTAACCCTTCTCTCGATTTTGCCACTTGTTAGAATGTTAAGCTTTCTCAGTACATGCTCCTGTTTCTTTGTTTTGCTGAGCCATTGAGCCATTCTACTACTTTTCACGCACACTTGCAATATCAGCAATGGCCAATTAAATTGCTCGCTTTAAGGCCCTGTTTGGAAGCAGTGTATTTCAAAACTATGGTTTTGATATACTATGATTTGCAATTGTTTTGTCATGAATACCATGGTTTTATCAAACTACTTTAAAACCATGGTATTTCTTAGAACTACCAACTGTTTGGATGCAACATCACAAACCATGGTATTTGAGAGGAAATAGACAAGAAGCTAGTCAAAACCATGAAAACTTTGGGTTGGAGTGGAGTTTCAAATACTCCAAAAATACCATGGTATCTACCAAACCATGGTTTTTAATACATAGCTTTTGACATGATAACCAAACACCTCATGGTATAAAATACCATGGTATTCTTAGAAACCATGGTATTGCCTAGAAACTATGAAAATACATTGCTTCCAAACAGGGCCTAAGTAACACCTTGAAGCATGTTGTAAATATTTTTTTTAGATAATGGAACTACCTCTGGCCTCTGCAACCACATACAACCCAGTTTTGTTACAAAGTTGTCAGCTATCAAGTTGGACTAAAAAAGAAATAAAGAAACCTTACATAAATCATAACAAATTTTAAGAATAACAAAGTCTATTATTATTCTTCCATCCATTCTTAGCAAAAAGCTCCATTGCAACAACTTCCAATCGGGAGCACACGGACCGAATATTCACCCTTTCATCTCACGCTGCAACAGCGCCCAAAACCTCATCCAATAAGTGCCCCTGAAGACAACATGCATAAAAGAAACATATTGTTTCGTTTGAAAGACAATATCATTGCGACAACACCAAATGGCCTAGCAGATAGCAGCCACACCCATAAATATCAATTGTTTCTTATTTTTCCTTAGACCCGATAGCCATACTCCTAGCATATGATTCATAGATATAGGTGGTCTCAACCCAATAGCTATCTGTATTATTCTCCAGATACACCTAGCATGTTGACAATCAAAGAAAAGATGATTGATTGTTTCATTGCGATCACAGAAACAACACTTCTGATTGCCCACCCAATTTCGCTTAGCCAAGTTATCCTTCGTCAAAATAACTCCACGTTGAAGATACCACAAAAAAAATTTAACTTTTAGAGGAATCTTCAACTTCCAAATGAACTTATGGGAAAAAGGAGTACCCTGATTCATCATATATTGATACATAAAACGCACTGAAAATTGACCACTCTGCTGCAAATCCCATATAAAACTATCCTTCTCATTTGATAACTGAATATGAGCTATTTTAGCTACTAGACTCAGCCAATTATTTAATTTATTCCCCAGTAAATTTCTACAAAAAGAAATATTTAAAGGCACACTGCTCAAGACCTTTTGTACTGTTATATGAGGATTAGTAACTATATTATACAGATTTGGAAATTGCACTTTAAGGGGAGTAATGCCTACCTAAACATCTTCCCAAAATCTAGTTTGGGAGCCATCTTTTATTCTGAATTTCCCACAACCTAGAAACTGGTCCTTGAGCCTCAATAAACCATTCCAAAAATGAGAATCACTAGGTTTAATCTGGACCTATGACAAGGTCTTGGAATACAAATATTTATTACTGAGCAAAGTCTACCAATTCCCTTTTTCATTGAGTAGTTGAAAAAGCCACTTGCTCAAAAGGCATGTATTCTTAATCCCTAGATTAGTTATTCCTAATCCTCCCTGATCTTTAGGATGGCAAAGAATATCCCATTTAGCTAAATGATATTTTTTCTTATTATGAATTCCTTGCCAAAAAAAACCTTGACCTATAATAGTCAAGTTTTTTTAAAACTTCCTTTGGAACCTCAAAAAAGGACATCATGAACATAGGAAGACTACTAAGTACTGAATTCAGTAAGACCAAGCGTCCCCTATAGGACAAATGTTTGGCCTTCCAAGTACTTAATTTCTTCTTAAAGCGTTCTTCCATAGCACTCCAATCAATATTTCGGAGTTTTCGGTAATGCATCGGTATTCCTAAATATCGAAACAAAATGCACTGACAACACAACCGAATAACGCCGTATATTCATCCTCAAATTGCTTTGCATCTCCAAAACAAAATATCTCACTCTAATGAAAATTTATCTTTAGACCAGATAATTGTTCAAATACACAAAGCAATAACTTCATATTCGTTTCTTGTGCCAAATCATGATCCATAAACAAAATGGTATCATCTCGCATAATGCAAAATAGACAAGCCATCGAGGCACAAGGTGAGAATGACCCACGTTATTTGGCCATCTACTTTTGCTCTCGTAACAAAATAGCTAACATATCGGCAACGATATTGAAGAGAATAGGTGAAATAGGATCGCCTTGTCGAAGACCTTTTTTCGTTTGAAATAGTGACCAATGTCATCATTAATTTTGATGCCCACACTGCCACCAGAAACAAAATTTTCAATCCATTTGCACCACTTCGGACAAAAACCTTTCATACGTAAGGTTTGTTGAAGAAAAGACTAATTCACTTTATCATAGGTCTTTTCAAAATCAATCTTGAGAATAACCCCATTAAGTTTCTTTACATGTAATTCATGAATAGTCTCATGTAAAATCACTACTCCCTCCATTATATTACGGCCCGGCATAAATACTGTTTGTGATGAACATACGACATTCCCAGCTACTCCACAAAGTCTATTAGTGGCAACCTTGGTAAAAATTTTAAAGCTGACATTGAGTAGACAAATAGGTCTATATTGTTGGATCTTTGTAGCCTCTTTAACCTTTGGAAGAAGGGTAATTACACCAAAGTTTAGACTGAATAACGGTAATCGATTATCAAAAAAATCATTGAAAAGAGCCATCATATCCCCTTTTATTAATTCCCATAAAACTTGAAAAAATTCAGCCAGGAATCCATCAAGACCAGGAGATTTGTTATGTTCCATCTGGAAAAGCGCTTCCGTACTTCTTTCTTAGAGAAAGGAGAGGTAAGAAAACTATTCTCCTCCATAGTCACTTGTGGAATGTCATCTATCCGGTCCTCCACCATACCAAAATTATTCTGTTGCGGCGGACCAAAGAGCCCTTTATAATAATTAGTGATATATGCTTTCAATTTAGCATCACCAACTATAACTCCCTCTTATTGCTCTAACTTGAAAATTCGTTGTTTTTTATATTTACCATTAGCAACCAAGTGGAAGAATTGAGTATTATCATCCCCTTCCAAAAGGTATTTAACTTTAGCCTTTTCATACCACTTTATCTCCTCTTCCCTCAACAAATGAACTAAACGTTCCTGGAGATAATGTTTCATATTAATATCTTGTTTTGAAAGAGCAGTAATTTATGCCTTTTTATCAAGTGAATCAATCAGATTAATAAGTTTCTTTTTCTCTTTTTTATTATGGCCAGCTACATGTTTGGCCCATCCTCGCAAATATTGCCTTAATGTTCTTATTTTATTCTGCCATCTTTCCATCGCTGATTGACCCCTGGTTTCTGATTGCCATATATTAGCAACCAATTCATAAAAACCATCTCTAAGAAACCAACCCCTTTCAAATTTGAAAAGCGGGTGATGACAACTATGAGAAGATGCACCAGTATTCAACAGTAACGGTGTATGATCTGATTGGCTTCTATCTCTAGCCTCCAATGTCGAAATGGGGTATTTTTGTTCCCACTCTGTACTTACTAAAACCCTGTCCAATCTCTCAAAAGTAGGATCATCACCACTACTAGCCCTACATATAATGGCGACCAGACAATTCAATCTTTTTAAGATCAAATGCTTGAATAAACATATTAAATAAATCTGGCCACTTGGTCTCAAAATTGTCTTTATTTTTATCCTCAGGCCTGTGCATAATATTAAAATCACCACCAATAATGTATGGTAATGATTCTTTGCTGCATATTTGTGAGGAGCCGCCCAGACCGTCCTCGGGTTATTCAAATGCCCGGTCGCCCTCATCGGATTTGGAGGCTAGCAACGGATCACCAATGGTGCTCACAGAGCTAGCACCCAAGCCCAATTAGGACAACAACGATCCCATTCTCATTCCTCACTAGTGGGGTCAAGGGAGCTCAATACACAAAAGAATTGGGGGGGCATAGCAAACCAAATCAGCACATGCTTTCATTTCCTGGTTTCCCCATTCCTGCGCCTCCCTCACCCCTTCACTCCAACCTCCCCCAACCAAAGCCAGCACAAGCAGCGCCTCCAGCTCTTCCCAAGGCGCCTCCTCTCCCCCTGCTGCTCCCTGGTGGTGCCCTCCCCCTGCTGTCCTCAAGCTGCTGCCACTCCCTCCAGCAACCTCCAAGCAGCAGCCCCTCCATTCCCCTTCCACTCCCTTGAAGGTAAGACCTCTCCCCTAGGGTTTGTTTGGTGTTTTCTGGTTTTGGGGGCAGCCATGGTGGATTTGAGGGCTATGGTGAGTAGAGATTTGGGTTTTGGATGGGGAATAACCAATCTAGGGTTTGGAGTAAAGTTCTGAATTTTCGAGCAGATTTCGTAGCTACTGTTTCAGGTTGATTCGAATGCCCACCAAAACCGTCCTCGGGTTATTCGAATGCCCGGTCGCCCTCATCGGATTTGGAGGCTAGCAATGGATCACCGATGGTGCTCACAATGCTAACACCCAAGCCCAATTAGGACAACAACGAACCCATTCGAATAGCTCGACAACAATCCCGGTATTCCCCCGGTATGCAACCCCAAACTCACCCAGGATCGCCTCGCATACCGGTTTCCATTGCCATATCAATTCAATTCGCATAAAGGGGGCAACGAACCCAAAACTTTACTACCAGACACGCAACACGGAAGCACAACAACAACTAAAAACCAAAGCACAAAGACAAACCAAACAACCAGACGAGGCAAGAACTAGCCTAGACTCAGGAAATCTACAAAATTTCGGCATGATGCCCCTAGAAGTACGGACATCCACTCAGCAGGCATAAGGAACAAATAACTAAACAAATATATATCACAACCAACCACAAGCATAAACAACGACATAGATAGATACAACATCACATACAGGAGTTAAGCATGGCGATACCACGAGGTCCAACAACAGAATTAGACAAGTACTTTAAACAAAGCCATAACAAGTTTTAAAGCTAACTAAACAACAAAATGAAAGAACCACCACCAAATTCAACCCAAAATAAGACATCTCCGAAGTGTCCTGCCTTGAACACTTAGGGCATTTATCGCTGAGCTAGCTTTTACTCGGTGCCCTTGAGCCAGAAGCGAGGCGATAGAACTCACACCCATCGGGGTCCTCACCTGAAAAACCACAAAGCAGAAGCATGAGTACAGAAGGTACTCGCAAGACTTACCTGTGGTCCATATATGACTGACTTGAAGGAATATGCATTTGGATGTAGCAAGGTATAAGCTTAAGGTAAAAGTGCAGAAAAGCTTACTTTGTTGCATAATCAAATTCAACTACACAAATTTCAAATTCATAGCAGTTATGGACAGCACCTATTACTAAAGTGAGAGCTGAATTTAAACATTTAAGAGAGCAAATAAAATCATGAACAAGCATCAACATCAAGTATTCCAACTATTTTCAATTTAAGTTATTACTACGTTGAAGTGTCGGATGATACAAGCGTGCTCATATCCGAGAGTGCGGCAATTCGAATCGCTTATTCACCCTGCAGGGGATCATCAATCGCACGACATGTGCCACAAGGAACCTCATGTCAACCCTCCTCCCATCCATATCTACTCGTTGAACCATCCTCATGCGGCCCGAGCACCTAGCAACCTACCTCGAGCGACTCAAGCCTCGCTTAGCCCTCAAGAGTAGACCTAGGCCTCGCCCTCAACCACGTCCAATCGCATGAGGGCATGACCCATCCAGTAGTATGCCATGAAAGGGTGGCTTACCATACCATTATATCGGGCATCACGATCAACAAGGGTGCTTTCGATCAACATGGCAAACAACGGATCGGTCCTTAACCAACACAGGCGAGACTACAACATTTGAGTCTCCACACTCAAATGATCCAACCCTCTCGCCCGGTCTCAATTTTACATTTCAGAACATAACCATATCCATTGCAACCCAATAGTGTAAAGTAAATAAACTCAAGTGATGGAACCTTCCACCACTTGGCCCATACCCGACATCTAAGCAAACTAAGCATGGACACAATATAAATACCCATATACTAGTTCCAAGGAAGGTATTCAACAATTATCAATGAGTGTAGGTGCAACAAGCAGGTTCTAACCCTATCCCACATTTCAATTCCTAATGCATAACCTAACCATCCAATAAGCAAATTATTCGCTAAAATACAATTATGAATAAGGTTGAACATGCTTAGGTGCTTGCCTTGAGCTTCTGCTGGATTTTCAGAAACAGCTGGCTCTCCGGTAAAGGTAACCCCCTCAGTCACCGCCGCATCACCCTCCGTGTTTTCGTTCTCTACACGATCACAATGCATGTAAATGAGATGCATGCGATGCATATGAAATGAAATACAAAATGCAACCCCCCCAAGGTAGTTTTCAAAAGTGCAAGCATTCAATTCAATTAAGGAATGAAAGTGAAATGGTTAAACCTCACTTCTAATCTATAGCCAAAATCTGAAAATAACACGCATACACCTCTAAACAGGCATAACTTTTGAATGCTTAATCGAAAAACTGATTTCTTGGACTCTAAAAAACCACAAAAGGGTGATCCAACTCTACCATGCATCATAACAATCAGAAAATAATTTTAAAGTTTGCAATTAAACTCTGAACATTCAGCCCCAAAGTCTGAAATTTTCAGCACAAACTGATTTCAGGACAGTATTGATACAAACGGCCATAACTTTCTGATCACTTAACCAAATTGAGTAAACTCAAATCCTAGACAACCACAAGACATAAATATACCACTTAGCTTTGGCCAATCACCTAGATTCTACCCAGAGAATTCCCAGTTTGGCCAGGAGCAGAGAGCAGTTTTCAGTGTTCAGAATTTTCAAAGTTTCAGACAGCATGCACAAATTTCATCATATAAATTGTTATACTTCATGGAATTGAGTAAAGGATGACATTTTTACAATCTACACAAAATTTCCTAAAACTTCTC
Organism: Guadua angustifolia; assembly: GCA_036346375.1. NCBI lineage: Eukaryota > Viridiplantae > Streptophyta > Magnoliopsida > Poales > Poaceae > Guadua > Guadua angustifolia. Next base: position 14,624,025 of record CM070519.1, on the reverse strand, counting down.
AGGCAAAATTAATTTCTAATTTGGCCTCTAACTAATTTTAATTCGCAGCTCAAGTTTCAGCCCCACATTTTCAGCATTTTCAGAGCAGCACGCACTAAAATCGATGTAACTTTCAGCTGGATTAACTAAATTGAGTGATTCCAGTTGGAGATGAAATATAATTCCATCACCCACAACTTTCTCTACAGTCAACCTAGCAGAAAATGCTCGTAACTTGCTCGAATCAGTCAATAACAGGAGCTACGAAATCTGCTCGAAAATCTGAATTTTTCCCCAAACCCTAGAATGGTTGTTCCCCACTCAAATCTCAAATCCCTACTCACCATAGCCCCCAAAATCACCATTGCTGCCCGCAAAACTAGAAAACACCAACCCTTTAACCCTAGGGAGCCTTACCTCATGGAAGTGAAGGAGGAAGAGGAGGAGGGGGCTGTTGCTTGTGGGGGTGCTGGAGCTGGCTTGGGGAGGAGCTTTAGGAGGGAGAGCTGGCTGCTGCTTGGAGGAGCTGCGCCGGTTGCAGGAGGAGCTGAGGAAGGGGCGGCCAGGGAGGAAACGCTGGAGGAAGTGGCTGCTTCGGTTTGCTTGGGGGAGAGGAGAGACCAGGAGAAAAGAGGAGTGCTGCTTGCTTGGGGAGAAAACCAGGAAAAGGATGCTGCTGGTTCGGTTTGGGTTTGGGGCTGCCCCAATTTGCTTTGTCTCTTGAGCTCACTTAACCCCTTAGAAAGTAAAGTTAGAGTGGCTAAGTCCCAGAATTTCAGCATGGGATTCAGTTTTGGGACTATGATTGAGATTAGCACTTGATGTTGGATTGGGCTCAAAACTCAACCATTGCATAGAGAAAAGTTTCTAGTTTTCATTTTACTAATATGCACACTCTAGATCATTATAGGTCTTAAGTTACAAGGCTCCAAACTTTGATGAAAACCATACTCGCAACCTGAAATTTCTAGCTCTTAATTTTTTTTGCTAAGCTTGGAAATTCTTAAATGGCAATTTGGGATAGATTCTGAAATTAGCAGTTGATCTCAAATGCGGCCAAAACTTGGTTGGTGCTAATGTTAGCCGTATGAGCCGAATTTGAATTTGGGACCATGACAATATTTGAGCCATCTCCTTTAAAAAAGCTTCTTTGTGATATTGTTGAGCAGGACCACAAACTGCATACAACACCCATTTAAAATCGTCATTTTTATTTCTAAGTTTAAACTTGACATAATAGTCACCCTCATCAATAGCACCAATGTCGAATTTAGTCAGATCAACTCCTAAAAGAATTCCACCTGACCGCCCATGAGGTGCCATGCAATGCCAAACATAATCCCGACCAGCGCACAACTTCCTCAAAGGCACATTGGGAACTTATCTCGACCAATTTTCATGAGAGCAATAAAATCAATTTGCTCCTCCTTTACCATATCCTCCAAATAGACATGTTTAGCCAAGTCTTCAAGACCTTTGCTATTCCAAAAGATACCTTTCATTTGAGACTTAATTTGGAAGGAGTTGTGTATTTTTTATGATTAAAACCCACTTTTTTCTTTTTCCCTAAATTATTTTTCTTTCTACGAGGAATCGCATTTAGCTCACAACAAATGTGATCATATCCCTCGTCATACACCCGCTCATCACAATCTCCAATAATGTGAGTGAGCGTTGGTCCTAACTCATCTTCTTCTTCCTCAACCAGGTTAATCTTTGGTGAGGGAGATTTAGACTTAGTTTTAATATCCTTAGCTGAAACCCTAAGCCTATCTATTTCTATGTTTTTGAGTGAGCTAATAGAAGAAGTAATAGCACTATCATCTCTACCCAACGAAACCCCTAAGTTGGTAATTCTAGATGCTATAATAGAATCTGAAATGGAGGTAAAAGATAAAGCACCTGGTTTTGATGGAATATCTAGATTCTTCTTAGCCGCTAAATATTTCGCCTTTGCCATCAAATCTCCATCTCCCAGCGCCACATTTCGCTTACTAGATCTCCTCTCCCCTGAAAATTTAGCAGACAACATGGGTGGACCCTTATCAATCGCGACCACCACATTCATCTCCTGGAGAGCCTCTGTCAAAGCCACATTAGACATATTGGCATGAATACCATTTTGCTTAGCTAAAGATTGTAACATGTGACGTGGAAGACCATGATAATCCATGAAGGATGAAACTCTATTCTGCAGAAGCACCAGATCACCCCTTTCTTCATTCAAAGAAGCATCAAGATCACTCCCCATTTCTTTTAAAGGCTCATCAACCATATTCTGAACTTGAGAATCTTCAGGCATAAAGACCCCATTAACATCCAGCATCAAACTTTCTTTTTGTGCCTCCTCATCCGGAAGCATCCCATTAACCTTCTCCTCTGGACGCATCCCATTATGTTGTTTCATTAACTCAAGCTTTCTATTTCTTCAATTTGTAGTGCATGAGAAATCAATTTTGCTTCCTCTTTTATCTGCAAGCCTTTTAGCGCTACAAGAGCCTCAGCTATTTGGATGGTTCACATACTATGCCCTTTTTTCAATGTACCCGCTTGTCTGCCGTGCTCAGCTTCTTCTACAATATATAGTTGTTATTGGCCTCTTCTTTCTGGAAAGGGGGTAAACATTCCATCTGGAACAAAAGCAGTTCTGAGTCTGCCATTGTTATGCTCACTCTTACTTCTCATTGTGCGCCTGCAAATTGAGCATCCGAAGAGGTATCCTTTCCTCTTTGATGCATTTATAATGTCCATTTGCTTCTCACAGTTTGTTATTTTGACCCTGTACACCAATTATAAGCAATGGATGTTGGACTTCCATTCTAGATCAATTGGCGGGAGGAAAGATTTGTGATTGAAAATTTTGACAGCTAATTTTACAGACGATAGTCACTATACCATTGTAACCTTGAGTGTGTTCCTTTGTAGTGAAATTGATTCATGCTTAATGAAATGGATGGAATGTTTCCACGTTGAGCAGATACAGATAAATTGTTATATGATCAGAAATTTATGTGTAGAAATGATCATTTGTATGATCACTAGCTCACCGGAAACCAGAATGCAAGCAATATGGACTTGGAAATAGCTTTTGAACTATGAGGGCATGTACAGCTGCTTCCAAATTGGAAGCGTCTATGATATGTGATATTACGGACGATTCCTAATCAGAACCGTATGTGATGTGTCATTCATATTACTGACACATGGTTAAAAATGGTTTACAAAACCATTGGGCTGACATTTTAGAACCGTCTATGATGATCTTTTGTGTAGTAGTGTCAGTGTCACTATTATCACTGACATAAGTTCCGAGATGACATCTATTTTAGAAGAAGAGACAGAAAGACACAACTTGAACAATTTTTTTGATTAAATTAACTTGATCGATTATTTTAGTTATAACAAAACATGTTATGCATGTATTTTTCCTGAATCGTCTAGGAATCATATTGTTATCTATAAGATTCCTGTATTCCAAATAAGGCCTTAGCAAGAATTTTATAGCAAAAATAGTGCAGTTTCAATATGTTTGCCTATGGGAATCCCCACGTTCTAAACTGGAATTGATTAGAGAAAGGCTTCGTAGGAAAAAAAAAAGGAGTATTGAAATGTGTTTTGGAAAATGCAATTTGCTCCTTCGAAACGGGGTTATTGAAATATGCTGTGGAAAATGGGCTTGTGAATTGTTCAAAATTTAATTTCTAGTATTTCAAGACACCAAATCGCCACCAGTTCAAACGGAAGAGCAAAATGAAAAACGAAGAAAGAAGGGAGAATTGATCATTTGCGCTGTTTTAATTGGTGCAATTGATCATTTGCTCCGTAATGTCTCACTAACATACGGCAAGTAAATGAGGACAAATCATCAATTATTATGCATCTGACTAATCTTACGTCTCGCTCGTGCCTCTTCTTTCCCGTATGTGTGGCAGTTGTGTTTCACGGATTGAAAAACCGCGCAAAAACCGTAGTTTTCGCGTGCACCGTTGCGGTTCAATAATTGAAACCGGCCGGTTTATCGGTGGTATTCAAATTCAAATTCAATTTTTTGGAAAAATTAGAAAAATTTATCCAAAAAATTCCTAAAATTAGTATTACTTGTTTGATGACCTCTGGTGTATTTTTTTTAAAAAACGAATTTTAGACATGTTTTTTCAGCCATTCAAAATCTTGAATATAGGAAAAGCAAAAAAAACGGCTGTGGGCTTTCAGCCCACAGGCCACGCCGCAGTCACCGCTTGTGGGCCATCAGGTGGCCCACCCCGGCCAACCGGCCCACCCTAGGGCCAACAAATCCTAGTGTCCTCCCGACACTCTTGTGAGCTTGTTCCAGAAGCAAACTCACCTCACACTTTCCCCACTCCTCTCCAGTGCCAAGAGAGACACTGCCGCCCAGATCCCGCTGCCATGCTCCATCGAACCACTGGCCAAACATCGATTTTCACTTGGTAAGTACCAAAAAATGCTCAGTTTGTGCGGTTTTTTTAGCTCCTGTTAGTTTTCGAATACATCAACAAAATTCATGAAATACACTCGGTTTTCGCTCAGTTTTGCACGAATTTCACTCGGTTTTGTATCAAAACCGCTCGGTAGTTGAAGCTAAGCTATGTGTTGTTGATGAGTCTTGCAAGAAGTTATTTGATACCCCTTTGTTCACAATTTGCTGGCCAAAGAAGTGAAGAACACCCCTAAACAGCCTTGTGAACCATGTTTACCCATGAATTTACATCATTTTGCTTCATAATGTTATGTTATAGCGGACAACACTTTGGGAGATGAATCATGAACAGAATTTTCAATGCTTTTTGTACCTGCTAGAAGAGCACCAACTTGATGCATGTATGTGTATTTGTAGTACCACTATTAACTTCATAATGATACCCTCACTGTGTTTATGGTGAAAATGATAACTGTTTATTTGTATAATTATATTTAGTAGCAATTTTTGTTGAAGTATAATTAGTAGCAATGGATGACACTGCAAATGGTACTATTTGTGCAAGTATCGATATTTGTATGTAGAGATGTCCAAATGGGTCGGACCGAGGCATGACACTATTGGCTCGGCCCGAGCATTGCATGGCCCAGCCATAAAAGGGTCGTGCCGGCGCGGCCCACTTGCCCGTGCCATGCTTGGGCTAGCACCGTGGCATGGCGGGTCGACACGACATAGCCCTTTTTGGTCCAACACGATTAGAGGTAGGTATGATCCGTTTAGCTTGGCACGGCCCGTTTAGTTTGAAAAATATCTATTTATAGCCATTGGAGGCTTAAAAATTTTAAAAATCTAAAAAAAATTCAAAAAAATCCCAAATTTTTTCCTATAAATAGGTGGCTGCCCCCCCCCCCAAATTTCCACATTAGAAATCTTGAATTCTCTTCTATTCATTCTCTTGTGGAAATTACTTTTGCTCTTGGTGGTAATTTGGTAAAACTCAAAATAGTTTTGCCAAAAATCCAAAATTCAGCCTCCAACTTCTGTCAAGAAATCAAGGTAATAATTGTGATTTATTGTTTCATTTTGTTAGTATTTTAAATCATATTTTAGTACTAATAGCATAAATATTTTTTGTAGTTTGCTTTATAGAGCACTAGGATTTTCCGTTTTTCCCAGCTTCTGATTTCGAGATTTCACCTAAGGAGCTTCTTGCATCCTATAAAGTGCAAGAAGCTGCAGGAGTTGTGCCATCATTAAGCTCTACAAGTGCTACTGCACAGCAAGCACTAGGGTGAAAAGAACAAGACACAGTACATCGGGAGTCTGTGATGAGGACATCCCAACCATGGATACGACTGCTGCCCATTTTCTTTCGGCAACACCTTTGTTCCTAACGACCTTCGGTGTTTTGGCCGCTACTTCGTCTACGTCGCATGGAGGGCTTAATCCAGAAGCACAGCCTTTCAATCCACCTTTGCTGGACCGACACATCGAGACCACTCACCAAGGACAGCCCACATGCCAAGGAAGGCCCACGTTGAAGCCCAATTCGTCGCCGAGTCCAGTTCGGCCATCCAGCAGCACATCAACTTCAAGCCGCATATTTCGGGCTCTCAAACTCCGTTTTTGATGTACGACCACTCGTTTGAAAGCTTAGGAGACAAGCTTTCTAATGGACCTAGCCCTATGGCCAAATTCCTCCAAAAGCGACGGAAAATCATAGAAAATTATCACAGACTAGAACTTCAAGGTGCTGCACCACCTTTCTTTTGGGCCCAAGGCCCATATATCCTTAGGGTTTGGTGGTGCTAGTGGCCAACCCTATCTTGGGCGCCCCTTTGGCCGCCGCCCCTAGTATGGGTGCCTCTCTATATATGGCCGCCACCTCCATACATTGTTCTTTAGGTTTTGTTGCGTGTGGTAGACCCCCTTGTGCATCCCTCCTCGTCTTGCATGTGTCGACTAGACCATCCAACACAAGAAACAGAATCTCACCTTTGTTCATGACTTTTGATTAATCCAAGTTTCAGATTGCTTCTCACTTGTTCTTACATGTTCCTCGATTACTAGCAGGGATAAGGATCTATCGCGTTTGGACGTGGTTGATCGACTTGAGTTGGTGGCGTTGCGATTGTTGGTTCCCTTCCTTGCTGGTTGGAAGCCAAGATCACGAGTTCATCAACTCCCAAATCGACGTATCGTTCTCATCAGAAGATCGGGCACCCCCGTGTGCGCATCAGTCTGGGAATATTTCAAGCAAATTTTTGATACATCAGATGGCGTTCAGAGCAGGTATGTTGTTTGTAAATATTGTAAGCGCAAATTAACTACGACATCTTCAGGTAGAATAGGGTACTTGAAGAGGCATGCTGAGAACTGTAGAAAAAAAGCATGGATGGCTTTGAGATAGATGCAGCTACAGTATAACCCTGATGGTACGGTACATAACCGGGACTACAATCTTGAAGTAGCTCATGAATCTCTTTGTTGTTTAATCGCTTCTCAAGATCTTCCTTTAAACTTTGGTGAGTCAGTTGCGTTTGCAAACTATATTAGGACCGCTCATAATCCTAGGTTTTTTAAGTTTCTAGATAGACAACAACTAGAGATTTGATTAGATATTATAATAATTGTCGCAATAAGCTTAAAGAAAAAATTAGTACATGTATTTTTTCTATGTCTTTGACATTTGATATATGGAGTGGTAGAGCTAAAGAGGATTGCATTAGTGTAGTTGCTCATTATGTAAACAATGAATGGCAACTAGAAAAGAGAATTATAGGATTCAAATTAATTGATGTAGCACACACTAATGAAAATATTGCTAATTGTATTGTAAAAGTTGTGGAAGATTTTGGCCTTAGTGATAAGATTTTTGCAATAATATTAGATAATACTTCTGCAAATACTTCTACCATAAACATTCTTACTTCATTTTTCAATTCATATGCTGAATCTTTCTTATTACATCAACGTTGTGCTTGCCATATTATTAATCTTATATTAAATCTAGTTTGAAGAGGTTAAATCAGTATCTTGAACCTTTTCATACTACAATATCTTTCTTAAATTATTCTAATCAACGAGTAGCAGCATATAAGACTTATTGTATTGCAATGAATGTGTGTCCATGTAAATTTAGTTTGGATATGGATGTTAGATGGAACTCTACTTACTTGATTACAACATTGGTACAGCCTGTGCCCCGTGCAACCAAGGATTAACACCCATCAGTGGACACAGAAGGGAAAGCTTGGGTAGAACGTAGTTGGCTATGCATAGGCCAAATTCTTTCACAGTGCTGGGATTGCAGAGTGGAAAGTAGATAGTCCGTACTTTTTTAGTGCCGTGAAGGAAACACAAAAATACAGTAAGTGAGACTTAAAATATTCACTCAGTTGTACATCGATTCGTAGTTAACATTTATGTTTCATTTGCAAGTGAGGTGTCCCGTCCTCGAGTGGCCGAGACATAGATAGGAAATATTTAGACACTAATGAAGCAAACATTAAGGAAAGCTTCGCAAAGTTTATGCATTAATGGCCTACGTACGGAGTAACAATCATGTGTGATTCTTGGACATGGCTGACACGCATGAGTACAACAAACTTCATGATTTACTACAACGGCATTATGTTCTTTCACAAATCCGTTGATGCCATCAGCGTCTCTCAAGATGCCTCGTACATATGCAAGGTAATTGGTTTTGTTTATACTCTTCTGAAGTTGAATTAACGTACATATAACATAATTGTTGTACTTGGTTTTGTTTAGTCACAAAGAAAATATATTCAGTGGTCCACGAGGTGGGTCTGACAAATGTGGTGCAGATAGTCATGAATAATAGTGTGAACTACAAGAAGGCATGCAAACTCAACGCACGATAGCACCGCAGCTTCGTATGGCAGCCTTGTGTGGTCCACACTATTAATTCGATGTTGAAAAAGATTGGAGAGTTCCTAGACCACATATAGGTCATTGAGAGTGCAAGAAAAATCTCTCGATGGATATACAACCATTCTAAGTTACATGCTATGATGAAGAAGTACATTAGAGGCGAGTTAGTCAAGTGAAATGCATCTTGTTTCAGCATTAACTATATGTTCTTGGAAAGGTTCTTTCGGCGCAAGGATAAGTTCAAGCAATAGATGGCTGCCGATGAATTTGTAAACTATTGCTTTGTTGATATCACGAGGGGAGATACTTACATGGCTACCTCTCAAGTTTGGACTAGTGGGATAATCTTCGATCTGTTGTGAAGTCGATGAAATTGTTGTATGCCTTCTTACGATTCGCCGATCAGAATAGGGTGCCCACATTGAGCGAGACAATCCTAGGTACACTATAGTGCGACAAAAGTACTATAGTTTGTTCTACAGATCTCCAACAACAAAAAACATATACATAAATATGGTGGACCATCAAATAGATGACTTAACACGCAACACTTATATGAATGCCGGTAATATATTTTTTCCTAAACCCTGATACATTGCAGTGGCACATATGTTACATACTTGTACTAACATGATTTCTTTCACATCATGTAGCTACCGCCTTAAACCTCCAGACTGCCTACACTTACGGCACGACCAATACCTTCTTACCAAATCTCCGGGATGCCTTTGAAATGCTTGCTGATGATACTGAAACACCCACCCTTTAGCGGTTTGCCACACATCTCAGATCGCAATGTGCATCTTCTAGCGGTTGTGAGCACAATTAGAGTACAATTGCATTCATCCACAAAAAAATCTGCAACCGCTTGTCATACAAGAAACTACATAAACTGGTATGCGTCAACTACAATGTTCGGCTTCGAATTCAAGCCATAGAAAATCAAAGGCGCTTAGATGAAGACGATCCATTTCAGCGGCTTGTAGAGCTAACACTATGCGATGATGCAACCCGATTCGACGGTGGATGGACAAAGGCAAGTCCAACAATGACCTATTGATTGATGAGGATACAATGCCTTTTTAGTCCTCATTTAATGTTGGTGCGTTCCTGGATGGGCCCACCACTTCTGAGCACGCAACCGCCTCGGTCCTCCCCACTTCCGCCGATTTTTTCTAGGGACCCAAAACGTCGCGTCCTTTTGCCTGCCCGTGAACTATCTTTGTGGGGGGTCTATATATATGCGCGCCCCCAACCAGCAGTTCACGCCTTCTGATCTTCTCGCACTTTGCTCTTTGCCTTTCCATCTTCCTTGCTCAAAGAACTTTGTTTCTGCTTCAATGGCGCAACCTCTTCTTTCTTCCACCGCTGGCTAGGGCAGGGTGGACTTTCTCACCAAGATGGCACCCGAGGGCTCACTTCACCTTCGCCAGGGTACCCTCATGCCGAGCTACGAGCCAGGGGAGATCATCGTCTTCGCCTAGGGGCTTTTGGCGGGCTTGGCGCCGCCATTCTTCGAATTCTTCCTCACCATCCTTCACTTCTACGAGATCCACCATCTCTATCTCTCCCCCAACTCCATCGTCATCCTCTCCACCTTCACCTACCTCTGCGAGATGTTCGTAGGGATAATGCCCAATCTTTCTCTCTTCCGCTACTTCTTCACCTATCGCAGCTCCCCTAACACTGGAATCGTGGGGAGCTACCACTTCCGTCTCCGGGATGGGTCGGCCCTCCGCTACATCCCCTTCTAGATAAAATCCAACTAGAGTCGTGGCGGAGCGACTGGCTCTATGTCGGCAACGACAGCGGGGTCGACCTCCTTGGGGTGCCCTGCGCGTGGGCAGAAGCCCACGAAAGCTGGAGCTCGCTCGTCGAGGAGACGGCGGAGCTCCTGGCGATGGCGGCCCGCATCGACCGGTTGCGGGGCGCCAGCCTGATTGTGGCGCTGGTGGTCCAGGACTTTGTGGCTCGGAGGATCAGCCCCCTTCGTCGTGCGTGCGCTCGCATGGCGATATCTGTGGGCAACGACATGACGCGCGCGCACTCGGCGAGAAGTCTGTTGCCCTTCTTTTGAACGCATATTCTTCTTCGCGGTCACCATCAACTAATATTCCTGTCTTCTTTCTGCGCTAGGCGAGGGAAACTGGATGGTCCTGCCATCTCAAGATGGCTATTCGGGCTGCTCCCGCCGGTGCCGAGCAGCCTGGACTTTCTAGCCGAGGCCCGACCGCTCTGCGATATGGAGTTCGCAGAGTGCCTTCAGATCATCCAGACGTTCCCGGCGATGGACTCCACCGTCCCACCGTTGTGCCGGCCCGCGGCCCCTTGGTGATTAGGGACCAGCCCTGGGCCGACGATTGGAGCGCAGGCAAACGGCCGATCGCTCCGGACGCCCTAAGCGCGGACCCTAAGCGGGCTCGTGCTGGGGACCAAACTTCGGCTGCCACTGACTCCGCCGCTTCGCCAAGCGCGCCCAGAGCGATGGCGTCTTCATCTGGGGCGACGACGCCCGTCGCCCCTTCTTCGACGCCGGCTGCACCGACGCCGACTCTTGTAGCACCATCTTCATCGGCACCGACTCCACCGACACCAACTCCAGCGGCGCTGACTCCGACCATTGCTAGCGCCCGCCCGAGTGGGCTTACTGTTCTAGCCACCTCCTTTAGGTTCAAGTCGCCCCCGAGGGCGGCCCGTCAAGGTGCCCCGATCGCGCAGACATCCACAACACCAACAGGCGCAGCGGGGACTTCTGCCCAAGCGCATCTCTGGTGGCTCTAAAGTAGCCGGACTAGACGTCACTAGCGCCAACGCTCCTGCTCCTCCCGCCCCGATCATCCTCGCCGCCCGCGCCACCGGCTTGAATGCGCTGCTTGCCGAGCTTGGCGAAGCGCTCACAACCGCAAGCACCCTTCTCACAGCAGCCACCCAGCACGAATCCCATGTGACGCAACAAGTGGCGGCATTACGCGGGGAGCTGGAGAGGAAGGAGGCACAGCTGGCCCAAGAGAGGGCCACCGGGGCGACCTTACTCGCCCGGGCGCAGGAGGCCGAGGCAGCGCGGAGGGAGGCAGTAGAGAAGCTGCGGAGCGTGCTGCACAACCTCGCGACCATGCTCTAGCCATCCTAACGGCGCATGGCGAGGGCCCTGCAGCCACTGGGGATGGATCTCCGTGAGCCGCTCGAGCCCATGGCGATGCAGTACGCCCACTGCATCACTCGGGTCACCACGGCACTCTCCGGCCTATCGGCCGCCATGGCCGCCCGCTCCGTCCAAGAAGGGCAGCAGGTTGCTAGGGCCACCACGACCTTCGTGCTGGCATGCTATGCCAGCCGCAACGCCGCCTTCAACCCAATGACCATCGTGGACAACATTGAGGGAGACGAGGCCCAGGCGCAGGAGCACGTGCATGAGGCTGCAGAGCACATGGTCGGCATGATGGCGGCGGAGGGACCGGACTTTGACGCGATGGCACCGGAGCCGAAGGTCGAGGAGGACGATGGGCACATCCAAGTTGCCAACGATGACTGATGGCCTGGGCCGCTTCCTTCACTTTCTTTGTTTCTTCTTGTTCCTGTTTTTTTTGTATGCTAGAACAATCTTAGCAATTGTAATGAAGTTGGCATTTTTGGTTTTACCTATGCATGTTTGTCTGTCCCCGTTTTGGTTGTGCTTGCCCAACTCAATCATCAGGCAATTCAGCCCCCAGCCTTGTCATGATGCGAACCTAAACACTTAGGTTAGGTCAATACTTAGGTATTTTTTGTGTGATTGCAATAACGCGAACAAAGATTACGCAGAACATGCAGGATGTAGACAAGCAAAGTCTTAAGTCTTTGTGCAAGGGTGTCACTGACTCCTGCCTCTTTGGAACTTATATCCTTATGATCTCTTTGAACGTGACCGCAGCGTTGCACAACAAGGAAACAGGCTCCCAGGATCAGTATCGGGCTTGCGGCACTCACGGTGACAGCCAGCGGTGCTTCGCGGAGCTAACCCGAGGTGTGCGAGCCACGTTTGAGTCGCCGTGCCACACTCGCACTCCCGGTCACCCGTCCTTGCGACGCAAACGCTGGGCATTTTCTTTATTAATGAGGAGCCATCAGGGTAACGGGGCCAGTGACAACCATGCACAACTCAACCCAATAAGGTGCAGATGTGAAAGATAAGTCGATACTGCCAAGGTGAGAAACTTATCTTTGCTATAGGCCACCGGGCGACCAGCCCCCAAGCTGGTTACGGAAGCCAACATCCGCGGCGTGGCGTGGCCGCCCACACCGCCAGCCCACCGCGAACTTATCGCCGTGAGTAGGGCATGACTTCCCCGCTCACCAGGCCGCCACGGGCCATCTTGGACTTTTGAATCAGGTCAGTGCTCCAGCACTTCATCTGTGATTACATGTAGCTACTGAAAACACAAGTAGGCGTTATGCAACGTACGCAGGAAACATATTGAAGAATGCAAGCTCTTGCGGGTATGTCATGGTCCTTTTCTTTGGAACTTAGGCTCTTGTGATTCGGAATCAGCCCGCGGCGTCGCGTGGCATGGGAGCAGGTTCCCAGGAGTGGTATTGGGCTTGTGGTGCTCGCGGTGACAACTAGTGGTGCTTCGCGGAGCTAACCCGAGGTGTGCGAGCCGCATTTGAGTCACCGTGCTGCACTCACGCTCCTGGTTGCCCGTCCTCGCTCGACGCGAATGTCGGGTGTTACCGCAGATCAACAAAGAGCGGCCAAATCGCCAGAATTCATGTCACCCCTGCGCAATATCACCCACCAAGGGGCAAGCAAGGAGAATAAAGCAGAAGCCTTGAAGGCAAACAACTTTGCTAACCGCCAGCAATCACCGATCAGCTAGGGTAAAACTTCCCACACAACCGATCAGAGCAAACTATTGAGTACTTACAGCTTTAGGGGCAAAATTTGCGCAACAACTCCACGTTGAAGGAGTTGACCAGCTCTTGATCATCCTCAATAGCCAACCGGACCACCCCGGGTCGAGATACTGAGACCACCTTAAAGGGGCCCTCCCATCGGGGAGATAGTTTGTGGAGCCCTGCATGTGCCTAGATTCTACGCAAGACCAGGTCACCTACTGCTAGTGTCCTCTCGCAGACCCGAGTGGCGTGGTACCGCTTGAGACTTTGCTGGTATCGGGCGGCGTGCAAGGTCGCCCGGTCGTGCACCTCCTCCAGAAGGTTGACATCTTTGCCCGGTGGTCTTCTTGTCCTTCCTCGCTGAACGCCGAGATGCGCGGTGAGCCGAGCGACAGCTTGGACGGGAGGACAGCTTCGGCGCCGTAGACTAGGAAGAAAGGCGTTTCTCCAGTCGCCGACTAGGTGTGGTCCGGAGTGACCACAACACAACTGGGAGTTCTTCCGTCCACCGCGCCCCTCGCTTATGGAGTCGTTCAAATGCTCTGGTCTTCAAGCCCCTCAGCACTAGTGCGTTGGCACGCTCAGCTTTTGCTTTTGGGATGGGCCACCGAAGCAAAGCATACCTTGGTGCCCATCTCCTCACAAAACTCCAGGAAGGCCGCGTTGGTGAACTGAGTACCGTTGTCGGTGACGATGCGATTGGTGACTCCAAAGCGGGTGAAGATCCCATGGATGAACTTGATAGCAGTGGAGCCGTGATGGCACATATTACTTCGACTTCGACCCACTTGGTGAATTTGTCAATGGCGACGAACAAGTGGATGAAGTCCTCGTGGACCACGGGAACAGGCCTAGGATATCCAGCCCCCAGACCACGAACGGCCAAGAGAGCGAGATGATTTGTAGAGCTTGGGCTAGTCGGTGGATTTGCCTGGTGAAGAATTGGCATGCTTCGCATCTCCTCACCACCATAAGCATCCGGAGGCGAGGCCAATAAAATCCTTGGCAGAACACTTTGCCGACAAGCATCTGGCCGGACATATGGCTCCCGCACATGCTTCCATGGATATCGAGCAGCCAGGCGCCCTCTTCCCCGAGTGATGCACTTCAGTAGAATTCCATTTCTGCTCCGGCGGTATAGGTCCCCACCTACCAGAGTATAGCACTTGGCCTTGCATGCAATCTTCTCAGCTGATGCATCATCGTCGGGGATCACTCTGTCTTGCAGGAAGGCTAGGATGGGATCCATCCACTGGCATTCCCGGCTAAGAGTGGCGATCACACAGTGATCGCCCGGGTACTCCGCTTGGCCAGGCTTTTCCCCAGGTGCCGCCTTCCCTCCTGAACTCAGGGGCTGAGGCGGGTACACTACCTACCCTCCCTAAATTGGAGGCCGCTACAGCCACACCACCCTCCTCGCCGGAGCCGGAGGCCGCGACAGCTGCACCATCGTCCCCGCCTGAGATGGGGACAACGATGGTTGGTCGTGATAGTCTTTCTTCAAAGACCCCGACCGGGACAGAGGTTCTTGAGGACATGAGCTGTGAAAGCCCGTCGCCATATGATTGTCACATCGAGGATATGGACATATCCTAGTCCTTCAAAGTGGCGCTCCATCTTCCTGACCTCCGCCAAGTAGGCGGCCATGGTAGGATCAGAGCATTGAAATTCCTTTCGCGCTTGATTGATGACCAGCAGGGAGTCGCCTTTGACTTGGAGGCATCGAACGCCTAACGCCGAGGCGGTGCGCAGCCCTGCTAGCAGGCCCTCGTATTCAACAATGTTGTTGGTGGCCTTGAAGTCGAGGGTGACCACGTATTGGATGATGTCACCGGTCAGGGAGACCAGGACAACCCCAGCCCCTGCACCTTCGAGCCTAAAGGAGCCGTCGAAGAATAAAGTCCAGGGGGAAGGCGCGGGGGTTTCTTTAGCTTCAGGAGTGGCGGGAGTCCATTCGGCAACAAACTCCGCCAGCTTCTGGCTCTTGATGGCGGTGCGGGGTACAAATTTGAGACTAAATTCCCCCAGCTCCACCGACCATTTGGCGTGCGGCCTTCTGCTTCCCGGTTGTGAAGGATCTCTCGCAGGGGGTAGGTAGTGACCACCGTAATCTCTCGCTGTTGAAAATAGTGCCGCAGCTTCCTGGACACCACCAGGACAGCATACAACATCTTCTGCGTTTGCGGGTATCTAGTCTCTGCCTCGTGCAGCGCCTTGCTGACGTAGTAGACTGGCTTCTGGACGCCTTCCCTCTCCACCACCAGTACCACGCTCACTACTGCCGTGGTAGCAGTGATGTACAGGAGCAATGGTTCGCCGTGCTAAGGGGCGACCAGTATAGGCGGGGAGGAGAGGTACTGCTTCAAGTCTTCAAATGCTCACTGAGCCTCCTCAGTCCACTCGAAGTGGTTCGCCTTCTTCAGCAGCTTGAATAAGGGCAGACTTCTTTCTCCCGGTATGGCGACGAATCGCTTGAGGGAGGCCAAAGCGACCAACCGTGCATCGCACCGCTTGAGTGAACCGGTGGCTTCATGTGTTCAATGGCTGCTATCTTGTCAGGGTTGGCCTCAATGCCCGCTTGGACACGAGGAACCCTAACAGCTTTCCGAAGGGCACGCCGAACATGCACTTCTCGAGGTTGAGCTTCAAAAGCCATTCTGATATAACAATAAACGCCCATGGGTGTTACAAAAGCGGTTTTTTCTTTATCTTCTGCCGCCATGCTAATCTAGTGGTACCATGAGTACACATCCAGGAAGCACAGCAACTCACATCCTGCTGTCGAGTCGACAATGAGGTCGACACACGGCAAGGGGTAAGGGTCCTTTGGGCAGGCCTTGTTGAGGTCGGTGAAATCGACGCACATCTACCACTTCCCGTTGGACTTCTTGACAAGTACAGGGTTGTCAAGCCACTTAGGGTGAGAGACTTCCTGAACGATCCCTACGCGCAACAGCTTCTCTACCTCCACCCGAATGGCGTCTTGCCGCTCTGGTGCTTGGCGCCGGACCTTCTAGCGGACCGGGCGCACCTCGGGGAGCATTGTCAGTCGGTGCTCGATCACCTCCCTTGGGACCCCAGTCATATCGGACGGTTGCCAGGCGAACACGTTGAAATTGGACCGGAGGAAGGTGACGAGTTCATCTTCCTATTTGGCACTGAGGCTGGCGCCAATGAAGACGGACTTTTCGGGCTCGCCCTCACTTAGGGAGACCACCTTTACCTCGCCCCGAGCGGCGAGGTCTTGGTCTCGCGCCTAAGGGCTCCGGAAAGGCGGCATCACCGGCCACGTAGGTGGCACCGGCCAGTCGGTCTGCACGCCAGGCAACGCAAGGCTTCTGGCCTATCCACCCGGATGAGTATGGGGCCACCAGGCCCTTGGATTATCACCACCATGTAACCATAGTGGGTTGCCGCCATAAACTTGGCCAACACCGATCGGCCAAGTATGGCATTGTACGGGAGGTCGAAATCGGCGACTTCGAAGTCAACCAGCTCCGTACAGAAGTTGCTTTCCTCCCCGAAGGTGACGGGGAGGCGCACTTGGCCCAGGGGGACCATGCCAGCCCCCGGGGCTACGTCGTAGAAGGGCAAGGACGGACGCAGCTCATGGTTCAACACCTGGAGCGCCCGGAATGCCTCGAAGGACAGGAGGTTGAGAGAACTCCCTCCGTCCATCAGCACTCGCCCGAGCCTTATGTTCCGGATCGTGGGAGAAACCACGACCGGAAGGTGTCCTATGCCGACGGTGCTCTCAGGGTGGTCAGCCCGACTAAAGGTGATCGGCTCCTCCGACCACTTCAGCATCCGACACACCCCTGAACTCGACGCCGTGGTGCAGACTTCCCTCCTTAGCCGCTTATAGGATGCGTGGGAGGGGTAGGTGGACGAGCCACCATGAATGTACGCCACGGCGTGATCTGCTTGCTGAAAGGCCAGCGAAGCGGGGTCTTCATCTTGGTCGTCGTCATGAGGGCGGTGCTCCTTGAGCCGCTACTCGACCATCTTGCTCACAACCTGGCAACTGTCCAAGCCATGAGTGTTGGTCCGGTGGATCGGGCAGAAAGGCTCGCCCTCCTTCTCCTCACTAGGGATGGCAAAAATACCCATGGGTCCGGGTACCCGCGGGTACCCGACCCGATGGGTCCGGGTTTGGGTCTAAATTTGGACCCACGGGTATATTATTTCGGGTTCGGGTCCGGGTCCGGGTCCGGGTCTCATTTTGGACCCGTGGGTATTCAAACCCGGACCCATTAATTCAGCATGCTATTCTGATGGGCCGTGGAAAGAAAACCAGCCCAATCGTTGGCTGGGTGTTTTGTGCGCGCGGCCAGGGTGGCGACGACGTGTGTGCGTATTCCGCTCAGTTGCAAGTGGGCTTCCGGTGCAAGTGTCCGCCGCGTGGGCTTCCGTTGCATGATTTGCATCGTGCAGTCCGCACGGGAGACTGCATGCCGATTGCCGAACGCGCTCAGTTGAGTAGTACCACATCGCTTAGTTGAGCTGGTTGGGAGTGGGGAGGAGGCTACATAAGCGACGCCCCTGCCCTCCGTTAAACGTACTTACTGGACGTGGTGCATCACCGCATGCATGCATGGTATATGTACGTAGTATGTAACTCTATGTATGAACAAACAAAACACGCCGTGAGCTTGCTGATTGATCGATCATTATATGAATCAAAAATTTATTGTTGAGATTATATTGAATCAAATGGAACAATGGAACTAGTAACGGGTCTGGGTATCCGTTCGGGTCCGGGTACCCGTTCGGGTCCGGGTCTGGGTCCGAGTTTAGGCCCATGATTGACTATGGGTCTGGGTCTACATTTCGGGTTTCGGGTCCAGGTCCATAGAGGCTGGACCCAGAGGTACCCGGACCCATTGCCATCCCTACTCCTCGCGGTGGTCGTTCCTCCGACCGCGGCGGTCGCCACGCCAGCCTCAGCGGTCATCCTGCCGGTCGTGGTGGTCATCCCGCTGACCACGGTAGTCGCGCCTTCGCGGCCGGGCTTCTTCACGCTCGCGCTCAGCAATCAGGACCCGCCTGGTCTCAACCGCCTCGTGTTTCCGCGCCTTCTTGCTTGTAGAGCTGGGGCCCCTCAAAGTGCCGGCTTCGTCTCCACCGTGTCCTTGCGCGGCGCTAAACACCGGCCCCCGAGCCTCCGTCGCCTGCGCGCACTTGTGCGCCAGGGAGAAGAGCTCGGAGGTGGTGGTGATGTCACAGGTCGCCATCTTTTTCCGCATCTTGCGGTCGCGAATGCCTCTTCGGAAGGCGATGACGATCTACTGCTCCAAAATTTGGGGGATCGTGTTGCGGCAGTGGCAGAATCGCCAAATGAAGTCGCACAATAACTCCCCTTTTTCCGCCGAGGGCATGGAGATCATCCTCCACGCCCGGTATGCGAAAGGAGCTTTGAAGTTGGCGGCGAAGATGTCGATAACTCCCCACGAGCGACCGATCCTCACAGAAGGTTAAGCGTACCAGATCGGGCGGACCCCGTCAAGGCCGTTGGGAAGTAGTTGGCCATGGCCTTCGCACCCACCCAAAGACGCACCACCGTGGTGTAGATCTGCAAGAACTCCTCCGGGTTGGTGGTGCCGTCGTGCATTCTCGATGGAGGCCAGCGAAACCTTTTCGCCACGCGCCACGGCATAGCGCCGGAGAACTCCTGGCATTTGACGCCGTAGGGGGAATCCTGCCATCCACTTGAACCCTGGCCCGGAGACTGTGCCGGGGAGTGCGGACCGCGACTCCCCATAGAGTCGGAGGAGCGGACTTCCTCCTCGCTTTGAAGGTGAGAGTCGCGAGAGGAACTCTCACCCCCAGGGGCCATCCGTCCGTCGCGAGCGCGATGACGCTGTAGGTGATCACGCAAATCACCGCCGTGCCGCCAGCGACGCTTCTCCAGATGGACCCTCAGGTCCTCACGGCTCCTCGCGGAGCTAGGACCTTCTTCTTGCACATCCTTTCCTTTACTCTGGCCCTCCTGGCCAGAGCGCTTCCCGCTGGGGCGGCTGGAAGCTTGGGTGGGATCGACGTGCACCCTTGGCTGAGGGGTACCGACGGTCTCGGACCGATCGGGCATCCCTACACAGAGCTGGGCCGCGTCCACGAAGCCAGCAAGATCCCACAGCCACGGCGCAGCTGGGGTGTCTCCTGCAAGTTCCACTGGAGGGTGGTCCATGAGGAGACGGACCGCATGCAGGTTCTGGGCCGGAGTGGTGGCCTCCATGGCCAGCCGACGCCGGACCGGAAGTTCGGCCGCTGCTAGGGGGGCACCACCGCCCTACTGCGGGTGCGGCGTGAGGCGATCCCTTGTCCGACGAGAGTGCTGGAATGTGTTCTGGGTGCTGCTAGCCTCCGCGACCTCTTGTCGCTGCGAGTGCGAATCCGCCATCACCATAGGCAAGGTCCTTTCGGACAGAAGACCAGAATCCACTGGAGAAATGGCTGGGTGAGCCAACCACTAGCCCCCTACCTGGCGCACCCCTGTCAACGTATTTCGCCTGACAGGACCGCGTCAACGAACAGGGTTGACTACTCCCAGGATGGAAGGAATGGTTCGGTAGAGGGCATCTTCGTGGCCGAAAACCCTAATGTCTCTCTCACGGTGGATCCCGAGATCAACAGATCAATAGACACGGTGATGTACCCAGGTTCAGGCCCCCAGCGCGGGTAATAGCCCTACGTCTTGCTAGACCTTTGTTGAGGAAATATGGAGGCGATTACAATGCTTCTCCTAGTCTTTTTCTTCTTTCTCCAAGCTTCGACCTCTCGCCGACCCCCCCCCCTTCATGCACCGGGGCGCCCTTATATAGACGGGTTGGCCCAGGCAGGGGAGAAGGTGATGCTATACTGATCTACGACTCATTAATTGCACCCATCATTCCAGTCTTACATCGACCCATGACTCATTTATTACACCCATCACTGTAGCCTCGTCCTTCAATCCCCATTTAATGTCGTTGCATGGCTTCGCCCGGGATATGACACTCCTGCGACGGGTTTGGTGAGAGGCGTCAGAGGGATGGGCCATCGTCATGTCGATAGCAGCATTCTTGCAATTAATGGCCCTGACGCAGCATGTCAGGAGAAGGAGACTTCGAGGCGAAGCCTTCTCCTCATTCCTTTGGTTGCCTCCGTGACCTGTCGAGTGGGGCCCGATCGCCCGCCCACTCGCCAGGCCGCCACATGGGCTTACCGCCCAGCGAGCAAGGCATGATCGCCCACCTGCTCACCAGGGTGACACATAGGCTTCTTGCCCGGCGGGCAGGGCATGATCGCCCACCTGCCCGCCAGGGCGCCACATGGGCTTACTGCCCGACGAGCAGGGCATGATCGCCCACCTGCCCGCCAGGGTGCCACATGAGCATTTCGACCGGTGGGCAGGGCATGATCGCCCACCTGCCCGCTAGGCCGCCATGTGGGCTTACCGCCCCGTGAGCAAGGCATGATCGCCACCTGCTCACCAGGGCGCCACATGGGCCTCTTGCCCAGCGGGCAGGGCATGATCGCCCACCTGCCCGTCAGGGCGACACGTGGGCTTATCGCCCGTGGAAAGGGCATGATCACCCACCGCCGCCAAAGCCGCCACGTGGGCAGCCGCTTGGGCTCACTATTCTGCGGTGGAGAGGGTACCCCGGTGCAAAGTACACCGACAGCTGCGTCTCAAGCTTGGACTGGTGGGATAATCTTCGATCTGTTGTGAAGTCGATGAAATTGTTGTATGCCTTCTTACGATTCGCCGATCAGAATAGGGTGCCCACATTGAGCGAGACAATCCTAGGTACACTATAGTGCGACAACAGTACTATAGTTTGTTCTACAGATCTCGAACAACAAAAAACATATACATAAATATGGTGGACTGACGAATAGATGACCTAACGCGCAACACTTATATGAATGCCGGTAATATATTTTTTCCTAAACACTGGTACATTGCAGTGGCACATATGTTACATACTTGTACTAACATGCTTTGTTTCACATCATGTAGCTACCGCCTTAAACCTCCAGACTGCCTACACTTACGGCACGACTAACACCTTCTTACCAAATTTCTGGGATGCCTTTGAAGTGCTTGCTGATGATACTGAAACACCCACCCTTTAGCGGTTTGCCATACGTCTCAGATCGCAATGTGCATCTTCTAGCGGTTGTGAGCACAATTAGAGTACAATTGCATTCATCCACACAAAAATCTGCAACCGCTTGTCATACAAGAAACTACATAAACTGGTGTGCGTCAACTACAATGTTCGGCTTCGAATTCAAGTCATAGAAAATCAAAGGCACTTAGATGAAGACGATCCATTTCAACGGCTTGTGGAGCTAACACTATGCGATGATGCAACCCGATTCGACGGTGGATGGACAAAGGCAAGTCCAACAATGACCTATTACTTGATGAGGATACAATGACACCTCTCTTCCATCACAGTTTGTGACAGATCCGGTTCCCCCTGCTACATTAAGAAGGGACACTGGGGCTGAAAACATACCTGAATGGGCAGACAAGACAATCAGGAACACTCATATAGGGAAGAGGAAGCAATAGTCAGTTCCGAGAAGGGATATAGCAAAAATAATAGCATCCTCTGAGGGAAAGGGGAGGCAACCCGCAGATGAGCCTCAACTTGTTGGGAGTGATAACTCCACTGAGAGTGTGGATCGTTGGAGCCCGCCATACCAAGAGTCCAATGATAGCAGCTCGAAGATAGACACCGATGGCGGTGACAATACCCCCATACCTTCCATGCACAAATTAGAAGAGCATCAACTCCTTGCATTTACACAGGATAGAGATCATGGCACTCCTCAATCACAGAGGATGATTACTAAGGGAAAGGGTGCACCACAGGATAGCTCTAGCTCTTGTGGCGTCGTTGAGACACAAGGGAGCTATGGCTCATATGGCAGCTACAACTACGCCAACCCCGATGTTTATGCATAACCTCCCACCCAATGGGTCTACGAGTGGCACGACCCTGAGTTTTATGCCATATTGTATCAACAATGGCAAACGATAAGCACCACTACAGGAAATGACACTTTTTTCGTTGGCTCGACTTTTTTTCGTCGGCCAACAAAAAACCGACGTATATAAATGCATAAATTCGTCGGCCCAGTTAAACCGATGAAATTAGTGCTATTTTAGTCGGTTTGAGCGCCAAAGCCGACGAAAATAAGGAAAACATGCACCCAGGATTTTTGAAAAAAAATTTGGGAACATTTTCGTCGGTCCAGGCCGATGAAAAAATGCCATGTGGCACACATTTCTATTTTCGACAGCCAGAGCCGACGAATTTATGCCACGTGGTGGGCACGGCATGTATTTTCGTCGGCATGCGCCTAGGCCGACGAAAATGCTGCAGGGGAAATGCTGGGCCACGCCCGAATCCATGCATGTTCGCTCGCAGTTGCGCACCATGCCTCCGCGCTTTAGCCTCGCCGCGCCAGCGGTTCGCGACCGCCGCCTGGCGCCCGAGCCTCGCCACAGCGCTCGCCGCACCGCGCCGCGCGCCGCCTTACGCCGCTCCCACGCACCTCGCCTCGCCGTCGCCTCACAGGTTCAACGCACACGCAAGACGCCGCCGCCTCAGACGCTCACTGCCTTGCGATTGCTCTGTCGCGCGCCTCCACCGCCCCTCGCGCACGCTGGCGCGCCACGCCGTCCGTCAAGTAGATTTTAATTCTCGGTGGATGTAGAAATTGGTAATGTATTTAGTGATTTCGATTGCTAAAAAATATGCCCTAATATCGTTAAAATTAATTGTGCTCAATGTTTGTTGTATATGCTCAATGTTAGTATTTGCTAAATGTTACGTTATAAAGTTAGTTGTGCTCAATGTTTTCGGTGTTAGTAGTATATGCTCAATGTTAGTAATGTTAGTACATATGCTCATTATTAGTAGTATATGCTCAATGTTAGTAATGTTAGTACTATATGCCCATTGTTAGTAATATATTTACTCATAATTTCGGTGTTAGTAGTATATGCTCAATGTTAATAATGTTAATTGTGCTCAATGTTAATATATGTCCTAGCATCGTTAATGTAAATTTTTGATCGTTAATGTGATTCCATATATGTTAATAGTTTATGCTTTGCTTTATATTATAATCTCACTGAATGATGCCTTACTTTATGTTGTAATCATATACATATACGTCACTCCACAAATGAAGAACCCACTGCACATTGTTGATAAATTGTTGCGATTGAAACCTCATCACTTGCTTGCCATTGCATGTCCACTCATTTAGTTAAACAAATTAGGAAAACGAAAACCAATACTTGAGAGAACTACAAATATTGTCTAGCCGATCCATACATTAAGTAGATATGTGTGATGCATTATAGGAATCGACACTATTATCTAAATTGGAATCGACACTATGTATGTAAATTGTACTTTCATCAATTAGAATATCCTCTAGTGGTTCTCTAATTGAAACTTGATGGTGGTTCTCTAATTGAAACTTGATGGTGTTTTTGGACAGCCTGGTGATGAATGGCGAAGTATGGGTTTTATGACAAGTCGTAGTATTTGAGTGAAATTTTATCTGCATAACCTAGTGCGTGGAAAATGGGAGATGATCGTGCATGGATGTATAGTAGTTGGAGAAGTAATGAGATGCCCACAAAAGAGTGGATAGTGAATACACAAGCTTTCGTGGATCTTGTGCACTCCTCATCTCCAGGTGGCAGTTTGGCAAAGTGCCCGTGCTCTAGGTGTCGGAATTATGCTCAGCATGTCAAGTCTGATATGGAGCGCCACCTATGCAAATATGGTTTCATGCTGGATTATCAGACATGGTATGAGCATGGTGAGGCCCCGCAAGGACATATGTCTAATCCGGTCGATGCTTTCGATGACCTAGAGGATCGGATGGATGAAATGATGGGTGATTTTATTCAACAGTTTGAGGATCAACCCAGGCCGGAGGTTAAGGAATTCTTTAGTCTTCTTTCAGCTTCAGATGAACCTTTGCATGAGTCCATGAGTGTTACGTAGCTTGCTACCGTGACACAACTAATGGCTATCAGATTAAAGTACAACTTTTCTATAGGTTGTTACAATGATCTGATTGATTTGATATCTGAAATTCTACCAAAGCCTCATAAGATGCCAAATGACTTCTACAACTCTAAAAAACTTTTGTCCAGTCTTGGAATGCCTTACCAGAAGATTGATGTATGCATCAATAATTGTATGTTGTTTTGGAAAGAAAATGCAAATGCAGATCATTGTACATATTGCAAGAAATCTAGATATGTGGAGCTATTGAACGAAGAGGGAATTGTGCTACCAACAAGAGTACCAGTCAAGGTGTTACGATACCTGCCTCTCACACCAAGACTCCAACGGTCGTACTTATCAAAGTCGACTTCTCAGCATATGAGGTGGCATAAGGAAGGCGTACGTATCAACAAGGGTTCTATGGGTCATCCATCGGATGGAGAGGCGTGGAAGGCATTAGATAGATATGACCCAGATACCTCGGAACGTGAGGATTGGGTTGGCCACTGACGGTTTCACACCTTTTAACACAAGTGCAGCCTCATACTCTTGCTAGCCTGTCTTTGTAATTCCATGCAATCTTACTCCCTCGCTATGTATGAAGGATGAGTTTGTATTTCTAACCCTTGTCATACTAGGGCCTGATCATCCTAGAAAACATTTAGATATGTTCATGCAGCCTTTGGTTGATGAGTTGAAGCAGTTGTGGAATGGGGTGAGGATATATGACAATAGTAGAAAAGAGTATTTTACCTTGCGTGCCGCATATCTTTGGTCCATACATGATTTTTCTGCATACGGCATGTTCTCGGGATGGAGCACACATGGTCGGTTATGTTGTGCAATATGCATGGATGATATTGATGCATTTCGTTTGAAAAATGGTGGCAAGTCTGCTTCTTTGATTGCCATAGGCGTTTCACGCCTCGTGATCACCCATTTAGAACGCAGAGAAATGCCTTTAGTAAAGACACAATATTATGAAGGGTCCACTGAAGCGTCGTACCGGCCATGAGATCGTTGCTTGGCATAATCAGCTAGTCCGAACAGATGATGGGTTTGAAGGGGTTAAAGAAACACACAATTGGACTCACATATCTTCTATTTGGAATCTTCCATATGCTAAATTTCTAATTCTTTTCCACAATATTGATGTTATGCATCAAGAACGAAATGTTGCGGAGAGCATCATCAGCATTTGTTTTGACTTCAAAGATAAAACAAAAGACAATATGAAGGCACGTAAAGATATGGCCGAGATATGTGACCGCCTAACCCTAGAGGTGAGAGAAGATAAAGAAGGACGTAGAGGGAAACCACGAGCTCCATATTGCCTTAAATCAGCAGAAAAGAAAGAGATACTTGTGTGGTTGAAGAATATCAAATTTCCTGATGGTTACGCATCAAACCTGAGGCGTGCGGTGAGCATTGTAACTAGAAAGTTAAATGGCCTAAAGAGTCATGATTACCATATTATAATAGAAAGGCTACTCCCTGTAATGTTCCGTGGTTACTTTAAAGAAGAAGTTTGGACAATATTAGCTGAACTTAGTATTTTCTATAAGCAGTTATATGCTAAGGATGTATCCACTACAATAATGCGAAAATTGAAAAAGGATATCACGGTGCTTATATGCAAAATGGACAAGGTATTCCCACCAGGCTTTATGAATGCAATGCAACATCTGTTGGTGCATTTGCCATATGAAGCGGAGGTTGGCGGTCCCGTGCAATACCAATGGATGTACCCAATAGAATGAAATCTTAAACAAATTCAGGCAACCATCCATAACAAGGCACTAGTAGAAGGATGTATCGCAGAAGCATTTTATCTCAAGGAGATATCGTACTACACAAGCACATATTTCGCTAATGAACACAACATCAATATTCATATACCACGATATCACACCTTTCAAGACATTCCTGCCAGTAATCTGAAAATATTCCTGTGGAAAGGCAAGGAGGTTAGTGGAAGTTCGAATCACGCTCTACCTTTGGAGGAATGGAATGCCACATTGTTGTATTTGTATGCAAACATCGAGGAAATAGACAAGTATTTCGAGTAAGTATTAGCATTTCTAACTTTCTTTCTTGACCAATATTGTAACTTCAATAAATTTTCGATAGATTGTTTGATCAACAATATTGGAGATCAACCCAACAACCTACCCTAAACAACTGGATAAATTACGACGTGAAGGTTTACGAGGAGGCCCCAATTTTGTGACGTGGTTTCGACAACATGTAAATTTCTTTCAACACATACAAATATTTCATTAAGTTAAATATATGGTTGAACGAACGCTCTACCTCTTGCAGAGTATGAGTGACAACACCGTTCATGAAGACCTAGCACAGCTATCCCACGGAAGCATTACAGCAAAGAGCTTTGGACGCTATGATGTAAATGGATTTCGCTTTCGCTCTGCAAAATTTGAAGCAACACATCCACAATTAGCGACAACAAATAGCGAAGTTGTCACTAAAGCCTATGATGTGAATGGACGCTAAACAGAGTACTATGGTGTGATTCAAAATATAGTAGAATTCAAGTTTGGGGGAGCTAAAGACCTGAGAGTAGTCTTCTTTTATTGTGACTGGTTTAGTATAGTACCAGGGGTAGGGATAAAGTATAACAACAAAGTTGGTCTAGTCGAAGTTAATCATCAATCACGTCTCACTGACTATGATCCATTTGTACTCGCTCATCAAGTTGAATAGGTGTATTATTTGTCGTATTCATGTACCTTGCAAAACTTGTCATCTTGGTGGGTTGTTCAAAAGGTTAATCCCCCTAGTCGTTTGCCAACTCCTAGAGGCGACGACTATGGTGAAACTGATGTTGACAACACCGTTCACGAAGCATATCAAGAAGATGGTTTACCAAGCTCCTTTCTGGTTGATCTTGGGTTGGGAATTGATGAAATAGTTGGCGATACAACAGATGTTATTGTTGAAAATGTTCAAAGCAAAAAACACTCTCGTCGTGGCTCAAATGGATGGCTCGCAAAATGGTCATAGATCCATGCCTCGTCATGGTAGTGCACAAAATATTTCCATTGAACCTCCTCAGGATGAGGACTTCTAATAAGTATGCCTACATATCTTGTATTATTTTTGCTAATAATATCTTTTATTATTTTTGCTAATAATATCTTGTTTTATTTATTAGTTATCCTTTTTTTTGCTAATAACATCTGCTATTATTTTTTCATGCAGGATGAGGTCGTTACTCATATCGGTAGCAAATTTCTCTCGAAAGGAAAGAAAAAAGATGGCTCTTCATCTTCGAAGGGCCAAAGTTCATCAGAAAATTCTCTCTTTAGAGGCTGTAGCTCTCAGCATAGTCGACGAAGTGCACTTGAGAGATGCCTTGAGGAGGCTCAAAACTAGGTTGCTCTACCAGTTGAGGCTCAAACAGAGGAGGTAATGTTATATTTTTCCTAATATTACGCTCGTATATAATATTAAACTCACATCTTATTTCTTTGCTATGGAGCAGGAGGCATGGGATGGTGGGGATGGAGCTGGCTAGGAGGCAGGGGATGATGGGGATGGAGCTGGCCAGGAGATAGGGGATGGTGGGGATGGAGCTAGACAGGAGACTGGGGATGATGGGGATGGAGTTGGCCAGGAGACAGGGGATGATGGGGATGGGGAAGATGAAGGGGATGGTGATGGTGTGGCACCTGTGTTTAGGTTTAGAGGGTCTAACCTGATCAGTGAGGTTCCAACTGACCTTCGGGCACGGAGATAGATTGTGCCACATGGTGAATGGTGAGTAAATGATGCAAATTTTGTTGTCATTTTATGATTACTTATTTTGTAACAAAAAACTTGTAATTTATAGGCAATGGGTTGATCTTATATGGGAAGGAAAAAACCAGTTGTGACCTGTTAATGCTAACTTGGGAGGTCTTTGTCGGTACCACTATCCAGGGTTGGTCTTCGTGGGCAGTGTTTCTCAACCGGCAGTGAAGTGGGAGCACTACAAGTTGGCTACAGATGGCTAGCACGGCACTGTTGCCATGCGGGTATGGGTAGATTTCTGGGTAATATTCATAATTCTCACTTTTCTTGTACATTGTTAGTTTTATAATAAAGATGTCTAACAATATTGTGTTTCCACAATTAGTTGAGGTATCGTTTGCCTGAAGGACAAGAGTAGGAATTGGCAGTTAAGGCGAAGTATGTCTTTGAGAATGCTGCAAAAAAGGTGGTGAAGGACATGATGTCCAATACTTGTATCCAAACAGTGTGCATGTACTACAAAATGTTTAAACACCAGGATAAGAGCAAGAAGTTAGGCGCTTCGAAAATCTACCTTCGAGAAGATGAGTACCTACAAGTGGACTTGTCTTGGCTGAGGAAGTGTCCTGATGCTTGGTGAGCACTCTGTGCCTACTAGGCCTCGCCTGCCTTCATGGAGCAGTCTAGGATGAAGAGGGACAATCGCCAGGCAGGCCCTAGGGTAACACAGCGATATGGCGCCGATGGACATCTTCGTCTCGCTAAGCGAATGGTATATTTGTTATATCGTACTAGTTTTAGATTATATCTTACAATTGTACTCACTAATACAAGTGAACATTGAATTATAGGAGGCTCAAAGTGGCGTTGCACCAACCTCTATTGAGACGTATCTTCAAGGCCACTACGGAGCTGATCCTACACAGCCAGATCAGCTTTGTAATTTTACAGCTTCACAAAATTTGGTCAATACAATTTTCAAAATGCCAACTCAATGCATTTTTAAGATTTCTCCTGAATTGCATATATTGTAGGCTCGGTATGGAGAATTGATGGTGGAACGTCACGAAGAAGACTATGATTGGAGGAAAGAGGGGTTGATAATGTTGCTGTATACTCAAGTGGTGGTGGGAAGAAACATGGCAGATTCCCCATGTTCAACGGGATCATCGATTCTAGTGAAGCCTTAGCCGAGGCGAGGTCGTCTTCTTCTCAGAGTAGCTCACGAAGTTCTCATGATGTTAGGCGGGATGAAGAGATGTTGAGGCGACAGCAGGCAGCAATAAGGCAGCAAGAAGAATTGTTGAGACAAGCCGAGGAAAGGATGAAGCAACGGGACTAGTACATGATTGAATGGCAGAGATCACAACAACAATACATTCAAATAAGTACATTTGATCTTTTATGAATTCAAATGCTTTAAGTTAAAAGAAATATCTTGAATTGTGCTCCATGAACTGTATAGTTGTTAGCTAGTCGTGAAGTTTAGAATTTGCAAATGAAATTGATGTTTTTACTTTTCAGGATATTTTATCTGCTCACTTGGGATCGGCTGTCTCACTCCCACCATTTCAACCTCCTTCACCTCCTGCCTTTTTCTTTCCACCTACAAATATGGTATATTTCATTCGAAATGTTTGATTCTTTACAGTAATAGTGATAATTTTATAAACTTTTGGATATATCATACAGGGGGCCGCCACCACCACCTGAAGCTGGAGGAGATATTGGTAGTAATGCAAGGTCACCATCAGTTAGTCAATATTTCAACTCAGGCGGCGATGTGGGTAGCGGTCACGACTTCCACACTTCACCAAGGTAAATTTGTATTTGTGAGATAAATCTATGGCATGTGTGTTATTTGTGTATTTATTCAATTTTCAGACCTACATCAAAAGTTGATTATTACTTCATAATGTTGATTGTTGTCAAGAGGAGATTATGTACTAAAAATGTTAATTGAAAAGCTGGGTGCGTATTGAGACATGACATTTACTCCATTTAATTACCAATTTTTAGCTTTCTTCATATTTAGTTACCAACATGAAAACGTACCTTTAGAAAAGATAACTTCTTTGCTATGAGATCGCATGTTAAGAGCATTAAGCCATTCAAACTGCAGTGTTTAAAAAGAACCCATGTTACTGAGCAAAATAAATTATATTACTTATTGGAGAAATGCCACCACTCAAGCTTACCCTTGAATAGCTACGGCAACCAACGAGCAATCATTAGTCAGACATATATCTGCAACGGCTAGATTGATGTCTTCAGTTTCATTTGGCTCTAAGAGTTCTCCCACCTGTAAGTAGTTTTAAGAACTAGTTAACTACAGAATAGTTTAAAAAATTGTGAACCGACACAAACAAATAGTTTGCAATGCTTTTTTACTAAAAGGTTTGAAACAAATATCTTCTAGTTGTTACCTTGTCTCTGACTTGACATGTATCAAGGAGGCAACCATTTATGTAGTTCCATAGACGAATCTAAATAAATAAATGAAACAACATCTTGAGAAATTTTGGAACATGTGTAGAACGTGCATGCATGGTTGAATCACCGCCTCCAGATAATAGAAAGCTTGGGCATTCTGAAACATATGTGAAGGCAATGCATGATACAAAACTGCATGAATAGTCACATCAATTATCAAATACATTAACTAATACATTGTAATGCTCTTATGTTTTTGCATTTGTTAGTATTCTACATTAGTTCTTTTACCATGTTTGACAATTTTGCTGGTTGTAGGAGTTGATATCCAAAATATTGTGGACTGGCAAAGCAATGTTGAAGTACATCAATTGAGCTCCAATAATGGTGGTTGTGTTGTGTTTTAGGAAACTAACTTTTTGATGCGTCACCATTGTTGTGTGATATGGATTTGTAAGGTGAATGTTTAATGAACTTGTGATGTGATGAAGACTATATGGTTGTTAGAATTTTCTATAATTTTTTTGGAATTTTTCTGTGAATTATATTGCAGTGAATTTTTCTGTGAATTATATTGCAGTGAATTATATTG
The DNA here is from genome assembly GCA_036346375.1 of Guadua angustifolia. NCBI lineage: Eukaryota > Viridiplantae > Streptophyta > Magnoliopsida > Poales > Poaceae > Guadua > Guadua angustifolia. The sequence continues at coordinate 14,593,028 of CM070519.1, read as the reverse complement.
CAGTGAATTATATAGCAAAGGTCATATCAAAAATTTTCCATATTTAGGAGAGATAATACAAGATTTTTTTCGTGTTTTCACATACTTTCTTTATATATTTATTACATTTTTACTAAATTTAAGCCTTCCCTTTATTTTTATAAATTTTAGAACATTTTTTTTTTGCAATTTTCCCTTTTTTAGGATTTCCTCATTTTCTAATTTGGCTCGGTTTTCACGGTTTTCTCTAAAAACCACGGTTGTCACACGTGGGTTTAACCAGATTTCAAACCGGTTTGAATTTACAAACCATTTGATTTTTTACGGTTTTTGAGTGGTTGTTTACTGAAGAAACCACTTCCACCGGGTAGCTTAAAAATACCTCAAAACGAAATTTTGAGCCCTGGTGTGTGTCTCCATGTGGCTCGTTCCTCCGCTGGACCTGGTACTTGTGCCTCCTCGAATCTTGGTATGGGTTTCTTGTGCGCAAGAACTCTGGGATTTTCGTTTTCAAACCAACTCTGAGATGTAGGGTGTTCGATATTCGATGTGGTCGTTGCTGGTGAACTTACGGAGATGTAGGCTGTTCCTCCGCTGGACCTTGTGTGTTGTTGGCGAGACAAGTTCTGCAGAATTTGCAACGTTAGGTGCGAAATTTCGAAGATTATGCTTCATTGTGTTAGAACGAAGATTATGCTTCATTGTGTTAGAAATTGGACCATGGATGTCTATTTTCTTTAATTTCAAAGCATGTATGATTAAGACCTTGTTTGTTTCGGTTTTTCCCTTAACTTATAAGTAAAAAAATAAAATCGAAACAAATGACTGACTTTTAAGTTGGGTTTAAAAAAAGCCTAAAGTCTCCATATAACTATAAACCAAAAGCCAGATGAGATGTGTTTTTTTGGTCTTTCTGGGATGAAATAATCCTTTGCCACTGGAAGTCTCTAAAATTACCCACCAAATGCCATTACATATAAACTCAAAAATCCTTCTCCCATCTCCTCATTTCTCCTCATCTTCTCTCTCATGTGCGACATGCCTTCTCTCTCTGCCACTCCGGTCTCTACTGTCCCCGACCTCCTCCCTCCTCTACCGTCCCTAGCCACCTTCCTCCTCCACCGACTCGGATCCGGTGCGACGCAGGTTGGGGCGGCCAAACATGAGTTTAGAGTGGTGGGAGGCTACAGGATTCGGACGTGGTGTAAGTGGAGCTGAACGGATCCGGTCGTAGCACGGTGGGAGGCGATCGGATCCGACGTGATGTGGGTGGAGGTGGCTGGACCTGAGGGTGGAACGGTGGGAGGCGAGTGGAGACGGCTGGATCTGGTGCGGTAAAAGGCGATCAGATCCACCTCATCGAGGCCCTCAATATATATTTTTATTTAGTTTGACGAGAGTTCAGAATTGTTATTCTATTTTCAGTCTGATAAGAGTTCAAAATTACCATGTAGTAAAAGTTTCAAGTTGATAAATAATTATGCTCAGAATGAAATTTGATCTAAAAATTAATCTATGTTTTTTAATATGATATTCGGTGAAAAAGGTATGAAACATTTGTATTAGATAAATCAGTACATAAGAAAAGTCCTTACAATCTTAAAGGGTATTTCAAACATTCCAACAATAAACTGCACCATCCAATCCATCAAAAAGTCAGCATGCCAAACAACATATCTTGGGTTAAAAGCAGACAGTTTAAAGGCTCGTTAAGCCAAAAGTCAAAAAGGCTAAATCGAAACAAACAGCACCTAAGTACTATATTGTCTAACTAAGTGAAGAAAAGACAACTTAAAAAGTAGAATCCTTGCCACATCTTAAATAATGACACTTGGCATGAGAATAGCAATGGATAGACAAACACGCACGTGCATTCGCGTGAAAATTCGCATGATTTATGACTTGTGTGTCTTCTGACATTTTGAATTCATCTTTTGTTTTGTTAAATCTTGCAATTATCTCCCTATTTATTCTGTTTAAATGCGATTTAAACATCTATTTTAATTCAGTATAATTGACATAAACGCCGTCAGTTTCTAGTGAGTTAATTGATATTATATAGTCAGTTACTAGTAACTGTCGCATTCAAGTGATATAATATTGTCAGTTACTGATGTGTGTGTATATAAACACCTGGAGACGTCCAGGAAAGAGGCACTGAATTCCTCCTCTATTCTTTCTCCTCATCTCTGAATTACTGTACTGTTGTGTTAAGTTGCTGAACCTCGCCGGTCTTCCTCCTCGGCGTGCACCGTGAAGGAGGGTGAGCGGTATCTCCGAGCCATTGCCGCAGAGTTCACTTGCATGGGGCGGCAATAAGATTTCTAGGCAGCTCATTAACTCAAATCGCTTTACTTCTTCCTCAACGCCGACTTCTTCCACGACCGCGTCTATGCTGTGCTACTTTCTATTCTTCCGTAAGCCCAATTGTAAGTAGTTCGTGTGATCGATCGACTCCGTTAATATACAATTCTTGAGCATGTTTTGAAGTACAATGTATTACCTGCTGTTTTATGCATCTCTAATTTTTTATTATACTTATCTCACTGTAAAATTTAGAGTAAAAATATTATGTCTATTTCCAACACATTGTAAGAATAGCTCTCGAGCAATTCTTTGGGAATGTTGTTTGCGCAATCATCTTTGACGGAAAAATTGATGATTTGTCTATTTTTCCTTTACCATTTATCATTTACCATGTGAGGTCTCATTGATATGCGGGTCTTAGAGCCATATATTAGTGAGATATACAAGGCAAATGATCAATTGCGCCCAGAAATACGAGACAAGAGAAACCATGTAGAGTGTAGAGACAAGTTGTTCGGTTCCAAGTTTTCCGTGTCTTCATTTAAAATGCATATTCTTTTCAATAGTATCCCTAAGAGAATTTGAGCAGAAATAGTTGCTTCTGTTTTTTCATTCCTCGCTTGGGGCTGCATTTACTCATGATTACCCGTTTGCAGCATGCTGAAATTATGTTTGTCAAATTGTCACATACCTAGTTTTTTTTTCCAGAAACACATACCTAGTTTTGAAATGTTTCATAAGTATGGGCAATCTTTTAGGTCTGCGGTCACTCTCATATTGTCCAAAACTAAGGCTCATGGGATCTGATGTAAGCATATTTCTTTCCTTAATTCTGAACTCTCATGGGCATTTTAGCTTCTATGCTATGACTAAGGCCCCGTTCGGGATAGCTTACACATAGTTTCTGCTTAAAAGAAAAGCAGATTGTCTGTCGAACGGGAGGATTATAGACAACTTCTCCTACAATTAGAATCTGATTTGTACACAGAATCAGAAAGTGTCACCCATCTGATTCTACGGATTCTAACTCAGATTCTGCGAATTTCGCCTCCCATGAGTCGTCGTAGGCACAAGGGCTTCCGCCGTTGTTCTTAGGCCCCTCCACCACCATTATCCACTCATCCGTTACCGACGCAGATCAACAATCAGTACAGACAATCAGGATTGCCGAACAACTAGATTCTCCAGCCAACAGATTCTTCAGATAGCCGCTTCTTCAGACAGCTAACTACAATTTAGAATCTGCACAATCAGAAGCTGTTCCGAAGGGGGCCTAAGACTTCTATACCTATCCTCATTATATCTGATATTCTTCGGTGTGATTTAAAGATCAGTAACTCTTATTTGCTAAATTAGGACATCTTGAATTGCTTAATAAGCTAGCGAAGGGAGAGCAGGAGTAAGGCAATATAACATCATATATTTGTGCCACGCTATTTTATTAGCTAAAAATTAATTTAGGTTTAAAATAGATCTGGTCATAGAGTTTGCATCTCTATCTAATATCTAGTAGGTTCTTAGATTCAATTTTCTGCAAGCATGTTCCACTTTTGCTTGTTTAGTTTTATTTATTTATGTTCTCTGTTATTTCGGATTTTCTAGTTTATGGTCGCCCTTAGCATTCTTTCCAGGCGCTTTTGCTCTAACTAGATTGAGTTGCACGCGATGCGGCACGAGTTTGTTGCAAATCGAATTTGCGGGACCACGGGCCACTTTTTTCAAAATAACCGGCGGAAAGATCTATTTACGATTCCTTTTTTTTTTTAAATCTTTTGGGTCGAAAGAATTGGCATTTTTTTTGCAAAATAATCAGTGGAAGGACCTCCGCCGGCGAATTTATGGGACCACTATAAACCTTCGACAAATCCGCGTTTTTTTAGAAAACTGCGTGGAGAGACCTAAACGTCATTTCGAATTTTTTCGAGTCTAGCCTACAAAAAAATCGACGAAAGGATCTAAACGCTATTTCCAATTAAGCTATAAACCGCGTGTAGGGAGCAAAATGTAATTTTAATATTTCTTGAGTCTATTTTACTTAAAAAACAGCCGAAAGGATCTAAACACGATTTTTAATTTGTCCGAAAGAACCTAAACACGATTTTCGGATTTTCCGTGAGCCTCCCAAGGGGGCGACATGTGGTCCCTGAAGAGCGGGCAACCCCTAGGGTTTTAATATATAACATATACCACATGTGTCAGCGAATGGATGGCATGTTATAGGTGAACTCTTTCCCAAAGCCTATAGGTGGGATCACTTTTTTTCCAAAGCCTGGAGACATGTGCTCTTGCTGGGATCTTCAACATGCGACGCATATCTAGTCGGGATCCTCTGTATCACCTTATTTCTTGTAGTTTTTTCTTCTAATTTTGTATTTGAAAGTTATTCAAGTATTTTTGGAATGAATGTTTCAGGATCCAAGTAGAATTATCTCGAATTCGAGTTGACATTTTCCAGAGTTGAAATTTCCGAATTCGAAATTTAGGAATTGAAATTTTCTCAAGTTAAATTTTTCTAAGTTGAAATTTCTCGAGTTAAAATTTGTTAGAGTTGAATTTTCCCATGTTGAAAATTTTCTTTTCTAGAGTTGAATTTTCCCAAGTTAAATTTTTTCTGAGTTGAATTTTCGTAAGTTCAAAGTTCTTAGTTTAAATTTTCCCAAGTTGAATTTTTGTGATTTGAAATTTTCGCAACTTGAATTTCTCCGAGTTGAAGTTCGATGAGTTGAATTTTTGTGAGTTAAAATTTCTTGAGTTAAAATCTTCTAGAGTTAAAATTTCCTGAGTGTAACGTACCGAGTTCAAATTTTCCAAAGTTGATTTTTCGCGAGTTGACAATTTTAAGTTGAAATTTCGTGAGTAAAATATTTCTGAGTTGAGTTTTCATAATTTGAATTTTTCCAAATTGAATTTTTTGAGTTAAAATTTCTCGAATTGAAAGTTTTTCTGAGTTAATTTTTCAATATTCAATAGTATTCCTAAGAGAATTTGAGCAGAAATAGTTGCTTCTGTTTTTTCATTCCTCGGTTGGGGCTGCATTTACTCATGATTACCCCTTTGCAGCATGCTGAAATTATGTTTGTCAAATTGTCACATACCTAGTTTTTTTTTTAGAAACACATACCTAGTTTTGAAATGTTTCATAAGTATGGGCAATCTTTTAGGTCTGCGGTCACTCTCATATTTTCCAAAACTAAGGCTCATGGGATCTGATGTAAGCATATTTCTTTCCTTAATTCTGAACTCTCATGGGCATTTTAGCTTCTATGCTATGACTAAGGCCCCGTTCGAGGCATTTTACATAGTTTCTGCTTAAAAAAAAAACAGATTGTCTGTCAAACGGGAGAATTATAGACAACTTCTCCCATAATTAGAATCTGATTTATACACAGAATCAGAAAGTGTCACCTACCTGATTCTACGGATTCTGACTCAGATTCTGCGAATTTCGTCTCCCATGAGTCGTCGTAGGCACAAGGGCTTCCGCCGTCTTTCTTAGGCCCCTCCACCACCCTCATCCACTCATCTCGTCACCGACGCCGATCAACAATCAGCACAGATAATCAGGATTGAACAACCAGATTCTCCAGCCAGCCAACAGATTCTTCAGATAGCCGCTTCTCCAGACAGCTGACTACAATCCAGAATCTGCACAATCAGAAGCTGTTCCGAAGGGAGCCTAAGACTTCTATACCTATCCTCATTATATATGATATTCTTCGGTGTGATTTAATGATCAGTAACTCTTATTTGCTAAATTAGGACATCTTGAATTGCTTGATAAGCTAGCGAAGGGAGAGCAGGAGTAAGGCAATATAACATCATACATTTGTGCCACGCTATTTTATTAGCTAAAAATTAATTTAGGTTTAAAATAGATCTGGTCATAGAGCTTGCATCTCTATCTAATATCTAGTAGGTTCTTAGATTCAATTTTCTGCAAGCATGTTCCACTTGTGCTTGTTTAGTTTTATTTATTTATGTTCTCTGTTATTTGGGATTTTCTAGTTTATGGTCGCCCTTAGCATTCTTTCCGGGCGCTTTTGCTCTAACTAGGTTGAGTTGCACGTGATGCCGCACGAGTTTGTTGCAAATCAAATTTGCGGGACCACGGGTCACTTTTTTCAAAATAACCGGCGGAAAGATCTATTTACGATTCCGTTTTTTTTAAAGCTTTCGGGTCGAAAGAACTGGAATTTTTTTTTGCAAAATAATCAGTGGAAGGACCCCAGCCGGCGAATCTATGGGACCGCTATAAACCTTCGACGAATCCGCGTTTTTTTAGAAAACTGCGTAGAGAGACCTAAACGTCATTTCGAATTTTTTCGAGTCTAGCCTACAAAAAAATCGACGAAAGGACCTAAACGCTATTTCCAATTCAGCTATGAACCGCGTGTAGGGACCTAAACATAATTTTAATATTTCTCGAGTCTATTTTACTTAAAAAACGGCCGAAAGGATCTAAACGCGATTTTTAATTTGTCCGAAAGAACCTAAACACGATTTTCGGATTTTCCGTAGGCCTCCCCAAAGGGGCGACACGTGGCCCCTGAAGAGCGGGCAATCCCTGGGGCTTTAATATATAACATATACCACATGTGTCAGCGAATGGATGGCATGTTATAGGTGAACTCTTTCCCGAAGCCTATAGATGGGATCACTTTTTTTTCCAAAGCCTGGAGACTTGTGCTCTAGCTGGGATCTTCAAGACGCGACGCATATCTAGTCGGGATCCTCTGTATCACCTTATTTCTTGTAGTTTTTTCTTCTGATTTTGTATTTGAAAGTTATTCAAGTACTTTTGGAATGAATGTTTCTAGGATCCAAGTAGAATTATCTCGAATTCGAGTTAACATTTTCCAGAGTTAACATTTTCAAATTAATGCGATCAAATTTACATCGGAAAGTACTCAAGATAAAAGAGAGACTCCACGTAACTCTTTGACAGAAGCTCTCAAAAACCAAAAACAACTTAACTTGCTGTCATCAAAGCAAAACTGCTTATAACACCAAAATCAACACTTTGGAAGAGGAAAAAAAATCGATTCTCAAACCCGACATTCGAACCCACAATCAACACACAATCTCTCAAAGAGAAGAGGAGAAACTCATTCCCAACAGAGACCACTTCATTAGCCGACATCACTTATGACTTAATTATAAGCTTCACCCTTTAGAAACATTCATCAAGATCACTCCCTTTTTATTCAAGTTCAACCCCAACCGAACTAAGATTCCAATAGCTCCCATTCAAGAACTTCCAACATTTTCCATTACACCTATTTATTTCCTTTAAATGGCAAGCCAAAAGACTATCATCACACTATTCCATAAGTATGCATTCTTTCTTCCTCAACCAAACTCATTATTACTTCTTTGACACAATCATTTATAACCTTACGCAACACCATTCCTAGATCTCCACTTATAACTGTGGATCACCCTGACCCACAAAATACTTCCTACCATCTAACCAATTAGGGTCGACCACCTTAACCCAAAAAGACCAAATGAGTCAAAGCTCGGAAACTTACTCCATCAATTCTCCCATATACAGCAAAAGTACAACAACTCCTTATAAACTGGGAGAATGACCAACACAAGAAGGAATCCATAACTTTCTCCACAAAGCAACCAAAAGAGGTGCAAAACGATACTCTTCACTTTACCGCACGTCAAGGTTCAACCCGTGTCGTGCCCACAAACTCCGAAACACCGATAAATCACAAAACTCCCACGACAAAAGAGAGTCACCAAAACAAATTTTCTCAACCACGAAAAACAAGAGATCGAATACCCTTCGATTTACGGCAAAGGAATTAGGACTATCCTCACCCTAGGTTATGAATCCTCCGATGCTGGCTCTCAACTGCCACACCGCCCAACTCGGCTGCACGACAGGGCCGACATACCTACGGCACAAAGAGTCCCACCGGACCCCACAAAACAATATACCACTTCAAAATCATAACCATCAATAATACCATAGCCTTATCAAACTAACAAATAACATAATCACAAGTATCAACATAGCACTAATAACAAAATAAATACTGTAACACAATGCAACGATATCCCATCCCTTTCATACTGTGCATCAGAGTGTGTCAAATTTTAAATTAATTCTTCATTCTACATCAAGTTTTACGGTTATTGCCCTAGGGCCACATTTTAAAGGTTCAACCTAAACCATGTTTCCACCTTCACACAGCAAAATTTTAATTCATTCTAGAATTACTCACTACATTCAAACACCACGGACCTGAAGCCCGCTCTGATACCAACTGTAACACCCTAGCGCCAAACACACGTGAATGCTACCAAAAGACCCTAAATGACGCTTACAACACTCTGGGACCATACTTGTCCAGAGTGTCCCCAGTAAGACCCAAGAAACAAAACTCGACAAAGAAGTTCAATTGAACTAAGAACCTCAACGAACGGGCCACTAACCTTTTACCGCTAATAAAAGATTGAAACCTACCTTGAAACTCTCTCTAAACCAGTTTAAACTAAGACACCGAAATTTAGAAAATTTCGGCATGACCTTTCTAGAATCTAGGACATCCACTCAGCAGACAGGAAAACAGTTGCAGGTATACGACATTATACTAGCAGGTCCTTAGTTAACCAATCTCACATCCAATAGAAATTAATATTACACCACAATGAACAACATATTACAACCTTAATCAAAATCACTAGGCTTTACAAATCGAATTAAATAGTTTGATGGTGACCGAAGCCGTGCATGTGCTCTACTCCCATCCCGGCGAGCCAGCTTCCAAGAAACCAAAAACAGGAAGCAAAACAAACGTGAGTCCAAGACTCAGCAAAGTGCAACAATGAAGAAACATAATACATTCAAATTGGATTACATTTAAGTTAGAATTTACTATAGCCAATACTTAAATGAAATCATCAAGTACAAGAAGCAGTACCTACCTCCACTTACCACAACCAACTAAAAGAAAATACGCAAGTAAACATTACCCCTGCCTCATTAATCATTTCTGGATGAGTCCCTGACTCCATCCTCAACCTGTCACTTCCATTCCCATAAACCAACAGTTATCAATTTCAACGCAGTGCAATGCAATGTTATATAAGGCAACACAGCCATGCTTTCATTTACATAATATCTCATGCATATATGCAATGCTATATAATGCAACACAATCATGCTTTCATTCACATAATATCTCATGCATATATGCAATGCTATATAATGCAACACAACCATGCTTTCATTCACATAATATCTCATTGTACATGATGCATTATGCATGTCTCATCTCTTCTTTAGCACATACCGGTATTGCCGAGCACCACCCGTCGATGCGTACCCTCAAACCCAACCATCCCGTGGAAGGGGTCTGCCGAAACAGGACTTGCCCGCTATCTAGTAGCGGGTCCTACTCTTAACACCGCTCCCATCCACGCCAGTAGATGGGACTACGGGGTAGGAAATCCGAGCACACCGGATTAGTCATACATTCCGTATGACTTTCTCACCGCCCTGGCTCAATGCACTTTTCATGAATGCACACATACAAATGCCATTCTCAACATCATATCCAAATTCTCAACTTCCATATTCACATTCTTAACACTCATAATCACCTCCTCAACCTTCAAATTCAGACTCACATCACCAATACTCGAGTAACTACTAATTCCATCTATCTTGATCATAAATCAAACCACTTTCGCAATCCAATTCCATGTTTTCAATATTCCCACAAGCCTAACAAACTAGTGAGCATGAATATGAAAGTAAGATCTAGCAGGTATCCTCACGGCATCTAGACGGGATTCATCAAACAACGTACATAACATTCAATCCAGAAATGCAGCATAATGTCATGATGGCACGGCACATAAAGTTCATCAAACAAATCATAACACATTCAAACAACGATGCAGTTGTATCAGATTACTTACCCTTTTCATCAAAAGACAATTACCCTACTAGACGTGCTTATAAACATGAATACAACCATAGCATAAACATATATAAAACATAAGCAATTAATTAAATACCCTATAAGAGATATACGGGTTGCACTTGCTTTTACCAACACGCGAGGCAACTAAGGGTTGAGACCACCCCTGAAGACACTCTCCCTGAAAAACAATGTTGCGCATAAGAAACAATCAAAAGCCGACTCAGAATATCATTGTTTAACCCACTCCCAAAACCCGAAAAACAGAGAACTGTCCAACCGAGACAGTAGCGCCCCAACGAGTAAAACTTTTGACTTGCTTAACCAAATGGAGTGAACTCAGCTCCTAATTAACTATAAGAGGATGACCTACAGCTATCTCAAAGCCAATCATATGGGAGATACCTCGAAGGCCTCCAAATCGAACACTAAACCCCAACCGAAGGGTGGAGCATGCTGCAGTTTTCCAATTTCAGCACTGAGACTTCTAAATAGCGTAACTCTTGATTGGCTTAATAGATTTTCATGATCTTATACTCGAAACGACCGCAAGGGAGTAGACTACAAGAATAACATAGCCATTCCCTTGGCCAAAGCACCAGCTGTTCCCAGATCGAGAAGGAACTGAGGGTACCGACCACTCGGTTCATTGTGGACAGCAATCGGTAAAATGACCATAACTTTTAAAAGGCTAAACGAAATTTAGCGATTACAGTCTTCATTGAAAGGTAATCCGATTATCTACAGCTTTCGCAATAGCCGGACCCCCAGGAAATGCTTATAAAATTTTCAAACAGCGGTCCGAACAGCAGGACAGAGTTTCGGATCAAGCAACAACCTCCCAAAAACACTCTAGACTCTAAATCCCCCAAGTAAAAGCATCTCAAAAACAAAGATCCTAGCTGGGCATTTAATCAAACACCTTACATGCAAGCCAAAAAGGATCCCCACTATCTAGGGTTTTACCTCAAAGGAAGACCATGGAGGAAGGAGGGAGGTGAGGGAGAGGTTGCTGGTGCTGCTGCCGGAGAGGAGACGCAGGGAGGAGCCGCTGGCCAGGGGTGCCGAAGCCACCAAGGCTCGCCGGTGCTGCTGATGCTTCTTCGGCTGCTGCGCTGCCACTCCAGCTGCTGCTTGCCGCTCCAGCTGAAGGGAAGGGGAAGGGAGGAGGCGGCCAGCAGGGAAGTCGGCAGGTGAGAGCAGGGGAGGAGGCGCTAGCCCCTGGAGCCAATGACCAGAGAAAGGAAGAGGAGAGCAATGCAGCGCCAGGGAAAAGAAATCGAGAGGGGGGCGGCTGGGAACAAAAAAAAGGACTGCCTCAAAGAATTTCAGCCACACAATTTGAAGAAAGAGAGAGAGGTTAGGTGAGGGAGGGGAAATTCCCAATAACCCCTCCTAAAAACCAAAAATCCAACTTTTAACCATTTACGCAAACCAAAATTAAATTCTTGGTGCGAAACGACAATTGTCAGGATTGACAACCTGCCGCAAAACTAAATGGCACGGAGGAACACCCATTCCGATAAGTATTTTACGGAAGAAAACTCAAAACCTATAATAAACTGCGAGGCAACATAACTTTTCTCCAGAATAAATCCTTGAATCAAGAAAGTGAATACAATTCCGGCCAAAAACCCAGAAACGATTTTGCGGTATTACACTATCTTTAGTAACTTACGAGACTCGATCTATAACTTACCATAGTCCTCTTGGATTAAGACTCCCGGTGGATGTTGGTGCTGCCTTGTGCGTGCCGGCCAGCTGCAGTCCCATTCCCACATCCATGACAGATACATGTTAATGAGTTGATGAACTAGAATTTTATCCTAAAACATGTTCTTCTTCTTCTTCTTTTGTTGTTGTAATCCATGTATGTCCTTTGACTCTAGTTTATTGCTCTTTGTTTTTTGGTTAAAATAGCTAGATTTTGTTTGCTTGCTTTGCGTCTCATGCAGACTTCTCTCTATTGCACACTTTTTTCTATTCTTCTTCCCAGATGTTGGTGCCCTTCACTCAGCAAGATTGTTTCCTTTGAGAGGATTGATCTGAAAAGTATGGACACCATGCTTAGCATTATCTAAAGTTTCAAATTGGATCCCTTTTTTCCGATGAAACAGTGGTAGATTGGTCTAGAAACAAGCATGCAAACCAGTTCTTTCCTGCCATTTAGGTCTGACCTTTCTATGTTTAAGAAATTTAATTATTCTAATGTTGGTACTTGGTAGTGACAACGACTATTCTGGTTAAATATTTGAAGTTAAGGTATTTGTGTAAATATTATTGTCCTTTCTTGCAAGTATTCCATGTATTGTTACTCTTCTCACTGTTCCAAAGCTACAAACACATTCTCCTGCGAACTGGCGATGTAGCATTCGTGCCATTAAACATAGTTACTCTTCATTTTATTGTGGGAATTAGTCTATTCTTAGTACGTCAAGAATTTGTCACGCTTCAATATTTATACCTTTTTTATTTCCTTTCCACAATCCTGTAATTAACTTTGGAATCAAAGATCAAAAAAGAATATTAGTGCAAATAAAGTGTAACACCTTGGCCTAAAATTCGCTCAAAACCTAGCCCACTGTGCAGTAGACCCGCACATGCATAAGATCCCATTTACACTTTCGCCCTCTTTTCATGTAAAAGGGTATACCAGAGGTGCTACATTTAGATCCAACAGGTATTATATGCTACTGCAAGTCACTTTATGCCCTATTTGGGATGGCTTCCCAACCAGCTATGTCCTTGTGGAAGCCAGAAGTCGTCCCAAACAGATGGCTTCCTCATGTGTGGAAGATGGAAGCATCCCTAACATGGAGAAACCGAAAGTCGGCCTAGGATAGCTTCCCACGGCTTCAATAAATTGAGGTTCCAACTTTGCCCTAGAGTTGACTCAACATTACCCACCTTATACGATGTATAAGAAATGAATCGATATCTCTCTCCCATTCTCCCCACCCACACCCGACACGCACACATGAGAACGATGGTGCTAGTGTTGCCCAAGAGTGGTGGCCATCCCACGCCAGCGTGCACTGCCTCATTGCTGATCTTTGTCGCTACCTCATCGGTCTCTGCCACCTCCTTGCCGATCTCCGTTGCCTCCTTCGGCCCCCTCTTCAATGGATTTGACGACATGTGTCCCCTTCCAATGCTACCACCTAGCCAGTCTTCGTCGCCTCCTCCAGCCCTCTCTCTAGTGGATCCAGCGATGCAACCAGAGTTAACCCAGAGGTGCTATATTTGGACCCAATTGGTAGCGGAACTAGAAAACTTTCAATAGGGATGTATATTTCATATGCACAACTCTATAGTCTTGTACAATGATTCCATAACATCATAAATCAAACATTCATATTCAAAATTTGCTAAAAGTATGATACAAATAGTTCTAAATTCTAACAAATTCCAAACCACTAATATCAGAATCAATTTAATCAAGAAATTTGGCCCACTAAAGAGGTGATCTTGTGACGTTTTTAAAACTTATGGTGGTGCTAGTGCATTTCCAATACCCTACCTAGATCCGCCCATGGACTCAACCATAGTTACCAGATTCGTTGTAAATCCCTGTGAATCGCGAACTAGATTCGTTGAATCTAAACTAATTTAGGGTACAGGGTTAGTGTTCAGAGTGGAAATTAGAAGAAAAAGTGTCGAACCGTAAACCCGAATCTCGTACCACGACTTGAACAAACCGCATTACTAGCAACTATGGACTCAATATGCATTATATACTAATATAACTCACTTTAGACAAGTAATATGGGACTAATCTCACCACAACAACTCCACATAGGCTGTACTATGAACGGGCTGGGGTATTATTGTAGGTACAACAAATGTTGCCTACTGGTGTTTAGCAGTACTCACGCTTATCTTATCTTTTATGTTTTTTCGCTCTGAATTTGAAATGACCTCGACTGTACTATTGTCTCTTTACGTAAATAACAGAGTGCACAAAGGTACATGCTAAATAATCCACGTCAAATAATTGTTCAGCTTGATGCCTTTTTTGGCAAGCAGAACTTGTTTCATTTTTAGTTGTTTTCAAACAGAAGCTCTTTAAATTGAGCATTGCCACCTCAGAGAAGTGCGTTTCAAGGTTTGCCACTCTTAACTTTGTAATTGATCATTTGCTACTATAAATATGTAAATAGTCAGCGTTTTCCACTCTTCAAGTATTCTGACATTTTTCTTCTTCGTTTTCCTGGAAGTTGCATATGAAAAGATGACTTTGCCCCTCTTCTTCATCACATCCTATCTCTTCTTCCCCAACACAGGTCTAGTTAGCCCCAAGCCCATCCTCCCGCTCCCTTCTCCCTCATCTCCATTTTTAGATGCTTGTAGAGGCAAATGATCATTTGCAAACTTAGAAGTGGCGAATCCTGAATATATCTTTGAGTTGGCAAATGCTCAACTTTCCCTTGTGATAATGCCTTTTCTGCAATATATATTTATGGGGATCTTGTTGTTTGTCGGGACTAGAATATACAAATCCAGACACTTTGTGTATATCGCACTAGTCCAGGATCACGCTAGTTCACAGGTTCAACATAGATGAATATCACAATCATACACTACGGAAATAAATAAAAGACTTCATTTATAAAATAATACCTGTTGAATGACCTTATGATCGATCTTACATGAGTATGCCTTACAAGACTAAACTGTAAATAACAAATTAAATTGCAGCAGAATGAAAACGTATATAAACACCTTAGTATACTACAGGCAACTGACAAGACTCGCACCTTAAACATTCGTCTTCTTTTGGTACTCTTCCTCAACTGGTGATTTGGTTGTTGGTAAGGGTGAGTACATAAAGCACTCAACAAGTTGTGCACAAAATGCAATTTTAACATAACTATGTGCAAAGCTTATTCCAATAGAATGGCTAATATGGTTATTTTGTAGTAAAACTATATTTATAAATGAATACAATAAGTAGATTGAAAAGACTGTAAAACAAATAACAACAATAAGTAATTTATAGGTATTTCTTAAGTAAACATGGCTTCCAGCCCTAAATCATAATTACAACTTTCCAATCACATCCAGCCTCCCATTCCAAGTTTTCAATTTACAGAATCTAGACCTTGACTGTAATTCTCGAGTATTACTCAATACCATGAGCACGACTATCTGAATAGATTATACACTCTGCAGAAGGTTATGCGCTTTATTCACAAGACATAATCATCTTCGTTTGCCTGGCCATTAGCACACTTCCTTTGGTGTGCCGGTAGAGAAGTCATGACAAAGCTTTTGCAAAGCTCTGACTTAACCCAATACTACCCGCTAAAGTTTCAACACTGACGAGTTACACCACCACAACAGGGGCCCCCTCTTGCGTCATTTGAGTTGATCCGTAAACTCAGGACTTACATTACCACTAGTAGTACCAAAGCTAAGACATTACAAATTAATCAGGTAGGTGGGTCCTATTCCAGATATGTGGTTTCATACTTGACTCAGGTCAAATGCTTGCAAGATTAAGTCCTTACATTGACTGAGGCAAGATTTCCACAAACCCTCTACCATTCTAACCCACTTTGGTACACTGCCCCTTGCCACTTGCCCCAATCTAAATGATTATCACCCAAGTTGATTACCATGTACCACGTGCCATCAACAAGTCAACATCATTGTGTGACAACCCCGTCACTATAAGTCAACATCATTGTGTGATAACACCTGACACACCAATCCTATAAACATGTTCTATATTCCAATAATCAAGATTAATTTTGACATTCCAAAAGATATGAGTTATACATGGTATGGCTAAGCATACTAAACATGGTCTAACCAACCCATGCTGATTTCTAATATTAATCAACTAGTAATGAACTATCCTAGGGTGACAAATAATCATAGTATACCAATGACAATGTAGGGTATAATCCAATTAGGTTGAATAATTAGATCTCAATCTAATTGGAAACAGTTCTACACATAAAATATCATGCAATAGATTGAAACAATAGACCATTTAGTAAAATTGGGTTCAACATGATCAAAACACAACTTACCTTAGAAAATATTGTGTTCTTGCTCTGGACCTTGGTCCTAGTTCAACGATTCCTCCTCGGATGCTCCAAGCACATCAACGTCTACGCGTAATAAGATAAAACACCAAATAAACACTAAAATATAGAGCAAACAATCTCTAAAAATCAAATAAATTCACCATTAAATATATCTCAATTTTAAATTTTTTAGAAATGTGAATCTCCTCAATCGGAGATCGTATGAGGAAGAATGGGCTCTCGAAATATTCAAAAATCATAAATATTAGAAAATTAGAAAACACCAAATTAATTGAATTACTTTTATACTAAAAAAGTTATTTATGACATCAGCCCTGGATCAGGCCACTTTCGATTCGACACATGTCCATAGCGCATGGACCTGGTCCACGACCGAGGCTAGCCCATGGACTGGGCTCATGTCTACACGTGCTAACGTGGACTGCTGATAAGGCATACTGATTCGGTTAACACGGGGACACGCAAGCACCAATCTGATGTGATGCCCATGTTGCTATCACATGGCGATGACTCCGCTGCCACGTCAACCCTAGTTGTTTAGGGCTCCAGCGACCAAGCCCACCACGGCGTCCATTGCCCATGAAGAAGAAGACTGGGAACCCGGTGAAATAGCAACAAATCTGGAGCAAAACCTGGCAGATTCGGTAGCACACGTCGTGTGAAACTCAATAGTGGCCTTGGCTTCAACGGTGTTGTAGTACAGAAGAAGATCGACGTGGTTGAACGGCTGCAAAATCCCGACGACCTACGGTGAACTCTTGCGGTGTCTTGGAAACATCTTAGGCGACAAAACTTGGGGTATTTAGGGCTGCTTGAGATGGGGAATCTCAAACGGGGGTTCTCCTAGCTTATAAAGCCCTCGGGAGGCATGCTCGGACTGGACTCCATGGCAGAGGTGACGTGGACTCCATGTTCTCGTCGAAGAGGATGGCGGTGCTAGGAAATGATCCTAACTGTCCATGTGGCACAACCAACAATCTGGATGCAACGGACATGGCTCCATCCGTTCTGTTTACATAACTGACGATCGAGATGTGCTATGGTTTCTACAAGACCCGATGGATCCAAACCTCCCAATTGAGATCCATTGGCTATGATTTCCTCACGCCACCGGACCTTCTACAACCGTTTGATCCAAACTAACACCAAGATATTAGGGTTTCAAGAGAGCAGGCCAAGCGAGCTGGGCTGTGATGTAGATTAGGCTGACATGGGAAGGAAGTAGACTGGGCCCTAGCGCGTTTAGGCCCAAACACTATTCAATGTTTTTCTCCATATTTTCTAATTAAACTAATTCCCAAAAATAGTTTCAGCCAAAATAAATAGTAAAAATATCAAGAAAAATTTGGAAAAATTCCATAAATACTTTGAGACATTTGGAAGTCTAATAAAATATTTTTCACAAAACTCTATTTAAACATCCCCATTATTTTAATACTTTTCACAAAAGGCCATATTTAACAAATCCAAATAATTTCCAAAAAATCTAAAAATTTTAGAAAATCCATAAAAAACATATTAAATCCAAATAAGCCAAAAATTGGGATGTTACATTGTTGCACTGAAGGAGTTTTGTTAATACTCCTTGCTGAAGATCTTCTGCTTTTGCGCTGCCCTGCTTCTAATATTTTGATACAATATTAGTTAATTTGGTCTAGACACAAGCATAGGTGATTTCTTAAATATTATAACCCTTTTCTTTGGAATAAGAATGTCACTTCTGATTGATCCTGAGTTTATATTTCTTATTTGGTTTGATAGGTAAAGAAAGAACATGTTGATTATTCATCTGATTATTTTATTTGACTACATTTCTTAGATATGTTTGATCAAAGTATTTTGTTGTACAGATGAAACAAGATAGTGGTGGGCACATATAGTACAGATGAAACAAGATAGTGGTGGGCACATATATCTCTTTTTTCTTCTTTTGGCTTCATGGCAAAAGCAAGAAAAACATACTCTTGAGTTATTTTCTAAATGAAAAGGACAACTGAGGTGGGGATATGGATGTGCTTCTCTTCAAATTAGGCTGATATGGATGCACTTATTAGGAGTAAACCAGTACTACAAAGCATATTTAAAAAAGGAAACAGCATGGAAGATACTTTCTAATTTTAGTCTGGACGTTTCTTTCTTCTCAATGCAGTTTAGCTCTGAAAACCTCTTTTTTTTTCCAGCAAACATTTGTTTTCACCTTTGTAAGTGTTGCCTTCTATTTTGACCTGAGGATATTTTGTTTTCACTCACACTTTTGTTTATCCTGAAAGAAGTATCACATTATACATCATTCAAGGTAGTGTTTCATTGGCTGGGTTTTCTTTTATTCTTATTTTCGATGCTGTGTTGTTGGTCTACCTACAATAATTTGAGACTTATGGTATTCTTCTTGCAGAGATTGGGATAGGCCTGACGGGCTTTGGAGCATTCTTCTAATTTCTGGGAATCATTTTCTTCTTCAACAAGGGGCTACTTGCAATGGGCAATGTAAGTTTTCTCTAATTTTTTGGCTGAATTAATTGAGGGCCTAAACCATTGAAATGTGTATACCCTGTGGGACATTTCAGATTCTCTTCCTGTCAGGCTTGGGTTTAACTATTGGACTGAAATCAACCGCCTTACAAGGTTAGCAAAAAACATGATATAATTCATCAGAGCTATTGTCCTCGGACTATTTTTTATCTAATTAGCTTACTGTAATTAACAGGGTACCATGTCATTTACTGTAATTAACAGGGTACCATGTCATTTGGTGCTGGTTTTTTCCTTGTTCTCATTGGATGTCCCTTTTTTGGCATGATTTCAAAGGCATATGGTTTCATTGTGCTTTTTGTTGGGCTGTGATCCGAATTCATCTGTTTGGGCTTTAGGGACGCCTTTAGCCTTATTCGGTCTGGCCCGTTTAGACTCGAGTCGCTCCACGTGTCTATAAATATCCCCTGTATGCAGCGTTTAGGGTTTGCTGTCATTTGCAACCCTAGCCACCTTTGTAATCACCTCTTGATATAGTGATTGTTGCCGTTTGGCGTCCGTGGTTTTTTCCCGCAAGGGTTTTCCACGTAAAATTCTGTGTCTCGTGTTCGTTGTGTTTTGTGATTGATCCGCAAACAAGTGGTATCAGAGCAAATTGCAGATCAATCACATTTTTGCACTGACGAGAAAGAAAAAAATAGCAGATCGTTCTTCGCGTTCACGGCTGTTCTTCGCTCGTTCTTCGCCGGATCGGACCTCCACGGATCGTCTCGCCATCTTCGTCATCACCGCTCGCCGCATCGCTGTGCGCCACGCGCCGCCGACTCCCGTGCGCCTGTCGCCGCCATCCCGCAGGCGCTTCATCTTCGCGACCGCCGCCGATTCGCGCCGCTGACGCGTGCTCGCGGATCATCGCGCGCTGTCTCTCCGGATCGGCCGTCCTCCTCCGATCTGCGCCTGCGCTCTGGCGTTCGCCCGGCCCGTCGTCTTCGTCCACGCGCCTCGACCTCTGACTTCATGGCGCGACCACCGCACCTAATCTGCTTGGCCATCACTCGGCGTCGCCATCAGCCTGATCCGCTCGCGCCAGCTGCCTCTCTGGCCCGCGTCCGCCTCCAGTGCGCGGACGCCCATCGTCGAGCTGCGCGCCGCTCCCGTGAAGAAAGGTATCTACGGAAGTCTATCGACTAGAAGTGAAGAACCGTGAAGATGTCTCTCAACTAGAAGTGCTTGCACGTGGAAAATTTGAACCAAGAAACAGCTCTTCGATTCTTTTGCTGGACATTATTTTTGCCTCACGTTCTGAAGTTTCAGGAGAGAGACAAGTGGCAGATCGGTTTTGCTTCAGCTCTTCAGATTGGTTTTGTCAAATTTTTCTTGTTCGAGCACTAAAAATATTTCTTTGCATTATGGCCTCATTGAAATATGATATTCCACTGCTAGACCGTGATACCAGGTTTTCTCTATGGCAAGTCAAAATGAGAGCTGTTCTCGCGCACACTGACCTGGATGATGCGCTTGATAAATTCGGAAACAAAGACCAGAAGTCATGGACCGATGAAGAGAAGAGGAAAGATCGTAAGGCCCTGTCACAAATTCATCTTCATTTATCAAATAATATTTTGCAAGAGGTTTTGCAGGAGAAAACTACAGCTGTTTTATGGTTGAAATTGGAATCAATTTGCATGTCGAAAGACCTCACTAGCAAAATGCATGTGAAGATGAAATTGTTTTCGCACAAGTTGCAAGAGGGTGGTTCCGTGTCGAATCATCTATCGGTTTTTAAAGAAATTGTGTCAGACCTTGAGTCAATGGAGGTAAAATTTGATGACGAGGATTTAGGCCTCATGCTTTTGTGCTCTTTGCCTCCATCATATTCAAATTTCAGAGACACTATTTTATATAGCCGTGATACACTAACTGTTGCTGAAGTTTATGAGGCCTACATGCAAAAGAAAAGATGAAACTAATGGTATCTTCTGAAAGTCCTAGCTCTCATGGTGAAGCTTTGTCTGTTCGTGGACGGACAAAAGAAAAGAAAGCGAACAATGGCTATAGAGGCAGAAGCTCAAGCAATTTCAGAGGCCGCTCAAAGTCAAGAGGTAAAGAAAAATTTTGTAGGTACTGCAAGAAAAATAATCATGATATATCTGAATGCTACAAGTTAAAGAATAAAGAGAAAAGGCAAGGTACCTACAAACAGAAAGGTAAAACTGATGAGGAAGGTAAAGCTTCATTGCTTACGGTGATAGCGATTCGATGGTGAGACTCTTGTTGCTTTTCTTTGGATGTGCTAGTAGTGGTGATGAATGGATAATTGATTCTCACGCTTCTTTTCATATATGCATTAATAAAGATTGGTTCATCACTTATGAGTGCATTAAAGATTTGGTTCTGTTAGGATGGGTGATGATTCGCCACGTCCTATTGTTGGCATTGGATCAGTGCAAATAAAGATGCATGATGGCATTATCAGAACCTTGACAGATGTGAGGCACGTTCCAGGTATGACAAGAAATCTCATTTCTTTGAGCACTCTTGACTCTAAAGGATATAAATATTCTGGAGGAAATGGAATACTAAAAGTATCAAAAGGTTCTCTCATTGTCATGAAAGGAGATTTGAAATCTGCCAATTTATATCGTCTCCAAGGCACTACAATTACAGGTGATGCTTTTGTTTCCTCGCATTCATCACCTGAAATGACTAATCTGTGGCACAAGCGTCTTGGGACATATGAGTGAGCAGGGTTTGGCAGTTTTGAGCAAGAGGGGACTTCTTGATGGATACAATGGAGGCAAACTGGAATTCTGTGAGCATTGCATCTTTGGTAAGCATAAGAGGGTAAAATTCAACACTTCTATTCATACTACAGAAGGTATTCTTGATTATGTGCATTCTGATTTATGGGGGCTATCTCGTAAGACTTCTTTTGGAGGTTCTCGTTATATGTTGACTATTATTGATGATTATTCTAGAAAAGTTTGTCCTTATTTCTTGAAGCGTAAATCAGAAGCATTTTCAGCATTTAAAGAGTGGAAGGTCATGATTGAAAGACAAACTGAAAAGAAGGTAAAGATACTTCGCACTGATAATGGGATGAAATTTCATTACGATATATTTAATTCATATTGCAAGTCTGAAGGTATTGTGCGTCACTACACTGTTCCTCATACTCCACAACAAAACGGTGTAGCTGAACGTATGAACAGAACCATTATCTCAAAGGCCCGTTGTATGTTGTCTAATGCTGGTTTGCATAGGCGTTTTTGGGCTGAGGCTGCTTCCACTGCTTGCTATATTATTAATCGTTCACCCTCTATTGCTATTGACAAGAAAACTCCAATTGAGGTATGGTGCAGTACTCGGTGATTATTCACAATTGAGAGTTTTGGTTGCCTCGCTTATGCTCATGTTGATAATGGAAAATTGGAGCCTAGAGCTATTAAGTGCATCTTTCTTGGTTATAAATCTGGTGTTAAAGGATATAAATTATGGAATCCTCAAACTCAAAAGGTTGTTATCAGTAGGAATGTTATTTTTAATGAATCTGTTATGCTGAATGATAAGTTGGATACAACTGTTCCTATTGTTCCTATTGAGAAACAACAGAAAACTAGTGTGCAGGTGGAGCACATTATTGATTCTGATAATACACCAGATGATACTAATACTGCTATTCAGGATGCATCTATTACTGATGATTCAAATATTATTGAGCATTCTTCTCCAGTTATGCAGCCTCCTCAACATACACATTCTATTGCTGTTGATAGACCCAGGAGGTCCATCCATCCACCTAAAAGGTTTATTGAAGAATGTGATATTGCTTCTTATGCTTTAAATGTTGCAGAAGAAATTGAGAATAATGCAGAACCATCAAATTATGTTGAGGCTATCACTTCTGCTGATTGCAAGAATTGGATGACCGCTATGCAAGATGAGATGGAGTCTCTTGACAAGAATTGTACTTGGGATTTAGTGAAATTGCCTAAAGACAAGAAGACTGTCCGCTGCAAATGGATCTTCAAAAGAAAAGAAGGCATTTCTTCTACTGATCCAACAAGGTATAAAGCAAGGTTGGTTGCTAAAGGCTACAGCCAAATTCCAGGTATTGATTTCAATGATGTCTTCTCTCCTGTTGTGAAACACAGTTCAATTCGCACTCTCCTCAGTATTGTTGCCATGCATGATTATGAACTTGAGCAACTAGATGTTAAAACTGCATTCTTGCATGGAGAGTTAGAGGAAGACATTTATATGGACCAACCTGAAGGTTTTGTTATTCCTGAAAAAGAAAACCTTGTTTGCAGATTAAAGAAATCTCTTTATGGCTTGAAACAATCCCCTAGACAATGGTATAAGAAATTTGACTCATTTATGCTCTCTCATGGTTTCAAGCGGTCTAATTATGATAGCTGTGTTTATTTGAAGACTGTAAAAGGTTCTGCTATATACTTGCTTCTTTATGTTGATGATATGCTAATTGCTGCAAAAGACAAATCAGAAATAGCTAAACTAAAAGCACAATTGAGTAAAGAATTTGAGATGAAGGATTTAGGTGCAGCAAAGAAAATCCTTGGTATGGAGATCATTAGATCAAGGAAATCTGGAAAATTATATCTCAGCCAACAGGGTTATATTGAGAAGATCCTTCGTCGCTTCAATATGCTTGATGCAAAACCAGTGAGTACTCCTTTAGCTGCACATTTCAGATTATCTTCAGCTTTATGTTCAGAATCAGATGATGATATTGAATACATGTCTAGAGTCCCATATTCCAGTGCAGTTGGTTCTCTTATGTATGCCATGGTTTGTTCTCGTCTTGATTTATCTCATGCACTAAGTGTTGTCAGTAGATATATGGCTAATCCTGGTAAAGAGCATTGGAAAGCTGTTCAGTGGATCTTTAGATACTTGCGTGGTACTTCTAATGCTTGTTTGCAGTTTGGAAAATCTGGAGATGGACTTATTGGTTATGTTGATTCTGACTATGCTGGTGATTTAGATAAGAGGAGATCTCTCACAGGTTATGCTTTCACTATTGGTGGTTGTGCTGTCAGTTGGAAGGCATGTTTGCAATCCACAGTTGCTCTTTCAACTACTGAAGCTGAATATATGGCTATTTCTGAAGCATGTAAAGAAGCTACTTGGTTGAGAGGTTTGTACTCTGAGCTCAGCGGGATTTCTTCTTGTGTTACCTTGTTTTGTGACAGCCAAAGTGCTATTTGCCTCACAAAGGATCAGATGTATCATGAGAAGACAAAGCACATTGATGTGAGGTATCATTATATTCGAGATATTATTGCTCAAGGTGACATCAAAATATCCAAGATAAGTACTCATGACAATCCCGCTGATATGATGACAAAGTCTATTCCTACCACTAAGTTTGAGCTATGCTCAAGCTTAGTTGGAGTTACAGTTTAAGTGCTAGTCACTTTATTTTGGCGCTGGTGATATTTCTATTGAAAGGAGTTCAGTGGTATTTCTTTTGCTACAAGGGGAAATTCGTCTCAAGGTGGAGTTTGTTGGGCTGTGATCCGAATTCATCTGTTTGGGCTTTAGGGACGCCTTTAGCCTTATTCGGCCTGGCCCGTTTAGACTCGAGTCGCTCCACGTGTCTATAAATATCCCCTGTATGCAGCGTTTAGGGTTTGCTGTCATTTGCAACCCTAGCCACCTTTGTAATCACCTCCTGATATAGTGATTGTTGCCGTTTGGCGCCCGTGGTTTTTTCCCGCAAGGGTTTTCCACGTAAAATTCTGTGTCTCATGTTCGTTGTGTTTTGTGATTGATCCGCTAACACTTTTCAGGTCCGTTTCTCAGTTGACAAATGGTTAGTTGGTTACACATGCATCAGTGGCCATAGCTTGCTTGCCAATGGCTCAGGTTATCTACATTTTGGTTTTATGTGATTGCTAACTCCGTTCTCGTTACAGTGGATTCTGGCCTACTCTTTTAGTTTTCTTGCAAAGGATTCCTATCATCGGTTGGATATTTCAGCAACCATTTGTTACATCGGTACGGAGCTCTCACAACATAAAAAACACATTCTCTCCATACAAACTTTGTCTATGGCATATTCTAACTGATCAAATTTCTTTTGTTTGCAGTTCCTTGACCGCTACCAAGGAAAACGAGTTCCAGTGTATTTTCGTCTTGCTCTCAGTTTCATTCTGATGTATTGACTTCAGGTTTAGATGGCAACACCAAATGGTTGTGTAACGTGCCTGCCACCGTTCGGCCTTTACTCTCTGTTTGGTTGCCATTCTCTCTGAATGCTCAGGAATCAGGATCATTCTCTGTAAATTGTCCACACCTCACCCTGGTGTTTTGAACAGATCTTGGTACAATGCAACAAAATTCTGTCTTTAGCAAGACTTGTTCTAGGAAAATGTGGAACTAGAACCGTCTTCTCGAAATACAAGTCACATGCTCTTCATCCTGTAACAATAGTTTCAGTTAGCAGGGTTTCAAATTTCATTTTCGGTTTATATCTCTCTCCTCACCAAAATCTGAAATTTAGGTGAAATCACATTATTTCAGACAAAATCCAGACGAAATTCAAAAAGCAAAATTCAAATCCGAAACTTTTGGACCGAATTTCGGGCGAAATATCCGAAATTTTTGGCAAATATCAACTAAATAAAAAATAGTCCAAACTATGTCAAGAAATTTTGAAATTTTTTATGGAGGTTCCTGACATATAAATGATATTACCATAAATATTTTAGCTGATTACATTTTCTGAGGAATTTTTTAAAATTCAAACATTGCTACTATCCTGATAAAACACTGACTCGTAAGTTTGAACATAATGAAAAATGGTTCAAACCATGTTAGAAAATTTTCAAATTTTTGTACATGGTTATTATGCATCACTAATATTCTTGTAAAATTTTCAGATGATGATCAAGCTTTATAAAGTTTTAAAAGTTTGAACAGTGGTACTGCCCTATTAAAAGGCTTACCGACAAACTTGAATAAAATGAAAAATAGTTTAACCATGTTAGAAAATTTTAATTTTTTTGTAGATGGTCATAATGTAACATTAATGTTTCTATAAAATTTTTAGATAATTATCATGCTTAATTAATTTTTAAAAATTCTGACATTGCTACATCCTGATAAAAGCCTAATGATCAATACATAGATTTGCTTTAGCAATCAAAAAAGGTTTAAAATTTTTGAAAATTTTGCAGAAGGATGATACAGAAAATTTTAAGATCTCATAAAAATTTTGAATTGTGATCACACTCTAGTGAATTTTTAAAATTCTTACAAGAACAGTACCATTTATGTTCTTTCTCTTTTTGATTTTTGAAATATAATATAACAAATGAAGTTTAATGCTTACATAGATTTGATTGACCAAACAAAAAAGTTTTAATTTTTTGAAAATTTTATAAATGGTATTGAGGCAATTCTTAATCTCTCATAAAAATTTTAGATCATGATCGCACTCAAGAAAAATTATAAAATTCTGACAAGGTTATTGTCCCAATTATGTTCATTCTGTTTTTGATTTTGTAAAGACAACAAATGAAGTTCAATTATTTTGAAAAAAATTTGTACGATCCTACACTACTAAAGATAGTACCATAAAATTTTTAGATTATTATAAATAATGTAAAATTTTATAAAAATATAACAGTGTTTCTTACAAAATTTTAAAATGTCTCAAAAGTTCGGTTTTTCAACAAATTTTCACGGAAGATGACTTTCTTAAGGGTTATTGGACCAAATCCGGCCCTAAAAGTTCAAAAACTGCCCAAAAATCATGAAATTGCACCAAACAAACAAAATTACTGTAGTAATTTCAATTTTTTATCCGAATGGTAATTTGGATTTTGTCGTGGCTTGAAATTTGAAATTTCAGCGAAAATTTGCCAAAATTCGGCGAAATTTGTATCCATGCCAGTTAGCCTCAGATTTAGAATACTCTCAGACCGTATGTTTGAAGTGGGCACGCACTTTGGTGCCAAGAATTTATTGAGGAACAGAATCTTGCTGAAACTATTGTGAACTGCAGCGATTTATGAAGTAGCTCATATATAAGCTTATGAGTTTGGTGCTTTGTTTGGAGTCTTATGTAGACTAGTGGTATAGAATGGGCCTATGTGAATGACACTAGTGGACTTGTGATCTGCATCAATCATGTTGCTGTTGGAAATCTAGGTATTATTTTAATTGCAGATTTGAATATTAAACATAATCCCAAAATAATCAAACACAACAGGCTAGACAGAAGATACCACATATTTCTGAAAAGTGAATCTTGTACAAAATGAACAGAGGAAAAATATGATAATTCTTACGATGGGCTTGATGACAAAAAAGAAGCAGCGCAGTAGTGACCGGCCGTAGAGGAAGTAGTCGACGTCGTGGATCGCAAGATGAAGAGCTCGGCGGTCGTGCGATTCTTGCTGCTTGAAACCTTATTGCCGCCCGTGCAGGTTCTCGCAGCGGCAACGGTTCGAGATCCCGCTCTCCTTGCCTCGCGGTGCACGCCGAGAGGAAGGTCGATGAAGAACGAGCGCAAAGACGAAGACGCATAAACACAGTCACGAGAGGATGAACGCTAGCACAAGAGACAAAAAGCTCAATCATGCGGGCGTCTCCGGACTTTATAGTTTGCACGATAACGGTCAATAAATTGACCGTTAAAGACTCATTATATGCTTGTAGCTGCGAGGTCATTGAAATGACAGTTTCTATTAGAGCCCGGCGCTATTATCATGGTTGTTTCAATTCTCGATAAATGACCCCATTAATAATAGAGAAACCGAAAATTAAAAGGGTTTAAACGTGCGAGAATTTAATCCACGACGCGGCGACGTCGCAAGTCACAAGTCACGCGGGAAAAACACGCGAAATACGTGATAAGTCACAAGTCTCATGGGAAAAACAGCGGAAATACGGTAATTCGCGAAAAATCTGCAGCAGCGTGCGTGTGACTTTAGCCGTGCTCCTCACCCTCCATATGCCACATTACAAGGCATGGTGGGAGCTCTCCCTTTTAAATTAGCACTCTCCTCTTTTAACTAGCAATATGGTACAAATATTTGTAGCTTTGGCATTAGAGATAAATGGGCCACTTGGGCCACATTTCTAACAGTTGCTACACACATGGAGAGATAGGTGAAGACAGACAGGCATACATTGGAAGGGAACCGAATTTGCAACAATAGTTGAAGTGAATTTAGAGGTGACTTAGCCCGGATAATATTAGGATACCACCGAAGCAAATAATTCTGTTGTGTTATTGTGTTTTATGTTTGTTTGCGCTTTGCGACGAATTGACAAAGATATGGTCAACTCAGGGCTGTTAGTTTAAACAAAATTTGTATAAAATCTATCGTAGTTAAGGAATTAGGATTTTGATGGCTAAATTGTGCATCAAAACAGAAAAATGTGGTCAATCAAACCTTGTTTTTTAAAAAAAAAAAAGACAGACCGCCTCAGCGAGGGCATACCTAGTGCATCCCAATTTTTTAGTGAGCGCTAATTCACCCTCTTCAAAACCTGAAATAAATATTCATGAAAAATTCTTAAAAAAATGTCAGATAAATCATAGTGAAATTAAGCGTCTTGCAAAAAATCAGTTGAAATCATGATGTATATTATGATAAACAAAAAAAAGACAAATTATTGTGAATAGTAGCTTTATCTTTATCTTTTTATTTACATATTTCACTTTCAGCAGGATTTCTCGGTTTTGTTTCTCCATGCGTAGATCGAATTTAGATTTGTACTTTGTGGTATGATAGATTGATTTGATGTCAATGTTATCATTTTTTTTAACTTTTCATAACCATTTACATCATGGCTCAAAAAAAGATGCACGAGGGCGCACCAAAAATTGGGATGCACCATACGCCCCTCCAAACCCTCGGCAAGAGCTACAGAAGACCCACTGATAAACATTGCGCTGCTCAGTTGGCAGCCCATGGTGTCGACCACCTTGCCCACCCGGGTTCAAACTCGGGTGCTCATTCCTTGTAATAGTGAATGTTAAAGCTCCTAGCCAAAATTCAGAAAAGAAAGTACATTTAACCATAGATTGCTACACATAAAGATTATAAATATGATGCATTAAGTGAATAAATCGAAGGAAATAGCACCTAACTCTGAAAACCAAAACTAGGAAATGTCTTAGCAACACTAGTCGGCAGCCAATGCAACATCTCATAGCATATAACCAGTAACAGGTCTGTAAGCCCTACTGCCCATTTACTACTAGCATCACAACGTATCTTTAGCTATGTCAACTTGGTGTTAGTGAAAAACACTTCGGACGACGGCATGCTCAGATCGGTTGCCATTTCTCGTCGACCAGAGTTAAGAATGACATTGGCCCAGTTGGATGATCGGTGGACAATTCTCGAGGGAATGCGGTCACTGTCCTCGCCTCCTGATGCTTCATAGCCTCCACTTGTCGATCTTGAAAGTGCAATGCTCTTCTGGGCAGTGGACTCTGAACCTGCAAGGGACATCAAGCTGCGAAGTTCGTCGGCTCCAGACACAGACACGCGGAAAGGGTGAAGGTCAGGCGAGTCCAAGCTACTTTCAGGTGATGAAGCGATGTTTCTGACGGACGACGCGGCGCTCAGTTGGAAGGCACTCCTTGCCTCCTGCTGTAGTGGCGCTAAACTGCCAGATGTTTCCATGGCCATGCCACTGCAGTTGCTATCGGTACCACTGGCAGAAACCCTTGTAAGGGGATCAAGAGAAAGTTCAGATAGAAACTGCCCTCTTTTGTTGGGTCGCCACTTGTCAGGCTTAGGAGGTTCACGTCTTGCAATTGGTTGAAGAACTCTGGATTTCCTTTTTGCCTCTGCAGCTGCCTTTGAGACTTCCTCCGCATTAAGGCGAGCCAGCGTCCAGGGACTGATTTTTACTGGTCCGGCAGGTTTTCTTTTGGTTCCTTCGTCTTCCTTTGTATTCTTGCTCGCGGAATTCTGTGGCATGTCTGGAGGAATGACATACTGCAAAAAATGGCACAAGCAATTAGTACCCACAAGACAGTGAAAATGAAGGAAAAGCAGTTCACGCATGTATGCGCCAGCTGTTAAATAATTAAACCTGCTAGCAATTTGACACATGATCCTCCCGAATTCAGAACACATTAGGAGCCAGTGGAATGAAGTCTAGCTACAAAACTATGTTCGAGAAGATCACACGAAACAATGTTACTTGTTTCAAACGAAACTATAGAACCAAATTGATTCTAAGTTTCAAACAATTTTAGAAATCAGTCGTAAGAAAAACAATTTTAGAATTCAGTTTCACATGTTGCCTTGTTTGGTCATATTAGCTCACCTCTCATAAACACAAGTTTCATCTTACCTCACAAGAACATCAATTCATCAGGAAAATGCAGTAATTCTATATTGTGCAGGTGCCTAATGGATTTCTGGCATGCTACTTTTTTTTGGCAGTATGACTGACTTGAGTGTTTTAGCACTTCTACTGACGGTTCCTCATAGAGCTGTCATAGTAGCAGTGTATACCTGATCTTCAAGGAATAGTCTTGGTGGAGTACACCAAGACCCACGGTGAAGTGGACCAAAAGAGCTAGCTGTGCTAAATCCTGTGACAGAACTAATAATAGACATCTGTGGGCTTTGGTGCTCGGCAACCTCTTGCTGCTCTTCTTGCTCTCTCAAAGCTATAATGTAATCATACGTACTGATTCCCTGCATACATGCGGATAAAAGTAAAATATAATAATTCAATTTTCAACTATAAGGCAACCTGAAGACTAAGCATATGAAGGCAATAACACAACAATTGCATCACACAATAAGCTCTAGCAAGTTCAGTGCATTACATACTCTTCTTTCCAAGAATTTAACTTTAAAAGCTATTATCCTTTCCAACAAGCTAAACAAAGGAACTATTTCATTTTTTTTAAAGTTTCTTCTCTATCTATCCAATAGCAAATGTGTAACCGTGGTTGGCATCTGAGCACATATTTGTCAATATGAACAAAGTATTTAACTGGAGCAAGAAACTAGTTATAATTTATAACTATTGAACAGTACAAAAACATACAGTTCAGATATGGATAGGGAGAGAGAAACCGAGTGTCATTACAATAGGTATGCATTATGTTAAGAAAATAAGGCAATGGTTACTATCAGCATATAGGGCAACGTATCCTGTGCACACAGCCCTCTCGTGTACACACCGTGCACACCAACTAAAAATAGTCATGAAAAATTCTGAAAAAATTGTAGATGTACTTCATAGATTACTTTACCTATGTATAAAATTGTAGGTTCAAATTCATTATGTATCAAGAGTTATAAAAAAGAGAAAATTCTGACAAGTTTAAATTGGTTATGTACTTCATAGATTACTCTACCTATGTATAAAATTGTAACTATTTTTAGTTAGTGTGCACAGGATACATTGCCCAGCATATAGATCTAAAAGTTGATAGAAAGGCCTTATAGTTTCCGCCATATTGCAGGTCTAATGGATGATTCGATGGCTAGTAATTACTTACTTTCTTGATAAGAAGAATGTGGAAGCACAAAAGTTGGGCAAGTGGTATTGTTGCAATCATTGCTAGTACGGAACATGTTGCCTGCAAAAGTAATTTTGTGTTAGCAAGCAGTAACAAGTGTTCTCAGATAATTAACAGTACATTGCCAAACAACAATGAGTATACACCATACATTTTTCTTTCACATACTTCTTTCGCAAAAGCATAGGTTACATTTTCCCAGCACCTAAAATCACTAGTTATTCTTTTTATTTTGTTCATTAAGTAGACATCCCATTAAAACATTTAATAGTTTCAGTCTCAACCAATAGTATATATCCAGGTTATGTACTCAGCTTCTAACACCTAAATAGTGTGTACAAACTCGAAAGAGCACATCAGCATGGTTAATACAGTTTATATCTCAAAAGACTTACGGTTTTGTTTGGTAACTGCTGAGTTTATGCGAGTATTTTGAGATTGCAATATAAAAGTTGAAGATCCACAATTAGTTGCATGAAAACTTATTCATTAAATAACTGCAAACTGCCCAAAACTCACCACAACGATTACAAAAGCCACTGTCGAGAAGCTGCTTCCTAGCTTTGAGACAATCTGCCCAGAGAACTCCCCTCTCTTCGTAAAGCAGAGAATCAGCACACAAATCCCCACCAACCACTGCATTATAAGCTGACCCAAGGTGTACAAATCATGGAGACCTGTCAATGATTAACTAGAATGAAAAGGACACGGAACAGCAATGCTAACTACATGCGTTACCTACTGGATTGCAGATTTTACTGCTATTGCTTGAGTATAAATGCATCGACACAAGGAATACTACAAGGAGACATGGAGTAATTGACCCCAATGCACATCAAAGTTTCCATAATGATTTGAACTTACCAAGAGAACTGCTGAAGCCATAAGAATAAAGAATCTTTTGTAGTTTCTTTTCCCTATGCAGTTGTTGAGCCACTACATGACAAACCAATACAAAAAGAAAGCTAAGAATAGCTTTTCTTAAAAGGAGAGACAATTTATAAAATTAAATTAGGGGACAAAGAAAGAAAACTTACTCTGCAATGGTGATCAAAACCATCAACACACTTGTCACAAACCCTGCAGTGCTTACTGTGTTGCAGCACCTACATAATAGACGTACAATTTTTACTCACACCGTACAAAACTGTTCACATGAGAATATTTTGTGGGTTTTAGAGGGCACATCATCTTGTTTTGTTGAAGATATGTTATTTTTTCATGCACTCAAAAAATGATTCCTGCAGCATTAAAACATCTTTTCTAGATTTAATTAATATTTATAGCTAGAGTGAAGCAAAATTCAATCAAAGAACAATTTCAGATAATTTTTGCCTATATATGACGACAATATGACATTCAGGCAATCATTTGCAATTTTGAATGAGACAGTGAGTTAAACCTAAACTGCACTGTACAATTGTAGCTCCTTTGTTTCTGACGTCAACTTAATCATGTCCGCATAGCTTAACTAAATAGCTGACATCTGCATAGTTGAGTAGCATAAGAGGAAAGTTTATTTGAGTATATTACCATGTTTCCTCAATGGCTTAAGCTTTTGAGTGAATGGATTGATGCATGAAACATGTAATCAAAGCCAGAGATCCTAAGTTTAAGACCTGGTTGGCTTGATTGTAAGGAAACAGCAATTGCAGCCACATATTTCAAGTCCACGTCATAGGCCTTATAGAACCTAGATGTGAGAGAGTAAGGGTGTGTTTGGCAGAGCTTCAGCTTCATCAGATCCGTGGATCTGGTGGAGCTAGGTAATTCTAGCTCCATCAAATTCGTGGAGCTGGAGCTGTGAGTACATTAAGGGGGTGTTTGGGACAGCTCCAGCTCCACCAAAATTTGTGGAGTTGGTGGAGCAGGGCATTTCTAGCTCCAGAAATTTGTGGAGCTGGTGCTGTGAATACATTAAGAGTGTTTAAGTAGATCATCTTGTTTACATTTTAGACTAAAAATATAAACTTAATTCATTTTATTTTAGCTATAAATTTCAGATTTGAGCTGGAGTTGGGAGCTGGAGCTCTCCCAAACAGGACCTAAGAGTGTTTAGATGGATCATCTTATTTACATTTTAAACTAAAGATATAAACTTAATTCACTTTATTTTAGCATATATGTTTCAGATCTCAGGTGAAGCTGAGATCTGGAGCTCTACCAAACAGGCCCTAAGTATGAGCATAGTTATCATGGCGATAAGGCGATGCGTGGCGCATGACTACTTTCACACCTTTTAAGTGTCCAAGGTGTGCAGCGAGGCGATACCATACATACCAGTCCCCGGTGTGTGGGACCTTTCTTCGATCAATTTGGAGCTCCTGACATTCAACCTAGAAGAATCCAATACATCTAAGGGCTAATGTATAGTATATATAAACCTAGAGGGCCACATCGCAAAAGTTCCAAAAATCCCTTACTTAATTCTCCTTCCTCCTCTGCACCACTGTCTTTCTTCTCCTCCCTCCTCTGCGCTGCTAGCACGCCACCCTCCACCCTCCATGCCACTGCCGCCCTCTCTACCAACATCGCCGCTACAATTCCCCTGCTCACCATATGCATGACACCCACCTCCGCCCGCTCCAAATCGGCGTGCCACCAAGAGTACCCCACCTTCAGATCAACGCTGGCATCCACCACCTCCACGTCCTTCACTGTTTCTTCCTTCATGGGCGGTCGGATCTAGCCTTCTTCCTCGACTCTGCCACCTGTAAATCCCACGGCGGCGCGGGCGGCGGAAGCCAAATCTGACAGCAGCTCCGATGGGGTTGGAATGATCCAAAGTCAACGCTAATGCGGGTGGCTAGATCTAGCCTTTTCCTCAGCGATGGCTCCCTCGACACCCGCCTCAACCATCCCTGTCGCCATACTCCGTCTAAGCGATGCCTTGACCATAATGCGGACACTACAGGCATCTCCAGCAAGTCGATGCTGAGGCGTAACCCCTTTGGACCGCATTACTGCTTAAGCGACGCTTTAATAACCATGAATATGAGTATATTTCCCACATTTTTTTTAACGGCTTAAGCTTACAAGCAAACTGGTTGGTGCATCAAACTCAACAATTTTAATGCACAAGTTCTAACACTAAACTAGTTTAGTAACAGTGTGAAATAAAAGCATAAACGAAGTTCAGTTTAGGGTAACAACAGCTGGTAAGTGGTATTGAGTTGCATGCACCAGCTAGTTCACCCAAAAGCTTAAAGCTGATGAGAAAGGTGGGCAATTCACTTATACTTCAACACTCCCCCTCACGTGCAGGCTCCCTCAAGCCTAGGACGTGGAATAGAAGTGGGCTGTAATTATTTTTAAAATTGCGCCAACCGGGTCTTGAACTTGAGACCTCTTTGCTCTGATGCCATTTTGAGTTGCATGCACTAGCCAGTTCACCCAAAAACTTAAGCTGATGAGGAAAGGTGGGCAATTCACTTATACTTCAACAAGTGGTAACATACCTCTACTTCACATAAACTGCAGAAAAACATGCCTTCTTCACTCATGTGTTGTTCTGAAGATCGATCATTTGAGTGGAAGCATGTTTGGCGTAAGCAAGAAAACGGGGTGCATATCAAGCAAAGAACTCTGGAAAATGCAGGCTGAGAAGATGAATCCTTTCCTTCAAAAATATTGCTTAACTTCTCACTGTTATTAATAGCACTGCAACCATCGTTGGTTGACTCTCCTCCTGGGCATAATTCACGATCTGAATTTGCTTGTGATTGTTTTCCATCTATGTGTAATTGTGGGTGTTTCTTTGATTTAAAAATTCCTGGATCACCAGGATCTGTCGCAGCACACCATATGTATAACATAACAACACACGTAATCTGCAAAAAGAGATTGTCTGTTATTCAACAAAGAACTATTTGATCAATGACCACAAACAGTAGCTGATAGGACCCAATGGATAATGATAGAACACATCAAGTGCACAAAAAGGCCTTATCTCAATGTGTTATTGCTTTTAAGCACACAATATCAAGTGGAATGATAAATGATACAATTCTCCTGCCATGTAAATAGCATTGGTACAACAAAGGCACATTATAGTTACCGCTAGTACCATCAGAGAATAAGTTTCACCATGACATGTTTTTAGTGTTTATAGAAATAATTCTTTTACAGAAATTAAAATGATCCCAGGAAAGAAAACTCTTCTTGAAATCCTAAAGAAGGGGCTCGTCATTTTCTTTACTTATTTGGTTCCGAAGGCTATAACATTACATGACAATTCCAAGAAAACAGGTTTCTGCAATTAATTCCATGGATGTACCATCAACACCATATTATACTGACCTAAACTACACATTCATTACTCGGTACAATCTTGAGCACAAACTGTCCGTTATTTACCCTTTACTTTTCTATGCGATAAATCTTAACTAATATATTCCTCTTAAGTATTGTCCACAAGCTTCACTAACCATAACACAGAAGGAAACAGTGCAAAAGAGAGCCCCCCAAAAAGCAAATGCAGATCTAACCACCATGAAGGATTACACAGGAGGATTTAAATAAAACAGGACAAAGAAGGGGCAACTCACCAATGGAGTATAAACACCCGTGACCACATACTGGAACATACTCCTCCCCACAAATGGCACAAAGAAGACATAGAAGGCAAAACCCAGTGCCAAGAAAACTGCTATTGCCACTACCTGCACTTGCACACATCAACAAGAAAGCAATACACACAAACAACAGTAAGGAAAACACCAAGAAAAGGCAGACCAAGAAGTGGACCTGGAGAGGATGGTAAGGTAGCTGCCATCCATGCTTCCTCATTGCCAAGAACCCTCCCAAAAATCGACTCCAAGAAAGGAAGGAAATAGCAGCGCTCGGAGCTATCAAGAAGCGCCCAATGAGAATGGATCAAGAACCATTGTTTTTTTTCTTTCCCCCTTTCGTCTCTCAGGATCACAACTGCAAGTGTTCTACCAACTAGTACTCAATAGTGAGTTTGGAGCAATCAAGAACTGTGATCTTTTTGCTCTTTTCTACTAGGATGTCTTCGATCTCTCTTGCACTGCTGGAAGTATTAAATGCCCAGAAGAAAGCTGCATCAGTACTCAGCAGGAGCAGGAGCAGCAGCAAGCAGAGGAGCAACCATTGCAGAGAGAGAGAGAGAGAGAGATGAATGCAGCTTGGAAGCGTAACTGTACAGTCTGGCGCTGGATTTATTACTAGGGAGGAGGGAAAGATGGCGACGAAAGGTTTGTGCCATCTTCTGTCTTGACTGTTGAGGAGATTGTTATTTTGCTCATCAACCTCGTCTGCCAGACCGACAAACGATGTTAAGAGATTTATTTGCGTGTCTTGATGTACTTTTGTGAAGTTTTGATGTATTTAGTTGCTTTAATTTCGTTTTTTTTCTTATTTTTAGCTCCTGCCCATATATTTACAGAAATAGCCTCATGCTATGAGCGGTACTGCGGCAAATGAAAATTCCGCGATCGAGTAGAGCGACGACTGGTATCCGCGGCGAGGCTAGGCGGGGCGGCACAGCAAAAATCCTACCGTGGTAGGGAAGTGCTGCAAATCCCTGCCGCGGTAGGGGTGCGCGCAATAGGCATAATGCGGCGCTAGGGCAGCGCAGTATTATGCCCTGCCACGCATTGTTTTTTTTATAATTCCTTTTTTGTTAGAAAATGTAGGGCGTGAAATTTTCAAAAAAATGACAACAATGAAAACATGCAGCGAAATTTTTTTTACTAACTCGAGTGTTGTCTTTATAATCGAATTTTGTTTGTAACAACCAATAAATGGCATGAAAAATGGTTAAGAGAGAAATGAGAAAGCTGGCGACGCTGACTCGCAAAATTACCAAAACAACAAACATACGAAACACTTCCAATGAGTTTCACGGATTATATGTAGTATATCAGTCAATACAAATGATGGTACCGACGGATAATGGAAGTTTTAATGTATTTGGCTTGTTTCATTTCAGTTTTTTCATTTTATCCATAGTAGCATAAATGGCCCCATTCCGCTCTGTCTAGGCACGTAATTTCGATTTCCCACAGAGCTACTTAGCAGCATCAAAATACCGCGGTAACAAGGAGCGATAAATGCCGTGTGGTAATCGTCAAATGTCGTGGTAGTGTAGCATGACATTAAGCTCTGTCACGGCATAATTTTTATAATTGTTGTTACAATTTTTTAACAAAATATGGAAATTATATATATCTGTCAACAAATTTTTATATAAATAATAAATGTTAGAATTCTTTTTTTGCAGAATTAGATCTGTGCAGTTTTTTTTCAAAAATAGCCCCTTGGCCCGCACGTGCTGCGCATAGGTATTTGCATGTTGTATGTTCTATGCGGTAAAGTAGGTTGGACTATTGTCATATCCATTGATATTGTTCTTAGAACTGGTAAAGTCATTGTATTTTTAAAGTTCGAAAACAACGGAATGAATGAAATACTATTTCATAATAAAGGGGGGTTACATAGCGTATACAGTTTAGATAGTACACATAGTGTTACAGAGCAACCATGAACATGGACAGAAGTACGATACAAGTGCACCTTTGAAAATATAAATGGGCAGGGTAAACTACGCTTTATGGGCAAAGGACATTAAGGTTCAAATGGGTAACCATAACTCATAGGGAGTGTTGATTGTCAGGACGGCGTAGATGAAGATGCTGGTAACGGTAGTGGCAATCACAATTACAGCTTGCATTGCCACAGTAGCAGTAAGTGTGGTAGTCACTCGCAAGGTGGACAACCTCCTCATTGTTCCTTTTCCTGAGCCTTTGACGACGTAAGTTGTCATTCTGGGTTTGGAGCTCCAAGTTCTACCGCGGAGCTATTCATTCTTGTTTTTTTATCTCCGTCAGGTCCTCTTGCATTTTATCGTGGCGATACAACAATGTGTGGATGCAACCTTGGGTATCTATGGGATACGATGTATCTACCCATTCAGTGAATTTGCAATACGAAGTCTGCAAGTAAGAGTATGTATCATATAGCGAGACATGAGTCGAATATTACATAAGAGTTGTAGCTATTACCATAAATAGAAATGATGTCCTGGGCTGGTATTGAACTCATCACAAACCTGCACAACAGCGTCGAGGACGTACTTGCATGTCGGCCACTTTAGGGGGCGGAGTGGGAGGCTGTCGTGAATTGGATTTATAGGGGTGTAGTAGTCCCTTGTTCTAATAGGAAGATCTGAGCTGAGAGGATCGTGGTCTTTGGGACCTTAGATTTGATGAGCCTCGAGTGAAGGGTCACGGGATCGAAACCATGAAGGATCGGGGTCTCGAGGTGATGTCTAACCCTATCTACCCCTCCTATGGCTTGAGGTATCTCCTCTATCTGTCATTGAAATGGAATGGAGGTTGAACTAGTGAAGAAGTGTTGCATGGGTGGTCGGTGGTTTTATAGGCAGTGTGTAGTCCATGCAGGGCTGATAGAGTGGGGGTAGCGTGTCCTCACTTTAGTTTGAGAAAGCGGGCTGCAGCTTATTGTCACTTCGGTCTGAGAAAGCGGTGGGTAGAGTGTTGTGAAATCATACTAACAAAGAAATAGGCAGTATGTTATCAATTCACTCTGAGAAAGTGGGGGCCGCGTGTTATCAAATCGGGCTGATAAAACAATAAGCAATGTGTTGTACAATCAGTTTGGAAAAGCCGATGGATGCGTGTTGTCCAATCATCTTGGCAAAGATGTTTGCTTCATGTTGTCCAATCTGCCTGACATAGATGTTGACTTTGTATGGTCAATTCATCCTACCATAGTGTGTTTGATGTGGTAAACTAGATGGGATTGTATTGTCATGTACATTGAAATGATATATACTGAACACAATTTATTACAAGATATTGTATTGACAGCGCAATACAAATTGTTTTAACAAATTTTTTTGCAGCTCAGTTTTTTTTGTTGAAACTTGCTGATGACGACACACAAAATTACTAAAACTAGAGGAGTGTGATCTTAATGCAAATTCATGCCCTCCATTTAGGAGCCATCCTGACAGTAAGCAATCCTCGTGTATTTCAAACTGGAAGCATGACCATAGGGCTGGTGCTCCAACTCTAATTAACATTAGTCCTCAAGATTCGGGTGCTCCAACTCCATTTAATAGTACACCCGAAGGTGATGACACTATAACTCCAGTTAATGTTAGTTCACAAGGTGTTATATCTAATGGTTGGCCGATCTACAAGTGTACTGCTGGGAAGTGCAAAAAATTGACATTTAAAGGGAAGGTTTGTACGTATGCCATATAACAACTTTACAGAAGTCCACCCCTTTGATTATCAATTTTCTGTACTTCCCAACAGTACACTTGCAGATCGATCAACCATTGGATATAGCACCATGGGAACAAACGTTCACTAGAGTTGTAGCACCATCACATTTGGGACTACTATTAAATGGAGTTGGAGCACCAGAACTTTGAGGACTAACATTAACTTGAGCTGGAGCACCAGCCCTATGGTCTTGCTTCCAGTGTAAGATGTACGAGTGTCGGGACCCGAATATGCAAATCCGGACCCTCTGTGTATACTGCACTAGTCCAAGATCACGCTAGTGCACACAGTCTCAACATTAGTGAATATCACAATCATACACAACGTATATAAGATAAAAGACATAATATATTAAATATTACGGTTGTATGACCTCATGGTCAACTTACTTAACAATGCCTCATAATTTGAACAACAAATTGAGCTGCGGCGGAATGAAGACGCGTAGGTAACCCTCAAGATACCACAGTGCAACCGACAAGGCTCGCACCCTAAATATTCGTCTCTCCATGGTACTCCTTCTTGATCTTGATGATGTTTGTAGGCAAGGGTGAGTATACAACATACTCAACAAGTTGTGCCGAGAATGCAATCCTACTATAGCTATATGCAAGGCTTATTCCAAAGGAAAGGCTAAGTGGCTCATAAGCGAAGCGACATTTTCAAACATAAGCAATATGTAGATTGAAAAGACGATAAAACAAATAACGATAATAGATAGATTCAGATTTCTCAAGTAAACCAAGTTTTCTCATCCTAAGTCAAGATTCAACTTTCCATGGCAATCGCCATCCATCCCAAGTTTTCAAAAAGAATCTAAACCCTTGATTTGTAATCCCGAGCTTGCTCAATACCGTGAGCACGGCTATCCGAATAGATTGTACACTCTGCAGAGGTTATGCACTTTACCCACACGACATGATAATCTCTTTTATGCCTGGCCATTAGCACACTTCCTTTGGTATGCCGGCAGAGAATCATGACAAAGCCTTTACAATGCTCTATCTTAACTCAGTACTACCCGCTAAGGTTTCAACACTGAAGGGTCTAAAAACCACAACAGGGCCCCCCTCTTGCGCCATCTGGGTTCATTTAAAAGGATGAACCACTCCACCACGATAGTACTCAAGCTAAGACATTGCGAATTAATCAGCTAAGCTGCCCCATAACAGCATGTGGTTGCATGATTGACTCAGGTCAAAGGCTCGCAAGGTGTCCTTATGGTTTGATCAAAGCAAGACATACACATACCCTTTGCCCATCGGGCCCACCGAGCATCCCCCTTGCCACTTGCTCACCCAAAATCATAACCACCCCAGTTGATTACCAAGCACCACGTGCCATCAACAATTCAATATCGTTGCGTGACATCCATTGCCAACACAACTCAATCTCATCGTGTGACCACACATGACACACAAATTCAAAACATTGTTCCATATTCCATTAATCAAGATTATTTATCAAAGATTCAAGTACATGTGATGATGCGGCATGGCTAAGCAATTCTAACTCGATCTAATCCTCCATGTTGATTTTATTATTAACCAACTATAGTAAACCAACCTAGGGTGACAAGTGGATCATGGCATACAACTAGCAAGGTAGAGTGTAATTCAAAGGGTACGATAGCTAATCCCAAACTTATGTTGAAATCATTTATACACATAAAATAACAAGTGATAAGGTAAATCAAAATAGCATGCAATCTAGTTTATGGGTGCAACATGATCAAAGCACAACTTGCCTTCGTTAAACTCCTATTCCTGGTCTGGAAATAATTCCTGAGCTGAGAAATCCCCTTCCGAAGCCTCGCACAATTCAACGTCTACGCGAATCGAGAGAGAAAAGCAAATAAAAACCAAAACCAAAGAGCAAACAAATTCAAAAATTCAAATAAAAGCCACCATTAGAAATATCTCAATTTTACAAATTTTTAGGAATTTGAATCACCTAAATCCGAGTTCGTATGCGAAAGTTATAAGGTTTTGAAGTTTGGAAATTCCTGAAAATACCCTGAAAATCATTAATTCCGAATTTCTTGAATTATTTTTGTAAAGAAAATCCGGTCTTTCCCAGGCCAAACCGTACGGACGCGACGTGGCGTGATCTGGTCTGTTCGTTGATGATCCGACGATCCACCGAGCTCCCGAGCGGCAATGGCGAGACGGCGGCGAAATCCTCTCGGCGCTGAAGAAGATGACCCTGATGACGGCGTTCCGGTGCTCCCCGGCGAAGAAGAGACAGCGGCTCGGATGCGGCGTGACTTGGCGAGTTCGGAGCTAGCTTCAAATCGGCGGAAGAGATGCCGACGGTGACGAAACCACAGCGTAAAATCTTCGGTCACGACCTTGCTACTCCGGCAAGCTAGCGTAGCCTCTACGGTAACTCTCCGGCAACGGCGCATGAGGGGAAAGAAGCGGTGGCTCAAGATATTCTTCGGAGGGGGCTCGGGGTCCCTATTTATACCCGAAGCGTGCTATTCAAGGAAAGACGACGGCGGTGGCAGAGCTCGGCTCGGATACGGTGGAGAGGAGACCGACTTGGAGACGATACACATCAGCCGCTTGATTCAAATCAGACGGCCCGTACTGCTAGGGTTTCCTATTCGGTTTCGGTGTGATGAAGGCCGTTGGATCTTCATCCAACGGTCCACATTAATCCCACTAAAACCCGTTCGGCTTGCACAGTGCATGGGCCGAGGCCCACTACTGTTCATTCCATAATTTCCTGAATTTCCTATTTGATTTATTCCAATTTAAATATCTTGATTTATTTTAGGCTTTAGAAATACTCTAAAAATTCCAATAAAATTCTCAAAAATACTTTGGGATATTCTGGATTTAAATAAAATATTTTCACAAAAACTTTATTTTGCAAATGTCTTTTTATAATTATTTCTTGACAAAAGATAGTATATTTTAATTCAAAAGAATTCAAATAAATCTCAGAAAATCCAAATAAATTCAGAAAAATTCACAAAATTCATAAATGGCAATAAAATAATATTAATTAATTAAGAAGTCAAAAATTTGGGATGTTACAACAAGGATTGCTTGCTGTCAGGATGACTCCTAAAAGGAGGCTATGAATTTGGATTAAGATCAGATTCCTCATGTCATGCAAAAAGGATGTATGTCTGAAGGCATATAGTAATTACACATATGAAGTACGATACACCCATAGAATCGTTTGCTCCTTGAAACCTCAACCCTAATCCAATCACCGCTTTCGCGCACAGCGGAGTTGGTCCTATGGGTACGTGAATCAGTTAGGTGTGTGTAACACTCCGCAAGTCATACTGGGTGTCCTATCTCGTGGGAGGGGCCTTGTCAAGTTAGCTGGGTCCTAGCTATTGGTCGTGGAACATGTCTTGCACCCCACCCAAGAGGCTGCATTGGAATGTACCGTTAGTGCTATGGACAAAAGAGAGTGTAACAAGTTCTTAAATTACACAAAGTACTTACCAACAAACATAAAGAACCAAACTAAACGCGCAACCTTAACAACTACTAAAAAGGGTAAAGACTAATTTAAAGACGCGACTCAACACTTGAGTCTCAACTCAGCACTAAGACTCTCACTCATACATTGACCCTAGCTAGAGCTAACCTAGCGCATACACCAGTGGGTGAGTTGGCATGGGTTTGAACTGATCCTGGTGACCCACGGCTGAAACCTCCATGTCCACCTGCACATTGTGCTCCTTCGACACAAACTCGACCTCCTTCGGGTCCTCCTTGTCCTCGTCATCCTGAGGAGCTAGTGCAGCTTGACCACCCTCCTGTAGTGCCTCCTCTAGCTCCATAATCCTCTCGGTGAAAGCAACATGAGTGTCCTGCAGCTCCTGCTCGGTGACTCTCAGGGCCTTGTACACCATCT
This sequence comes from Guadua angustifolia, assembly GCA_036346375.1. NCBI lineage: Eukaryota > Viridiplantae > Streptophyta > Magnoliopsida > Poales > Poaceae > Guadua > Guadua angustifolia. Next base: position 14,549,575 of record CM070519.1, on the reverse strand, counting down.
TCAGTTCTTCGGCAGTGTCTCTCATATGTGCGTCTTGTGCAGGTGCCAACTGTACCAGGTGTACAACTGTCGCATCCTTTTCCTCCTCGATCCTCTACTGCTGTGAGAAAAATTTTGATATTTAACACTCAGTACGCATGCCTCTCCAGAATTAACACCCAGTTCGCATGGCTTTCGAAATTTGACACCCACGCCTGCGAACTTCTCCATTCAGGTGTTTTCCTCCCCTTTTCTTGAATTCACAATTTCCCGGTTTGTTTTCCTTCTCCCGGACATGCGAAATGACACTTCTGCCCCTCCCTGTGTCTTCACTTGCTCTCACTCGGTCACTCGGTCCAGACTCGATCGTCTCTCTTCTCCTCTTCTCTTTCTCTCGCTTGGTGGAGAAAGCGAACAGACGAGGCGGCTCTAGGGTTTGGGCGAGCGGTTTGGGCGGCCAGAGTGGAGAACGGAGGGGACCGAGGCAGCAGCTGGGTGGCCGCAACAGCGACGACGTGAGATCTCCAACGGCCTGCACAGGTGCCATGATTCCCTTCGAGGTCCCTCCCGGGTAAGGATCCTCACTCTAATCCCTCTCCTCTCTGGAGATTGTTGTATGTTTGATTTAGGGGAGATCCACCGAGCGAGAGAAAGAGAAGAACGAGAGCAAGTGAAGACCCTAAACCCTAGAGCCACCTCGTCTTCACTTGCTCTCACTCGATCCAGACTGACTCGATCCAGACTGGAGATTGTTGCACATGACGCACATTGTCCATACGCACATAGTCCATACAACAGCTAGAAGGACGTTTAGGGTACTGACTGATACGTATAATTTTTTTTTGTGGGTACTCGGTAGGATCGATCCGGATGATGCATTTCTATTATGTGTTCAGATTTTGCAGTTCTCAGCCAAGCTAGATGATGGTTCCTCTGTTGATGTTCCGTGGAGATATGATGAATGGGTTGTGGATTATCGATGTTGTACCTTTGAGAGCTTACTAAAGGATTTGGCTGCAATTGTGAAATGGGGAAGCAGACAGCAGCCAATAATATGTGAATTTCACATGAGTAGTTGTGGGGAAAGGAAATTGGTGGATGATAAATCTTTGTCACTTGCGTTCTCTGAAAGGCAGAATGATAAGAAGTTATTTTTGTTTGTGGATGTTGAGGAGAAACCCTTCTGTTTGGGTTCTGGTTCAGTTGTTACAGAGGTAGTCATGAGCAATATGGTCACAGATAATGGTAGTGCAGAAGTAGATGCAAGCAATGAACTAAATGTTGGACATGTAATTGATTGGGATAGGCTGGAGATAGTTCCAATTGCAGAAGAGCAGATAGGGGCAGCAGTTGCAGTGATGGATGAAGATGCAATGTATGCATTTGTTGGTCTAAGAGCAGAGGATGAGAGAAGGGAGAAAGATAGGCTTGCAGCTGAAAAGGAGAAGGAAAGTGAAAATGATGCAGAAAATGTGCCTATAGACTTACAAGGCGCAGAGTTGCCAGTTCATGATCTCATCCCTAGGGAGGATTCAGTTTTTTATGATAGGGAAAACCCTCCAATGAAAGTTGGAAGCAGATATGCTAGTATGGATGAATTCAGGGCAGCAGTGAGACAGCATGCTATAAAGGTTCAGTTCGAGCTGGGAACAGAGAAATCATGCAAGGATAGGTACAGGGGCTATTGCAAAGCCGAGGGTTGTGCATGGTCTATTGTTGCAAGGTTGATGCATGATGGGAAGCAAGTCAGGGTACAGTTTGCTACATTTCCATAATTTCTTAACTTTAGTTATAACTATAGAACTTATTAAGGGAGCTTCTAGTTGAACCTTAAAGCATGTATATATTATTAACCAACGTGTTTCCATTTGGCAGGTTACTTTGAACAAAGAGGAGCATTTTTGTTCATCCACTGGTAGAGTGAGGACCAAGATGGCAACATATCATTGGGTAGCAGAGAAGGCAATCCCCTATCTAAAGAAGGATCCAAACATAGGTGCAAAGAAACTGCAAACAGAGTTAGAGGACAAGTATCAAGTGAAAATAGGGTATTCAACAGTGTGGCTTGGTAGGCAGAAGGCTATTGAACAAATTTTTGGTACATGGGAAGAAAGTTTTGGATATTTGTTCAATTTCAAGGCAGAGGTTGAGCTCAGAATGCCTGGAAGTGTTGTAGAGATAGATGTCATAGAGCAAGCAGATGGTGTGTATTTCCATAGATTCTTTTGTTGCTTTAAAGCTAGTATTGATGGTTTCCTAAATGGTTGTAGGCCATACTTAAGCATAGATTCCACAGCTCTCAATGGTAGATGGAATGGCCACCTACCTTCAGCCACTGCTTTAGATGGACACAACTGGATGTTTCCAGTTGCATTTGGATTTTTGGACAGTGAGACCAGTGATAATTGGACTTGGTTTATGCAGCAGTTGCAAAAGGCAATTGGGAATCCACCTGAACTAGCTATAAGTTCAGATGCTTGCAAGGGATTAGAGAATGCTGTGAAGACAGTGTACCCTTGGGCAGAGCATAGAGAATGTTTTTTCCACTTGATGAAGAATTTTGTCAAGAAGTTTCATGGGCCTGTATTTGGGAGAATGTATCCTGCTGCTAGGACTTTCCAGCCAGAATATTATGAGTATTTAATGAACAAGATTTATGAGGCAAGTGATCAGGTCAAGCCTTATCTGGAACAACATCATAGTTTGCTATGGATGAGGAGCAAATTTTCAGAAGACATAAAGTGTGACCACATTACCAATAATGTTGCAGAGGTTTGGAACAATTGGGTGAAGGACATTAAGGACCTTCCAGTAGCCGAGCTTGCAGAAACTCTTAGGTCAAAGTTCATGGAACTCTATGCAAAAAGGAGGAAAATAAGTGAAAAATGTGAAGGCCATGTAATGCTTCCTATTGTAGTTCGCCAACTCAATGCAATGAGTAGGCAACTGGGCCACTTGAAGGTCAAAGATGGTGGAAGGGATGAAGCAGAGGTGACAGAGATCACTGCTACACATAAGATCATAAGACATGTGGTGAACATTAAGAATCATATATGCACTTGTAGAGAGTGGCAGGTCTCAGGAAAACCATGCCCACATGCTTTGGCACTCATAATAACATGTAGAAATCCTAAGATGGAAGACTACCTGCATCCTTACTATTCAGTCTACCATTTTAAGCTAGCGTATGCTGGTGTTATTAGACCATTGACTGACAAGTCTCAATGGGCACATGTGGATGTTGGGTTCAAGGTGTTGCCACCTCTGGCAAAGAGACCAATTGGGAGACAAAGGAAAAATAGAATTCCTAGCTGCTTGGAGATGAAGGGCAACAAGCCTAGAACCAAAGGCTTGTGGCGGTGCGATGTAAAGGATGTTTAGCTTATGGCCACAGGAGTACATCCCCAAAGTGCCCTCTCAATGGAACAAAAAAGAGGTAAAACTAGAAGCCTTGATTTATGCATGTTTTTTATTTTCAAATTTGTTACCTTCTTGCCATCTTACCATTTGTAGAAAGAGTCGTGCCAAGAAAGGGAAGTCCGGGAGGCCAGCAGATTGCAGCAAAGGTGATGAAACTATTACTACACCAAAAAGACATAAGGTTGCTGCACAGGAAAATTTAAGTAGCACAAGTCCTAGGCCTATTACAAGAAGGTAAAAGATAGCATAAAAATGAATTCCTCGACTTCATTAAAGTTCATTAAAGTTTGCTCTTTTTATTTAACCAACTAGCGCTCAATACAGGACATGAGGCGGGGGGATAAGTAAGAAAGTGAGCACTCCTACTAGGCCAAGAACTTCCCCAAAAAAGAGAGCAGCAATGAAGAAGCTAACGACAAGGAAGGGAAAGAAATGAATCAGACTGAATTGGAGACCTGTCTACTTTTGTAATAATTAATCAGCAATATTTCGGACCTGTATGCTTTTGTAATATTATTCGGCAATATTTCAAACCTGTGAACTTGTATGCTGAATTTCAGACTTGTATGAACCTAAATTAGTGAGGGGTTATTTTGGGACTGCATCAAGCAAAGAGAGCTTTATGGTCATCATATGGATATTGTCCTATAAGCTCTTTACCTATGGTACCTTATTTTACATCTGACAGTGCATGCTATTTTGTAGGAAATAATTGAGGATGATGCAAAGCTTTCTGGGTTGCCTTTGTCAAATTTAATCACATTTATGAACTTCTTATGCCGCATAGCATGTATTTTACTTGGTCTGACAGAACTTCTTATTTGCATCAATTAAATAGTCCTTGTGTACTTATCTGAAAAACTAACTGAGGCTGACATGACATGGTATATTTACTGTTCTTGATTCATTACTTCTCGATAAGCGACATGGTATATTTCTTGTTAATTGCCTCGGATACATGGAGAAAGGATGTGAAGCCTAGAGATATGGTCATCTGCTCATGTTCAGTTGTCAAATGCCTTTGCTGGTGATGGTCATTGGGGCAATGCTGATGAGATCAGGGAGGTGATGTCGGGTTTGTCATGAAATTCATGAGTACAAGTCTGAAGGCAAGTCTAAAGGAAGCAACTAGTGCTAAACATGCAAGCTGCCAGTTAGTTTCTCTGCGTGTCAGTGCTGTTGTATGGACAATGAGTCAATATTCTATTTTTCTATTTTTCTAGCTGTTGTATGGACAATGTGTCATGTGCTCATCAATGATTCTTGCTGGTTAGTTCCTCTGTATGGTTATTTTTTTCTTGCGAGTCTGTAGGCCTGACAGGCTGACAGTCATATTATCTCCAATGTAAATATGATTATGCCATTATGGCGCATGTGTTTGTATTGTATACACTTTACAAAGACCTTTTCCATCATCCACTACTCATCCTTACAGGTGGGAAGTGGGGGGAAATGAGAAAATGTGCAAAGATAGAAAAGTTGAGGAACTATTTGCAGCTAATAAGTTTTGTACAGTAGCCATCCCCATTTTTAATATGTTCTGTCACACCTGTAAGTAAGAATAGCTTCGACAGCTCCAGCTAAGAACTCTTTGTCTTAATTTCACAAACTCTAGAGAAGAGTTTTAATTTCACAAACTCTGGAGTCTGTTGCTAAAAGGTCTCAAGGTGCTTGCTTTCTGATGACACACAACACATACAAAAAGCAAAGGACACCAGGACAGTCTCAACAAGCCAAGACCAAACTGATCACAGGAACCAGAATTTTAGCAAGGGCCACATCGCATCATCGAGCTCTGGGCGCCAAAGGAAAAGCGATCTTCACTTCAACATCAAAGCGACCGGTGACAATTCGGTCCCGATCGTCATTTGTCCTTGCATCTCCGAAGCAATGGCGCTGAATCCTCTCCTCCAAATGCCCATGAAACACGGCTATGAAACTTCTGGCTCTGCAAAAGATTAGTTGTATCCTACCTTACACACCAAGCATCCTACCTCCTCTGGTGGCACATCTATACTCACACACCAAGCAAATGGTAATGAGAAACTATAAAACAGATCTAAAGCAGAAACCTGGAAAGGGCAAATTTATTGCATCCATCAAATGTTACTCTATTACAAAAGAGCCAATACAGTTGCATGACTTGCATTGTCTGCATATTACAAGCAACATGTCTCTGTACTCGTACTCTACCTAGACTCTACTTCATTACAAGCAAAAGCATGCCCAGCAACAGAACAAAAAAGTTGATGCATCCCAAAACAACACAAAACCTATTGATTTTAGATTCTCTATTCTTCTTCACTACCATCTCCTTAACCTCATCTAGTCCCAGCTTCAGATCCTCAAATTCTTGTAGCAGTTCAGGGACAGCATCCAACAAAGAGGTGGAACCAAAAAGTCCATTCTTGTGTAGGTACTTCTCATATTCTTCCTGGAAAAAATATATAGGACAAGTACCTTGCACCTGCAAAAATGTACTCGGCAATTCATCATATCACTGTATAGTTCTTTGATCAAAACCAAATCAATTTACACGCTTTATTCATGGGGTCCCCTTTATTCATTGCCTATTTCTGAACACAAGCATGCTATTTCCCCCAACCTCAACATTTTGTCCAATTTCACAACAATTGCACAAATTGAAATTTCATACATTTCAATTGCAAGAAACAACTTACATATTGATGATTCCTTGGGCACTTGAAAAATAAACTGTCGTGGTTTTTGGTGGAGCGTCACGATGGCGCAATCAACCTCACGTCCTTGCATTAGGACAAGGGACCAGCGGCACCACTCACCTCATCCACGCGGTGTGGCGCAACAACAAGCGGCTTGGTGGAGGTGGAAGAACAAACCCGCTTTGCTCAGACGTAACCCTAGCTCTGCTGCAACCTCGAGTCTGGCGCGCGGAGGACGACGACCCTGCGACATCGAGGTGGGGAGGATGAGTCTTGAGGCGCCTTCAGCAGGGGAGAGGCGGTGGGGAAGAGCCGAGATGCGGCGGCGCTTGGGAGTGAGAGTGAGGAGAGAGTTCGGGGGAGATGGAGGAGAAGCCAGGGGCTGCGTCTGGGTTTCCAGAAACGGGAATGAGAGAAAGAAATGGGAGGGGCAGAAGGGTCATTTCACATGGCCGGGGAGAAGTAAAATGAACCGGGAAATTGTGAATTCAAGAAAAGGGGAGGAAAACACCTGAATGGAGAAGTTCGCAGGCGCGGGTGTCAAATTTCGAAAGCCATGCGAACTGGGTGTTAATTTTGGAGAGGCATGCGTACTGAGTGTTAAATATCAAAATTTCTCACTGCTGTGATGCTTGTCCTATAGGGTGAAGTTTGAACATTGTGTCATGGAGCTTGTGCGAGTAGTCGCAGCAAATCCTCCTCAAAGCTAGTCGTGAAGCCTCTTGAATACCAATCTCAAAGGTAGCTCTTCTTACGGTGATATTAATTGGTTTGCATGCCTTTTTATCTTCTCTTACATAGATAAGAATCTTGCAGATGATCCCTCTTTCAACTCCGTTGATGACCCAACAGTTGACTCTATACAACAGCTTCCCGAAGTCTCCCAAAACTTGAAGAACCTTTCATAGCTCTGCTGCATATCCACCCTCACACTCCCCATATGATTGTAGTATCCTCATCTATTCCAAAAGAAATAGATAAGTTCACAACTCAAAATGACAGCGAGAAAATGAGAAATTCAGCATAGGTGAGAAGTAGAGAATAAGAAGAGTCAAGAGTGTTTTGTTAATCAAGTTTAGATTTTCTTTAGAAAATAGTTTTGGACACATCTAGGACACCACCATGCTAACTAGGGCTAAGACCTGCAGTTAGCATGCTCTGATACCACCTCTGTTGGGACCAAAATTTACCAATTCATACCCTTTGTGTTTACAGCACTAGTCCCTAAATCAACGCTAGTGCACACAGTTCAATATTAGTAAATATCATATCATACGCACGATAATAATAATAATAATAATAATAATAATAATAAGACTCCATTTATTGATTATAACTAAGTATATGATCTTATGACCAACTTACATTATTATGCTACATAGAGCTAGACTTGAAATAAAGACTAAAACAATTGTAGCGGAAAATAGAAGACGTAGATGACCCCTTAGTTTACTACCGGCAACTAATAAGGTTCGGACCCTAATTATTCGTATCCTCCTGGAACTCCTCTAACAAAGGCATAGATTCTTCAACTGTTGATTATGGTTGTTAGTAAGGGTGAGTACTTGAAAGCACTCAACAAAGTTGTGCACAGAATGCAATTCTACTTAACTATATGCAAGGCTTATTCCAAAGGAATGGCTAACATGGCTATTTTGTAATAAAGTAGCATTTATGAATAAATACAATAAATAAATTGTAAAGATAGTAAATCAAATAACAATAAGTAATAGTTTCAGCATTTTTCAAGTAAACCAAGTTTGCAATTCTAAGTCAAGTTTCAATATCTCATGGCAACCTGCCATCCATCTTAAGTTTTATTTTGCAAAAAGTCTAACCCTTGACTGTAATTCCTAAGCATTGCTTAATATCACAAGTACGGCTATCTGATTTACACTCTATAGAGGTTATGCACTTCACCCACATGATACAACCAAATAACATAAAGGTGAGTGATCATAACAAAGCCTTTACATTGCCCTTCCTTAATCCAATACTACCCACTAAGGTTTCTACACTGAAAAAATTGGTTACCACAACAGAGCCCCCTCTTACAGCTAAGACATTGTAAATTAGTTAGTTGGCTGTCCCATACCAGACATGTAGTTGCATGATTGACTCAGGTCAAAGGCTTGCAAGGATAAGTCCTTAGAGTGACTAGGGCAAGACTTCCACATACCCTCTGCTCTTCAGCCCACCTTAGCACACTGCCCCTTGCCACTTGCCCCAATCTAAATCATAACCACTCCGATTGATTACTGAGCACCACGTGCCACCAACAATTCAACCTTGTTGCGTGACATCCCTATCTACAATAACTCAATCTCATCGTGTGACCACACATGACACACAAATTCATAACATCATTCCATATTCCATTAGTCAAGATTAGCTATTGATAATTCAGGTACATGTGATGACGTAGCATGGCTAAGCATACTAATACGATCTTACTATCCTATGTTGATTTTAATATTAACTAACTATAGTGAACCAATCTAGGGTGACAATAGATCATGGCATATAAATGACAAAGTAGGGTGTAGACCAAAAGGTATGTTAACTGAGTCCCAATTTAATTGAAACAATTGTACGAGTAAAATAATATGCAATAGAGTAAAACAATATAGCAATTTTATAAACATGGGTTTAACATGATAAAAGCATAACTTTCCTTGGCAAAGGTCCCGGTCTTATCCTAGAAAGTACTCTTGAGTTGATGGATCCTCCTCCGATGCGTCACACAACTCAACGTCTACGCGAATCGAAAGAGAAAAATAAATAAACACCAAAAATAGAGAGAAAATAAAATCTAAAAATCAAATAAAATTTACCATTAATAGATCTCAATTTCATAAATTTTTTAGAAATTTGAATCACCTCAATCAGAGCTTGTATGAGGGAGAACGGGCTCTTGAAATATTCAAAAATCTAAAAATTAGAAAATTAAAATTGAAATAATAAACCAAATTATTTTTTCCTGAAAATCATATTTATGATGTCAGCATGGCCTCATGATGACGTTAGCACCAAAGCTTTTTTTGGTTGAATTATTTTTCAACGAAAAATCCTGATTATGATGTTAGCGAAAACCTAGACCAATCACAGTGCACCACGTGGCTTCGGTCCATGTGCCCAGTCTACGGACCTCCTCTGGTCCATCGTGAACCCAGTGCACAATGCTTCGATTCCCATATAGCCATGTGTCAGCATGTCATTGGTTCAACCGTACGGCATGATCTGATCCACACAGTGCAAAATAAACGGCTACCAATCTAAGTCTACGTGGCTAAATCTCAAGCGTTCACCTCCGATGCGATAGTTCTCGTTACCTGTGTGGTTCACTATTGAAGTGGTGATGTGCCTTGATCGTGGTCATTGATTAATGATCCGATAGTTCCCAAGCTCCTTGACACTGATGGCGGCATGGCGACACAGCTCCCAACACACTTGGAGACGATGACCTCAGCGACGGTGAAGTAGTGACCTCCAGAGACCAAAAAGTAGCGGCTCAGATGTGTCTCGACGCGGCGAGTCTGGATCTGGAACCCACATGGCGGATCTTGGCTCAACGGTGAAGGAATACAAAGAAAATGAGTGACGGGGCTTTGGGTACATCGGTGAGCTCTAGTGCATGAACAGCGGCAACACAGGCGACAAGAGCTTGGGCTATGGATGCGCAACCTCATGGAGATCCTCGGGCTACTACCCATACCTTACATACCCTCACAAAATGAGCATGAATTAGAACCCTAATTCCCTTCGACGACAGAGACATGCGGTCAGCGGACTTTGAGTCCCAATCGGAGACGATGACTCATAGCCGTTTGATAGACAATCAACGACTGAGATCTTTCACTGACATGGCTCAATCAGATCCGCCCGCATCTATCAACAGATACGATCTACACTTTCCTAAACCGACATGACTCTCTCCTCATCATCTGATTTTAATCTAATGTCCCACAGGGTTAGGGTTTCCGCCCTCATCTTCAAATCACAACCGTTCCTTCCCGATCCATCGGCTGATCTGACACCAGCGACGCGGCTTGAAGATGACCTCACAATGCAGATCCAATGGTTGACGGTATAAGCTCTTGAAAATAGGCCTAGCGGGCCGCACAGTATTAGGCTCTAGCTTGATACTGTTCAAATGTTTTTCCCTGATTTTCTTAATTAAAATAATTCCAAAAAATAGTTTAATTTGTTTCAAGCAAATATTTGGAAAAATCCAAGAAAATTCCCATAAATACTTTGAGATATTTTAAACTCAAATAAAATAATTTTAGCCAAACTTTATGCTAATTTTATCTACACATAATTAGTTTTCTCAAAAGGCCACTATACTTAAATTCAAATAAATTCTAAAAAAATCTAATAAATTCAAAAAAAATCATAAAATGCATAAATAATAAAAAATAATATTTAATACAAATTTTGGATGTTACAGTATGTGCTGGCAATGGAGTAGGTGCTTTATGCTAGAGCTTAGACGATGATGGAGGGAGAGAGTGATCCCCGCACGTGTGCTGTAAAAGGACATGGCATGACCAAACAGGTTACATTTCATAAATAGTACAAAGTTTAAGAACTAAATATGTGTCACATACCAGTGTATCCTGAAGGCCAGGATGAGATGAAGACGAGCGAGCGAAGCTCGATCATCTTCCGGTCGCACTCGGGTGCGATGACCTAGGAGATGGAGGACAGGCACCTCGCTCAGCACCTGGTATGATGACTTCGTTATGACGGCCGTAGGTAACTGTCTTGATTATGCCCTTTGCATCATCCAAGAAGGAATGTAGAACCCCAAACAGGTTGGACATAGTGTTTTGTTTCCCATGCCGTAGTGGAGTGGAAGCCTCATCGACGATGCGGTTCGCATGATTGTACTGCATAGACAACACAAGAAGTTGGTTAGTCATGGAAATATGAATCAAACATAATGTAGGCTCGTACCATATCGTCCTACCATGCTGTGTAGTGTAGAGGGTGGCTAAGTTCCAACTTGTCAATGTGCGTGACCTCCTAGGGCCTCAGAGGAGTAGGTCCAGTAAGTCGAGCACGTGTTCATGGCATGTACAACTCCAAGGACATGACGTATGAGTTCAGGTCATATGGTCAATCCTCGACCACTACCTGTTCTATGGCATATTGCTCCCATGCAGTGGTCCATGGTAATTGTGTCTAGCGCCATTGTCACTCTTTTGCCCCCTCCGAGAATGCCTGCGGGAAACAAAGTTGCAAGTTATGAATTATAATTACATCTTGTAGGTTCGTTGCGGGAAACATAATTGAAATTTATGAATTACACTGACATATGCACTTATCGTGGCAGAGGTGGGCCAACTGGAGGAGGGATTTGATGATGAAGTCCAAACTGGCGCATCACTCGGGCTGGATAATATGCGTCCACCTTGTGACAAAACACGAGGTGGCACATCGTCAACCAATACTTAACATCTTGTCTAACTGCACTGACAATCCATGCGGCACCGTAGTGACAAAGAAATGTGCAGTCTAGGGTTGCCGTATGATTTCGTCCTTGTGCAGGGTCTTGAAATAGTTATGAAATTCTAGGTAGACTCTATGAGGCCTCTCCCTTGCCCATCCCAATTGGCTGGCCATCCACCGTGTACCCATGGTGGGCCCATCGATCGGATCCCCACCCTCACTATAGAACGGAGCCTCTAATGGGTATGGGTGAATGGGCTTTTTGAAGTACAACCATCCAATAGGAAATTACTCTCATGACCATATCTAAAGCAATGAGTAGTACACCGCAAGCATGAGCTCTTCTCCTGTTGTCTTCATGCAAGTTACGCACAATCCCCAGTATGCCACACAGAGCACCGATGATCTAAAATTGAACTATGGCACATCATTGAGCTGGATATCAGACAAAGCCTCTGCGATGTGGATGTAGCTCAAGTACACATAATCTCCCTATGTGGTAGGGAACAACACCCAATCGAACAAGAAGAGCAGGTACGGAACAAGGTGAGTCCTCAGAACATACTCTAGCACATCAGCGGGGCACGCATGTAGCACGAAGCCATGAATGTGGAACCCTCGAGTGTTCTCTGAGATCGAATGACCAAACTTGTGCTGTAATCTGACCCTCCAATCAGGTCTCCTTAGTGGTAGAACTATCAGGCTGCCCCTGATAGGCAAGCTGGTAATCTTGGCAACATCCTGGAGGGTGTGGTCATCTCCCCCAACAGAAATGGAATGGTTGGGTTTTCGGCCTCCAATGATCAACTAGCATAGACAAGAGAGCCACATCCAAAGTGATAGAATGCTCGATGTCAATCATCCAAACCAATGGCAATAGACCTTACTGCCATAGAATAGGTATGTACCGTGCGTCCAAGGGCCAGTGCTCCCTCGGGCACCTGAAAACAAACGGTCGTGGATGTCACCTGTAAGCCAAGCGCTACTACGATACTTGCCATCATAAGATAGGTCAAGCAAAGTCGGCGAGTGTCTAACCATGTCTTGCAAGAAGACAATAAACCACATGAAATGAAGAGAAGGAATGGCAAGAAATAGCATTAAATGACATAACAATGGCATTGTCCTGGTGCACTGGTTGACGCGAGGGCTAACGTTATTAGCACATGCGGCACAACCAATTTGTGACACATGACATGCACGGATTCGGCCACGACGCGATGCAATCTGGACTGTCTACTCCTGATCTGATGGCTAGGATCTATCGTTAAGGGCTATGGTAGCGTGGTAACGCCACAACCACATGATCAGATTTGATGGCCAAGGTTTACTAATGAGGTTATGGCTAATGGCAGATACAATTGCAACACATGGCATCATCAAGGCTGACAGGACTAGATCTAATGGCTACAATTGAACATGAGCAGATGAAACGATGACACACATATGGCAAAATCTAGTGCATTGATAGCAGATCGGATGACTACAACTACACGAGCATAATTGAAGCGATGCAATGAGGTGGTTGCCCCAATGCTCGACACAAGGCAACCATCCAACGGTTGCCTCGGATCTGACGACTTAAGCTTTGCGCAAAGCGATGACTATGCAATGCAATCTACACCATACATTATAGATCGAACGGCTACAGAAGCTTGCGATGGCGGCAACGGCACAGCAGTGTTACATGGCGGCTTCTTATTAGAGATGAAGATGAAGACACTCCTGACGGCGTTCCAAGGGTTCTCTGGCAACACAACTAAAAGCATCTAGGCCACAAACTCCCTCATGATTTTGGTAATTAATAGCAATCATGGTTAAAGGACTAATATTTTCTTTAAGAATGTTGAAAATAGGTTAGTTCCAGGTTTGGTGATCTTGGAAGCATGAAAATGGCGCAAAAGAAGATCAATACGTCAAGCAAGTGACAAAGGTATAAATATAAGGACATTTTCCTAGCCTTTTGCTGATCTCAGAGTTTGGAGCAAAGATCGGGTTGCTAGAAATAGGGCCATACTATTAAGAGGTATCTTGACGTTATCTTGATGTTGTTTAAGGTCTAAAGGCTTAATTCTATGCTTAAGATCATGCATCATGACACATAAAGACTCAAATTGAAAATTCTATGATTTTCAAAGAAAGTTTCTGGAAGCCCTGTGCTACCAGGCAAGTGATAGCACCGGCCCTAGAGCGGTGTGTAAAAACCCGAGAAGGGTATTTTGGGGGACTACGTAGGGCGGTGCTACCGCCCATGGTAGCCTAGTGCTATTGAGCAAGCAGTAACATCAGCCCCAAAGCGGTGTGTAAAAACTCGAGAAGGGTATTTTGGGAGACCAGGCAGGATGGTGCTGTCGCCCATGGTAGCATGGTGCTACTGGGTGAGCGGTAGCACTAGCCTAAATGCCCAGTGTAAAAATTCCAGAAGAGTGTGTTTTTGGGCATTCTAGCGATCCAGTGTTACCGCCCATGGTAGCCCAGTGCTACCGGGCAAGTGGTAGCAATGGCCTTAATGTTTGGTGCAAAATTGCAAAGAGCACTCTTCCAGCTGAGAAAATTTAAAAGGGGTCCAGTGCTACCAATCCCAGTTGGGCGGTAGCACCAGACCCTCTTCACAACGACCTCTATGCACTGCTCCAACCGTTGGGTTTGAGCCTGGTGCTACCGATCCTACATGGGTGGTAGCACCAGAAATGTTGACATGAATAGGATTCGAGCTCAAATGGCTAGTTCTATTAGTGGGGGCTATAAATACCCCTCCACCTGCACTCTAGAGCTGCTCTTGGTCCTCATTGATGATATTTGAGCTCTAGCAAGCCTCTCCTCTTCTTAGTGCATTCAATTCTCATGTGAGAGAGTGAGGAGCAAATTTGAGTGTTATATTTAGTTTTGAGCCTCAAGACAGTTATTTCGATCTCGAGCAAGCGTCAAGGCTTATTACTCTTAGAGGTTGCCGCCTCATAGATGGCTTGGAGGTGATCGAGCACGGTGAGCTTCTCAACGGAGGTTGTGAGAAGCCCTGGCAAGTTGTGAAGGCTGGAGTTTGCCTACCCAAAGTGAGAAAGAATTACCTTAGTGATTGAGGAAGACTCAAGCGGGTGGAGTCGGCTTGAAGTTGTTCAAGTCACCTCAATATGGATTAGGGGTGATCGGCAAGTTCTGAGATCATGAGATAAATTCTTGTGTTCTTTGCTTGTGGTTTGCATTTCTTGATCTCTTGTGCAATTTACAATTCTAACAAGTTGAGAACTTTGTTTGGTGTAGAATTGTACCTTGGCTGTACTTGAATCGTCGGAACATTTAGTGATCACTAGAAAACTTAGTGCTAAACTGTTGAAATTGAAATTCTTGCTTAGTGATATTGCAAATTGAAATTAGAGTTGAAAAAATTTAGAAACCTCCTATTCTCCCCCCTCTAGTCGGTTATCCTTGATCCTACAATAGCCTATTGGATCTTGGTGACGGCAGAGATGAGGCAGCGTGTCGAGACTCAAATTCACCAATTCAAACCCATTGTGTTTACCGCACTAGTCCCCAGATCAACGCTAATGCACACAGCTTAACGTTGGTAAGTATCACATCATACACAACGGTAATAATAATAAGGCTCCATTTATTGATATAACTAAGTGTATGATCTTACGACTAATTGACATTATTAAGCCTTGCAGGGCTAGACTTGAAATAAAGACTAAGACAAATGCATCGAAAAAATAGAAGACGTTGGTGACTCATCAGTTCACCATAGGCGACTGACAAGGCTTGGGCATAGTGACTCGCATTCTCCTAGAATTCTTCCTCCATCAAAGGTGATGACTCCTCAACTGTTGATTGTGGTTGTTGGTAAGGGTGAATACATAAAGCACTTAACAAGTTGTGCACAGAATGCAATCTTAACTTAGCTATATGCAAGATTTATTCCAAAGAAAAAGGCTATCATGGTTATTTTGCAACAAGCGGCATTTATGAACAAATACAAATAATAGATTGCAATGATAGTAAAATAAATAACAATAATTAATAATTTAGAATTTTCAAATAAACCAAGTTTCCCAGTCCTAAGTCAAATTTCCAACCTTCCATATGGCAGTTTACCATCCCATTCAGTTTCCATTTTATTAAACTAAACTTTGACTGCAATTCCTGAGCTATACTCAATACCGCGAGCACGACTATTCGAATAGATTTTCACTCTGCAGAGGTTATGCACTTTACCCACATGATACAACCATACACCACACAGGCAAGTGATTATAACAAAACCTTTACAATGCATCACCTTAACCTGCTACTATCTGCTAAGTTTTTAATACTGGTGGGTCAAGTTACCACATCCAGGATCCCCCTCTTGCGTCATGTGAGTTTACCATAACTCGGGACTTACACCTCCATCAAAAATAGTATCAAAGCTAAGATATTGCAAATTAATTAGCTAGGTTGTTTCATACTAGACATGTGGTTGCATGATTGACTCAAGTCAAAAGCTTGCAAGGTTTAGTCCTTAGGATGATCGAAGCAAGACTTCCACATACCCTCTGCTCATCGGGCCCACCTTGGCACACTTGACCCTTGCCACTTGCTCCAATCTAAGTGAATACTTCCCCAGTTGATTACCAAGCACCACGTGCCATTCACAATTCAACATTGTTGTGTGACATCCCTCTCCACAACAACTCAATCTCATTGCGCGACCACACATGACACACAAGTTCATATTATTGTTCCACATTCCATTAGTCAAGATGAAACATTAATGATTCAAGTACATGTAATGACGTGGCATGGCTAAGCTACTAATTCGTTCTAACCATCCCATGTTGATTTTAGTATTAACCAACTATAGTGAACCAATATAGGGTGACAATAGATCATGGCATACAAATGACAAGGTAGGGTATAGATCAAAAAATATATTAACTAAGTCCCAATTTAATTTAAAACCATTGTATACATGAAATTATCATGCAATAAGTAAAACAACATAGCGATTTTATAAACATGGGTTCAACATAATTAAAGCACAACGTGCCTTGGCAAAGGTCTTGGTCTTACTCTAAAACTTGATCTTGAGTCGACAGGTCCTCCTCCGATGCGTCGCACAACTCAACGTCTACGTTAATTGAGAGAGAAAACCAAATAAATATAAAAATAGAGAGCAAATGAACTCTAAAAATCAAATAAAATCCACCATTAGATAGATCTCAATTTTATAAATTTTTAGAAATTTGAATCACCTCAATCATAGTTCGTATGAGGGAGAATAGGCTCTCCGAAAATTCAAAAATTCTAAAAATCAGAAAATTAAAATCAAATAATAAATCGAATTATTTTTATAAAGAAAATTTGTATTGTTGCATCATACTGACATCAGCCCTGATCCGATCCATCCATAGACTGACACGTATCCCTCGGTCCATGGACTCAGTCCATGAACCTCATCGGGTTCATGGTGGACCGGGTCTATGCGGCTCGTGTGGGACCCACGTCGTGTTGACTCAGTGCAAACGCAAGCGCCCACGCAAACGCAATGCAGCTTCCACCTAGGTTGAGGGCGTGACAAGGTAGCCATGTGTCAATGAACCATCAAGCCACGTCTTCACGGTGGCGCACGAGGCCCTAGGGTCACCGCCGGTGACCGGCAAGGCCTCCTACGGCGAGCTCGTGACCTTGCCCACCTTCTGATGCGAATAGATCTTGGGTTCAAGCACTGGTTCGGTGGCAACGCGACCTTCTTCACTAGCGGCAATGGCCTCCGTGGTGAATCTCCTCTCTAGCAGTGCTCTAGCGGAACGGAGGTGCACGGAAGGTGATGTGATTTTGGGTCCCGATCTTTCAATGAGAGTGATAACTTCGATTTGAAGGAACTGACTTTGACAATCCAACTACAACGTACTACGACGATGCGCCTTAGCAATCGCTAAACCAACTCCAGAGTGTTATTGATCTTGCCATTGGCACGATCAACCTGAACACGAGGTTCAATTCCTGCAAGCAACTGAAAAACAAGCAAGAACAATGGTAAAAGCAATCTAAAATTGCGAATATGAATTGAAGTGTCCGATCTAAAAATAAGAGAAAGGTGGGGTTCCGTAGATAGTAATTCGGGTGGTTTAGCCAACACGCACGATTACCACATGAAGTTGCAAAGCTAACTTTCAATCTAACAAAACCCAAGTCCTAATGAGAGTTTGGATGGTTATTTATAATAGGAGAGCAGGAGGGGGTCGGCCATAGCATAGGAGATCTAATACAACTTAAATTCAAAGCACCAAGTCTACTTTGACTAGAGTTTGGCAGTTTCGGATGCATCCGAAGGATTTTTGAGGTGAGGTCAGATCCTTTGGAAAGTAGACTCCGAGATCTTTCAAACGCGTACTCATGGGCCTCTAGAAACCTCCGGAATCAAAAGTTATGGCCTTTTAAAGTCAGCTCTGTTGGTGAGGCCGAACTGGACTCGAACTTGAACTTCTCTTTCCAATCCGACTTGAACTTGATCTTTGGCCCAACTTTGGTCAACGAGGGTCCTTCTCCATAGTTCCTAAGTACAATCAAATCATCACAAGTATTAAATAGCATCACATTCATATTATCACTAATGGGGAGGCTTAGGAACGCATTCACCTAATGATTAAGCTGTCGTGCGCGAGCTCGAGTCATCGGTCCTTGGACTATTGTAGTATTGTCTCATTGGTGAGTTGTAGTAGGCGTGGTTATATCAAGAGAGGTGATGTCCTCATCAGGAGGTGGCCTAGGTGGCGGCCTAACTGCTGGAGGTGAATGTGCCATGCCAAGAAGCCTAGGTGGCGACCAAGGCGGTAGCCGAACTGATGTAGATGATGATGCTAAATCCAAAGGCCAAGAAGGCGAATTGCGTGATCATCCTGGCCAAGGTGGAGGTCGATAAAACCATGTAGATTAAAGTAGTGTATTAGGAATAGCCTTGGTCATATCCATGTTGAACAAAGTCTCATCATTCTCCCTCTCTTGAATTGGAGTCGTCCTCGACTCCATCATAGTCTCCTGCAAAATGTTAGTACCAACAGGGAACAAAGCAATATGCACATCTTTTGCAATTAAATTATTGGAACTAAGATCATTGACATCTATGTACTCCCTTTCTTGAAAACTATCATGTAGATTGGGAACAAAACTGGAAGTAGTTGTTATGGATCGATCACATTGTTGCATATAAAATGATGGATTTGGATTTGAACAAATATAAACACGATGTACCATATGCTCTTCTTTTTCATTATGTTTGCCGATAATATGAAAAGTGTTTCGTGATAACCATGGCAAATCGGCATGGACAAAAAGTTTCTCCTTTAAACTATTTGGATCACACAGAATATAAAATTCAATGTAACCTAAAATA
The DNA here is from genome assembly GCA_036346375.1 of Guadua angustifolia. Taxonomy (NCBI): domain Eukaryota; kingdom Viridiplantae; phylum Streptophyta; class Magnoliopsida; order Poales; family Poaceae; genus Guadua; species Guadua angustifolia. Next base: position 14,530,669 of record CM070519.1, on the reverse strand, counting down.
TTTAAAGAAGATATCAATCTGGACTCATCTTCTTCACTAGCAATGTGAATAACACGTTTATTATCAGCACAAGTGTTTGTTTTTGTAAGAAAAGAAACATGTTCATTCACTAGTTGTGACATGGATATAAGTGAAGTATTCTCACATAACTCTTCTTCATCACAAGAGATAGCATGCACATCATCTTGTAACAATGAAATTTTAGCCATGGGTTCCACTAAAGGTTGTTCTATGACAGCATGAGTAGTGGACAATTTCAGCATATCAAAATTATTTTCACCATGTGTAAAATCAACACCTTGTACATTACCTCCTAAAATTTTCATCCGTTGTTGTAGGTGTCGGGGTATCTATATCTCGTTCCATAGTCGAAGGGAATATCTCATGCTCAACTTTCTCATCTTCCATGTTCTCAATCTCTTTTTGCTTGTACTCATTTGTCTGCAAAATGTTAGCCACAAGAGGAGGTGCAGCAATAGGCGCCTCAAGTAAAGCTAATAGTGCATTCAAACATTCAATACTACAAGCATTTTCCAATAATTGTGAAAGAGAACGATATGTTTGATCAATAAGAATATCATGAATACCCTTATTAAGCCCATGTATGAACCTAAACTGGATAGTGACGAATACTCATACTAGGGGTACCCCACAGCAAAGTATACATCCATTTCAAGATCGTATCTCTCTCTCAAGTAATCCAGGTTCAAAGCCCAGACCGACAGTGATACGGAGTGCTGAGAGGGTATTGCCGAAGTCTTCGTCCCTCACGAATAGGATTATCACTGGACAATGGATGTATATCAAAAGGGTCGTGTTGGGCCGCGTCCTGATCAAAGGCCTCCTCTGGCCATGAAGAACCCCCGCCCTCGATTACTCCGACTTGACCTCGGGTCGGGCGCCCCCGACGGCCCTGACCTAGACCCAGATCCGACGCCACCGCGGGCTCCAACCTGGGTCCTGACCGGGGCCCCAACAAGCTTCAGCTCCGCAACCTTCGCCACGTCGACGGTCTACAAACAAGCTGGTCACCCATCTCGCGGACACGACGGCCATGTCAGGGCGGATGGCTCCTTCCCAAGGCAACCAAAGGGCGGCCTCAGCCAAAGCACCCGTCCCCTCAAGCCGTCAACATCTGACAGGCGCACAAAGGGCAGGTGCGCACCTTCCCAACGGAGCGCCGTCCATTGGGACTACTAACCCAGCATGGGACGAACAGAAAACTATCAATCATCAAGACCGGGACACCCGGGCATAGCGTACCCCTACCTCTTTTTCAAAATCCCATGTAACCTGCCCCCTCTGCCTATATAAAGGGAGGCAGGGCCCTTGGGGAGGGGTGCGCAGACACGAACGCATGCACGTTCATTCGCTTTCTCACTTGACACACACTGAGCCGTCCGACCCGGCTCAACGTCCAACTGAGACAAGCCCTCCCGACCTCCTCCTCTCGGACGAACACTAAGGGCCTGTCCTTAACCTTCGCTTGTAACCTCCGGTGATCTTCCGAGCCTCGAGTAATACAGATCTCCACCACGAACTGGAAGTAGGGACGTTTCGCCTGAACCAGTATACATCCGGGACTTCCTTAGTCTAACCATTCGAGGAGAGGGGACGCGCGACCCCCTATACTTACAAATCTACTTGCCGGTTATACGAAACACCGACAGTTGGCGCGCTAGGTAGGGGGCTTCGCATGTCATCTTCGTGATCTCCGGGTTCCCATCTCCCTCCTCGATGGCTTTCTTCACCGACGACGACGCGTCTGCGTCAAGGGGCTGGATTCGCTTCGGCTCCCTCGACTTCATCACCATCCCGGCGGGAGAGTTCGTGCTCATCCCCGCCACTCCCCAGGCTCGGGCATCCGCCTCGAGCCTGGACTTCATCGCCGATACCCTCGGCGACCTTCGGCATGGGGACCCCGTGCGGACCCCAAGGCGGGAGCCTACCCAACGCCGCGCCGCCCCCAGTAGCAGCGCGTGCGAGCTTGTGCAGGCGGCGGCGTTGCCCCCCGCAAGCTCGCACCTCGTGGCTATGGTTGACCACCTGCCGACCTCTGTCTACGATTTGCTGGAGAGCTCCTCCAGCCTCGACTCCGGCTCCGATACGGAGCACACCTCCGCCGCGTTGTACCCTCGCGAGTGCAACATGGTGGGGGCGGACGGCCCGACCACCACCTCCGTCAGTCCGGGAACCACCGTCCGGCGCGCCGAGGCGCGGGAGGCGGAGATTCAGCGCGAGCACGCCGAGGACCTCCGAGCCCGCCGCACGGAGCTCCAAAGAAGAACGCGAGAAAGTTGGAGGCCCATGAGCCAAGCTTCGAACTCGGGCTAACACGGAGCAAAAGGTAAGCCAGACTTCGACGTATTCGTGTGTGCAGCGCACGAGCGAGTTCAACAACAAGCTGGCCAGAGGGTCGACGGTCTCCGTACTTCCCGCGCTAGCCAAAATGTCGCTGCGGCGGCAATCTTTGCCAGCGGCATTCGAGCGAAGGACCGGAGTATTGGACAATGTACTTCACGGGTCCTACACCAAGCGAGCGGGTCTTTGGAGTTGTCCTCGTCTCCCGCTCGAAATAAGCTCTAATCTGTTGTCTGCTGCACGCCAGCGCAACCAACAATGTCGCCAAGTACGAGGCACTCATCAACGGTCTCCGGATCGCTGCCGACCTCAGCGCGCGCCGGCTCTACGTGCACGATGATTCCAAGCTGGTCGTCGACCAAGTCATGAAGGCTTAGAGCCTCGTGACCCCGCATGGCAAACAAAGCCGAGAAATGCATAAGCGGAAGAAAGATTCAAAGGTTTTGAACTTCACCATAGCTACTGAAGCATACAATGGGGAGGCCGACTACCTAGCTAATCGGCCTCGGTAGGGACCGGTCCCACAGGATCTTTGTCTCGACCTCTACAAGCCCTCCGTCGTGGGACTCCTTCGAAAGCAACCGGCCAGGCCCTAGGGTGCACCCGCTCCGACCGCCGAGCACCCGGGTTCGGAACCCTCTGGGTCGGGCCACGACATACTGGTCGTCGACTCCGACTGGAGGAAGCCCTTCATTGACTGACCGACCGAAGGATCGCTCCCCGCCGACCCCACCGAGGCCCGGCGCCTCGCTCGGTGGCGAAATCCTTCGTCCTGATCGGGGAAGACCTCTATAAGAGGAGCCCCTCCGGGGTCCACCAGAAGTGCATCCTAGCGGATCAAGGGAAGCAGCTACTACTCGACATCCACGCCAGAGTCTGCGGTCACCACGCCGCACCACAATCCCTCGTGGGCAAAGCCTTCCTCCAAGGCTTCTATTGGCCGACCGCGATAGCCGACGCTGAGCAAATCGTTCGCACCTGCGAAGGGTGCCAATTCTTCGCTCGGTAGACGCATCTCCCCGCGCAAGCCCTGCAAATGATCCCTATCACTTGGCCATTCGCCGTTTGGGGGCTCGATCTGATCGGACCTTTCAAGAAGGTGCCTGGGGGCTTGACTCACCTACTCGTTGCGGTGGACAAGTTCACCAAGTGGATAGAAGCTAAGCCGGTCGCCACCATCACTTCGATGCAGGCGGCCAACTTCTTCCGCGACATCGTTTATCGGTTTGGAGTCCCGAACTCCATCATCACCGATAACGGGACGCAGTTCACGGGGAAGGAGTTCCTCGAGTTCTGCGAAGACTTCAACATCCACGTCGATTGGGCAGCCGTAGCCCATCCGCAGACCAACGGCCAGGTCGAGCGCACAAACGGCATGATCCTCCAAGGGCTCAAGCCATGGATCTTCAGTCGACTGAAGAAGTTCGCGGGGCGATGGGCAGCTGAATTGCCCTCCGTCCTCTGCAGCCTGCGGACTACGGCGACCAGGTCGACCGGATTTACACCATTCTTCCTGGTGTTCGGCGCTGAAGCCATTTTGCCAACCGATCTAGAGTATGGCGCCCCAAGACTACAAGCCTTCGACGAGGCGCGGGGGCTCGACGCACAATAAGACGCCATCAACCAGCTCGACGAAGCGCGTGATGTAGCCATCCTATGATCGGCCAAGTACCAACAGATGCTATGGCGTTACCATGATCGTCAGGTTCGCGGACGGTCCTTCAACGTCGGCGACCTGGTCCTGCGCTAGGTTCAGTCCAACGTTGGCAGGCACAAGCTGTCCCCTCCGTGGGAAGGGCCATTCACCATCGCAGAGGTCCTCCGACCTAGCACCTTTCGACTCAAAGACGCCGACGGCAACATTGTACCCAACGCATGAAATATTGAAAAACTAAGGAGATTTTATCCCTGAAACTTCTTCTTTATTCCTGTGCCTATAGCAAACCCTCCGAGCCCGAAGCGCAGTGTACTGATCACACCCTGATCGTCATGCAACGCTTGGGGGTTGCTCATCTGCATGACTACTCGGGATGGCACGTCGACCGGCCATTGTCACCCCCCTGGCGGTAACTCATTTGGTCGAAAGTGCTACGGCCTACGCCCTAGCAGCTATGGTTGCGAAGTAGCACTTCGCGGCGAAAGGAGGTGCCCATGCGGAGCGATCCTTAGTCGGTTTTTGGGCACACCTTTGGACTGTCAACTCTGTCGCTATTTTCACATTTCCTTCGAAGTGGCAGCGCCTTGGCCTACGCTCATACAACCCTAGCGGTCCCTAAGAGCTACGGTCATTCGGCGAGGCGCTCATCACAGAAAGGAAAAATGCGCAATATAGGGCAAAGTTCTCAAAAATAAAACCGCGGCGTACAATGTGCGTATACTACATCACACAAAAACAAAAGTTGAGCACGGGCGCCTGGGGTGTCCCTAAGCTAAGCTCAGGCGTCACCCTCGACGGTGTCGTCATCAGAGCCGTCGCTGCTCTCGGACACGTCGCCCAGTTCAGCCACCCTCTCCGTTGCTGGCCGCACGCTGGCCCGCGTTTGGTCGGAGTCCCCCTCGATCCCGGCAACGGTCACGATCAGGTCGAAGGTGGCGTCGCGGCTGGCACAGTAGGCCAGCACGTACTCCGCCACAGCGACGGAGGTGGCCCGCCCCTCGCGAGCAGAACGCTCACGCAAGGCGCGAGGCAGGTCGACAAGAGCGTCAGCCGCCTGGGTGAGGCGGAAGGCGTACCCCGACGGAGTAGGCTCCAAAGGCTCCTGCAGCCTCACCCCGAGGCTCGAGCTCCTGCCCATACTCTCGAAAATTTGGCGGAGCATGGAGAGGAAACTCTGTCTTGAGCCAGCGCTCCTCGTACATCGAGCCGAGTCCTCCACGGCGGCCTCGACCGGGCCCGGCTGCGGCAGCGCCTCTTCGCGCGTCTTGGCGAGCTCCTCCTCGAGGGCTTCAGCCCGAGTCCGCCCCGCCGCCACCTCCTCGCGCGCCCTCGCCAGTTCCTCCTCGGCGGCTGGGTGGGGCTTCTTGAGCAAGCACCGCCTCCGGCGGCGGCCGTTCGCGACTGAGCCACCAAGGAAGCATCCAGCCGCGTCAGCGCGGCCGTCATGCTGGCCGCCCGCGCCCTCGTCTTGGAGACGGTGGCGTCCACCTCTCCCGCGGACGACGGTCTTTGGCGCGATGGCGATTCGCGAGCCCGAACGGTGGTCTTTGGGAAAAACAACAAACAGTTCAGCATCAGCAACAAAAACAAAGCCGAAGCCATCCCGACATCAAACAGAGGAACTCACTCTGGAAGGGGGTTCCGGATGCGGAAGACCGATGAGGGCAATATGAGCCCTCCCCTTCTCGCGCGCATGGGCAACCGAACGATGGTGCGGGACTTCTTGGGGTCCGATCCCAGAGGGTCCGCCGCCGCCTCCCGTTTGCTGGCCCTACACTCGTCGTCTCCGCTCGCCATCGACACTCGCGTCTCTTGGCCCTTCCTCTTTTTTCGCTGAAAGGCAGAGGGAGAGCAGGAGGACGAAGAGAATGACTGCGCGTGGTCACCTCTTCCCCCGCGCCATATTTATAGGGACGGGGCGGAGCGGTCGAAGCGAAGTCGCTCTGGGCTGCGCGCCGCACGCGCATTAACTCCACGTCCGCTCGGCGGACGCGCCTATTCCGCACCTCCGCCGCATTAAAATCGACGGCGTGGTATGGGAAGCGAAAGGGCCTTCACCGGCGAGGAGCCTTGGCGACTCTTGATTCGGCTCGGAGCAGGCGATTGTGAAGGAAGGGACGAGCCGTGGAGGTACCAAGGTGGCAAAAGGCCCATCAACTCGACCTGAGCAAGGGGCCTAATGGCCACGATACCTCCAGCATGCGGATCAAAAAGTTAAGGCAATTTTTTTCTTAAAGTTTCTTCCGCATTCGTTTGTCACTCCTCCGAGCTTTAGCAGTGCGTGACGACCACAAGCTTGGTCTCCGCACACCGCTCGGGGACAGGTTCACACACCTTCGCGAGTTAGGTGACCCGGTCGGCTGTGCGGCTCTCCCTAGCGGTAACCCCCTCGATCCAGTCCATGACATCTCCAGGAATGGAATCCGCAAAAAAGCAAGGAAGCGGCTACGGCAAAAGGCGGGAGTATGCGCTAGCGCTCACCACACCGAGTCTACAGGTACCAACCGAAGCACGTGCCGTAGGACAAGCACCAACCGATCACTTTCGCCGGTCAGCGGGCGTCGCCGGTTGAAGCATCGCTTCCGTCACAAACGCCACGTCAGGACGCTGGTGAGATGTATCGCTCCCAACCATTTCAATTCGCATTTAATTCCCGCAGCACATTAAATGCTAGCAGGAGGCGCCAGGGTATCACTCCGGGCGAAACGCCCCGCGATCTCTCGGTCTCCGCCTTTGGGCCGGCTCGAATTGGGCCGAGGCAGGTATGAAAAGCCCACCGGGCCGTAGTGGCCTCGAGGTGGCGAGAAGGCTTGAATGCCTCGCGATTAAGACCTAGCTGCGTGTGCCTAAGGCATAATCCACCAGTAATCACAAGTGGATCCGACCCGAATCAAATCGGCGAGGGGTGAGTCTAAGGCGAACCCTCGGTGGGTCTTTCGTAGGGTTGGCGGATGACCCAATTGCCTTAGCTCGTGTTTGAGACCATACTTCAAACTCTCCTGAGCCCCGAAAGGGTATGGCCAGTGCGCTCGAGAATTCTGAGCGGCTCGGTCCGATCGGGATTGAGTAAAGAAAGGTTTTTATGGGTCGCCAGTAGTCGGACATCGAAGCGAGGATCGTTAAGCAGAGATCGCTTGATCTCTAGGGCCCACTCGGATAACTGTCTATAGCTCCACAAGCACGGTGTTCGCCGGCGTATGGCAAACACGCTTGCTCACCTCCAGTCCCACACAGTGACGCAGGCGTATCGTGGGGCCGACGGCGGCCTCTCCTCCTGCAGAGCGGCCTCGCGAGCGAGGACTGGGATGGATGCCCGCCGCCTAGCTCGGCGTTAAACCATCCCGACTAACTCGTCTAGCTCGACGTAAAACTAGCCTCACTCGCGCATCCACCTCGACGTAAAGCGAGCACTCGGGAACAGAACCTCTCGCGAAGGCATCTGGACCTCCTGCGATCACGGCGCGTCCGGCTACGATGTAAAACGAGCACTCGGGAACCAGAACCTCTCGCGAAGGCATCTGGACCTCCCTGCCGACCACGGCCGCGTCCAGCTATGACATAAAACGAGCACTCGGGAACCAGAACCTCTCGCGAAGGCATCTGGACCTCCCTGCCGATCACGGCCGCGTCCAGCTACGACGTAAAACGAGCACTCGAGAACCAGAACCTCTCGCGAAGGCATTTGGACCTCCCTGCTAATCACCGCCGCGTCCAGCTACGACGTAAAATGAGCATTCGAAAACCGGAACCCTGCGCAAGGCAATCGAGCATCCACGCCGACCGGCATGGTGTCGAACCAAAGCCCTCCGACCAAGTCGGTCGGACTCGTTAGACTCGGATAACCCCCGACCAACTCTCCGACCCGCTCAGAGCTACCACCGGAGTGCGCACGCGCACCGGTCGAACGGCCGACCAAGTTGGTCGGACCCTGTCTCCCAGGGCGGCGTTCCAATCCACTCGGAGGCTCAGGGCCGACCAAGTCCGCTCACTTCGCTTAGTCGGATTCTTTGCCGACCGATCTAAACCCCCAACCAGCTCTCCGAGCTGCTCGGGGGCTACACCCACCGGGTGCACTCGCGCGCACCCAGTTAAAACCGACCGACCAGCTAGCCGCCCCCAAGAAGACACACTGCTCCGTTATGCAGCGCCCGTATTAAGGAGACCATAATGACCAAAAGCGAAGGATCCATCGAGGCGCTGCGTTTGGGGCGGCCCGAGACTCTTGGCGAATACTCATACCAGGGGTACCCCACAACAAAGTATACATCCATTTCAAGATCGTATATCTCTCTCAAGTAATCCAGGTTCAAAGCCCGGACCGACAGTGATACGGAGTGCTGAAGAGGGTATTGCCGAAGTCTTCGTCCCTCACGAATAGGATTATCACTGGACAATGGATGTATATCAAAAGGGCCGTGTTGGGCCGCGTCCTGATCAAAGGCCTCCTCTGGCCATGAAGAACCCTTGCCCTCGATTACTCCGACCTGACCTCGGGTCGGGCGCCCCCGACGACCCCGACCTAGACCCAGGTCCGACGCCACCGTAGGCTCCAACCTGGGTCCTGACCGGGGCCCCAACAAGCTCCAGCTCCGCAACCTCCGCCACGTCGACTGTCTACAAACAAGCTGGTCACCCGTCTCGCGGACACGACGGCAATGTCAGGGCGGATGGCTCCTTCCCAAGGCAACCAAAGGGCGGCCTCAGCCAAAGCACCCGTCCCCTCAAGCCATCAACATCTGACGGGCGCATAGAGGGCAGGTGCGCACCTTCCCAACGGAGCGCCGTCCGTTGGGACTACTAACCCAGCATGGGATGAACAGAATACTATCAATCATCAAGACCGGGACACCCGGGCATAGCGTACCCCTACCTCTTTTTCAAAATCCCGTGTAACCTGCCCCCTCTGCCTATATAAAGGGAGGCAGGGCCCTTGGGGAGGGGCACGCAGGCATGAACGCATGCACGTTCATTCGCTTTCTCACTTGACACACACTGAGCCGTCCGACCCGGCTCAACGTCCAGCTAAGACAAGCCCTCCCGACCTCCTCCTCTCGGACAAATGCTAAGGGCCTGTCTTTAACCTTCGCTTGTAACCTCCGGTGATCTTAGAGCCCGAGTAATCTGAGATCTCCACCTGAATGGAAGTAGGGACGTTCCGCCCGAACCAGTATACATCCGGGACTTCCTTAGTCTAACCATTCGAGGAGAGGAAACGTGCGACCCCCTAAACTTACAAATCTACTTGCCGGTTATATGAAACACCGACAGATAGCTTCATCAGATTCTTCTAAACCACAACGTAACAAACAAGTTCACAATTCACGATAGTATTCTTTAACAGTATTACTCCCTTGTTTTAAGCATTGAAGTTTAGTAAGCAAACACTCAGCATAATATTCAGGAACAAATTCAAGTCTCATAAATTTTTTCATGTCAATCCAATTCTCATGTTTTCTCCCTTTTCTACAAACATGCTTCCACAATGTTAACGCATACCCAGAAAGTACATTAATGGCAAAATAAATCTTTTCATTTTCAGACAAATTATACATGCCAAATTGTTTGTCTACCGCTATTTCCCAATCAATATATGCTTCAGGGTCAAAGTTTCCAGCATATGGAGGCAATGTTAAATTGAGGTTACCGTGTTCAGAAGTAGGAGACGAAGCCGTCATGTTGTTCATGTCGCAAATCCTTTGGTTGAATCGAAGTGAACTCGTTTCATGTGGACCTGTCATGATTAGTAGACAACAAGGAAAAACATAGCCATATGTAATCTCCTATCAACTACTAGATATGGCTAAACAAGTCGCTCAACTCTCAAACTTTAACCAAAACTCTTACAAGTTCTTACCGTGCAGCAGTGGTTGTCGGCCGTTGGTAGCGTCAAAAGTTCTCCCAAGCTTGGATAAAGCGATTGCCAAGGGATCGAACAAACATACGGGGTAGAATATGTGGAGCTTGGTAGGCTATGTTGATTTCCTATGCAATCTGATAATTCTAGTTATTGTAATGATAAGTAATGATCCAAACTAGAATTCACAAGCCCTAGTTGCCGATCTCAAAGATATAAGTGAATTTCAAGGCAACACACACGCAAAGATAATGAAACTTAATGCAACCAATGGAATGAGCTAAATAAGAATAATTTCAGCACCAAAACTTATGTTGCATAAGTTATGGAGAGACACTAGCTAATTGCTTCAGAAAAGGTAAAAGGGCACAAGATTGCTCACTATTTAATACAATTGCACAATCTGAAAATAACGAACACAAATTAGGGTTTTGCTCAATGTAGTGTTGCCGGCCACTATGTTGTTTTCTTTTCTTTTTCTTCTTTTTTTTGGCCTTTTGGTTCTTTCTTTCTCTTTTTTTTCTTTTTGATGACTTTTGGCCAACACTAGTATGAGCAAAGTTTTGGAATCCCTAACTTGATATCAGAAGATATATGATAGTGCAACGTATCAAGAGGAGCAGCCCTAAGCAATTTCAAATAGCTAGTCTCAATTGGGATCAAAGTATTCACAAAGGATGAATTGGTTCCCAAAGGTATGTGCACTGATATTTTAGAATTTTATGGTTATGGATGCTCTGGACTCAACCAACTCAAAGGAACAAAGCTAGAACACAAATTGAAGAAAAGCATAAATTCGGCGAGCGATTGCAGCAAAGTTGTCGCTGCAATTACGACATGAGAATGACAGAATCAAGCTTGCTCACAATGTAAAAAATTGAAGGTGCTGTCCTAGGCTTTAAAATAAGTATACAAATACACAATTTGGAGCTCGTATGTAGAAGTTATGGCCAAAACACTAAGGTGCACAGATTTAACAAAATTCAGCCGATCTGACCAAATCCGAATCCGAGTCAAATTTGGTTTGAAGGAGTCCGAATCACAAAGGACACCCAAAAACATTTTCGTAGAGGACTCTTCAAGGATTCAGGAAAGTATAAAAACTTCTCAATTGGAGTTCGGATGTGAGAGTTATGATCAAAATACCGAACCGACATGGATTGCAATTGCAACTTGCTTCCCGAATTTGATGTCCAGATTAAACAACCTTTCGGATGGAGTTAGAATTCATGCCCAACTAGGTTTTTGTGGAGCTTGTCTCAAGGTTTTAGGAAAGTGTAAAAACAATAGAATCGAGCTTGTATATGAAAGTTATGAACAAAACAATGAACTGAACAGATTGAAACAAAAGCTACGTGAAGGGAGAACGATCAGCAACTAAAACAAGGACTCTAATGGATCAAAACCTAACAAAACTCACGAAAATGTCAGATTGAATCTTAAGGTTGAATTTTTGTGGAGGATTTTCAATTTTGGACAGAAAACAAAAACTAATCTAGGGTACTGAATTTCTCACCGAGCAACTTGGCGCTCTGATACCACCTGATGTGATTTTGGGTCCCGATCTTTTGATGAGAGTGATAACTTCGATTTGGAGGAACTGACTTTCACGATCCGACTACAACATACGATGACGATCCGCCTTAACAATCGCTAAACCAACTCCAGAGTGTTATTGATCTTGTCATTGGCATGATCAACCTGAACACGAGGTTCAATTCCAGCAAGCAACCGAAAAACAAGCAAGAACAATGGTAAAAGCAATCTAAAATTATGAATATGAATTGAAGTGTCCAATCTAAAAACAAGAGAAAGGTGGGGTTCCGTAGATAGTAATTCGGGCGGTTTAGCCAACACGCGCGATTACCACATGAAGTAGCAAAAATAACTTTCAATCTAACAAAACCCAAGTCCTAGATGAGGGTTTGGGTGGTTATTTATACTAGGAGAGCAGGAGGGGGTCGGCCATAGCATAGGAGATCTAATACAACTCAAATTCAAAACACTAAGTCTACTTTGACTAGAGTTTGACTCGGACTGAAAAAGTAACATGTGGTTTTTAGCAGTTTTCGGACGCAGCTGAAGGAGTTTTAAGGTGAGGCCAGATCCTTTGAAAAGTAGACTCCGAGATCTTTCAAACGTGTACTCATGGGCCTCTAGAAACTTCCGGAATCAAAAGTTATAGCCTTTTAAAGTCAGCTCTATTGGTGAGGCCGAACTGGACTCGAACTTGAATTTCTCTTTCCAATCCGACTTGAACTTGATCTTTGACCCAACTTTGGTCAATGAGGGTCTTTCTCCATAGTTCCTAAGTACAATCAAATCATCACAAGTATTAAATAGCATCCCATTCATATTATCACTAATGGGGAGGCTTAGGAACGCATTCACTTGATGATTAAGCTGTCGTGTGCGAGCTCGAGTCATGGGTCCTTGGACTATTGTAGTATCGTCTCGTTGGTGAGTTGTAGTAGGTGTGATTGTATCAAGAGAGGTGATGTCCGCATCAGGAGGCGGCCAAGGTGGCGGCCTAACTACTGGAGGTGAATGTGCCATGCCAAGAAGCCTAGGTGGCGGCCAAGGCGGTAGCCGAACTGATGTAGAAGATGACGTTAAATCCAAAGGCCAAGAAGGCGAACTGTGTGATCGTCCTGGCCAAGGTGGAGGTCGATGAAACCATGTAGATGAAAGTAGTGTATTAGGAATAGCCTTGGTCATATCCATGCCGAATATGGTCTCATCACAAGGTGCTCTAGGCGACAGTGAAGCAGATGCGATCGGCCTTGGGCTCCATGGAGGTTTGACGGTGACGAATCGATGGATCTTTCTTCACGGCTACGTTCTGCAAACTTCACAATTTCTCAACGAATGACGATGAATCTTGAGGTGCTACCTTAAGGCTTTGGTCACTTAGGGTCTTGCGCAGCCAATGCGCTCCTTTTATAGTGTCAATGGCCTAAGATCTGCTCGATTCGATTACGGAGTCCATGGTGGTGCTGACGAGGTCATGGAACAGAGTCTCATATGAACATGCAAGGACGATGAAATGATGCCGTCCATGTGTCTACACCAACGGCTACGATCTCCTCGAATGATCTTATCCTAACCACACACGTGAACTTTCCAATGGCCAAGACTTGATGAAGTCCTAAACCGGTACGCTTCGATCACAACCATTCGATCCAAATCCACTGGTTGAAATTTGATGATGCCGTTTCCTACAGCAACCAATCTCAAGTGCCCAACGTGAATCCAATGGCAACTAACCCTATGGTTTCGAAACCATCTGCATCGCTTGATCGCGATCCAATGGGCGCCGCTTGAGCTTCTAGAAACTAGGCCAAACAGGACGCACAACACGCAGACTGCGCACACACAGTACTGGGCTTCAGCCTAGTATTGTTCACAATGATTTTTCTCAGATTTTGATTTGAAATAATTCCAGAGAATAGTTTGATTTATTTTAAGTAGTAGAAATATTAGGAAAAATCAAAGAAAATTCACATAAATACTTTGAGACATTTTGAACTCAAATAAAATATTCTTAGCAAAACTATATATTAATTTTATCTATATTTATCTAATTTTAAACAAAAAGCCAATATACTTAATTTAAAAGAAATTCAAATAACATCTAGAAAAATCCTAATAAATCCAAAAAAATTACAAATCTCACAAATAACAATAAAATAATAATAAAGACAAATTTTGGGATGTTACACAGTGGCAGAGTTCTGTACAAAAAATGATGGCGGTGTCCCCAAAAGACTTCGACGATCTCCTGCACAGCAAAGACGACAGCTCAGGCATCGTTTTCAAGGGTGATGGGTGCGGCTCGAGATGACGGACACGATAGGACCGGCGGCGCAATAAATAGGAATCTAGGGAGGCATGTTGGGTGTGATTTTCGCGGTGGATTCGGCAGCAGCAGCGGAGTCCAATTGAGATACAGTGGCAGTGACACAGAAGAATCTCAGACTTCCATGTGGATCAGATCCAACGATCAACGGCGCAAGAGTAACGCGGCTTGATCACAACCATAAGATCTTGATCCAACAGCCAAGGTTCTAGGGTTTGTGGCTGGTGGGCCAGCACAGGAAAGGGCAGGCCCAGCTGGGACCAGCTCAACACTATTCATACAGCTATTTAAAGCATTTTTTGAATAAAAATAATCCCAAAAATTTAATTAAGCCTAATAAAATAGAAAAAATACCCAAAAAATTATGAAAAATATTTTAGGGCATTTAGAACTCAAATAAAATATTTTTAGCAAAACTTTATTTAAATTTTCTAGATTTTAAATAACTTTAACAAGGGGCTTAATTCAAATAAACTCAAATTAATTTAAATAAATTCCAAAAAATTCAAAAAATTATAAAATGCATATTAGATTCAAGAAATGCAAAAATTGGAATGTTACATTTGTTAAATTTGACTGCATGTCATTCTTCTATACAGGAGTATGTCCCTAAGGAAGATCGCCAAATTAAATCATATAGAGAGACATGCAATTTATGAAAAGTATGAAGTTGTTATCGCAAAATTTTCTCACAAAATAAATTAAAGGGTTTGCTAAAAACAATATGAAGATGGTAATGCTACAAACAACTTTAGCTGCAAAAAAAACATCATGTATAAAAAATACCAGATTTTTTTCCCTAAAACTCATACACTATTTCTACTTAGGGGTGTCAATTTCACTGGTGTAGGCAACTAGGCATGCCCTTTGGGGTTTTTCTCCATCAAGGGCAGGATGGGGCAGATTGTTCCCAACGGAGGAGATGGGGAGTTGGAATGAAAAGGTTGAAGATAATCATCAGTTCTCGCAAAAGTTCAGAAAGAAGTGAATGTTGGGATTCCAACCAGGTCTGGTCCTTTCAGAGTGGATCAAGTAGTTTTTGATGGAGTTTCTATTTTTCTATTTTAGGGGTAGTTCTCACCTAGCTAGGGTTTCAAAAACTGTTCGAAATTCAAAATTTGAAAACTGTAAAAACCGTTAGAAAAACCGCTCGAAAACCATCAAAAACCAAAGGGTTAAGAAATCAAAAAGTTTGAAAAAAATTCAAAAAAAATAAAAAACCGTTCAGTTTTTGGCGAGAAACCGCTCGGTTTTTCACAAAAAACCTCAATAGGCCAATTGAATGTTTTTTTAAAAAATGGTTTTCAAGCGGTTTTTAGCAAAAACCGTGGTTTTTCAACGGTTTTCAACGCATATATTTTTTCAAATTTTTCAATTTTTTTTAATTAGATCGGTTTACTGAGCTATTTTGGATCTCGAACCGTAGCGATACGCTCGAAAACCACGGTTTTCAAGTGGTTTTTGTCAGTTTTGTGAATCCTGCACCTAGCTAATATGCTCTATGAAAGATCATTATTATTTTATATTTATTTCTAAGGTCCACACAAGTATGTGGAGTCATGGATTGAAGAGGACATCCTCCTGCTAGATTCAGCTGCGGCAGGACTGGGATCTTCGTGCTAGGTGATACAAATTCATTTCATACTATCTCAAATATACTTCTATATGAAGTTTACTATGTACTACTATAAATATTCCGTATAATCTATAGAAAGAATAAGATTTTTATTGTAAACATCTCCTTATATAGTGAAATTGCCTTCGTGCACCTGTGGTTTTTCTATAAGAGTTTTTCACGTAAAAATTCGTGTATTTTGTTTTCTATTTTTTTGAACATTATTTATAACAAGTAGTATCAGAGTTTAGGATTGAAAATGCAAACTGTTGTCCCTAGGAGGAGATTCCCGGGGTGGCTATCGCACGGCATCTACGGCACAACGCACGATGAGTGGCATCAAAGGGTGACACTCATGGGCAGCTATCCCTATGTGGCATCCATTCGACATCAGTGACTAATATGTGATTTGTGCCTCCACGTATATCGTTGAATCCGAAGTGAAAGAAAATGCATCGTCTCAACTTCGTTCTATGACTCGACTCTATATTGAACATTGACCCATGCTCTATTCGACGATTGTTCTAGTGCTAAAAGTTCACCATCACTATCGCCCATGTCATTAGATGCCATGTCTAGGCGTCATTCTATGTCATCTCTGTCGTCAATCTACTGCTACAGTTGATCCTTATATTTCTTCTTTTTGGGGTAGATTCTATTGCAATTTAGTATCGGTAGCATCAATGTGAGATTAATTATTGGCTATTTCTTCAATGATCAGCTGTCTACTATTGGTTACTGTAGCAAGATCCACACATACAAAGTATAAGGTGGAGTTGCAGGTTTTTCAACTCAACGAGTTAATTTGGGCTACGCTTGATCGAGAAGACTTTGAGAAAAAAAAAGAAAAAAAATCAATGTAAATTGAGGAGATAACTAAATTTGGTGTTTCATCACCATTTGGATATATTGTAATTTTAGATCACTTGAGAGACCATTATGAAGGCTTTGGCAATAATAATTCTTATAATTTGATGACATCCTGATGGTAGCTAGTATTATACTCTTCGGAGTTTTAATGTTTAAAAGTGACGATTTTGCTCTAATATCAGTTTGAGATGAATAATTGAAGTATAAGAAGGAGTTTGCTTCGATGTGAATACTACAATATTGTCTAGTTGTCATAATTCAATATGAGGGGTCTACAGCAATTTATACTCCATTTATAGCAGGAGAGTTCCTTTCGTTTTAACAGTTTTGCATGAGTAGTTTCAACCATGTAGTGAAATTTAATTACTTTTGAAGTTGTTAGTTTAAAGTACGTGAAAGTCACATGTGGAAGTTGCTCTTTAGTGAGTGTTGTTTATCGAATTTTGTGTTTAGGTGGAGCATATAAAATATAAATGTTATGAGTTCTTCATTATCTATCAAGCGTCATAGGTGATGTTTTTATTTACAAGGAGTATTTAGATAAAACTGTTCTAGTTTTTCTTGATGAAATTAGTCATTTGGATTTTTGGCATGTAAGGTGTTAATGATGATTTGTTTCGAGAAGAGTTGCGTTATATTTTGGCTTTTAGAGGAATTCATCTCAAAGTGGAGATTGTTGAGTTTGAGAGTGATACGAATTTGTATCCTACTCCATTTCAAATCTACTCATACATGAAGTCTGTTATATACCACTATAAATTTGTCCTTATAGTCTGTAGGAAGAGTAAAAGCTTCATTGTAAACATCTCATATAGTGATATTGCTCTCATGCACCTGTAGTTTTATTCTGAAAGGGTTTTTCATATTAAATCCCTATCTTCCGTTTCTGATGCCGTATTTTTATCACAAGAAGAGTTGGATCGGCCCATTGATTTAGACTAACATTTGTCTATCTGGAAACAAAATTGTTAGCCACCTATATACAACGCACTCCTCATATTTACATATAATTTGTACCCAATTGCTCGTTCAAGGCGTGGATATGGAAACATGATTTGGTGCCTAAACATTTGCTTATGCTAGGATATACTCTTGTCTTGGTCCAAACGTAGAGAGACAGATTGTCCATCATGGCAAGCAAGAAAAGAACAACTATTGGACCAGACAGAAGGTACAAAAAATCAAAATATGAAAATTATCTTTCTAAAATTATGTGAAAACCCTAACAACTACACAAGGTAACCTCAGCAAAATACTATTTAGAATGCATGAATTTTTCCTGATTCTATGTGAAACGAACTGTATCATTTTCAAATTCAGGCATTCTAAACGGAACTTCAAATTTTCAGACACTAACCAAATTCATTGCATATGGCTAGATCAGCATTCAAAATCTTGTCTAGATTTTGGAAATCTCGACTAAAGTTTCAGCTTTCAGCCGGGGCCGAGATTCCAAATCTCAGTAGGATAAAAAAAATTAAATTTTTTCTACAGTGATTTCAGGACTTTCGGTGAGATTTCGGGTTTTTGACTGATATGATCACAAATTTGACCAGTTTTCATGTTTGTAGGACTGGATTTAGTACTAAATTTTTTGTGTCAAATTATAATACCTTTTCTAAGAAATACATATGAAAATTTTATAAAAAAATGCATATACAAATTGTGTAACCCTAAACCCTAACTTGAACCTAACCTTAAACCCTAACTTAAATTATGCAAACATGTTAACTACAGTTTTTGTGATGGATTGGATATGTCAAAAAATTTTGGATTTTGGGGGTTTTTTTGCAAGATTTCGGTGTATTTCAGTGAGATTTCAGGTTTTTTGACTAAGATGATCGTAAATTCAACTGATTTTCATGTTTGTAGTACCGTATTTAGCACCAAATTTTTTGGATTTGATAGCTTCCGCCACGACGCTCTTCTCCTTCAGTTCCATGTGCTGCTCGCTCCTCTTCTCGCTCTCCACTACTGCTTTAACCTGGTGAGTTCAGTCAGCCCTGCCTGCCTTCCATTATTCTCACCAGACTATCAGAGGTCTCTTCTTCTCTCCATTCTTTTTCTTGGGGGACTAAATTAACACTTCGGATTTACAAAAGTGAGTAGCGTGTGGGGGATTGGTGTCATTTCATCTGGTTATACATTCATCATAATCATAGATAAGAAAAGATTCCAACTTGCAAAGCAGATTTGGAAAATTGCAGCATATGCATTCTGTTACCTCAGATGGCACAGCTGCAACCTCAAAGAAATCTCCATTTTGTTCCATTCCATCATGCAGGTTTCATTAGCTTGGATCGCGCGGCAGGTGATGATTATACAGATGGTATTGGGATCCAGAGGACTTCTGATGCTTGTTAAATTATTTTAACAAAATATGGCCTATGTAAATTACAGAATGGTTCTTATAATAAAAAGGTATAAGTGTAATAGTTGCTAGACTAAAAGATTAAGAATCATAGGGTTTAAAATCCCTCTCGTCTCCCTTTCAGATATTTAGTTGTGTACTAATTAGTATTATTAAGCATAATGTTACAGGAGGAATTACTTCCAAGCATCAGTTTCCATGCATGTATTGCTGCAATTAGAATAAGTGATAAATTGTTAGCTACATGTATTAAAGTACTAAGTTACACTCAAATTTTAAGTGCTAAAACTGACATTTCTTTGTAACTCTCTCTTTAGTTATAGAAAAACCTCTCTCCATGGCTATAAAAGGACCCTCCTCCTATACATGAAGGGCATAGGAAAGAAAACACACATAAAGGAATAGTACTCATCAAAGAAAAGGAACAGAAAATTTCTCTGATCATTGAGGAAAGTATAAAGGTTAAGAAGAAAGAGATGAGAGAAAAATTAATATGCAAAGCATTGCTAACGTGGTTTAGGGTAGGTTTGTGCTTTCGCACATATAAAGGATGATTTGCGCTGATTTTTGCTTCTGCACATATAAAAGTTGCTATTCGGTTTAGTCAAATTGTGCTACATGATCTTATAGCTTCCACATTTATACTTACAATGCTAGGTTCGTCCTTGGTGAACAGACTACAAAATTGCTCGTCCAAAACCAACTCCAGAAGCAATACTCAAGTTTAAGGTTTTTTCCATCCGACAATAGGAATTATTGCTACTGCTACACCATGAATGCATGTGAGGACCAGAACACACTACCTTGTTAGAGCTAGTTTCCCCTATGGTTACTTTGACAACAACAGCAAATTTCTTTGTTGATGTTGCTCTAGGGACTGAAAGAATATCAACTACAAACCCTATTTTCGTTGGTACCAATGAAAAGGTCATGCAAACAACAATAGTTGGGCAAAATGGTACCTTGACCTACCGGCTTAATTTGGAAGGATATTTTATGTGTAAATACTTAATATTTTACATTCAAATAGCTATGAATGAAATGTAGATAAATGCTTGCATGATTTTTTTCATATTTTTTCTAATCTTTTCTAGCCTCGAGAGACTATTTCACAAATGGTTGAAAATGACTGAAATTTCGGTCATTTCATCTAAAATTTCGGTTTTGCCAACTGCTAAAATACTAGATTTGAAATTTAATTTTTGAATTTCGACCAGATTTCAATTGAAATTATGAAACTCACCAAAATTTTAGATTTCGGTCGCTTTCGAGATATAGTTTAAAAACAAAATTTGTAACCTTAGACTATACATCACTTTTTTTTTTGCGAGACATCACATTCTTCTTTGTTTAGCGAGAAGACAACATTTTGTGACGAGGGTGCATAGGGTACCTAATCATAATTTGAGATGAGCGACGAGCAAGACAACTACAACAAGCCTGTGCCTGAGTACCACAGTTAAGGCTTTTAGCCAGGTAGAGTAGAATTTAGTAACGTAAAAGTGTCCAAAAAAAGGTTCCATGGCCATCTCGCATCTGTTGTCACGCCGCCTGTGACTGTGAGCTGGATGCATCTTTTTGCTTGCCTCAAAAGAAGATGAGCCGCTGTAGATTGCTGGAACGGTCAAAGCTATGACATGATTCTCTCTCTGTCTAGCTGTGCACCGTGTCTTTGCTTTTGTCCGTAGCTAGTTGGTCACGTGCCAGGGCTGTGCATACGTTTTAGTATATGAGGTTCGGTAAAAATGTTTTTGTTAAAGATACGATAATTGAAATGTGATATTAGATAGAACTTTGGATCAGTATCAACAAATAACATAATATTTCGATTTGATATTAGTAAATACAATATTTACCAAATTAATGTAAATTATTCTTTTTACTTATCATTTTGAATATCAATATGGTTTCTAGCACACATATTTGAACATCACTTTATCTAGTTATAAGATTGTACAAATTAGTACACACTTTTGACCATTACTTTGACAAATGTGGTGATATTATTTTCATGTGAAACCATGCTTTGTACACATTTAACCATTAATTTATGTAATTATACGTGTATTTTTTTATTTGGTATTCAGTTTACTTAAGGTGTTTTAAGTAAAAAAACATATAAAAATCAGATTTTTGCTGTACCATACCAAATATTATAAATTAGTCAAATCAAGTTAACAGAATTGAATTTTATTGCATGATTTTTTTTTGTTTGGTAAAACCGTGCACAGCCCTATGCCGCAGTGAAATGTATTGGTACAAATGTTTCTTTGAAAATGTACATACTGCTTGTACAAATGCAACGTAACTTTACGTGGATCCGCATGGAGAAATATCCGTCTGTATTTATGTATATTTGTAATATATAATTGTTGTTAGAAAATATTATAAACTTCCGTAAGTTTTTCTTTTCTATCAAATCGAGCGTTTAATGGTTTAGGTTCCGAATTTTGTATTAATAATAATTAATAATTCTAAAAATTTAAAAATAGGAAAGGTGCGTTAGGAATTTACAAAAGTAGGAAAGGCGCTCTTAATAACAGCGTCTAGACGTGGACGCTCACGCGAACAACGTCCAAGTCTATACGGTTGGATTAGCTTGACTTAAGTGAGTTCGTTCTACACTCAGCCAATTTGGTCAATTCGTTTGAGAGCATTGGTTGATTGGAGCACCAGATTTGATAGAGGTTTAGTCGGTTCAGTTTGCAGTGAAATTAGAGGTGCATAACTTATCTATTAAAGTTGAAGGAATTAGAGCAACCAGACGTGGCACATATTGCGTTTTTTTTTTTTTTTTGCGAAAAGACCTTTCATAAATTTTAAAATTATACGTTTAGGTTTTCTAACCGGTTATTTTGCAAAAAAGACTCCGTAGTATTGTATATTCGCAAATAGGTCCTCCTCTGGGTAATTTTGCGAAAACAAAAAATACATCTAGGTCCTTCTATCGGTAATTTTGCAGAAAGGATCCTATGGTTTTGGATATTCGCGAACGGGTCCTCCCACGATTGTTTTTGCAAAAAAAAAACCATCGTAATGCAAGTTCACTGTCAGCTTCTAGCCAGCCTATTTTTTTTACAAAACCCCCTAAAAAAAGAAATTACGTTAAGATCCTCCTTCCTTTCTTTTTTCAAAAAGAACCAACGAACTAAATTTCGCACCGAGCGGCGTAGCGCGAGATCCTATCTAGTAGTGTTGGTAGCTGAATAGTTTGGGCTGAAACTTTGACAGCATGTTGAGGACTCATTAAACTACATTTCTACCAAGTTGATGCAATTTGGGTTAGTGGTTTGCGAGATATGAACAAAGACCATAGTGGATAGAAGCAACATTTCCCTATTGCAGCTAGAGGTGGGTGTCGTGCCGGGCCAGGCCGGCCAAGCATGGGCCCATCATGCTTCAGGCCTAAACTGTGCCGGACCGTGATGACCCATCATGCTCGCCTTGCCGGGCTATGTTAGCCTGGCTCGCCTTTGGCGAGCCCAGGCATAGCCCATTTATACTTCGTGCCTACTTCGTGTTATGCCGGCTCAGGTTCGGCCCATTTATACTATTGTTATGAGAGAAAATGACCATGGATTGATTTCTTTCTTTATCTGTCTAGAACTTCCTTTTTCTCCAGTCGAAACAAAATCCTATTGTGTTTAATCTTCTTGATTTCCTTGATTCGGTTACTCCTTCCAGTCATATGTATGCAGCCATGCTCACTCACACATACAACACATGCTTGCATTCCCTTCCTTTACTCTAGTCCATCCAAAGTTTTCTTTCTTTACTCCTTGATTTGCTCACCCACACATACAACGCAGGCACGCACGCCGCAATTTGTTTGACCATGCCGCCGAGACACGGCTGGGATGCCATTGGAGCCACCCATCGTGCTCAATTGGTAGGCCCGACATGGCCTGGACAACCGCATCTGTCTTGCCCAAGACGCGTTTGGAACAATTCGAGCTAGGCTATGGGTCGGGAAATTTACAGGCTTTGTGTCTTGCCCAAAATGGCTGACCAGTGCCCACCTCTAATTGCAGTTGATTTTAGCTACCCCTCATTAGCTCTTGTTAAGTGTGGATGTTGTTGATGATAATTCCGAGTTTATAACTTGATGATGATGTTGCTGCTGTTGTAACCTCTAGAGGTTCTAGAGAAGAGCTCATTGTATATATTGTTTCTAATAGTGGAAGTTTGGAGTGGACCAGTTTGGTGCCATGGGTTTTTACTACTGACCTTGAGGAGGTTTTTCGACGTAAATCATTACGTCAAATTGTGCATATTTATTTGTTAATTCTGCTGCTAACTTGTTGGTTGAAGTTATCCTTAAAAGAGGGAGAACTTATAGAAAATGCATCATTAAAAGATAAAAATGGAATTTGGTTCTTATAATTTTGGTGAAAATTGAAAAATTCTTAGGATCGTAAGAATATTTGAGCTTTTTGTGAGTCTAGATTGGATTTTAGAAGCTTTGTGGAAAACTTACTCTTTCTTTTGTTTTTCTCTAAAAATCCTTCTAACCAACTTGGTCATGATCTTATTTCTTACTCTCTAGACCAAGTTTGGCTTTGCATTCAAATTACTTTCTTCACTCTCTTTCAAACTCAAATTTATGCATTTTATTGTTTGTCAATATACTCATCAAGGAAGAGATTGAAAGACCATGTGGAGGTCTACCCATGTTGATGATGAGTATTTGACTAAATTTGAGCTTGTTATGTTCTGATTTGAGTTTGATTTAAATTAGATTTTTAATTTGAAGCAATTTGAGTTGAGACTGTCAAGTTCTGGTTTGGTTGATTACTGCCAAGTTCTGACTTGATCGAGTAATACCCTGCCAGCTTGTGATCGAATGATTCGATTAGATTGGGAATCACTAAGTATCGAGCAGAAATGTTGCCGGGTCGAGCGGAGGGTTTGTTCAAGCGCTTGGTCGAGTAATGCCCCACTGGAGTTTTGGCTTGGTCGAGTAATGTTCCACCAACTTGTGGTCAAATGTTTCGAGTAGATTGGGAATCGCTAAGTATCGAGTAAGGATTTTGCCGGGTCGAGCGCCCTGCTATTAGCCTGTCTCGAGTTTTTAGGTTAGCCTCAAGTTACTCGATGTCGTCTTATCGACTCATTGACTCGACTCTAAGCAGAGTTACTTGATGTCCTTGGGATATGCATTTTGAATTTGTGTGAGATTTATTGCATATCATTTTGAGCAAATGCTATGTGATGTGTTTTCTTTATTTTTGATGGTTGCAGGACGACAGTGCTAGATCATTGTGAGGCAGAGGGTGATCTGGACTAGGCGAGGTGCGTCGGAGGTCCAGACGGTTGAGGATCGCCGAAGATGATCGGAGACGAAGTCAGTGCGAACCTAGAAGATAAGGAATGGATGAGATGCTAACTACGAATTGCTCGGATCAAGGAGGGGCCGTTAGATCACGGTCTAGATGATAGAGTAGCGGGTCAAGTTAGTATGCTTGGAAAAGCATGCAAAAACCCGATATGTGTGTGGGTTTCAGGTTAACTCATGTATGAGTAAATGAGTCAATCCTAACCCTTGATGGTGGTCCTTAGGGTAGAAGGAACTCATCTAAGGGTGCAGGGTGATTTGAGAGTAGTATAAATAGAGGGGTAGGGGTAGCCTTCCCCCTCTTGAAGGTTTTGAGGTTTTTAGTGCTCCTTTGAGATTTTCCCACTTTGTTATGAGGTTTTGTAAACCCCTCTTCCAGAAATACAAAACTCATTTCCTTATACTTAATTTTCTTTACGCATTTACATTATGTCTTAAATTCTACATTTAAATTCCGCACTTACATTCTTACAATTTACATTTACGCTATTTGGTTTGCTTCCTGTCCTTCTACATGCTTTTGCTTCATGTGCCAAGGATGTTTATTGGTTGATGAATTTTCTCTTAGATCAAATCTCAATCATCTAGACAGTCCATGCGTTTTTCTTGCAAGAAACCGATTTTGTGCTCTTAAGTGAATCATTCTTCAAAATCGTGTTTGTGGAGTTTTTCACTTGTGTTCTAGCTTACTGTGACATGTGGGAGGCTGTCCAAGATCATCTTAATCATCAAAATCCCACGAGCAAGTCTTAAATCAAGTTCTTGAATTTTGCTCCAACTTAGCGTGTTCGTCCTTCAAACTGAAAAAAGATCAGAACTTTAACATCAGTCCTTGCGATTAAAGGTTGGTGTCGGCGCTTGGGGAACAGGCCCCTCACCGAGGTTACTTGTTGATTGAGGGATCAATCGAGCCCCTTTTCCCGCGGAGGGCCAACGTCCGAAGAAGGCCGTGCAAGGAGGTCAAGTACCGAAGAGGGAAGCGAACAAGGAGATTTTTATACTGGTTCGGGCCTCTCGCGATCAAGATAACAACCCTACGTCCAGTGCTACTTTTCTTATTATCCCGATGCTTACAAGGGACTGGCGGGGTTTGGCTCGCCCTATGCCTAGTTACAAAAGAGTGTCGTTATTACAGAGCCTATCCGAGCTTTAGTTCCTGCCTTTGCTTATCCTTGGCATTTGCCTCCCTTTTGGCATGTTCTAAGGACGTATTTATAGGTGATTCACAATTACTACGTCCGAATGTCACGCCCTTGCGTGTCCTTGCGTGGCAGCAACTATCCCTTAACTCTCGCCACGTGGCGCCGTGGATGTGATGGGCCCGAATCGTGATGTAACGGCTATCGCAGCTGCCGCCACGTCGCCTTTGCAACCTGAGCATGACCTTCGGGGCATGCTCGGGGATCTCTCTTGGTCGCGGCCGACCTTGATCGCCAGCCCGAGCAACCATGCTCGGAGGATTAAGCTGCATGCTCGCGGATGGGTATGGTCGGCAGCCGGTCCGTTCAAGGATCTTTCTTTGGGACGACATCAAAGAGAAGTATGGTCGACCGAAGAAGGGCTGCCGGGGCTTGATGGTCCTTATGGTAATGTACTCAATCCCCGACAACTAGTCCCCGAGGCTCAAGTGGAAAAACTACTTGATAGGGGCCTTCCTCTTGAGCCTTTAGACTCATAGGAGGGATTGGGATCTCGTGGCGAAAAACTACCTTGGCATGGAACTGAAATCCTATAGCGAAACACTACCGCAACATCCGAGCGACCCTCGCTTGGGAACAAAAATCTTGTAGTGAAGTACTACTGCTGCATCCGAGCAATCCTTGCTCGGGAATAGAGTTAGAATCCCGCAGCGAAGCATTACTGCGATACTCGAGCAACTCTTGCTCGTAAGCGAGCATGTTCTGGCAGGGCCGAGCATCTTGCTCTAGGCCCGACCAAAAATAGGGCTTTGGGAACGGAAGCGAAAGGTCGCAACGGTTCCTTCTTCGCGAAGCCTCGCGGGCATGGTTCTGACAGTTTTTAGAAACCGTGCCTTTATTGGATAGTTATGAAAACCGTGCCACTGCGCGTCGGTTCACGAACGGGCGGGTGCAGTTTTTGTCCGTTTGGTTTCTCCACCTATAAATACCTAGTGGGAATAGTACAGAGACTTTCTTCTACGTCTTGCAATCAAACTCCAAAAACTTTCCATCTTTCAAGATTTCTCGCCCTTGGAACCTTTCTCCAAACCTTTCCCATGGCGAAGGACAAACGTTCGGTGCCACCGCCCTCGCCTGTCCAACCTTTGAAGACGCGGGCAGCGTCAGCCAAGGAGCCTCCGAACCGGCATTTGGAGTACGCCGATGGGATGGAGGCAAGCGACCTGAAGATTTGGTTGGAGGAGTACGGCCAGAAGAACTTAAGGCAGCTTGCGGAGGAGGCGAGGCAGGCCGAGGAGACAAAGGCCGCGGAGCGCAAGGCACTGGAAGATGAGGTTGTTGAGTTCCGGGCCAAGCTGGGTAGAGCCGTCTCGGGTTCTCAGGCGAGAGAGTTCGAGGAAGAAGATGAAGACGCGGCGCCCTATATCCCAAGGTGCTGGCGCCCGAGGGACACGCTGGAGGAAGCCAACACGGCGATGTTGACCTTTCAATGTCGGACGAGGCCGCCGAGGATGAGGGACTTGACAACTGTGAGCCTTTATTGTTCCCATTTTTCTTTCTGCTCCTTGCTTTCCTTGTCCCTATCCGAGCTGATCCCACTCTGTCGACGTGGGTGTGATAGCTGATGAGATCCTTAGTCGTGTCTTAGAAGGAGCCCGCTCTCTTCACCGACCGCGCGACGAGCGAGGAGCCCTCGAGCATGCAGCATGCCCGCGAGGAGGCTGTGCTGTTCTCGAGCAGACCTCATGCCTGGGCGGATGCCACGCTGTCCTCGAACGAGTCGCCCGCTCGGGTGGACAGCGAGAAGACCCTGAGCGAACCAATCGCTCGGAAGGGAGGCACGTCGTCCCCGGGCGAATTACATGCCTAGAGGGATAGCAAGGGGGTCCCTGGTGCACTCCCCTCCCGGGAGGATGACATAACATCCCCGGGCGAACTCCCTGCCCTGGCGGAAAGCCAAGTCCCCCCGCGGAAGTCGCCTGAAGGGAGCCTTGCGGATCTTTAGGGGGCAGATATCGCCAAGGTTTTCCAAGGCAACCTCTGTGTTTGTCTTGGCTTGGTAGATATATTTCCTTCCTTACTGTGGTGGTTTCCCCTTTGGAGTCTGGGGGGGTGTCTGAGATTTTTCTGTCTACAGGTTCTTCAAAAGACTATGGAGGACTTCAACTCGGCGACAGTTTCGCCCGAGGTCTTGGTCAAGCTGCACGCCGATCACGACGCCCGGGTGGCTGAGCTCGAGCAGCAGATAGATGACCTAGAGGCCAGAGGTCTGTTGATCATGGAGAGATGCCGCCAGGCCGAGGAACACATTACCGAGAGCAGGGAGAGGTTTAGCAAGCTCGGGCCAGAGCTCGAGCATGAGAAACAACATTCCTGAGTTCTTGAGTCGAAGGCGACGGAGCTGGGCCAGGCTGTGCGGGAGGCTGCTGAGCTTGCCGACCATAGCAAGGAGGAGACAGAGCAGCTCTGCCAAGAAGCCTGCGAAGGTCGAGAAGTGAAAGTGCATCTAGGCACTTATGTTGTTTTGGTGATTAATGACAAACGCATATAATGACAATCTATGTAATTATGTAAATGCTTAACTTAGTGCTTAACAAATGATAAACCTCTAATATGATTATATTGCTATGAGACTAACATGTTTATTGCCAAGTTGAGTATTAGTCTCATGTATTTAGAGGAAAATCAAGTGGGATGGGTAAGTAAAGATAAGGTATGCAATCTCGGTATCCCTTCTATATTTGTTATTGCATTCCTCTTGTGCAAATGCATAGTGAACTCCAAGTAACATGTTGATTATATATATGCATATTGGTTCATGTCATATTTATTTATGCATATATATTCATTTGTGTTCATTATGTGCTTTGCTTTTAGTATGCATGTATTAACTAGAGTTAAACTTCACATTGCTATAAATTGACTTGGTGCATGCATGTCTTAGTTGTGTATCTTCTCATGCACTTCTCCTAGTGAAGTTTAATCTAGAGTTGAATCACATATTTACTTTTATTCCAAATATTATTTGCACATGTATAATTCGTGTATATTCTATCATGTGCTTCATTTAAGTAAAGACTGTGATCCTTGACATGATTTAATTGATTCATCATATTGGGAATTACATATTCATCATGATGTACTTAGTAGAGAACATTTCTTATGTCAAGTGTTTCCATTTATATTGTGTTTCTTTATATGAAACACTTGTGGTAATCAATTGCTCACAAATATCAACTTGTTTATATCTATTGAGCTTTTGGGACTAATGTCTTTCATAAGTGATTTGGAAAGAATTAGGTTCCTTGTGTGTATGATGACCAAGATATCTTGGAGGATGACCGTTAAGCCGAGGTCAACAAGACGGCGGTGTTACCAAGAGTTGAGGACTAAGTCAAGATCAACTTGGCGTGGAGATCGTCGAAGAGGATGATAAAGTCAAGGTTGATAGGACGAGAGTCTCATGAGGTGAATCGAGTCAAGTTGGACAAAGCAAAGATGTCATCAATTATATGGTGAAGGTCTTCATGCACCAGCATTAAGAAAGAAGACGGCAAGTGACTATTTCTATACTTATATTATCTTTGATTTAATTTGAGTCTAAGGATTGCCGTACTATTTTTAGATGTGTCAAGTGCTCAAGTGATCCATCCTTATGAAACTTAGAGGGAGAGAAGTGTTAGTAGAGTCGGAAAGTGAAAGTTTAAGGTCTCTCTTGGATTCTTTGTGAATTCTGCTCCTATCCTTTGGGATTTGGGCAATGAGATCTTGTGGGTTGTGTAGCCCTCGTTCTTAGCTTTCTGTAGAGTCCAAGATCACTGAAATCGGAGTCCGGAGTCAAAAGTTATGCTCATTTTCGTCGGGCTGCTCAGTCCTATTCGGGACTATCCGAACATTTCGGACTGTCCGAATAAATTTTTGGACTATCCGAGCTAGGTCTCTCTGTTAGCCATACTTAACTCGTTCGGACTGTCCGAATTGACTCGAATCTGAGCAAAACTACTAGTTTTTGGGGACTTCTATTTAAAGCCCCCTTCTTCCTCTCTTCAAAGAGGCCGTTACTCCACTGATTTGAGGTGCTATCCTCTTGTTTTTGAGCCCCCAAAACACCTCTTTACCCTTAGATCTAAGTGATCCCCTTTGTGGGAAGGGTTGGGAAGAGTTTGAGGAGTGAGGTGCTAGGTTGAGTGATATTTGAGTTGATTGAGCACTTGATTTTATCTCCAAGTTTGTTCTTCGTGATCATTTGTTACTCTTGAAGGTTGAGGACTCCTAGACGGCTAGTAGGTCACCTACGAGCCATCAGTGCTTTGTGTGGTTGGCCGTGGGAAGTTTGTGAAGGCCGATTCCGCCTCCGTAAGGGAAAGAATCAAAGGAGTGAAGACCAGCGAGTGCATTTGTGCAACACCGGGAGGAAGAGGGTTGAAAGAGACCCCAGCTCAAGTGTGACCGAGCCGCCTCAACGGAGACGTAGAATCCCCTCAAGGATCCGAACTTCGGGTGAAAAATCATTGTCTTCATGCTTACTTCTTACTCTTGCTAGAGCATTTGTATTTTCAATCTTGAAATTGCCTGATCTACTTTTCTACTGAGTTTTCCCCTAGATCTCTACTTGATTCAGGTATTCTAGGCTAACTAGTTTCATTTGGTGTGTTTAATATCCCCCAAATAGCCTAGATCTATTTTTGCGAGTTGTGTGCTCTGAAGCATTCGAACTATCCGAATAGAACCTCGGACCATCCGAATATATCCTCGGACTATCCGAATAAACATCGGACTATCCGAATCACTCGGACAATCCGAAGTTTGATTCGGACATTCCAAACATTTAGTTTCCACTGCAATTTAGTTTTAAATTTTTAATTCACCTATTCACCCCCCTCTAGGCGACATCCTCGGTCCTTTCAGGAAGCTCAGCGGAAGGTGCTCGACCTTGAGGTCAGGCTTGATGAAACGAGGTAGAAACTCTCGGCAGCCCTTAGAGGAGCAACGCCCAGGGGGTAGAAAAAATCTTTCTTCTCTTTTGTACTTGTTGATGGTGTGAGTAAAGTATAGTTCCCTCCCCCAAGACTCCGTCTCTTATCCTGTGCCTTTGCTATTTTTGCATCTTTCTATTTGTTTCCTGCAAATAACGAATGCAAGATAAACACGCGAAAGATAGGCGAATATATAGGAGCATAAGTTAGAACGGAGCATACGCGACATGAACCTGATAAATACACAAAACAGAATCATAATTCAAAGCGAGGCATCAACAGGTCACGAGTGAACTCGTACGACCTCATCTCGAGCATGTATCAGGTGCTTAGGGAAAACTAGACATGGATCATATGCCTAGCAGAAGAGTGACTAGCAGATTATGGATGAAACCACACTGCCGCATCCCATGCATTGATTGAATGCACAGGGAAAACTAGACATGGATCAGATGCCTAGCAGAAGGGTAACTTGCAGATTATGGATGAAACCACACTGCCACATCCCGTGCATTGATCGAATGCACAGGGAAAACCAGACATGGATCAGATGCCCAAGCACTGATTGGTCATGAGAGGACTCATGCCATCACATCCCGAGCATGGATCAAATACTTGAGGCGCGGTCGAGGTATGCTCGGTATCGCATCGAGACATAGACCAAAGCGCCGAGGAAAGGCAGGCAGGTCATGAGAGGACTCATGCCGCTGTATACGGGCAAACCTTGGCGTGGAATAGCATAAGTGGAATAGCATAAGTGCTCAAACGTAATGTCTGCTCATGGAGATTTAAACGTATCCCCGAAAAACATGCTTGAAATGAGAACGATCTCCGAGCGGAACGTTTGATCGAGCAAGGGGATGGAATTTGTGTCCGAATGTGCTCGACGCGAAATAGAAGCTATTCCCGAAAGCAAAATAACGAACACAATACGATCATACGGAAGATAGGCAAAACAGAATCGTGAGTTAGAATGAGACACCAGCAATACAGGCCTTTTTGAGGAAAAGCGTTTGTTTGGTAGCTCATTTCTACTAATCCCCCGCTGCGAACGAAGGTCGTGCACCTAAGTTGCGAGCACGAGCTCGTTCGCAGGGGAGTAAAAATACGCGCGATGCTTCCCCGACCAAGCCACCGATTCCTCCGAGTTGTGAGCATAGGCTAGGTCAGGAGAAGGGAACGCTCGAGGCCTTAACTTCCTCAATGTCTTGGACTCATACTCTTGAGTTTGCGAGCATAGTCCTGACGAGGAAGGACGTGCGGTTGCCTGCCAAAACGTGCAATGAGCAAGCACGGGAGGACCTGACTAGGGCCTTGAACCGGCCAAGAGGGTGTCTACTTGCGACTGTGGTCATGCAGCGAAGAACTACTACGGATGGTAATCGGCTTACAAAGACGGACATCTCTGGCGGCAAGACTGGTGACCTGGTGCTTGTTGCGGTGCTCCGAGCGTTCTTGCGCATGTTAGCTAAACCTTGGAAGCGAATGTTCCTGCCCGACGCGCTCGTCCCATCACCAAGATCGTGAGGAAAAAGTATGCCCTTGTGCGAGACTGAATCGGCTTATCAACAGGCAGTGACCTTGAAAACATTCACAAAATCTTAAAGGTGACGGACTTCGCGTGGGCGAAGGAACCGAGTTTTTACAGGAAAAACAGCTGAGCAAGAGCGAAACGCAAAGGCAAACACATATTTAAACAAAGCATTTGCGCAGCTGGTCGATATTCCAGGAGCTCGTGAGCACCCGACCATCTTCCATTGCCAAGGAGACAGCCCCCGGGCGCGCCACTGAGACGACCGTGAACGGACCTTCCCATCTGGGGGAGAGCTTGTTGGTCTTCGACATGTCCTGAATTCGACGTAGGACAAAGTCGCCGACTTGCAAGGTCCTTGGCCGAATTGACTTGGCCGCATGCCTACGAAGAGCCTGTAGGTAGACGGTACATCGCAGCAGCGCCCCTTCGCGTGTCTCTTCAGCAAGGTCGAGGTCGAGGAGACGCTCGAGCTCTTGGTCGATGTTGTCGACCAGGTGCACTCTTTGGGAACCCAGCACAATCTCGGCGGGTAGGATGGCCTCTACATCATAGACGAGCTGGAAGGGCATCTTGCCCATAGCCCAGCTTACCGTAGTGTGAACTGACTAGAGGACGGAAGGGAGCTCGTCCACCCAAGACTTGCCATGCCGGGTGAGGTCTTTGAAGACCCTCTTCTTGAATCCCTGAAGGATTTGGTCGTTTGCTTGCTCGGCCGCTCCGTTGCTTTGCGGATGGGCCACAGAGGCGAAGTAGACCTTTGTCCCGATATCTTCGCAATAGGCCTAGAACAGTTCACTAGTGAACTGAGTGCCGTTATCCGTGATGAGGCGATTGGGAACCCAAAACGTGTCACCACGTTGCTGCGGAAAAACCTCCTGGCTACTTGAGCCGAAATAGTTGATACAGGCTTAGCCTCGAACCACTTAGTGAAAGTGTCGATGGCCACGAGCAAGAATTTGCAACCCCTTCGTCCTCGGGGGAAAGGTCTGAGTATATCGGCTCCCCAGGTCGAGAACGGCCATGAGAGTGGGATAGTTTGGAGCGCGTACGCCGGCTGGTGTGCCTTCCGGGCATGGAACTGGCATGCCCGACAAGTCACCAAGATCGCTCGAGCGTCGGCTAAGGCTGTCGACCAATAATACCCCAACCGGAAGGCTTTGCTCACGAGTGTCCTGAAGGACGAGTGAGCTCCGCACACGCCCTCATGGATATCTCTGAGAAGGAAATTACCCTCTTCCCATGATATGCACTTGCAAAGGACTCCAAGTGCCCCTTTGCGGTATAAGGCGCCCTCGATCAGTTTGTACGGGGAGGACCGCCTTATAAGTCGGGAATGCTCGGCTTCTTCCTCGGGCAGCGTCCCATGCGCGAGATACTGGATGAACGGCATCATCCAATTCGCACCATGCTTGAGGAGGGAGACATCACCGCTCATCTCCGATGCCTCTTCTACAGAGGGAATGGAGGGCTTGAATAGATGCTCGACGATCGCCCCAGATGGGGCGGGCATCTGAGAGGAACCAACCTTGGACAAATGGTCGGTCAGGAAATTGTCCTTCCTGGGAATGTAGAGCACTTCGAAATTTCTAAAATACCGCTCCATCTTCCTCACCTCAACCAAGTAAAGCGCCATTGAGCTATCGGAACACTGATACTCCTTATTAACTTGATTGACGACCAATTGTGAATCATTGCAATTGGATGACGTACTGGAGCTAGTCCCCCCGAGGTAGTTCAGGAACTGCTATGAGTATCATCGCGGTATCTGTCATGCTTCCTGCGGCCCTCCCGAGCAGAAACCTGGGGGCCATCATGCCTGGGACGAACAGGAAGATGGGTTTAACGTCCCAGGAAAAATTTCAGGCCCCTCTACTGTTCGGGGACCCTGAGACCCTTATGTCGGCGGCGAGCTTCTCTAGATTCTCGGCTACGGCCGCGCCCATCGCTTCTAGGTCCACCTGATTGGGAAAATCCCGGAGGTCGCGTACGACCGTCGCCATAGCCCGCAACTGTTCAACGCTCTGCGGAACGGGAAGGGGCGATCTTACTTGGCGGCCACGAGCATGCTCTGGGGAGTGGGGCCCACGAGAGCTTCCGGGGTTTGAGGATCCGGCCCCGGCGTCTGCCGCCTCACGAACTTGACGACGGATACTCGCCAGGGTTCTACCGAGAGACGCCTCAAGGTGGCTCTTGGTGGCTTCATAGCGGCGATGACGAGCAGCCCCCGAGGATTCCTCCTCGGGGACATCCGCCTCACCCGCCATATTGACGCCGCGATAGCATGGAGACTGCGGGCTCAAGATGATCGGGGATATCTAGGCCGTCATGGAGGCTATTATCTTCCTCCTCACCCGTGAGGGTAACTTTCATGCTGGCGGAGGAAGCGCTCTCATCTTTGCGATGGCGGGGAAAGACTCCCGAGCTCGGTGTGACCTTCAGGTCGATCCAGCAGACCATGCCTTCATCGGCATAATACATATAGTCGTCTTCTACATCATCAAAGACGTAAAGGTCTTGACCGTCTTGAGAATTCGGCATCTTCAGGGATTCTCCACGAAAAGGATTCTCCAGTCGATCCCCACGGATGGCGCCAACTGTCGGCGCTTGGGGAACAGGCCCCTCACCGAGCTTACTTGTTGATTGATGGATCAACCGAGCCCTTTTTCCTACGGAGGGCTAGCGTCCGAAGAAGGCCGTGCAAGGAGGTCAAGCACCAAAGAGGGAAGCGAACAAGGAGATTTTTATACTGATTTGGGCCTCTCACGATCGAGA
This sequence comes from Guadua angustifolia, assembly GCA_036346375.1. Taxonomy (NCBI): domain Eukaryota; kingdom Viridiplantae; phylum Streptophyta; class Magnoliopsida; order Poales; family Poaceae; genus Guadua; species Guadua angustifolia. Next base: position 14,496,326 of record CM070519.1, on the reverse strand, counting down.
TAACAACCCTACATCCAGTGCTACTTTTCTTATTATCCTGATGCTTACAAGGGACTGGCGGGGTTTGGCTCACCCTATGCCTAGTTATAAAAGAGTGTCGTTATTACAGAGCCTATCCGAGCTTTCGTTCCTGCCTTTGCTTATCCTTGGTGTCTGCCTCCCTTTTGGCATGTTCTACGTACGTATTTATAGGCGATTCACAATGACTACGTCCGGATGTCACGCCCTTGCGTGTCCTTGCGTGGTAGCAACTATCCTTTGACTCTCGCCACGTGACGCCGTGGATGTGATGGGCCCGAATTATGGTGTAACGGCTATCGCAGCTGCCGCTACGTCGCCTTTACAACCCGAGCATGACCTTCGGGGCATGCTCGGGGATCTCCCTTGGTCGCGGCCGACCTTGACCGCCAGCCCGAGCAACCATGCTCGGAGGATTAAGCTGCATGCTCGCGGATGTGTATGGTCGGCAACCGGTCCGTTCAAGGATCTTCCTTTGGGACGACATCAAAGAAAAGCATATTCGGACGAAAAAGGGCTGCCGGGGCTTGATGGTCTTTATGGTAATTTACTCAATCCCCGACAGTTGGAATGAGTTTCTAACATCCTTAGGATCACATCTACCATGTTTCATGACTTTTTATCCAGCCGATCAAAAGATTCCTCAAGATTTGCTTTGGAGTCGTGCTGTTTTTAGGCTGATTCTTCAGCTGTTCTTGAGCCTGGTGCTACCACCCCTGGTGCGGTGCTATCCACTTCCGATGCTACCAACCTCCCAGCGGTAGAACCGTCCATCCAGAACAGCTTTCTCATTTCATTGATTTCCTTTGAGTGTTTTTTCTTTGAGGGCTTGTTTGGATTGTTTATGTAGGGAAAATTTTATTTGGGATCATTCACCCCCCTCTAAGGCCATCTTGATCCTTCAAAAGTCAAAATAATTAAATCAACAAATTAGCATGATTAGATCAAGCTAACAAAAGATTTTATGTTAATGGAAATATGTTGATCACATCAATAGGTAACATAAACAACGTATATCTCATATACATGAAGCAAATCCAGAACTATTGCAATATGATCTACTCTAATACCTTAGTTGGGAATTAGAGTGGAAAGACCCAATAAATTTAAAAAATTTATCCCCTTCTCAAACCGATCGCATGCATTAGAACCAAGATTAAAAAAATATCAAAAACAATATGTAACATCCCAAAATTTTTCTTAATATTATTTTATTGTTATTTGGGCACTTTGTGATTTTTTGGAATTTATTTGTATTTATTTCAAATTAAGTATATTGGTCTTTTGAGAAAACTAATTATATATGGATAAAATCTATATAAAGTTCAACTAAAAATATTTTATTCGAGTTCAAAATGTCTTAAAGTATTTATGAGAATTTTTTTGTATTTTTCCTGATGTTTTTGTTGCTTAAAAATAATTAAACTAATTTCTAGAATTATTTTAAAAAGAAAACCCGAGAAAATCGTTGTGAATAGTATTGGGCCAAGCCCATATCCTTTGCGTGCGCTAGCCTGCTTTCTAGAAGCATCAATGTCAACCGTTGGATGTCGATCTAGCAGTGGAGATTGGATAATGCAATCATAAACCCTCAAGAATTGTGACCGTCAGATCAAGATCGGGTAATGCAGAATAGATCAGGGAAGATCGGATAAAGAGTTGATTCTGATCGATGGATCACCATCGGATGGCTATGGATCGTCATATTTGCGAAGGACTCGGAGCGCGCCGTCGCCATGTCTGAGCAGGATTTGCCGCCGTGTAGACCTAGGTTTTCCTTTTGTGCACATTTGCCGAGGCTATAAAAGGGGAGGCGGGTACCATGAGGTTCGGCGTCAGTCGCCCATCTCTTTCCTCAAGCACCATTGCCAGAAAGGTTGCCATTGAAGCTCATGAGCTCGCCGAAGTTGAAGCCTTGTCGTCGTCTTTTTCATTGAAGCTCGCTGTTCCGCCGTACCGTGGTCGATGCTGAGGATATAACCATGTTCGCAAGAGCAAGAGCTATTAGATCTGTGTCAAGCCGTCTCGGATGATGCGCACGGTGGCCCGATCTTCCGATAGGTGGAGGTAAGTCGATTGGTGGAGACTCGACGTTGACGATCCGGCTTCCGATCAGAACCGATCCGAACCCTGCAATCGCTACACCACGGCTCCGTTGGTTATCAACCACGCACAAACACGGTTGACCTCGCCAAGAAGGCTTATCCCTGCATGCGAATCGAGAACACAAGCAAGAACGTAGAAGAAGCAATCTGAAATTGCGAATTGTATTAAGCACACGAGTTGGGGTTCCACAAACCGATGATCGGCGACACTGTTCAAAGACAGAATTGATCTAAGCAAAACCCGAGCCAAACTCTAGTGGCAGCTACTGAATATAAGGGCTAAGGGACGTCCTAGAAACCTTAAACGTGTCCGTGATGGACTCCAACATGATACATGGGCCAACGGCCCAAATTGGTGACGCAGCACCCTGGAACAGATTCTGTCTGCCAACTTGCAATGTGAATTTCCGTCAACTCCGAAGTCCAATTGACCTGAAACCGGTTCCATTGGAAAGTTTATCTCCTTAGCTTTCGATACATATGTGGATCATCGAAATCGGAGACCGTTTGTGGCCTGGGCGATGATTTTAGTGAACACTACTCCTGATGGATGAGGTAGTCAACTCCGAGATGAATTGGGACTCCAACTTGACTTGGACGCCCTCCTTGCCTCCCTCCTGGCCTTTGCTGGTTCCCAAGGCCTTCATGATCCTCTCCAAAGTTCCTAAGTACAATATAATCAATAATATCATTAGGTAGCATACCATCCTCACAAATATATGCACGGGCACTTAGAAACGAGCTCACCTGTTGATTCAATTGCCGTGCTCGTGCTCTTGTGATGGGTCCTTGCATCACAACTGGAGGAGTCTCGGGTGTATACATAAGAGTGATGTACTCATCATCGGATCTATCCCAGAACCACCACGTTTGCCATTGTCTTCCTTGTGTCCAGTGGGTCCGCACCGCCGACTTCATCATCGCACCGCTCGCCGGTCTATGGCTGTTCATCTCCAGATTAACACTCGGGAAAGTGCCACATACTTGCATCAAACAGTAAACCACTCGGTTAGATCGTGATCGTCAAATCTCGTGTATGGTCCAGATCGCGCCGATCCCTGAGCCAATGGAGTCTCGACGTGTGGCGAGCAGAGTCCAAGGCACCATGAGCCGTGTCTATGGTGGACCAGAGGAGGTCTCGTGGATCCAGTCCATGGACCGTGCCACATGGCGGCTTCGTATTGGTCGACCCAATGCTGACATCAGTATGACATCACGCTAACACAATAAATGTGATTTCTCAATATAAAAACAATTGGGTTTATTATTTTATTTTCAATTTTTATGATTTTTGAATCTTCCAAGAGCCCGTTCTCCCTCATACGAGTTCCGATTGTGGTGATTCAAATTTCTAAAAATTTATAAAATTAAGATCTATCTAATGGTGAATTTTATTTAATTTTTGGAGTTTGTTTGCTCTCTGTTTTGGTATTTATTTGCTTTTCTCTTTCGATTCGCGTAGATGTTGAATTGTGTGACGCATCCGAGGAAGATCCATCAACTCAAGACCAAGGTCCAGAGCAAGAATAAGGGATTTTCTAAGGCAAGTTGTGCTTTGATCATGTTGAACCCATGTTTATAAAATCGCTATGTTGTTCTATTTATTGCATGTTATTTCACGTATACCAAAGGTTTTAAATTAATTTGAGACTTAGTTAATATACCTATTTGATCTATACCCTACCTTGTCATTTGTATGTCATAATCTATTGTCACCCTAGATTGGTTCACTATAGTTGACTAATATTAAAATCAACATGGGATGGTTAGAATGTATTAGTTGCTTAGCCATGCCATATCTTCACATGTACTTGAATTATCGATAAATAATCTTGACTAATGGAATATGGAACAATGTTATGAACTTGTGTGTCATGTGTGGTTACACGATGAGATTGAGTTGTTGTGGCGATGGATATCACACACCGATATTGAATTGTTGATAGTACATGATGCTTGACAATCAACTGGGTGGTTATGATTTAAATTGGGGCAAGTGGCAAGGGGTAATATACCAAGGTAGGCCGTATGGCAGAGGGTATGTGGAAGTCTTACCTCGATCATCTTAAGGACTTAACCTTGCAAGCTTTTGGCCTAAGTCAATCATGCAAGCATATGTCTGTTATGGGACAGTCTAGCTGATAAATTTGTAATGTTTTAGCTTGGTACTACCATTGGTGGTGTGAGTCTCGGGTTTACAGATCAACTCACATGGTGCAAGAGGAGGGCCTTGTTGTGATGGTTTAACTTTTCAATGTTGAAATCTCAGTGGGTAGTACTGTGTTAAGGTAGAGCTTTGTAAAGGCTTTGTCATGATCTCTTCGTTGACACACCAAAAGAAGTGTGTTAATCTAGAAGGCATCAAGAGATGATCATGTCATGTGGGTAAAGTGCATAACCTCTGCAGAGTGTAAATATATTCGAATGACTGTGCTCGCGGTATTGAGTATAGCTCCGAAATTACAGTCAAGGTTTAGATTTTTATAAAAATCAAAACTTGGGATGGATGGCAGGTTGCCATTGGACGGTTTGGAACTTGACTTAGGATAAGATACCTTTATTTACTTGAGAAATGCTAAATCTATCTATTACGGTTATTTGTTTTACTGTCTTTACAATCTATTTATTGTACATGTTCATAAATGCTACTTTGTTGCAAAATAGCCATGATAGCCATTCCTTTGGAATAAGCCTTGCATATAGTTGTGTTATAATTGCATTATATGCACAACTTGTTGAGTGCTATATGTGCTCAACCTTGCCAACACTAACATCACTAGTTGAGGAGTCTATATCAGTGCTGGCGAAGAAGTACTATGAAGAGATGAATGTTTAGGGTGCGAGTCTTGTCAGTTGCGTGTGGTATACTGAGGGTTTATCTACGCCTTCATTCTGCTGTAGTTTAATTTGTTGTTCAGCCTTGTGAGGCACAGTCATATGAGTTGACCATAGGGTCTTACAACTAGTAATATTTAATATATGATGTCTTTTATCTTAATTCTGCTGTGTATGATTGTGATATTTGCTGATGTTGAGCATGTGTGCACTAGCGTGATTCTAAACTAGTGCAGTATACACAGAGGGTCCGGATTTGCATATTCGGGTCCCGATACAATAAATGCGTATCGTGGTCTTGGGAGCACAAATACAAAGCTTTTGTAGAAGCTCTCGCCGAAGCTCACAGCTTCAATACCTAGACTTAGTAGCGCAAATGGATACATCGAATCTTTATGGCAGTAGCAGTCATGACCTTCAAGTACCTACACAAACAGGAGGACGACACCATATGCCAGTATGCTAATACCGCACAATATGACACTTATGATCTTTTATCTAGTTTAGATGAAACTTTTCACCTTTCTTTATTTTTCCTCTCAAAATTTCTTCAATTTTCTGAACTTGGAACCCAAATTTATAACCAAAACATTGCATCAAAGGTAGTGCTACAGTAACTGACACCTACCCCTATTCATATGTCGTTTGTTATAGTAACCAAACCTAGTAGCACTATTCATATGTCGGTTGTTACAGTGCCTGCTGACATGCTACAGTGATTTTTGCGCTGCTATAGCGATTTCTACAAAAATCATATATTTCACGCGGGTTCACTGCCCTTTTTGTAAACACCCAGATATCATGTTCAATCGCATTGACACATATGTCACTAGAGAAGATTTCATAAATCTGTCTTATGCCTATTCCTAGTAGCATTGTTCATATGTCGGTTGTTACAGTGCCTACTGACATGCTACAGTGATTTTCGCACCGCTGTAGTGATTTCTACAAAAATCATATTTTTCACGTGGGTTCATTGCTCTTTTTGTAAACACCCAGATATCATGTTCAATCGCATTGACACGTATGTCACGAGAGAAGATTTTATAAATCTGTCTTATGCCTATTCTTGTGTATGACCCTTTAGGTTTATACTATGTTGGTAATAAATCAAAAAACTCCTTTTTCGATTCATTAATCACAAGCGGCTCCTAGCAGAAATAATGACTACTCAAATTGCATAAATGTCATTTATCTGACAAACCTTCAATAAATACATGTTGGTCCCTGTCGGTGTACTTTGCACCGGGGTACCCTCTCCGTCGAAGAAATAATAGGCCCAAAAAGCGGCCGGGCCCAGTTTGGTGCCCGAGCGGGCAGTCGGGCGATCACGCCTTGCTCGCCGGGCGAAAAAGCCGCATGGCCCCCTGGCGAGCAGCCGGGCGATCACACCGCTTTCATGGGAGGCGGCCTCTGCTGGCTACTGGCGGCGGCGGCAAGGCGATCACGCCTGCCAGACGACGAGCTCGCATGGCCCCTGGCGGCGGCCGGCGATCACGCTCGCTTTCGCCGGCGGCGGCCTGATCGTCGGCTTATGAAGCGACCTGGTGAGTGGGCGGGCGTCTGGGCCCCCCTCGTCAGGCCACGGAGGCAACCAGAAGAATGAGTGGAAGGCTTCGCCTCGAAGTTTCCCTCCCCTGGCACATCGTGTCAGGGTCATTAATTATGAAGGATTCTGCTATCGACACGTCGACGGCACGTCCCTCTGACACCTCTTACCAAACCCGTCGTAGGGGCGTCGTGTCCCGGGCGGACCGGGCGAGGCCTCTCACCGACATTAAATGGGGTTTGGAGGACGAGGCCACGGAGGTGTGCGTAATAAATGAGTCGTGGGTCGACGTGGAAGTTGTAATGATGGCTGTAATTAATGAGCTATAGATAAGTATAGCGTCACCTTCTCCCCTGCTCAGGCCGGCTCGTCTATATAAGGGCGCCTGGGTGCATGGAGAGGGGGTCAAAAATCAGAAGGTCAGTCGAGACTTAGAGTAGCTCAAACATAGAAGAGAACCCCTATAAACACTTCCACATTTCCTCAACAAAGAACCAGCAGGACGTAAGGCTATTATCCACACTGGGGGCCTGAACCTGAGTAAATCATGGTGTCCACCGCCTTGTTGATTCCGAGATCCATCGCGAGAGACATTAGGATTTCCAGCCACGAAGATGCCCTCTTCCGAACCATACCTTCCGTCTAGGGAGTAGCCAACTCTGTTCATTGACGGCATCTTGTCAGGTGAAATACGCCGACAGGGGCGCACCAGGTAGGGGGCTAGTGGTTGGCTCATCCAGCTATCTCTCCAGCAGATTCCGGTCTTCCGTCCGAAAGGACTTGGCATCTGGTGATGGCGGGTTCACACTCGCAGCGACCGGAGGTGGCGGAGGTTAGCAGTGCCCAGAACACGTCCAGGCGTTCTCGCCCGACGAGATCGCCTCACTCCGCCTCCGCAGGAGGGCAGTTGTGCCCCCATGGCGGCAACCGGGCTTCCTGTTCGGCGCTGACTAGCCATGGAGGCCGCGACTCCGGCTCAGAACCTGCATGCGGTCCATCTCCTCCTGGACCACCCTCTGGTGGAACATGCAGGAGACACCCCGGCCATGCCGTGGCTGCGGGATATCGCTAGCCTCGTGGACACGGCTCAGCTCGCGTATGGATGCCCAACCGGTCTGAGACCGTCGTTACCCCTCGATCAAAGGTGCATGTTGATCGCACCCAAGTTTCCAGCCGCCCTGCTGGGAAGCGCTCTGGCAGTGGGTCGAGTAAAGGAAAAGGCGTGCAAGAAGAAGGTCCCAGCCCGCAAGGAGCCGTGGGGTTTGAGGGCCCATCTGAGCTCGGCGCCGTGGCGGTAATTTGCGTGATCACCTGCAGCGTCGCCGCGGTCGCGACGGACGGATGGCCCCTGGGGGTGAGAGTTCCTCCCGCGACTCTCACCTTCAGAGCGAGGAGGAGGTCCGCTCCTCCGACTCTTTGGGGAGTCGCGGTCCGCCCTCCCCGGCACGGTTTTCGGGTCAGGGCTAGGGCGGACGGCAGGATCCCCTCTACGGCGTCGGATGCCAGGCATTTTCCCGACAGCTGCGCCATGTGGTGTGGCCCGAAAGGTTTCGCCCGGCCTCCATCGAGAAGTACGATGACACCACCAACCCAAAGGAATTACTGCAGATCTACACCACCGCGGTGCGTGTCGTTGGCGGGTCTGGAAAGGCCATGGCCAACTACTTCCCGACGGCCCTGACGAGGTCCGCCTGGTCTTGGCTGTTGAACCTCCTGCGAGGATCGGTGCACTCGTGGGGGGAGTTGTGCGGCCTCTTTGTCGCCAACTTTCAAGGCTCCTTCGCATAGCCGGGCGTGGAGGACGATCTCCATGCCCTCGAGCAGGAAAGAGGGGAGTCGTTGCGCAACTTCATCCGGCGATTTTGCCACTGTCGCAACACGATTCCTCGGATTTCGGAGCAGTCGGTCGCCATCCCCTTTCGAAGAGGCGTTCGCGATCGCATGACGCGGGAAAAGATGGCGACCCGCGACATCGCCACCACCTCCGAGCTCTTCTCCCTAGCGCACAAGTGCGCGGGGGCAGCGGAGGCTCGGGGGCCAGCATCTGGGGCCCACGAGGACGTGGCGAGGATGAAGCCGGGACATCGAGAGGCCCCGGCCATGCAAGCAAGAGGACGCGAAAGCACAAGGCGACCAAGACTAGGCGGGTCCTGGCCGCCGAGCGCGAGCTTGAAGACGTCCGGCCGCGGAAGCGCGACCGCCACGAGCGACGGGATGACCGCCAAGGCCGGCATGGCGACCGCCGCGATCGGGGGAACGACCGCCGCGAGGAAAAGGAGGGCGAGCCCTTCTGCCCGATCCACCAAACCATCCCTTATGGCCTGGATAATTGTCGGGTTGTGAGTAAGATAGTCGAGCAGTGGCTAAAGGAGCGCCGCCCCCGCGACGACGACCAAGACGAAAACCCTGCCTCGCTGGCCTTCCAGCAGGCAGATCGCGCTGTGGCGGACATTCACGGTGGTTCGTCTACCTACCCCTCCAATGCTTCCTATAAGCGGTTGAGGAGGAGGTCTGCGCTACAGCGTCGAGTTCAGGGGCGTGTTAGATGCTGAAGTGGTTGGAGGAGCCGATCACCTTCAGTCGGGCTGACCACCCTAAGAGCACCGCCGGCATAGGTCACCTTCTGATCGTGGCTTCCCCTACGATCCGGAACGTGAAGCTCGGGCGAGTGCTGATGGACGGAGAGAGCTCCCTCAACCTCCTGTCCTTTGAAGCCTTCCGGGCCCTCCAGGTGCCAAACCAGGAGCTGTCCCCGGCCCTGCCTTTCTACGGCGTAGCCCCGGGGGCTGGCATGATCCCCCTGGGCCAAGTGAGCCTTCCCGTCACCTTCGGGAGGAAAGCAACTTCCGTACGGAGCTGGTCGACTTCGAAGTCGCCGATTTCGACCTCCCGTACAATGCCATACTCGGCCGACCCGCTTTAGCCAAGTTTATGGTGGCAACCCACTATGGATACATGGTGGTGAAGATGCCAGGGCCTGGTGGCCCCATAGCCGTCCGGGTGGACAGGTCAGAGGCTTTGCACTGCCACAAGCACGCACTAGACTTGGCCAGTGTCACCTGTGCAAAGCCGGCTAATGCCGCCTTTCCGGGAGCCCCTCAGGCGCAGATCCGTACTTCGCCCGGCTCGGTCGGTAAAGTAAAAGTGGTCTCCCTGAGTGCGGGCGAGCCCGGGAAGCCCATTTTCATTGGCACCAGCCTCAGCGCCAAATAGGAAGACGCACTCGTCACCTTCCTCTGGTCTAATTCCGACGTGTTCGCCTGGCAACCGTCCGATATGACTAGGCTCCCCAGGGAGGTGATCGAGCACCGACTGGCTACGCTCCCCGAGGTGCGCCCAGTCCGCCAAAAGGTCCGGCGCCAAGCACCGGAGCGTCAAAACGCCATTCGGGAGGAGGTAGAGAAGCTGCTACGCGTGGGAATCATCCGGGAGGTCTCTCATCCTGAGGGGCTTGCCAACCCTGTGGTCGTCAAGAAGTCCAACGGGAGGTGGCGAATGTGCGTCGATTTCACTGACCTCAACAAGGCCTGCCCGAAGGACTCTTACCCCCTGCCGCGCGTCGATCTCATAGTCAACTCCACGACGGGATGTGAGCTGCTGTGCTTTCTGGATGCGTACTCTAGGTACCATCAGATTAGCATGGCGGCAGAAGACGAAGACAAGACTACTTTTGTAACACCCATGGGCATTTATTGTTATATCAGAATGGCTTTTGGGTTAAAAAATGATGGTTCTACTTACCAACGTGCCATGCATATCACTTTTCGTCCATAGATAGGGCGCAACCTTGAGGTGTACGTCGATGACCTGGTCGTGAAAGTGAAAAAGAGCGAAGAACTGATCGAAGACCTGGAGGAAACCTTTGCCAACCTCCGGAAGAATTGCCTGAAACTCAACCCCAAGAAGTGTGTGTTCGGCGTACCCTCTGGAAAACTGCTAGGGTTCCTTGTGTCTAGGCGGGGCATCGAGGTCAATCCTGACAAGATAGTGGCCATCGAACACATGAGGCCGCTCGTTCGGCTCAAGCAGGTGCAATGCCTGGCAGGTCGCCTGGCCTCCCTCGGACGATTTATTGCCCGGTTGGGAGAGAGGAGCCTACCCCTTTTCAAACTGCTGAAGAAAATGAACCACTTCGAGTAGACTGAGGAGGCTCAACAAGCATTTGAAGACTTGAAGTAGTACCTCTCCTCCCACGATCTTGGTCGCCCCTCGGCAGTGAACCATTACTCTGTACATCATTGCTACCCGGCGGTGGTGGCCTTGATCTTGGTGGCGGAAAGGAATGCATCGAAGCCGATCTACTCGTCGATGAAAGTGCTACAGGCGAGAGACAGAGATACATAGCGCGAAGATCTTTGACGCCATCTGGTGGCGTCTAGAAATCGGCACTACTTTCAAGGGCGAGAGGTCACGGTGGTCACTGCCTACCCCTTGCGAGAAATCCTTAACAATCGAGAAGCAGAAGGCCGTATCGCCAAATGGTCGATGGAGCTGGTGGAATTTTGTCTCAAATTTGTACCCCGCACCGCCATCAAGAGCCAGAAGTTGGCAGAGTTCATTGCCGAGTGGACTCCCGCCGCTCCTGAAGCTGAAGAAGCACCCGCGCCTTCCCCCTGGACCTTGTTCTTCGACGGCTCCTTCAAGCTTGAAGGCGCGGGGGCTGGGCTGGTCCTGGTTTCTCCGACCGGTGACATCCTCCTGTACGTGGTCGCTCTCGACTTCAAGGTGACCAACAACATTGTTGAGTACGAAGGCCTGCTGGCAGGGCTGTGCGTCGCCTCGGCGTTAGGCGTCCGGTGCCTCTAAGTTAAAGGCGACTCGCTGCTGGTCATCAATCAAGTGCAGAAGGAATTTCAATGCTCTGATCCTACCATGGCCGCCTACTTGGCGGAGGTCAGGAAAATGGAGTGCCACTTCGAAGGACTGGGATATATCCATATCCCTCGACGCGACAACCATCTAGCGGACGAGCTTTCACAGCTCGCGTCCTTAAGAGCCTCTGCTCCAGTCGGGGTCTTTGAAGAAAGACTCTCATGACCGTCCGTCATTGCCTCCGCTTCACACGAGGAGGATGATACAGCCGTCGTTGCCTCGCTCCACGCTGGAAGACGATCTGGCCGTCGTTGCCCCGCTCCACGCTGGAGGGCGGCGGTGCGCCGATCGACACACTGGAAAAAGCTCGCCCAACAGAGTACCCGGGCGATCACGCCTACTGCATGGCCTGGCGGCGACCTTACGCGGCGCCACGACGGCGGCCGGCGATCACGCCGCCCGGACGACGAGCCGCATAGCCCCTGGCGGCGAGCGAGCGATCACGCTCTGCTCGCCAGGCGAGCGGCCCACACAGGCGTCGGCTTATGAAGCGACCTGGCGAGTGGGTGGGCATCTGGGCCCCCCTCGTCAGGCCACGGAGGCAACCAGAAGAATGAGTGGAAGGCTTCGCCTGGAAGTTTCCCTCCCTTGGCACCTCGTGTCAGGGTAATTAATTATGAAGGATTCTGCTATCGACACGTCGACGGCACGTCCCTCTGACACCTCTTACCAAACTCGTCGCAAGGGCGTTGTCTCCTGGGCGGACCGGGCGAGGCCTCTCACCGTCATTAAATGGGGTTTGGAGGACGAGGCCACGGAGGCGTGCGTAATAAATGAGTCGTGGGTCGACGTGGAAGTTGTAATGATGGCTGCAATTAATGTGCTATAGATAAGTATAGCGTCACCTTCTCCCCTGCCCTGGCCGGCTCGTCTATATAAGGGCGCCTGGGTGCATGGAGAGGGGGGTCGAACAATCAGAAGGTCGGTCAAGACTTAGAATAGCTCAGACATAGAAGAGAACCCCTGTAAACACTTCCACATTTCCTCAACAAAAAACTAGCAGGACGTAGGGCTATTACCCACACTAGGGGCCTGAACCTGGGTAAATCATGGTGTCCACCGCCTTGTTGATTCCGGGATCCATCACGAGAGACATTAGGATTTCCAGCCACGAATATGCCCTCTACCGAACCATACCTTCCGTCTAAGGAGTAGCCAACTCTGTTCATTGACGGGATCTTGTTAGGCGAAATACGTCGACAGTCCCTTTGTCACTTTGATATCATGGTTTAACTCAAGGTTGAGGTGTGTCATTCATGCACTGTTAAACCGATTTTCTCGATTCTTTGAAGTAGATTAATAAGAATGATCGATTAACACCTTTAATCATATGGGCATGACCATGTATATTCTTTAGTCTATTTCATCAAGTGGCCGATTGATATCTTTCCTCAGTATGAGGAAGACAAATTTCATCTTGATCATACACTCCCTCTACATGATTCAAAGCACAATTGAGTATTGTCTTTGTGATTATCCAGTTACATACAACGTTGGACAACATCCAAGCATACCATCCTCATGTAGAAAATTATGTCAATCTCAAGTCTAAGGATTAATCATTATCATTGTATGAAACATCTTATGACACTAATCAAATTCTCAAAAGGTGTTTAATAAGTGGCCCAGTCCAATAGCATGTACACTTATATATATTTATATGATTGAATTGTATCATATACTCATAATCCATGAAATATGATTATCAAACAATTCATGTGCTTGTTTTGAATAAAGTTTATTTGTGTCCCAACCAATAAATAAATAAGACAATTTATAATAATATCGTAATCAAATTACAGAGTTTCACGATCATGTCACATACTTGATGATCTATAGCATGACATTATTAAAGGAACAACTTAAGTATAAATACACGGTAATCATTTTCATGTTTGGCCTCTTGGGCATATTCCCAACACTATAAGAGGGTGAAATACTCAGTGTTGCACGCAGAAGTCGAAGGGTAGAATGTAGGAGCTTAAAAAGGTGTGAGGCGGCAATACCCTCCGTCACCTTCCTCTCTGGTGTGAGCAAGATGCCCGCCTTTTGAGCTCATGGTTGCTACTCACGGGTGACAAAGCGGTGGCATCGAGGAGGGAGCTCGAGGCGATGCAATAGGGCATGGGCAGGTGGGCGAGGTGATAGGGCGTGCACGAGCAAGCGAGCGAGGTGATAAGGCATGCATGAGTGAGGTGCCGAATTGGTTAAGAATGTGACTGACAGTGGGTATTCAATTGAAGAGGGGAATTGTGAACCGGTGTGGCTCTCTTCTTCTTATCTTAGCATAAGAGGTTCGGGATGGTGATTGTTCTTTATGCATTCCGGAGGAACAAGAATGTCTTGGCCCAAATCTTCAAGGATTATCGCGTCAAATGTTGCAATCTTTATGTAAGAAGAATGGTATTAGTGCTAATATTTCTAATGTGGCAATGGGGAATGCTCTTAAGTTATTGGACAAGATCATTGGATGGGAGGAGATCAACTTACATTCAATGTCCGATCCGAAGGTCTTGGAAAATAGAGCAAGTGCTAGGATTGCAGCCATGGGGACTCTCTTATTATGGAGAAAGCTGAGAAGATGGTGGCCAAAAAGAATTCTTTGGAGTCGGTAATTGTTTATCGTTTACATCGTTTTGATTCTACTATTATCTCTCGAGTGACAAACTTAGGTGTTTCTATGGGTAGAGATAATTCAGCTATTGCTATTACATTCTTGCTATTAAAAATATAGAAATTGATAGGCTTAGGGTATCGTGAAAAGCCCTATTACTAAAAGTAAGAACTCCTCACCTAAGATTAATCGGTTGAGGAGAATGATGAAGTTTTAGAAGCGAGACCTCTCATTACGTTCGTGAAGAATTTAAGGAGGGTGAGAATGAGGAAGGAATTGATCATATTTGTTGTGATCTAAGCTGCGATGCCCCATAGGAAAAAATCCTATCTCGAGAAAAAATTAATATGGGGATTCAAAAAACCTAAGACACCATCGAAACTAAGTCTCAAATGAAAGGGATTTTTACGGAATAGCAGAGGTCTTGGAGACTTGGCTAAACATAGGTATTTGGAGGATATGGTTAAAGAGGAGCAATTAGATTTTATTGCTCTTATGGAAACAGGTCGGGATCGGTTTCGAGACAGACTCTTAGAAAATTATGCGGTGGCAAAGAATTTATATGGCCTTTGCATGGCTCGCATGGTCGGTGCAGGGAATGCTCCTTGGGGTAGATCTTATGGTGTATGATATTGGGGCCATCGGCGAAGGGAATTTTTATGTAAAGTTCACACCGTAATAAAGATGATGGTTTCAAATGGGCCTTAATTGCGGTTTATGGTCTGCACAAAAGAACATAAGGAGGCGTTTTAACAGAGATGGCGCATATTTGTAGTAAAGAATCTTTACCGTATATCATTGGTGGGGACTTTAATATCATCGTCGTAGGAGGATAAAAATAAGGGTAACTTTGAAACAAAATGGCGGATCTTTTAATATGATCATTAGGTCTCTAAGTCTTAGAGAGAAATATGTGCAGTCGCCAATATACTTGGGCGAGTAGCGGGATAATCAACTTTTGAAAAATTAGGCAGGTGTTGGTATCTCTTGAATGGGAGCAAAAATTCCCACTCTCAAGGGTACTTGCTAGAGATAGAAGTCACTCAGACCATACACCCTTGTTATTGAACACTGGGGCTTCTACCCATAATAGAAAGGCACCTTTATTTAAGTTCGAGCGGACTGGTGATTAGAGAAGGTTTTATGAATTGGTTCTTCGATAAGTGGCAATCGAGACGAGAGGATGAATGCGATTAACCGATGGCAGAATAAGATAAGATCTATTCGTCAATTTTTGAGAGGTTGGGCCAAAAATACAGCTGGCCATAACAAAAAGGAGAAGAAGTTAATTTCCATGATTGATGATCTAGATAAAAAGGCAGAAGGTACGATTCTATCGGATCAGGAATTAAACCTGAAGCATTACCTAAATGAGCGACTAGTCCACTTGTTAAGGGAAGAAGAAATCAAATGGCATGAGAGAGCAAAAACCAAACATCTATTAGAAGGAGATGATAACACTCACTATTTCCATTTAGTTGCTAATGGGAAACATAGAAAACAACATATATTCAAGTTGGATCAAGAAGATGGCATAATAGTGGGTGATGCTGAATTAAAAGCATACATCACAAACTATTATAAAAGGTTGTTTGGACCGCCAGAGACAAATAATTTCAGTCTAATGGAAAATCAAAATCAAGATTTCCCTCATGTAACACAGGAAGAAAATGACTTCCTTGTTGCACCATTTCTTGAAAAAAGAGGTTAAAGAGGCGGTATTCCAAATGGAACATAATAAATCGCCTAGTCCTGATGGCTTCCCAGCAGAATTTTATCAGGTGTTCTGGGACATTATTAAGGGGGACCTAATGGCTTTGTTCATGGATTTTTATTACGACCGTTTACCTCTGTATAGTCTCAATTTCGGAATAATTACTTTACTGCCTAAAGTTATATCGGCAACAAAAATTCAACAATACAGACCAATATGTTTGTTAAATGTGAGCTTTAAAATATTCACTAAGGTGGCTACAAATAGACTTATGGGAGTAGCTTGACAAAGTGGTTCGACAACCATAAGCGACTTTTATGCCAGGTCGGAATATTATGGAGGGTGCGGTGATATTACACGAGACCATTCATGAACTGAATTCTAAAAAGCTCAATGGGGTGATTTTGAAGATTGACTTTGAGAAGGCTTATGATAAGGTCAATTGGTCTTTTCTTCAGCAAACCCTTCGTATGAAGGGATTTTGCCAAAGATGGTGCTCGTGGGTCGAAACGTTTGTTTCTGGAGGTAGTGTGGGTATCAAAGTTAATGATGATATTGGACACTATTTTCAAACGAAAAAAGGACTTAGGCAAGGTGATCCCATGTCACCCATTCTTTTCAATCTTGTGGCAGATATGCTCTCTATATTGATTAAGAGATCAAAAGACGATGGACAGGTTAGGGGGGTAATACCACATCTGATTGAGGATGGTTTATCCATTCTGCAATATGCAGATGATACGATCTTATTCATGGATCACAATATTGAGCAAGCTAAAAACATGAAGTTATTGCTCAGTGTGTTTGAACAATTATCAGGTCTGAAGATTAATTTTCATAAAAGTGAGATCTTTTGCTTTGGTGAAGCTAAACATTATGAACAAATGTATACTACTTTGTTTGGCTGCGGGTTAGGATCTTACCCGTTCGGTATTTAGGTATCGATGCACTTTCATAAGCTTAATGCTGATTGGAGTGTCATCGAGGATAGATTCAAACGTAAACTAAGTACATGGAAGTCCAAACATCTCTCATATGAGGCGGACTCATCCTATTAAATTACATTACGAGTAGCCTTCCTATGTTCATGATGTCTTTTTGAAATCCCAAAGGCGTCCGTCAAATGGATTTTTATCGATCAAGGTTTTTTGGCGGGGAATTACGATAAGAAAAATTTCGCCTTGCGAAATGGAATATTCTGTGTCGTCCCAAAGATCAAGGAGGTTTAGGAATAACTAATCTTGAAATCAAGAATAAATGCCTCTTATGTAAGTGGCTATTCAAATTACTAAATGAGGAGGGGACTTGGCGGTCTTTACTCGAGAATAAATATCGAGTTCAAAATGTTTATCGGTACAAATCAAACCTAGGGATTCACATTTTTGGAAAGGGATTCTCAAGGTTAGGAACATTTTCCTAAGTTGTGGAACATTTCACATTCAGGATGGGTCACAAACAAGGTTTTGGAAAGACAAATGGGTCGGATCTAAACCACTCAAAGAACAATTTCCTAGTCTTTTTAACATTGTCAATCATCCTCATAGCTCGGTGGCAAGTGTTATGACGCAAATGCCACCCAGAATTACTTTTCGACGGGCTCTAGTGGAGGATAGATTGACAGCATGGCATTACCTAGTAGCAAAAGTAGCTAGTATTCAGCTCATAAATGGAAGGGACGCTTTTACTTGGGATCTACATGGACATGGTCAATTCTCCATACGGTCTATGTATATTTATCTAATGAACCATGGTATTCCGTTCAATAGTAAGTTCATTTGGAAACTTAAGGTTCCTTTGAAAATTAAGATTTTCCTTTGTTATGTTCAGCAAGGTGTGATCTTAACCAAAGATAACCTAGCTAAAAGGAATTGGACTGGGAGTCATAAGTGTTGTTTTTGTAATAGCAATGAAACAATCAGGCACTTGTTCATTGATTGCCAGCATGCCAAAAATATTTGGCGAATTATTCAAATTGCTACTGGGTTAACTACACCAAGATCTATTTTGCACATGTTTGGACATTGGTTATCAGGCTTTGACAAGATAGAGAAAAGAATGATTTTTTGGGGTTCTTGACTCTCTTGTGGGCTATTTGGTGCACACGCAATGATATACTATTTAAAACAAACAACATTCTTCTTGTCTGCGAGGCTATTTTCAGAGGGACATCTTGGTTGCGATTTTGGGCACAATTGCGACATGAGAACTCAAGGGAATCTGTCCGGTTGGCGAGCAAAATTCGGAAGTCGTCGTTACAAATATTTGCCAAGAATGGATGGTGGAATAATAATAGACTTTGTCTCTGATTTTGTTTAGTTTTCTATTGGAGACCAACTTGCTAGCTGAATACTTTGTATTTTGGTCGTATGCTTTATGCAGAGACCGGGATTTCTTTCCCATTATCTAAAAAAATGGGCGTAAAGCTTCAGCACATAGTCATGGCAAGGAAAAAGATGGGTAAGGTGGGAGCAACTATCAATGATAGCGAGAGAGAAGGCGCATCTCCGAAAAGACGCTTTCGTGTGGAGAAAATGGCTTGGGTACTAGTGCATGACTGATGGGTAAGGTCGGCTTGTCAACAAGATGGGAGGGTTGACACGCAAACCTAAGATGTCAAGGGGGAAATAGATGGATTTTGAAATTTGGTTTTTGACTCGAAACCTTGTCCGGATTTTTAAGCATAGTTTTGGTGCTCTAAAATTTATGAGAATTTTCACGGAGACATGGCACTGGTGTTAGTGTGAATTTCTCAGAATTTTAGCGGTTCCCGATTTTTTCATAAATTCATCTATAGCCTTAGCTTTAATATAAACTGCAGAATCTGATTTTTGCAAAAATATCAGCTCAACTCCAAAATTGATAAAACTTTTTGGAGAGGTACTTTAGATTATCCAGAACCTAAATAAAATATTTTTAAACTTTGCTCAGTTTGAATTTGAAATTTAAAATTTTGGAACAGCAGCAAAAAAATGGAAAAGGCATTTTCTTTAATGCATAAAATTCTAGAAAAGCCAGAAAAAACTGATAATTCACAATAATTGCAAAAAAAAAATGGCAACTTATCCTAATTTGAGGTACAATTTGAGATCTTACACAAAAACATCACATTGTATGTTGCGCAATCTGAACCATCCGTTGTCTCGATCAGACAGCCCTAACGCTCGTATAAACCACACAGAAACCCTTTCCCCAAATCACTCATCTTTGCTCTGGGTCCTAAAATTGTAGGCTTGTAGAATGCAAGTCCTCCAGAAAACTGATTGAGGCAAACCAACCCAAGCTAGCCAACCACATATACTACCATGAATAAACCACCGACGAAAAAAAAATAAAAAAGCCAAAAACTAGCCCAATTGCCCAAATCAAAGCAAAACCGAATAAACTCTTGATGGTGGTGTTACTATCAATGTAAGCAATTATACAGCCAAATATGTTCATTGTGACATTCCAACACTGGCATACAGCGAAGACAAGCACAATGCAAAAGAATGTTCAATCACGCTGATGAGCTCAGGTACTCTCAATGGCATTCTTTTTGCAAAAGAAATATTGATGATGAAAGAAAGTAAGATCAAAAGTAGTATATAATCAAATGTTCGACAAAGATATTGCGCCCTGTAAGGAAAAGAAGGAATCAGGAGTAATTGATGCGAAAAGACTTCGTCATGTTAGGAGTTGTCATTGTATGGTAACTCACAAGCAGCCATGTGATTCTTTGACTTCACCTTCCCAAGCATCTCAGCTACCGTCCTGCAGCGACACTGCTTGCCAGGACGAATGACGTCCCCATAGACAGCCATCTCAATTATGTCAAGCTCCTTATCTGAACAACAGAGAAGAAACACTATAGCAAATGAGACTAAATTTGCATGATAGGAAACTGCAAGAGAAGTTTCTGCACGCTAAATAGTGTGGATGGGGACAGCTATATTTGATTGGAGTTTTGGTTTGATTGGAGTTTTGATTTTAGCTCCCATCCTAGGCACTGATGGTTTAGAACAGTCCGACGATATTATAATCTGTTGGAACCTCAACTCTCTTCTCGCCAAAGCAGCAGATATTTGCCACCAACAGATCATCAATGAAAACTATCTGAAAGGATTTCTCTACTTCTTTTATAGACCCCTGACTGTTCAAGAAATTTTTTGCCAATTGCCAGAAGTACAGTTTTACAACACCATGCTTTGGACGCTTGTAAATACCATCATGGTCCTACTTTCTTCAGAGTAAAATATCAGTTTGTAGGAATCACTGTCGGCACCGAAATGGGGGGAAAACAAAGCTATTACAACTAGATTATACATGTCTGGTGCCTACTCTATCTGAACAGGTGAAATGACTTTGAAGTCAGGGCAAGGCATTGCAATCATTCCTCTGGAATTGAAGAAAAAAATAGTAGAAACAACAGCCAGAATTATTGTCCATCTATGCTAGAAGATAGTGGTCACATTAGTCTTAACTCTCAATTACCACAACCTGGTTTTCTGTGTTTTTATGCCTGCATCATATATTTAATCCAGTCTGGACTGATATATCAAAAAAAAAAAAAGCCTACGAGAAACTATCAATGATTTGGTGCGTCCACTCCAATTGATTTGTGTTCCAAAATAAAGGGACAAATCAAGCACCGGCTAGAGTTAAATTAAATCAAAACAACAAAAAACATAAATTATCAGATGGTTCAAAGGCAAACATGCAATTCAATATGACACAAATGCTGCTTTCCCACTGCTCCTAATTCCCTTAACCAGAGTCCAAACTATATTCAATACTTTTCACAACCACTGATAAGTCTCAAATACACAATAAAAATAGAAAAAAAAACACATCACTATACCCTTTATCTCCTAGGGGAACATACATGGCAGACTTCATATAAGTATTGTTTGTATTACAGTTGTTAAGCAAGTCAAGTATCAGAGGCTGTTCTTTTGAAAATGACAAATCAGAGGAGCTACTTTCTAGACCATTATTGGAACGATAGAATCAAAATGTTGATTAACTCACCAGTGAACTTGATATCACAGGAAAAGCCTCGCATCTCTGCCTGCTCTATCCATGCTTTATCAGATTTGGACCGGTTCACCCTAGTTTGAAGTATCTGGCAATTCTCAACAGTGGACTCCCCTCCTAAAATCAATGTTCAAAACTTAAACTTGAGCACCAGAATAATCAAAAAAGGAAACCAGAATCTCAAAGAAAAGATATTGTACCACTATCAGAAAATACATTTATACACCAAAAAAATGCGACAAGGAAAATAATAACAGAGAAATAATATAAGGATTGTGGAAGAACAGAATCAACAAATGATGGAAGATGTCTTTGTTAAGAACAAAGCACCCAACTCAAGAAGTAAAAGAGGGGCAACATTTGATCCGTATATTTAGTAGCCACAAGTTTAAGTTAGAAGAATGAACAACAATGCTCACACGAGTAATTAATTCTAACCTAAAATTTTCACAGCTGGAATCCTAACAGCAAAAAGAATCAGCATAAAGCTGGGAATCCTACCATTACCAAATACAGTATTCCCAGATCAGAATATATTACTAACTTATTCTCAATGATAAATAGTATATGCCAACTTATTCTCAATGATAAATAGTATATGCCAATGTAACAAAAGAGTGCAAAAGAATTCATGTGACTTGCAATTTTGCAGGCATAAATGCGAAAATCATTAAATCTTCAACCAATTGAACAATTCAAAGTCAAGTTATATGTGAAAAGTTATGTTTGGAATGCAGGAATTTTTGTTTGATCAAACTGTAATTCTGCTCCCATCACATGTACTTATACAAGTAAACCAAAACAAATTTCACCTCCATCTACCTACTATGCACCCCTTCAGGCCTTCACCAGTTAGTTCAGCCTTTATAACACATTAACAACTGATCAGAACAAAGCTTCAGTTTACTTATTCAACGTTGTTGTCATCAATATTCACTTCTCGTTTTGATCCAAGGAAAGAAATATTCACCTTTAGTTAAACATGGATTGAGTTCTACCAAAATAAAGCCTGAAAACCAATTCCAGGCATCAAACTTCTGAGGTTTGAGAAATTATTTTTTTAAAAAATGATTCCCCCAAGGAATGAGATCTTATATGATACTGTATGTACAAGTAATCTATATGGATTGGAGAAGACATCTCCCTTTAGTTGAAGTGTTTAACTCTACACAAATGATTTACTGGGTTATAATCAAAATATTACCTATCCAAATATGCCCTCACAGTCACATGTTATAAAATTCCAAATAGTAAAGCTACACTTTTCCAAGGAGAGTATGCCAAAACATCACCATCTGAATTGAGCTGCACCCCCATTTCCATCTCCTAAATCCTTGTCTCACTTCCCTCCTTGGAAATCATTGATGTGAAAATTCATCCAAACGAATCTAAATGTGCAGTTTCTTAAACGGGGTATTCCAAGTTCTGACATCAAAGATTCATCCATGAAAATCACCTCATCTGCACCTGAACTCAACGCCGACTCCTCAGTAACCAAATCGAACGAACTAATCCAAGCCAATCAACACATCAAAGCTCTAGTGATACGAAGTAAACGGATTGATCCCTACCTTCTCTTCAAGTAAGAAACGAAGATATGGGGGTTTTTCCGGGGAACAAGAAGGAGGTGACCTTTGGAGAAGGGGACGATGTGGTCGTACTCGTAGCAGAGGCAGCCATGGCAGCTCCAGAATCGTCGGCACACCACGTTGCCGGCGGCGTCCTGCCGCCACCGCTCCGGGTGCCGCCCCGACAGCACCGCCGCCTTCCGCCAGCACGCCGCCCGTGTCTTCTCGTCGAAGGACCTTGGCCTCTCCCTCTCCCTCGGCGTCGAGCATCCACCGCCGCCGCTCGCCTCGCCGTTGTGCTCGCGCCGGGGAGAGGAAGGCCCCATTCACCTCAAGCCCTCTAGCTTTTTCTCTCACTACCGCGGGGGAAGTGCAGGGGCATACGACATGCGAGTCTACTCTAGAGCCTGTTCGGAACACAAACGCAAGATAGAAAATGCAGGTGAAAAACTAAGAATACAAAATGCAAGAAAAACATAGAAATAGGGTATTTGAACCGATGGCAAAAAAACACATAAAATTTTACATGTGTGAGAGAGAAAGAGGGAGCTTACATTGGAAATTTGAAAGAAAATTTTCTATGAGCTTTTTCTTCTTTTTTGTCTGCCTCGTTCCTCGCAAAAACTACAGATATAGGTACAAATTCAAAAGGAATAGAATGGGCTAATCCTCCGTTCCAAACACCCATAAAGGAAAAAAAATCTTTTGGATTACAATTTCTCTACTTTTCCTTCTATCCAAACATGCACTAAACACAAGAGCGTCTGTCTATATCCTCTAATGGTAATAACACAAACCCTGTCTTATTCGCAAGGATTAAAATCTCGTGTCTGGTTGATATTTCGGAGGTGGCCGGAATCCAAACTATCAAGGAGAACTCAGAATTTCAGATAAATTTTAGATCAAATACAAAAGAAAAAAAAATTCAAATCCAAAATTTTTTGAGCCAGGATTTCCAAGATTTTAGCAAAATTTTTGAAATTTCGTTCAAAATTGCCGAAATCTCGATAAATTTCAAACAAATGGAAAATGATTCAAACAACGTCAAAAGTTTTTGATTTTTTTTGTGAAAGGTCCTGACATATCACTAATATTTTTATAAAAATTTTAGATGATTATCAAGGCTGAGGAATTTTTAAAAATTCTGATAGTGGTACTGTCCAGATAAAAGACTGACCGACATATTTGAATCAAATAAAAATAGAACAAACCATGTTATAAAATTTTAAAAAAATTTATAGATGGTTCTGATGTATCGTTAATATTACTATAAATTTTTCAAATATTTATCAAGATTTAGAAATTTAAAAAAAATTCTTAAAGTGGTAGTATCCTGATAAAAGCCCTACCGGCAAAGTTCAATCGAATGAAAAAGTGTACAAATCAAGTTATAAAATTTTGAAATTTTTTTATGGTGCTGATGAATCATAAATGTTATCATAAAATTTTCAGATAATGATCAAGCTTTATGAATTTTTAAAAATTCACAGTGCTACATCGTGATAAAAACCTGATGATCAATATATAGATTTACTTGAGCAAACAAAAAAAGGTTTAAAGTTTTTGAAACTTTTATATAAGGGTGATAAGGAAATGATTAAACTCGCATAAAAAGTTTGGATTATGATCACACTTCAGTGAATTTATAAAATTCTTAAAATAGCATTGTACCATTTATGTTCTTTCCGTTTTTTATTTTTGAAATATAACAAATGAAGTTCAATACTTACATAGATTTGATTGAGCAAACAAAAAAGTTTAAAATTTTTGAAAATTTTAGAGAATGGTACTATGGAAATTCTTAAGCTCTTATAAAAATTTTGGATTATGATCACACTCGAGCAAATTTATAAAATTATGACAATGTTACTTTCTCAATTTTGTTCATTCTGTTTTTGATTTTTTAAAGATAACAAATGAAGTTCAATTCTTTTTAAAAAAAATTGTATGATCCAACATGCTAAACATAGTACTACAAATTCTTCAGATCATGATCAAGCTTGCATAATTTTATAAAAATCTGACAATGTTTCTACCAAAGTTACAAACATATCAAAAATTTAGTTTTTCAATAAATTTTCATAGAAGACAACTTTCTTAAGGGTTATTGGACCAAATTCGGTCAAAAAGTCAAAAACTAGTAAAAAAACCTGAGATTTTGAAGAGATTTGCTGAAATCTCATTGAAATTTTAGAGATTATTTTAGCAATTTAAAATTTTTTTACCTAGCCGAGATTTCGGATACCGTCCCTGGTCAAAATCCGAAATCTCAAACGAGATTTCTGAATTTTTCCTGAATTTTGCTACCATGCTTATTCCCATGCTGCATTCTAGCCTGCTTCTCTCTTCCTCCGAATCTATTACTCTTAAGGGGTGTTTGGCACAGCTTCAGCTCCAGCCCCCCTAAAATCCATGGAGTTGGTAGAGTAGGGTATTCCTAACTCCAAAATTTTATGGAGCTGGAGCTATGGGTATAGTAAGAGTGTTTAGGTGGGTCATTTTGTTTACATTTTGGACTAAAAATATAAACTTAATTCACTTTATTTTAGCCTACAAGCTATAGATCTTATGTGGAACTGGGATCTAAAACTCTACCAAACAGGATCTTAGTCTCCACTACTCAAATTACCCACATTCTCCTTCACAAGTAAAATGAAGTCAACAGAACAAAGCCAATCAAGGGTTCAGCCAACAAGGTGACACTGGAGTCAACATGTATAGCTTAACGTGAATCGGGATCACCTATAGGTCTGTTACGGTTGTAACTTTAGCAGTTGTATATCGACCATTGGATCAAAAAGCGATGGTTCATATATTTCGGAGTTCTATGTAAAAACATTGTGTCGATTCTACTACTGCAACAAACATTACAGATGAGCACTATAGGGTGATCTGAACCGTTTGTTTCCTCAATCGAATGGTCCTGATAGACTATTTAAGTTGTAGACCCCGTGACAACTTGATGCTATCTTCTTAAACCGAGAGAGTTGATTAATTTGAGCTGGCGGAATAGACGGTGATAAAATCGAGGGCATACAAGATGAATTAGGAACAACTTAACATCTAACTTTTGGTTCTACAACTTAACCATCCAAACCAACTTGTTCGCTGATAAGCACTAACTCACATTTTTTGCGAGATATAAACACAAAAAATGGTTGTAGAACTAAAAAGTTGTGGGCACCCAAAAATATGAATCGAGTCTTACTTGTGCACTGGACTTAGAGGTGACACCCATACTCCACTTAAGTATATGCTCACTGGTATCAATAGTCCCGTGCAAGGAGTATTAACCAGATGGCCCCTACTCAAACAAATATAAGCTACCTAGTTGCACCGTACACACTTAAGCAACCAAGAGAGTTCCGATTCTTTTTTGAACAACCATACCAGGATTGAAACCAACCCATCCAAGCAGAGTGCATCGCAATAGTCAAGGAACGACGGTTGCACATGCACATGCATCGAACGGTTGAGAACAATTCTGGGTAACCGGATTTGTGGCCGGTGCTAGTTCCCAAGATCAACGCTTAGTGCCCACATATCCCGCATTCGAGATGTACCAATACTCATACGCACATATCTAATCATTTGACATTAGCATAAACATAGACTAGAAGCTATTATAACTACTTAATATTATAAGTGTATGTCCGACTTTCTAAATATTACATATGAAAGTAATTTACAATGGAAATTAAGCTTGAAGCAAGAGTAGAACAGCATTATGCTCATCCATAAACCCAAAAGCAACCGACTAGGAAGAGCCCTAGTTCATCTATCCAAATAGTCATCAGACCCCGTGCAAAGTATGAATCATCATGGATTTCTTCTATACCTTCATCTATATATTATGAATCAAGCAATGGTGAGTACATGTATGTACTTGCAAGACATTAGTGTATGAAAATACAACACATGCAAGGTTAGTATGAGGATATCAAGCAACTACACTAAGTTTTATTTTTAGCATAAAGTAGATTTTATTTTCTAGATGATGGTTCATCAAACGGTAACGAAATTTAAAAGGACATTTGATATGAAGCTAATAATAGTAAGTAAAGTTTAATACCATTATTTCATAGCCCTCCTTAGCCATGAACAGCGAGTAAAACACAATCAACCTGAATGATCGAGATGGCGAACAGAGGGGAGGGTGAATGGTCACAAAATAAATTTTTCCCTCACTCAAAATACTCTAAAGAAGCTCACAACAAAAATCAGCAAAAGGAAGAGAATCAAACGAGATAGATGTTTTGCTAGGCCGGTTGCACCAAGCTCAAGAACAGCTGAAGAATAGTTCTGAAAATAGCCAGAGTCAAAAGCAAATTTTGAGGAATCTTTTAATCAGCTGGGCAAAACTTCACGAAACTTGGTAGATGTGATCATAAGGATATCAAGAACTTGTTGCAAACTTCAATCGCAAGGATCGTCGTCAAAGTTTCAAGCTTTTTCATTAGAAAGAAGAACACCCCAAATTTACAAAAAGTCCAAAAATTTGATTTAAGACTTGCTCATGGGTTTTTGATGATCAAGATGACCTTGAATAGCTACCCACATATCATAGCAAGTAAGAACTCAAGTCAAAACTTACAGAAATCCAATTCACAAGAATCCCTCACTCAAGAACACAACAATCAACTTTCCTTAAGAAAAACATAGAGATTTGCCTAGATGATTGGGATATGATCTGAGAAAGATTCAACCATTAATCATCATCCTTAGCATAAGAAGCATGTAGAAGGAGGGGAGGCAAATCCAAATTGTTGGAATGTAAATTGCGGGAAAATAAATGTGGAATTTAAATGCGGAATTTGAGATATAATGTAAATGCGTAATGTAAATTCAAGCATATATGAAAATGATTCGCATTTCAGGAAAGGGAAGTTTACAAAGACTCACAACAAAGTGGGCAAAACTTAAAGGAGCACAAAAACCTCTAAAAAATTTTTAGGGGGGAAGGTTACCCCTTCACACTATACCACAGCACACTATTAGCGTCGGACGTCCGACGGCAATAGTGGGTAAATGCCAACAGAAAAGAAGTCGGCAAAAGTTTGCAACTGATGACCAGTCGGGAATTATCTCTATAGTGTCAGCTGGTCAGTCGGCAATAATACTTATTATTAGCGACGGACCGTGCGTCGTAAAATTTAATTTTTCCTGTCCTACAGTCAGTCGGCAAAAGTGTATAAAGTTTTCCTGTCCTGCAGTTAGTCGGAAAAAATACGTCGGTAATTCTATTGCGCCGTGCGCACGCAGGTGAAAAAAATTAACGCCAACTTAACCCTAATATCCCCTAGCCTGTGCTCGATCTCTCCGCACGCGCGCCAAAAATCAATCGGTCCCTTCCTCTCCGCCGACGCCTCCTCCTCCCCGTAAAAGGCACGGGAGAACGCGGCCGCTCCCCCCTTGGGCCTCTTCCTCCGTCGCCCGGAACGCGCCACGATCCCCCCCGCCGCCCGATCCAACCCAAATCCTCGCAGATCCCGCAATTCGATCCCCAAACCCCCACCCGGCCGATCGAGTTGGATCCCCGACCGGATCGGATCCCAATGAGCGGCGGCGTGCGAGGATTGAGAGCTAGGGTTGGCGGCCGCTTCCCTCTACTCCCGTGGCGCCTAGGGTTTTCGCCATGGCCGGCAGTGGGCTGCTGAAGCGCCTCGGAAGGAGTACCCGCGCTCTGCAAGGTGAGCCCGATTCGATTCGATTGGGCTTGTCTTGATTGATCGTTCTTTGTTGGATTGGTTTGGGTTCTGATGTTTTGTTTATGGTTGGGTTGTAGGAGCCTCCGCCGCAGATCGTGGCCCGCCCGCTGCCCAACGATATATTGGAGTGGCGTAAGTAGCTTCCGCTGACCTCACCAGTAGATTTGCCATCTCGTAAGCAATTATAGTTCATGTTTGGAGTGAAGATTTACCATCTCTTAAAGCAATTATAGTTCATGTTTGGGGTGAATGAGTGATTGCGCTTGTTGTTGTGTGAATGGTTGATGTATGTTATGTGATACGCATGTGGTTGCACTGCATAAGCTATGAAGTTTGAGCACTGCAGGTGCGCTTGATTTAGTTATTCCCGTGCTTAAGTGTGCGACTAAAACTGTAATATTTGGGTATGACCATCTATTGTTTTTGTCATAGGTTTATCAATTGCCCTGCTATTTTTTTGTATCGAAACTGTGTTCGAGCTTTGGCTTCTGAGTTGGATGGGCTCAACCTTTTTTTTAGCCCACGGAAAGAAAGCTTAGGCACGGTTCATAGAGATGCTTATCCTCCTGTTTGTTGCCTTGTTAGAAAAGCTCTAGAACTTCTGAAGATTACAGCTTCCTCATGAATCATGTTCTTTGTTATGAACTAGCTCCTGATAGCACTACACACTAGCTAGAGTAGAGCCAAATGTTCTTGTGATTGGGAGGGTCAATAATTACCATATAGGAAGTTCATTCGTAGAAGTCTACAAATAGAAAGTCAGGTATGCTCATGCAGGAACATTTGGTGAGATCGACTGGTTGCTTGTGTGGTGAAGCCATGAAGGGCATGGGCATGGCTATGGGCAATTGTCACAATTGTGGTCCAAGATATCTTTGATGCATTTGTTGGATATTTATTCAACAATAACTCATGCAGTTTCACCACTGTCTTGCATCATTATATCAGACATTCATTATGGCCCATTCTGGTTATGGAATAGGCTCAATTACCTCCCTTGGAAGAGGCCCAAGGGGGGATCGGCTGGATCACTAGCTGGCAACATATATATGTCTAGACTATTCATTGTCACATGTGGCACACGTTGCCGCGGTTAAGCTAAGGTCAGTTTTCCCATTAATCAGTGAAAACCCAACTGGATGACGTCGCGAATAGGAGGAAATGCGTATTTTTTCTTTCTTTATTGGCTAAATTGGTCACATGATCCCCGTGAAAGGTTGAGAAGTTGGCATGTCAATTGTTGAGACCGTGGAGATGAAGATGTGTTGCAGGAAAAGAGGAAAGAGCCATGACCTGCAAAACTGCATCTCACACGGGTTTCTGAAAGAAGCGTCTTGATATTCGACTTAGCTTCGAGAGAAACATCTCAGATCATACATAAGTTGACAACCGTGAACGGCGATGCCGATTGCTAGATAGAATATCTAGAATATCGACGATAAACTCATTTTTCTTGTCTTCGAAAAGGTATGTCTTCTGATTTGACTCATGTGATAGACTCATTTGATACTGCTTCCAAAAGGCACAAGGTATGTCTTCTGCACGATGTATTTACTCCCTGCCATGGCTTTTTGGCTTGCATGAAGAACTAGGCTGATTGAAAATTAATTTGTTCAATTTATGTTTTCTATTCCTGGCCAATACTAAACTACATTTAAACATCCAATCAATGCATAAGGGTTAATGAAGATTAATTCTTTGCCCTCCTGAAAGAAGAGTAAAAGAATACAATATATGCAGTAAGTACCAAGTTACTTTCTGCAACCAAAGCTTCAATTGTTTGTTGGTTTAGTTCGTCGGGACGAAGTTTCTCAGAATCATCGATATGTTCTACAATAGATACAGCCATAGTCAAGGAACAAATTACTTCAAAATATGACATTTTTCTGACCAAGTAATATTGAATAAGTTTCTCATAGCTTAGTGTAATTTCTCTCACTAAATAGAAGTTAGCTATCTGATAACTGGATGTGGTCTGGTACTTTGCTACTTATGCCTGTTCTGCTCAGCAACCACTTCTGCTATGCGCTGTTGCTTATCTTCTATCCTGACCTGTTGAATTTATTTTCCAATTGAAACATCAAATAATTTACTTGTTGGCTGCCCATGCTGTAGGTCATTTTTTTGGCATATATGAGGTATTTTGTTTGTTTTGCATTCCATACAGTGTCCGATTGTCTATTTCTATGTGTTTGGTGTAATAACACAAAATTTGTCTTGGAACATTATTTTCCAGCATGGTTTGCTTTTTGTGATTTATTTTTTGTTTGCCTTCATTGTAAAAGTTCCTACTTTTGAAGCTAAGGTAGCATATTGGTCCATCAGGTAAGCAGTGAGCTATACATTGAAGTCTCTCTCTACCATCTTATCAACTTTCTATTCTGGTTTCTTATCTGCTAATTATTTTCAACTTTCTATTTTCTTGTCAATTATGAGATTTTGTCAAGTGGGCCAATGGAGTAATACACAAATGAGTATGGCTCAATTTCTTACCTAATTCGATTGTGTTATGTTTTTACAGCTTGGATGGCAAATATCTATTGACAGGTGGTGAAGATGATCTTGTGCAGGTATGGTGCATGGACGACAGAAAGATAGTTGCATGGGGCGAAGGCCATAATTCCTGGGTATTAGTTTAATTTGCCTTGAGTTTTTTTCAATGTCTTAATGTTTCCTGTCAAAACTTTGTAGGGTCGAGGATGCGCCTAGAGGGGGGGTGAATAGGCGTTTTACGAAATTCGAACGCTCACTAAACAATTCGCTCTAATTAACCCCTATGTCAAAACCTAATCAAATATATATGCGGAAGCGATAAATAGGTTTTGACAATTGAAGCCTAAATCAACTAGGCTCACTAGTGCACTAACTAAATTAAGTCTCTACACTAGAATTGCTAAATTGGACAATCAATTAATACTAAGCAATTCTAATTACAATCAAGCAATTGAACAATATACAATAAATGTAAATACTTGAAAGTAAAAGAGACAACCGATATTTTTCCGTGGTGTTAGGAGACTTGCGGTCTCCCTAGTCCACGTTGAGGCAAGCCCAACCACTTGGGTGGCTCCGCTCGAGCACCGTCTCTTTCCACTAGTCGTGGTTTTTCACGCTTCGCGTAGGCTCAACCCGAACCTTCACAAACTTCGCGGGGCTTCTCACAACCTTGAGAGCTCCGCAAGACGACGCCTACGCCGTCTAGGAGTCGGCAACCTCCAAGAGTAATAAGCCGCTCCTTCGCTTGAACTTCACCGAGCACAACGAATGCGCTCCCGGTGATCACCAAGTGCAACACATGCACAAGGACCTCCCTCAAGTGCAGCACATGCACAAGAGGCTCTCAAACCACTCCCTAATTGCAACAAATGCAATTAGGGTCACTCTTATGCTCAAGAACCAAAAAGAGAGGAGCAACACATGCACACAACTCCTACACACAGCAACCACTCTGCCCCAACACCCCAAGGCCTCCTTTTATAGCCTCCATGCCAAAACTAGCCGTTGGGGGGCAAATTGAGCGAAACAGACATTTTTCTTACGGTACTCAGGCCTGTAGTACCGCCCAGTAGTATCAACTGCCGGCTAACGGACACTTTCGATACTACCGCCCTCCGAGGTGCAGAGTATCAAGATTTATGTACTACCGCTACCCACCGAAGCAGTAGTGCCTTGACCACGACACCCAAAAAACACACCGCCATCTGGAAAATAGCTACGGCACTATATGCCCTAGAGTATCAAGACTTCTTGGTACTACCGCTCAAACTTCTTGATAGTGCTTGGCCAGAGAGAAAAACACAATTCTACTCGAAATCTAATTCTCCGAAATCCAACACCGATCCTTTGAGCCAAATGATGATCAACACATGATCATACACTCGTGCAAATCACATTTGCACCAACTTAGCTCATGCTCAAAGAATTTAAACCAAATTGCAAAAACACATTTCGCAATCAACCCAAAGATCTATTTGCAAAACGTATTAAGCAAATCAAACTCGAGTTTATGAGATTAATCCCCCTAGCCATGTGAAGGTCAACACGAGACCCAGTCAACTTGCTAACACCCGTTGCAAGCCCTACTCACATGCTCTCGGAATTCCGGACTCATAAACCTCAGTTTATTCGCACAACGAACTTGCAAATAACTCAAAGAACACATTTCATGCTTGAGCACTACTCTTTGCAACACATGCAAAAGTCTAGCTTCAAGCAACACTAAATCAAGGTGCATGAACTCTCTAATTGCAACACATGCAATTCTCTAGTCTCATGCAACACCAAATCGACTTCACACCAAAACCAAACATCAACTAAACCAAATCACACGTATGAGCTCTTTACTTGCAACACATGCAAGCCTCTAGCTCCATACAAACACACAAACATCAAATCATGCTTGAGCTCTCTCCTTTTGCAACACATGCAAAACTTAGCTCCTGGCAACCACAAGATTTTGAAAGATTTGTTTTGTACGAAACCAAAACATGAAGCTTCAACATTCGCAACACATGCAAAAGTGAACTTCACGCAAAATCCAACGCATAAGTTTAACCCATTCACAACACATGCCAAATGGTTAACCCTCATGCAAAAACCAAATCAACCACAAGACAACCATTTGGATTTAGTTTGAGCTCGAGTGAACGCGGAATGAGATCACCAACACATGATGAAGCTCAAGCTAGGAGACAACCCCTCTTAATAGCACGGCGATAAAGACCTTAGACTCAAAGACTACAAAGTCCTTAGCCTATCTAATTATACCTTCGCCGCTGCGCGCAAGCAATCTCCTTTGGGGTCTTTATGATAATCACTTTGATACTCCCCCGGGATCATCGCTTGACTCCTCCTTTAACTTCGGGATCTTCTCTTGACGCCCATCACCTCATGATGCCGTCTTTGTCCCATTCTCATCATCTCATTCATCTTTGGACCTAACTCAATCACAACTCATACAAATAGTTAGTCCAAGATGCATGGTTGTCTCAATTATCTCTTGCACTCCATTAACACATAATGGATGCCTTTAGATCAATTGAATGATTAAATGTGCCTTAAGTACAATGATGCAACTCATACTTTATTATACTTAAGAACTATTCATTTGTCCTCAATTAATCACGGAACACCATCAACACATGATGAAGTGTTCTTTAATAATTAATTAAGACAAATGAACTCAATTTAAATTATCATTTAAATTGATATGAGTATATATTAACTACACAAGTTTTCATATACTCATGTTGATGAAAATAATGATCTATTATGTGTAAGCTATATGGAAATGATCATTACTCTAAGTCATCAACTATAGAATAAACCCCACATGTATATGTGCATAAATATAATTGACTTGGATATAATATGCACATATTCAATTTGATTGCATTGGAGCATATCCTATATTTCCACGAGTATACTTATAACTAGGCAATTCAAATATATACTCAAGGATTTAGTTTCTTTGTCTTGATCCTTATATGTGTCAATAATGAATCGATCAATACAAAGAGACTTTCAAGTTAAACTACAAACTCCCCCTAAATATGTGCATCCATGTAATGTGTGGATTGGGAAACATAATGCACGTTTGTGGTTAATATAATGGGGACATTCATACTTTAACTTGACTCCAAAGTATGCAACTAATACTAGAATGAATATGCAAACATACCTTGGGTTTTCCATTTTTCAATGCGATGAGACTAATCAAAGATATTCTAAATAAACAAGTTAGTCTCGATATAAGATTTGTCATTAATAACAAAATCACATTAATGTATAATCTCAATATTAGATTTGTCATTAACACCAAAACCATAACTAATGAAGGTTGAACTTATAAACTTGTCATTTGAGGACGAGTTAATTTTACATTGACGAGTTAGTGGTGTTGCTTTTGATTCATATTGGTTGCCACCAAATTTCGATGGAGCGAGGAGAAAATGTTGTGTATCGTTTTGGTTCTGTTGGTCGGTATGTATAAGCGAGTTATAGTTTGAAATTTTATGGCATATACTTTATAGTGAAATCATGTAGTAATCATCGTAAATAAACAACAACATTGCATGCACATGCAGTACTCGATGTGGTAACTTCTAAATCGTATAAAAGTAAAGCACGGAAGTACCGAAATACTTATTGTTTCATTTTATTCATTGTTTCTTTGGATTGTTGGGAGACCTTAGATTAATGAACTGTTGGCATTTTCCTCATTGTCCTCTGTTATGCTTGTTGCAGGGCATTAAACTGATCACACTACTTATGTAGTAAGATATGGCTATGCTAATTTGTCCCAATCATCACCATGCTCACTCTGCTTTTTTTCTGACCGTGACACGTTACTATTTTCTGTGCATATTGATGAACTTTTAAATTTATTTTACCTCTTCATATTCTTGTTTGGAAATTAGAAGATCAAGCTGTTTTGCTTAATTAAAGGTTATTTTACCTCATCATTTTCTTGTTTATATATTAGAAGATCAAGCTGTTTTTCTTAATTAAAGGTCATTTTATCTCGTCATATTTTTGTTTATAAATTAGAGGATCAAGCTGTTTTACTTAAAACTTGGTGATTTGATATCATTTCTTGACCATATAATTACTTATAGCTATCAGATAAACTTTGGCCAGTTGTTTGGCATTTTGCTTTTCCAACCTGGTTTACTGCTGGCATAAAATTTTAACTGTTACATACTCATAGGACACTCAACTGCTTGTGTGGGACCTGGCAATGGATGAGATTATTGTCCCACGACGTCATCCTTCCGTGGCTCACCAACATTTATCAGTGGGAGCCCTTTTGCACACTGGGACAATGCATGCCCTCCAACAGGTGTTCTTCAACCTTCTCCAAGAATGCGAGATGTGCCAAAGCTTTCACCCGTTGTCGCACTCCAAGGATCAAGTTAAGCTCAGATGTATAAAACAATTTTGACAGATCTACATGGTAATACCTCATGCATGATGGTTTGGTTTACGACTTTTGGTGTTATATGTAATTGTTATTGTCTCAGTTGGATGATATGCTTTCTTTTGGACAAATTTGATTATTAGTAGAGTAAGTTGTTACTTTGAATGCTTGAATTATCCTATCATGTTTTATTGATGTTTGAATTATATCATGTCATGTCTCAGTTGGATGAATTATGCTATTATTTTTTTTGAAGCGATCTGATTATAGCAACGAACTGTGTGTCGGCAATACTAGACATTACCGACACATTGTAAGTCGGGAAACACAAGTGCGTCGGCAAAAACTGAAATCGGACGGCAAAGCGAAGTTAGTCGGTAAAATTATGTTAGTCGGCAAAAAGTTATCACTACCGACGGACTTTCCGTCGGTAATATAAGATCCGTCGGTAAAGATTTTTGCCGACGGGACTTTAGCCGACACTCCTAATCCGTCGGTAATACTTTTTACCAACGGACTGTTTGTCGCTATATAGGGTCTATGCCGACGCACAGTTAGACGCGAATAATGTGTCATGGTATAGTGTCACTCCTATTTATACTATTCTTGGGCCACCTACCATCCTTGAATGAGCCCCTCAACTCTAGAACACTCATCAAGGGCTAGGATTAACCCACTCACACAGCCATGCAAAGGTGTCGGAACCCGCAAAAAGGATACGGGCCCCAGCTGTGTTTACCTGTACTAGTCCCTGGATCAATAGCTAGTACACACAGATCATAACAGTATGGACCATAACTATGCGATAAATAAAAATTTAATTCAGAGTACTGGCCAACATGGCCCATTATTACAAAAGTTGGACCCGTAGGTCATACAGCAGCGGAAACATTAAACTAGCAAATAAACTTCACGAAGCTAAGTCCAAAACACCACAGGTAAAGACTGGAGAAAACGCAATCCTAGACGTCCGGATGATCCTCCTCTTCAAAGCCTTCATCGCAGATGTCGAATGGTGGGATACAGGCACTTGGATAGCTCACTACAACAGGAACACCCCTTTAACAACGGATACATAGCAACACATGATTTTATGCGTTGCAAGTAAGAAGGTGGTAACGCTTGCAAACCGTTGCAAGCATCATCCGTAGAGCTAAGCAACCACTGGCAACGTTTATCAAGTGTTGCAAGAATCATCCGTAGATCCCTTTATTTTTTTGCTAGCTCCGTAGGCCTTTTTTTTCAACCGACGTGTTGCAAGAATCATCCGTAGTTCTCTTTATTTTTTTGCTAGCTCCATAGACCTTTTTTTTCAACCGGCATGAATCCTTTGTTTCCCGTGTGCAGCAAAATTATTGCGATAGAAAGGAGAGCGAGCTGGACTCGAACCCATGACCTATTGCTGAATGGCGCAACGCGCTATCCAACCAAGCTGCGACCCGTTTGCGTTTAGGATGTTAAGGGCTTCTCCAATAGCTTCCCCATCAGCTTCTCTACCCGTGGAAATGAGAAACGCAGCGTGAAATTTCTCCTCCAACAGCTTCCCCATCCCACTCGGCGCTGTCTCGGAGGGCAACGGCCGGCGCCCAGCGCCATGAGACCCAGCAGAGGCCAAATCCCAATGAATCGAACCCGAGCCGAGCCGACTGGTCGCCGCGTTGCTCGAGACTCGCTCATTTTCACTGCTAACATGCCACAGAATTTCGCCGCAGGAATTTATTCTGTGGCGCGTACGAAATATAATGGAAGTCAGCATATTCTATTAAGTTTTCATCTTGCGGCACTATCTGGCAATTCAAGCATGCATTTACTGTTGAAATAAGCTAAAATTTTTATGGAGGACTCTCATTTGCACTAATAATATGGCACATAAATTCGCCGCAGGAATTCCATCTGTGGCACATAGGAAAAATAATGGAAGTCAGCATATTCTATTTCGCTTTCATCTTGCGGCACTATCTGGCAATTCAAGCTAGCATTTGCTATCGAATTGAGCTAAAAATTTCACGGAGAACTCTCATTTTCACTGCTAACATGCCATAGAATTTCACTGCAGGAATTCATTCCGTGGCGCGTACGAAATATAATGGAAGTCAGCATATTCTATTAAGCTTTCATCTTGCGGCACTATCTGGCAATTCAAGCATGCATTTACTGTTGAAATAAGCTAAAATTTTCATGGAGGACTCTCATTTGCACTAATAATATGCCACATAAATTCGCCGTAGGAATTCCATTTGTGGCACATAGGAAAAATAGGAAAAATAATGGAAGTCAGCATATTCTATTTCGCTTTCATCTTGCGGCACTATCTGGCAATTCAAGCTACCATTTGCTATCAAATTGAGCTAAAAATTTCACAGAGAACTCTCATTTTCACTGCTAACATGCCACAGAATTTCACCGCAGGAATTCATTCCGTGGTGCATACGAAATATAATGGAAGTCAGCATATTCTATTAAGCTTTCATCTTGTGGCACTATCTGGCAATTCAAGCATGCATTTACTGTTGAAATAAGCTAAAATTTTCATGGAGGACTCTCATTTGCACTAATAACATGCCACATAAATTCACCGCAGGAATTCCGTCTGTGGCACATAGGAAAAATAATGGAAGTCAGCATATTCTATTAAGCTTTCATCTTGCGACACTATCTGACAATTCAAGCATGCATTTACTGTTGAAATAAGCTACAATTTTTATGAAGGACTCTCATTTGCACTAATAACATACCACATAAATTCGCATGAGAATTCCGTCTCATGGCACATAGGAAAAATAATGGAAGTCAGCATATTCTATTTCGCTTTCATCTTGCGACACTATCTGGCAATTCAAGCTAGCATTTGCTATCGATTTGAGCTAAAAATTTCACGGAGAACTCTCATTTTCACTGCTAACAAGCCACAGAATTTTGCCGCAGGAATTCATTCTGTGGGCATACGAAATATAATGGAAGTCAGCATATTCTATTAAGCTTTCATCTTGCGGCACTATCTGGCAATTCAAGCATGCATTTACTGTTGAAATAAGCTAAAATTTTCACGGAGGACTCTCATTTGCTCTAATAACATGCTACATAAATTCGCCGCAGGTATTCCGTCTGTGGCACATAGGAAAAATAATGGAAGTCAGCATATTCTATTTCGCTTTCATCTTGCGGCACTATCTGGCAATTCAAGCTAGCATTTGCTATCGAATTGAGCTAAAAATTTCATGAAGAACTCTCATTTTCACTGCTAAAAGCCACAGAATTTTGCCGCAGGAATTCATTTCGTGGCGCGTAAGAAATATAATGGAAGTCAGCATATTCTATTAAGCTTTCATCTTGCGGCACTATCTGGCAATTCAAGCATGCATTTACTGTTGAAATAAGCTAAAATTTTCATGGAGGACTCTCATTTGCACTAATAATATGCCACATAAATTCGCCGTAGGAATTCCATTTGTGGCACATAGGAAAAATAGGAAAAATAATGGAAGTCAGCATATTCTATTTCGCTTTCATCTTGCGGCACTATCTGGCAATTCAAGCTACCATTTGCTATCAAATTGAGCTAAAAATTTCACAGAGAACTCTCATTTTCACTGCTAACATGCCACAGAATTTCACCGCAGGAATTCATTCCGTGGTGCATACGAAATATAATGGAAGTCAGCATATTCTATTAAGCTTTCATCTTGTGGCACTATCTGGCAATTCAAGCATGCATTTATTGTTGAAATAAGCTAAAATTTTCATGGAGGACTCTCATTTGCACTAATAACATGCCACATAAATTCACCGCAGGAATTCCGTCTGTGGCACATAGGAAAAATAATGGAAGTCAGCATATTCTATTAAGCTTTCATCTTGCGACACTATCGACAATTCAAGCATGCATTCTTTGTTGAAATAAGCTACAATTTTATGAAGGACTCTCATTTGCACTAATAACATACCACATAAATTCGCCACAGGAATTCCGTCTGTGGCACATAGGAAAAATAATGGAAGTCAGCATATTCTATTTCGCTTTCATCTTGCGACACTATCTGGCAATTCAAGCTAGCATTTGCTATCGATTTGAGCTAAAAATTTCACGGAGAACTCTCATTTTCACTGCTAACAAGCCACAGAATTTTGCCGAGAATTCATTACGTGGCGCATACTGAAATATAATGGAAGTCGGCATATTCTATTAAGCTTTCATCTTGCGGCACTATCGGCAATTCAAGCATGCATTTCTTGTTGAAATAAGCTAAAATTTTCACGGAGGACTCTCATTTGCTCTAATAACATGCTACATAAATTAGCGGTATTCCGTCTGTGGCACATAGGAAAAATAATGGAAGTCGGCATATTCTATTTCGCTTTCATCTTGCGGCACTATCGGCAATTCAAGCTAGCATTTGCTATCGAATTGAGCTAAAAATTTCATGGAGAACTCTCATTTTCTTCGCTAAAAGCCACGAATTTTGCCGCAGAATTCATTTAAGTGGCGTAAGAAATATAATGGAAGTCGGCATATTCTATTAAGCATTCATTTTGCGGCACTATCGGCAATTCAAGCATGCATTTCTTGTTGAAATAAGCTAAAATTTTCATGGAGGACTTTCATTTGCACTAATAATATGCCACATAAATTAGCCGTAGGAATTCCATTTGTGGCACATAGGAAAAATAGGAAAAATAATGGAAGTCGGCATATTCTATTTCGCTTTCATCTTGCGGCACTATCGGCAATTCAAGCTACCATTTGCTATCAAATTGAGCTAAAATTTCTGAAGAACTCTCATTTTCACTGCTAACATGCCACAGAATTTCGTCGCAGGAATTCATTCCGTGGTGCATACGAAATATAATGGAAGTCAGCATATTCTATTAAGCTTTCATCTTGTGGCACTATCTGGCAATTCAAGCATGCATTTACTGTTGAAATAAGCTAAAATTTTCACGGAGGACTCTCATTTGCACTAATAACATGCCACATAAATTCACCGCAGGAATTCCATCTGTGGCACATAGGAAAAATAATGGAAGTCAGCATATTCTATTAAGCTTTCATCTTGCGACACTATCTGACAATTCAAGCATGCATTTACTGTTGAAATAAGCTACAATTTTTATGAAGGACTCTCATTTGCACTAATAACATACCACATAAATTCGCCGTAGGAATTCCGTCTGTGGCACATAGGAAAAATAATGGAAGTCAGCATATTCTATTTCGCTTTCATCTTGCGACACTATCTGGCAATTCAAGCTAGCATTTGCTATCGATTTGAGCTAAAAATTTCACGGAGAACTCTCATTTTCACTGCTAACAAGCCACAGAATTTTGCCGCAGGAATTCATTACGTAGCATCTGAAATATAATGGAAGTCGGCATATTCTATTAAGCTTTCATCTTGCGGCACTATCGGCAATTCAAGCATGCATTCTTGTTGAAATAAGCTAAAATTTTCACGGAGAACTCTCATTTGCTCTAATAACATGCTACATAAATTCGCCGCAGGTATTCCGTCTGTGGCACATAGGAAAAATAATGGAAGTCAGCATATTCTATTTCGCTTTCATCTTGCGGCACTATCTGGCAATTCAAGCTAGCATTTGCTATCGAATTGAGCTAAAAATTTCATGGAGAACTCTCATTTTCACTGCTAAAAGCCACAAAATTTCGCCGCAGGAATTCATTTCGTGGCGCGTATGAAATATAATGGAAATCAGCATATTCTATTAAGCTTTCATCTTGCGGCACTATCTGGCAATTCAAGTATGCATTTACTATTGAAATAACTATCAAATTGAGCTAAAAATTTCATGAAGAATTTTGCTATTGAATTCAAGCTAGCATTTGCTATCTATTTTTTCTCTTGCCTAGAAATTTCCCTGTTCCCGCTATTTGCTTCCACCGCAAACAAATTTCCCTCATTTTTTATGTCAATCCAAAGTGTATGCTGCACAAATTATGTTATGGGCCCACCTTTCATAGACAGTTAGGACAATGTGTATATTCTCTGATTCTCATCTGCTAATTAACCGCTCCTTCCATATCTCAGCTCCCCACGCACAGCCTCTGTATTTCATCCTGAAACTCCGTGGTAGTGGGCGGCTGCCGGCGCCCTAGGACGACGCTCTTCCCTGTTGTGGGTTGGCCGAATCCCCATCGTCGGGCCCTGAATCCCTCATCGCGCCTCGCCTTCGTGTCTCTCCAGAGCGGCCCCGTCTCGCCCTTGCGTCTCGCAGCCGGCCGCCACCGAGAAGATCTCCCGACCCGGGTCCCGGCTCGCCCTCACGTCGCGCGGCCGACCACCGTTAACGTCCTCCGTCGCTTGCTGCCTCCACCTCCAACCGTTCTTGGCTGCGTGCGTAGATCCGGCTCCTCCTCCGCCTCCTCCGGCCATGTCCCTGCGCAGCTGCGCTCGTCTGCCTCATCCAAGCCTGAACGTGTCCCCGCGCTGATCCACCTCCTCCGGCGTGTCCTCGCTCTGGTCAGCCTCCTCCGAGCCCGGCCGCGTCTCCGAGCTAGTCCGCCTCCTTCGGGCCTAGCTGCGTCCCCGCGATGGTCAGCCTCCTCCAGCCGCATCCCTGTGCTGGTCAACCTCCTCTAGCCGAGTCCCCGCACAGGTGCCTTTGATTTTTTAGCAATATGCCATATTCTAAATTTCTAGTGGATAAACTATAGTTTGTTGGATCAGCTATAAAACTTGGCTATTTGGTTTGTTTTTTTAAGTTGAATTCCCAGTTACAGAGCATTCAAGAGGTAAATTAGAAGTATATACACAAAGCTAGATTACTAAGCAGTAAGCACTGACACTAAACGTATATGTTTCCTCTGTATTTTTTCCCCAACATATATACTTATTGACTCCAAGTATAACTGTAGAGTTTGGTCTGTTCTTGGGTGTTGTTAACTATAACCATGTGTATTCTAGTATCTATTTAATATCCAAAGTTATTGTGGCATTCCAGGTGATAATTGCTTGATTCTGGGAACAGTTGACTTATGGTCACTTTATTGTATCTCATTTGTACATTGAAGCTGCTTCACACTTGCATTGTACATCCCATACTGATATATACATGAGATGACAAGTTGTTGCTGATCTTGTACAAACAATGGCCAACTTTGGAGGTTTCCAATATGCAGTAATCCTGGTTACTTTGTGCATTTGCCATGTGGATGTTGTAAGGAGACAAAGCACTCACCCTACTGAAGGTAACATCTAGTTGCTATGTGATCTACTTCATATGTTTTGAGTCAGGCAGTTGCGAATTGCTCTTCCCAGAAAAGAACTCAGAGATGCTTTGCTTCCTAGCTACCCCTTGGTTCCTGATTGTTCGCACTAGTTTCTTGATGAAAATGCCATGATTTCAGTTAGCTACTTAGAAAGTATTCATATGCTTGCTTAGCTAGTTACAATCCACCGGCAGTTCGGCTTCTCTGCGGAAGAAAGGCAGAGCTGTTGACCTTGTAGAAGACAACTTGTAGAAGACAAGCGTATGAAGTGGTATACCTTTCGTTAAGTGTTGAATAGCTGTTGCTTTGAATTTTTTTGGTGTAGCTACTAGATTGTTATCTATGCTATCTCTGTAATGCTTTTTACTACTACCCCCAGCGGCGACTGCCCCCGGCCGGCGCTCCCCTCCCCCGGCGGCTTCAGTGCTCTTCATCCACCTCCAGACCTCCTGGTGGTGGCACTGCACGGCCATCTGCTTCCACATCTAGACACGCCAGTCCAACAACCTCTTCTCCAGCGCCGACAACCGCGAGGATGATATCCACAAGAGTATAAAATACAATGTGTGGGCAAGCACCACCAATGGAAACAAGAAGCTTGATGCTGCTTATCAAGAAGCTCAGGCAAAGAGCTCTGGCTGCCCTATATTCTTGTTCTTCTCGGTAAAGATGTTCTCCACACTTGGCATTCCTTTCCGAGTGTTATGGTTTCCTTTGTCTAATTGTATCTCCTTCACCATGAACTTTTAGGTGAATACAAGTGGGCAGTTTGTTGGTGTTGCTGAAATGACTGGTGCTGTTGATTTTGAAAAAACCCTCGAGTACTGGCAACAAGACAAGTGGAATGGTTCGTTCTCTGTCAAGTGGCACATTGTCAAAGATGTTCCGAACAATATTCTCAAGCACATCATCCTAGAGAACAATGAGAACAAACCAGT
Organism: Guadua angustifolia; assembly: GCA_036346375.1. Classification (NCBI taxonomy): domain Eukaryota; kingdom Viridiplantae; phylum Streptophyta; class Magnoliopsida; order Poales; family Poaceae; genus Guadua; species Guadua angustifolia. Next base: position 14,453,248 of record CM070519.1, on the reverse strand, counting down.
CAAAAATAGCCGTGACACACAAGAGGTAATCATCCTCCAGTCTTATTAGTTCATCGACTTACAAAAAGGAGCTATCTTACTTTAGTTTTATCTCATCCTTTTCTCAACGATCCAGGTAAACCTTAAGCAAGGCATTCAGATGCTCCAGATATTCAAGGAGCATGTCAGTAAGACCTCTATCCTGGATGACTTCACCTTCTATGAGAGCCGCCAGAAGTTGATGCAGGAAAAAAGGGTGAAACAGCAGCAGATCCAAAAGCAGGTACATTTGAATCCGGGCCTAGTGAATCACCGAGCTTAATCACTACCTCTGCTATTTTATCAATTACTCTGGGTTGATTGTTTTAATCATTTAGGTCTAGGACAGTAGGGCTCCCAATTTTGTCACCGGTGAGAAACAGCAGGATATTGTCAATGGGAAGCCAAAGCTATCTGTACCAAATAGTGTTAACGGAGAGCTGAAGGTCCCTGCAGAGAACGGCGCTGCTCCAGTTGCTACTTTCACAGCAAAGGTAGCCCAATCAGCAACCGAGAAACCCGTTCTTGCCAACGGTGCCGTCAAAACCGGTTAGCTTGATCACATACCCCATGTTCCCTAGCTAGCCATGAAGAACGAATGGATGATCCTGAAGAATTCGACAGACATGCGGTCTGAGGAACTGATGCTCTAGAATAGATGGAACTGGAAGAATGGCCCCAACAGCCTTGCTTCATTGCTACTAGAGAGCAGTATGGATCTCTATGGAAAATATGATTTCTGCAAAATTAGAATTTGAATAGCTGATTCTAATTTATATTCTTTTTTTCTAACAACAGCGAGTATATGGTCACCCTCAAAGTCAAGACTTTAGGATGATTGACGAACTGAATTACACAATGGTAGGAATGCATTAACATGAATTTTAGATCAGATTTAATTTTGTGAAGATTTAATTTTGTCAAGCTACTGATTTTTCTTTTTCACTACAGAGGGAGCAATGTGAAGATGATGAGTGCGAGGATCTGCAGCCGCGCTATAAATATACTAAAACTCATGATAAGGTTCGCACACCATACTCAACATCGTTTAAACCAAAAAGCCTCTCATTGTAACTATATGTTGTTTAGCTGCAGACGGAGGCACCAAATGCCCGAGAAGGAAAATTACTACAAGCCAATAGAGTTTCTACTGCACAGAAGGTCAATTTTATCTCCACTTTCAATACATAGATCATTCCTATCTTATCAAACCATGATATACTTCAATATTTACTAGTCATTATGATCTAATGACAGGCCAAACCAAAAGAGATCAACACTGATATTAGATTCGACAAAAACAAGTGTACTAATGCATCCAAGGTGATAATGTGATCCTTTTATTCTCTGAAATTTATCAAATTGTTAAGTCTTGTAAGTAATCTAGTATACATTATAGGTCATGGACCAGGAAACAACGTCCAATTCGTTAAATCTAGAATCATCTAAGTACCAGGTAAACATTTATTAGCAAAAAAATTTTATGCCACATGCATATTTTCAAATTATTTGCTGGTCTGGTTTGGGTTTGCATTTACTCAATAGTAGTGTACTTTTGTAGAAATATCAGCATGGAAGAACAAATTGTTCAGCTGACAATTCACTGGTATGCATGTTTTTTTATTTCAAACAGTATGGTTCTAATATATATTTATTTACTTACACACTTATATCTGTGAACTAGGTTGGCACTACAATATTCTTAAAGAGCTGGAAAAATAAAAAAAAGAATGTTGCCTTAGCAACTATACTTAGTTGTGATCCAACACAGAAAGTTGGAGGCGTTCAATTGGGCAAACAATTTTGGTTGGTGCATGCTAGTATTACAATTTTGGATGATGAACCACTGATACGACCATACAACAACTTCAATGTTATTGGAGACGTAGGCGAAAGTCCTATAGCCTGGCCTTCAACTTGTGTATGATTTTTTCTGATCTCCATAAGATTTATTCCTCCTTAACATTGCATCATATTAAAGTATTCAATTTCATTTGTAGATTGAGAAGATAAATAGTTGAAAAAATCTGTGACATGTTGGATTGAGATGGAGAATGGAGGCCTGCCACACGTTGGACCGAGATGGAGAATGACGACCTGGTGGCATTCCAAGATGGCTCCGGTGTTTATATATATTTTTTCATTACAATCTTTGTTCTGAACAAAATTATGACTGCACTTATGAGGATGTTACTCACTGTAATGCAATAATTTATTTATAATACACAACAATGTTTGCTTATTTGCCATGTGTGGGTCCATAATGGTCTTCAAATTTCCAATTCCATTGCATATGCGTTTTAACTATAATTGGCGCCAAATTATATTATTTAATAATATTTTTCATCGCTTGGTTTATTCCTTGCAATGCATATAAGCGTTGCCACAATTCAAATCTATATGTTGCAACAGGCTACAGAAGTCATTCGTCCATAGGTAGTACCAACATATGTAAGCGTTCAGTAACCACTCAATATCCATTCGCTTAGCAGCGGTTAATTGTAGGCCTTACCAATGCATATATAAGTGTTGCAATAGACCCTAGCAACGGCGAAAGATAGGCAACGCATAATAATGCGTTGGTATAGACCCTAACAACGCATATACGGACTTTTAGCAACGCATATATGCGTTGCAAAAAGGTGTCCTTTGTAGTGGCTATCTCGATCTCTGATGCGCTTTATGGAATAAGCGACCAAGAATGAAAAGCGAGGGTGAGTATGCAACATACTCAAAAAGTCCGAAAAGAAATGCAGTATGTAGTTTAATTCAAGGGAAGGAATTGGTTTATTTGCCAAAAGCCAATTTTTTAAAAAATTTTATACTAGAATTTTGAAGAGCAGTTTTCAAAGGTATTTTCTTTTAAGAAATAAGAGTTTCAAACTTTTCAGGACACGGCTCCAACCGTGGAAAAACAAAACACAAACCAACTCACGGCATCAACCATGGATTTATTTTAAGAATACTTTTCCACAGCACCAACCGTGGTTTCCTTTTGAAATCTTTTCCTCGTGGCTTCAACCACGGACTTTTATCAAACCAAAACATTCACGGCTCCAACCATGCTTCATTTTATAAAAATCTGATTTTGAAACCAAATAGGGAAAATCTACCATGTAACAATGCCCTCTGTCCACCCTTGACCGTGGGTACAGCTATTCGAATAGTTTGTTTACTCTGCAGAGTTTGCATGCTTTACCCGCGAGAGATATTTCACTCTTTTTGGTCATACACTTCCTTTGGCATATAACCCCAAGTGAAAATCACAAAGCCATTTCTCTAGCTACATCTTAACTAAGTCATGCCCGCTGAGGTTTCACCGCCAAATAGCTACAACCATAATGGAAGCCCCCTCTTGCGCCTGTAGGACTCCTGTGGCTCCAACCACGCCTACTCCACCATCTGGCATGCCTTAATCAAGTTTTCACTAGCTACTCGGCCAGGCCCGTCCCATACCGGAACCCACGGCCGTACTGTTGTACATTGTTTGACAATCACAAGGGATCGGTCCTTAGGGTGACTAGGGTGGTACATATTCAAACCCGTGTCTCGTGCATTCTGCACCCGCCATGCAACCTTCCACCCTATTCAAGTTTTTAAATACCAAATCTTTTTCTTTTATTTTACCAAACTGGCAGCACCAACTTCCCTTTTTAAAATAATATTTTAACTCAATCATTCAGAACTTCAAGTGACAAGCCTTCAATTAAACATACAAATAGTATTTAGCATAACTAAGCACTAGTACTATACTAAACAAGGTGTCAAGCCATTTATAACATAATTAATCATTCTAGGGCAGCCAAAAGATAGATGGATTAATATGTAGCAAGCCTACATATTAACAAGGTATTTAATTACAATCTATCATATATATATATATATATATATATATATATATATATATATATATATATATATATATATATATATATATATATATATATATTGTATTTAATTACTAAATCTATCATTGTCTTATTCTATATATTTGTAATCAATTTGAAGATCAAGCATTTGCAAGTTCAGCATGTAGTAATTCTTCTACAAATATTATATATATATATATATATATATATATATATATATATATGTAATCAACATAGCATGCAAGTTTGTAAATCTACAAAGCATTTCAAAACATGGATCAACATACTTCAAGAGAACTTGCAAAAATTTGCTAACAACTTGCCTTGGTCAACGAGGATATCAAAGTCCAGAGGTTTGATGGCGTCGGCTCTCGGCGATTTCTTGACTCTGGCATAAAGCGGTGCACAAAATGAATAAAATAAAACAAATAGAAACTAAAAATTATAATAAAAATACTGGTAGATAGAGGATGAATTTAGAACTTTGAATCACTTGATTCGGAGTTACGACGGAAGAGGATGAGCCTTTTGAACCTCCCGCCGGACTTGGCGAAGAAACGGTTGCCAGCGGAGCTCCGCCAATCAAATTAAAAATCTGATTTTGCTGGATGAAAGGGACATTTAGAGGAAGTTCCAGTAAAAATTTGAGGCCGAGCGGAGGTCGGTAGTGGCCAGGAGAGCTCGCCGAAAGTTCACCGGATTTCGGAAAGAACGACTTATATAACGAGATCCGTATGTTGGATTGGAGATATTCCAATTGGGTTGTGTGGGTAATTATGAGGGGATTTTGGGGTTCAATTTATATGATGATCAGACCAGCAGATCGCCAGAAAATGCTCGCCGGAGTTATGGTCGGAAATGAGATGCGCACGGTGGCCAAACAAATAAAAAAAATTTCGGAGCATGCAATAGCAAAGAGGAAGTGAGCATCACGTAGAACGCAACAACACGAACCTAACGGTGATGCCGGATTTCGGAGGTGATCACCAGAGTGAGAGAAATCGTCGACGAACGGAGCTCCAATAGGAAACTTTGACCGTGAAATTCGCCGCCGTCCTGCAACGAAATGTGAATTTGGTTGAGGGCTTTTGATCGTGGCGACGATGCACACACCGTGACGTGAACGGAATTGCAATCGCCTCACCGGATCAAAAGTTGTCGTGGCGATGTCGACGGAGGACGACCGACATCGGTTTCTTCGAGCTCCCGAAAGATTGAAGTGGAGATACTGAGAGAGGATGTGGGCACCGGGTAGAGGATGCCGGGACGCTCTTATAGGAGGTGGTGGCACTCGAAAAGATGGAGAAACGGCCGCGCAATCAAAGAAACAATAATCTTGATTTGAATGCTTATTGCGGCGGTTTTGAGACGTTTCGGGGAGGGAGAAGGTCGGGAATGAATTCCCTGCAATCACACCTTCGATTTGCAACTGATTTCATTCAATTCGGTGCAGGACTCGCAGAGTTATATTGATTTGAAGAGAAGGTGTCCATGGAAGGAAGAGAGATCGTTTCTTTGGACTTTGGCTGGAGGTTGAAGACAGGTGAACAGTGCATGACAGGTGGCAATCCCCCATTGGCCAATGAATAGTATTTTGACAAAAATACGCGGGATAAAATAGTAAAAATAGTCTAAAAATCATGGAAAATTTTCTAAAAATACTAGAGAATAAATGGAACCCAATAAAATTGGTTTCACAGATTTTGGATGAATTTTGAAATTTAGAAAATTCTGAGACGAATAAAATGAATTTGATGAAATGGCGCGAGAGATAAAATAGCAAAGAGATTCTATAAATCTTGGAAAAATTCCCAAAATCATTTTGGAATTTTTGGAACCTAATGCAAATGGGTTTCAGAATTTTTGGAGGATTTTGGAATGTAGGTGGAATTTCGAGTAAGGACCGGAATTTGAAATTTTGATTTTGCGGACGATAAAGGATTGAACTCCAATTTCGGAAGGATAATGATGCCAGGTTAATTAGAACATCGAGAAAAATCTAAATTTTAAATTAATTAATTTAAATTAGTTTTTGCACGAAGACCGAAAATGGGGATATTACAAAAGGCTAACCAAAAATCCACACACACATAATGGGTTTTCTTACTTGGTTTTCAAAGCACACTATTTAGGCCCACTAACCTATCAACTAGACCGCGATCCGACGGCCTTCCTTGATCCACACGGCATCTAGCTAGCATCATCTTCATTCCTTGTCTTCTTGGCTTGCACGGATTCTATCTCCGATCATCTTCCGGTGATCTTGGACTGTATGGACCTCTGATGCACCCTACCTAATCCTGATCATTCTCTGCCTCACTATGATCGAGCATCGTCATCCTGCAACCATCAAAAATAAGGAAAACACATCACATAGCATTGCCCAAAATGATATGCAATAAACCTCATTCAAATCAAAATTCATATCCCAAAGTCATTCAAGTAACTCTCCTCATATTCGAGTCAAGAGGTTGATGAGTCGATGAGACGACATCGAGGAACTTGAGGCTAACCCAATGACTCGAGACAGGCTGATGGCAGGGCACTCGACTTGGCAAAAACCCTACTTGATACTTAGCGATTCCCAAACTACTCGAAACATTCGACTTCAAGCCGACACGGCATTACTCGACCAAGACAGAACTCCGGCAGGGCATTACTCGACTAAGTCAGAACTTGGCAGTAATAGACCAAATGCTTGAACGAACCCTCCGCTTGACTCGAAAACATTCCTACTCAATACTTCTTGACTCGACAACATTCCTACTTGATACTTAGTGATTCCCAATCTACTCGAATCATTCAACCATAAACCGGCGGTACATTACTCGACCAAACTAGAACTTGACAGTAATCAACCATGCCAGAACTTAACTATCTCAACTCAAATTGCATCGACTTGAAAATCCAATTTAAATCAAACTCAAACCGGAGCATAACAAGCTCAAATTTAGTCAAATAATCATCACCAATATGGGTAGACCTCCACATGGGCTTTCAATCTCCCTCTTGATGAGTATATTGACAAACAATAAAAGTCATAAATTTGAGTTTGCAAGAGAGAGAATAAGAAAGCAATTTGAATGCAAAACTAAACTTGGTCCAGAGAGAAGAAATAAGATCATAACCATGCTCAAGTAAGCTTACGATCCTAAGAATTTTCAATTTTCACTAAGATCATAAGAACCAAATTCCATTTTTGTCTTTTAATGATGCTTTTTCTACAATTTCTCTCCCTTTTGGTAATATAGGCTTCAAGATGGCATTTTCTCTCCCTTTTATATATGTATGCATGAAATGCATCTTAGAAGAGCTTTGAAGATTATCCAAATGATCAAAACGACAAACTATGACACCAAGCTAGTTAGTATCATATTAGACTAAACTAAGAAATGTCCAAGAGCAAATAACAAGTTTTGCTAGCAAGCCTCTTTTTGAAAATGTCATTTTGAGCAAGATTTAACAAGTGCAACACTTAGCATTTGTTTCAAAACTAGAAGCAAAGCTACTCAAAGGATTCAATGGAAAACCTAGAGTTCAACTTACTTAACACTTTGGGGAATCTAGAAGTGCATACAAGTTCCTTCGAGCTCATTTTTTATTTAATGCAGATTTTTCTTTATGATCTTAAAGACATAGCGGAGTGAAAATGTTTAACATTATTTGCATTCTTTACTCACATATGTTTTTTTTTCTTTTTTTATCAATAGTTTTCAAGTGTAATTGACTCAAGTCATATTCGACCATCTCAAGAAGGACTTCTAAAAGGATGGTCTCGATCATACACGACACATTCCAAGTTCATCCCAAGTGCAATGGGAAGCTGTCTTGTGAATGCGAGGTGTTGAGTCTAATTCACACAAAAAGAGTCATTTTTTTATTTTAGCATATATGAGCAAATAAAGACTCAGGTATGGATCAAACTAGTTTCACCTAAGTTGCTATAGAGACTCTAGAGAACTCTAAAATTCCACAAGTCATGGCAAATACCCCTAGAGAAGAAACTTAGCAAGAAAAAAGCAACTTGTTTCATCAAGTTTTTCTTTTAAAGCTCATTTTTATTTTTTTTATTTTAGCAAGCTTAGCAAGATAAATGAGCTTGGACATATCTAAGTTAGTGATTTTCTTCAAATGATGTAGCATAGTGTATAGCATGACGAATAGATCATATGCATAGTAGACAAAGCTCATAAAATTGAAAGTAAAGTTTATATACAATGCATGAAGCAGATTCTTAAACTCCTCTTCAACATGTGATTTAAATTAAAGCACAAATCTGGTTCAAGTTGAGTTATTAACAAAATTAAGCTCAAGAGCGGTCCAAAAGAACACAATTAAAACCAGAAACACAGAATGAAGAGATAAAGTCAAGAATATGTAGACTGGGTGGCTACAAAGTATAGAAAAGATGGTAAAGAACACTAAGGCTTAGACTCGCTCTCATATTCTCCAATGACTGATATAGAGAAGTTACCTCTAGATCCCAAGCTAATGAGAGAACATAGACCCTGTCTACCCAGGGGGCCAACACTTACTAGACTTATAAGACTGTGATGGAACTCAACCTAGAGAGAAAAGAAACAACTAATTAAGCATGATAGCAACCTAAAGCATAAGATGAGAGGTACACATGCTAGAAGTCGAAGTAAAGTGAATTCAAAACTCTAGAGAATAAACCCTATAAACACCCAAAGCAAGACAAAAGAAAAGAAAAACTGTAAGAAAATATAATACAAAATATACAAACCAGCTCCCCCTTACAATAAGCAATAGGGGCACATGACTCCAAGCTCACTTCTCAGGGCAACAAATCTAGAGTTATCCAAAGGCTTGGTAAAGATATCGGCTAACTGGTGGTCACTCTCCACAAACTAAAGCACTATGTCTCCTTTCTCCATATGATCTCTAAGGAAGTGATATCTAACATCAATGTGCTTGGTCCTAGAGTACTGCACTGGGTTCTTAGCAATGTAGATAGCAGAAGTGTTATCACAGAAGAGTGGACCACTCTCTATCTCTAACCCAAAGTCCCGCAAGGTCGATCTCATCCAGAGCACCTAGCTACAGCAGCTGGCTGCAACAACATACTCAGCCTCAGTTGTAGACTGTGCAACTCTAGACTGTTTCCTAGATGACCAAGAAACAAGGGAAGTGCTAATGAATTGGCAAGAGCTAGAAGTACTCTTTCTATCTATCCTACAGCTAGCAAAGTCAACATCAGAAAAGACTCTTAGGGATAAACAAGAAAAGGAAGAGTACCAAATACCATAATCCATGGTAACTCGAAGGTATCTTAAGTTGTGCTTCACCGCAAGTGAAGAGGGAACTGGATCAGGTGAAGAAAACAATTTGAATGTATGATAGCTGTGAAGCGCATCTTCGGGTACCTTCGAGCTACCATTGATTATGGTATTTGGTACTCTTCGTCTTCTTGTCTATCCCTTAGAGCCTTTTCTGATACTGATTTTGCTGGTTGTAGGATAAATAGGAAGAGCACTTCTAGCACTTGCCAATTCATTGGTATTTCACTTGTTTCTTAGTCATCTAGAAAGCAGTTCGGAGTTGCACAGTCCACCGTTGAGGCCGAATATGTTGCTACAGATAGTTGTTGTAGTTAGGTGCTCTGGATGAGATCGACCTTGCGGGACTTTGGATTAGAGATAAAGAGTATTCCACTTTTCTATGATAACACTTCTGCTATATGCATTGCTAAGAACCAGTGCAGCATTTCCAGACCAAACACATTGATGTTAGATATCACTTCCTTAGAGACTATGTGGAGAAGGGGATATCGCTCTTCAGTTTATAGACAATGACCACCAGATAGCCGATATCTTTACCAAGCCTTTAGATAGCTCTAGGTTTGTTACCTTGAAGAGTGAGCTTGGAGTTGTGTGCCCTTACAGCTTTTTGTGAGGGGAGCTGGTTTGTGTAATATGTATTATATCTTCTTCTAGACAGCCTATTGTGAGGGGAGCAAAGGAAGTGGCTAACATATGGGCTCGACCTAACAAGTGGGGCTAACTCATCAAACAAAAGGAGAGGGAGGAGAGAGAGAGAGCAAGAGAGAGAAACATAAAAGGAAAGCACACTCACTTGAATACATTTTCAGATAGGGTACACGGCTTTTATTACAAGATGCTTTTTATTTTTGGTATTTTCTGTTTTTCATTTATAGTTTTATTTTGCACCTAAAGGTTCTAAATTTTGTTTGAGATAACAAACTAGCTTCAAATTATATAAAATATTTGGAGATGATCTTGGGATGATGATAATGCTTCTGTAAAATTTTCAAAGCATAAGTAGCTCTATGAATGTTTAGAAAATTCATTTAGTGCTTTTGTTCTAATGAAGGATTTTAGTTTTTGATTTTTTAGAAGCATCAAATAAATACAAAATTTCATAAAACATTTTCGAAGGTTTTCTAGAATTATTTGTGACTTAAATAAAATATTTCTAGACTTTGAAATATTTTAAATCAAAAATGTGAAAATCAGGATCTATAACTAGGTTATTGAAAATCTTTTCCTTTACATGGAAAAAATTCCAGAAAATCCACAAAATTTTGAAAAGTTCACAATAAATCTAGAAAATGGACTAATTTGTATTTCATTTTGGTGGATTTTGGGTTGTTACAGGGTGCAAGGCGAAGGGCTTCCCATCTTATAGCAGCCTATGCTACCATTGCTCGAGGAGGTCACAGGGCGAAGGGCTTGCCGTCTTGGATCTTGTGCTTTCACTGTGCCTCAGCCCTCATCTCGTCTACAAGAGAGACAAATAGAGGAGGTGATGAGGACATCATTACTGTGGATATGTCCACACCAAGTTGGACCAACTCCATCACGTCACCCATTGGCCAAGAAGACGGAGATATCAAATCCATCACGTTTTGAATCCAATTCGGCCTCCCAAAATAGCCTGAAGTAAAATGACCATAACTTTTGATTTCGAAGGTTTCTGGAGGACCATGAGTACACGTTTGAAAGATCTCGGAGTCTACTTTCCAACGGATCTAGTCTCACCTCAAAACTCCTTCATATGCGTCCAAAAACTGCCAAAAACCAAATGTTGCTTTTCCAGTTGAAATTGACATGGGCTTTGGGCCTTGTAATTTGAGTTGTAGTCGGCCTCCAACTATTTTGGCTGAGTTTCCACGCCCCCTCTCATCCTTAAATAGTCAGCCACACCCTCATCTAGGGTTTGGTTAGGTTTTGTTTGATTAGTTTAGCCAAATGCAAACTTTAAGTCTTCAAGTTGTGCTGGACAGCCACTTTGTTAAGATCTTCAATAGAACCCTACCCTTATTTTTGCCTTCATTCATATTCGCAATTTCAGATTGCTTTATCATTGTTCTTGCTTGTTCTTTGGTTGCATGTAGGAATTGAACCTCGTGTTCAAGTTGATCGTGCCAACGGCAAGATCAATAACCCTTTGGAGTTGGTTTAGCGATTGCTAAGATGCATCGTCGTGGTACATTGTAGTCGGATCGTCAAAGTCAATTCCTCCAAATCGAAGTTATCACTCTCATCGAAAGATCGGGACCCAAAGTCACATCAGGAGGTGGCATGAAGCTAGTGAGAGAGGAGGTGGTGCTGTCAACAGACCGAGCAAACGGGTGGTGGCTCCATAGCCTAATCCTGATAGCCGATAGGGCTTCTAACTCAGCTTTGTAGGCCATAGGCTTTCGCGAACAATAGTGTGTTACTACGCTGGCTTGGTGTGTCAGAGAGGGAAGGAATATGGGCTGCTGGCCTAGATGTCTCGTCTTGGACAAAGACTTGTGGGCTAAAATTTTGGCTATATGGGTTTTCCACTGCTAGTTAGCCCAAGGCCATCTCCACCCCTGTATATACATATATTTAAATGTATATATGACCTTCTGTCAGTATAATTGTGCTTACAGGATCTTTTGTGGGATAAATTTATCTATGAGAAACAAGGATGATATTTATTTGCATGGAAAGTGCAACAGGACAGAAGCATGTGTTAATGAACATTTCTTTTTGACATTCGCATTAACTATTGCCAAATAGCTCATTTCTACCGTGTTTCCTTGGGCATGCCTTGGTATAGGGATTTTGGAAGAAATAATATAACTTCGTAGGATTATCCTAGAAAATTTCAACCTTGTTAAATCTAAATGCATGTGCCTTGGAAAACCTATTTTCTGTCAAAATAAAATTAAATGCAACTCATTGACAAACCAAAAAATGTAACATCCAATTTTAGGCCCTCTGTTTTCATTACCTTTTCCAAAATGACCCTTCCATCTATCCTGCATGCGCTTTCCAGGATAGCTAGCAATATTTCACGACTTGATATGGTTGCACATCAATAAATTTATGTTACGACCAAGACATAGAGCATCAAAAACTGATTAAGTAACTGTATTGTTAAAGACTTTATATACTAATTTACCACGTTTTTGCGGGTTAGCATAATCTTAAGGTCTATTTGTTTTTGCTTTTGGTTCTGGATTCTAACTCCAAAAGTAGAATAAAAAACAAACAACCCAATTCTAAGAATCAGTTTTCACAATCCAGCCCACTCATATACATTAAAATCCACAATCCACTTCATATGTGCTTTTAGATTTTAGCTTTTGAAGAATCAGTCTCTCCACTATCACAATTCAGAACCAGCTTTGAGAGAATCCAAAGCAAAAGCAAACAAACCCTTAAGGTTATTTAGTACAGCTTCAGCTCCAACAAAATCCATGGAGTATTCCTAACTCTAGAAATTTATGGAGTTGGAGTTGTGAGTACATTAAGAATGTTTAGGTGGGTCATCTTGTTTACATTTTAGACTAGAAATATAAACTTAATTCACTTTATTTTAGCCTACAAGCTCCATATCTAAGATGGAGTTGAGATCTAGAGCTCAGCCAAACAAGGCCTTAGCAATGAGTTATTGACAGGTGCAAGTGGCACAATAGTATTGGATTGTTCCTTCTAGAATGATGAGGATCGGACCTCGCAAGAGATCAAATCCGTAGGTCGCCCGACCTTTTGCGGTGTTACAACAGGAACGCAGCAAGATAACCAACCGTTTTGCTTTCTGATATACAAATGCAACTCCAGCCTTGATAATCTTCCGATGCGTGAACAAGGTATGTTATGCTCACGATACAGAAGGGTGAATCATATAGATTCAGCGAGCAGCCCAAGAACCACTTGTTCTTGATTTTACAACGCTAACACAAACCCTAGTCGGGAAACACTCATACGATAACTCAGGGATCCACCCTAGTGGCACATAGCCGGAGACACACTCGTGTTCTCAACTCATACTCATGTTCTTCTCCTTCAAATGACAGGATTACATAGGTATTTATACTAGGAACATCCCTCCTAGTTTAGGTGTGAAACCAAATAAGAAGCTAAAGGGTGGTGTGAAACCAAATAAGAAACTAAAGGGTTTTCTTGGGTAGATAAAATGGTTTAAAGCCTTGGAAGTTGAATAGCAGATCCATGTTTCGCGCAGCTCTTGACAGCCTGTGCAGCTTCCACTAAAGTAGTCATTACTCCCAACTCGGAAGTCCAAAAGACGCACGGTTTGTTGCATGTGAAACTGGACTTCAATATCTTTCCATTCATATGGCCCATGACCATGTTTATTGTCAAGAGTAGCACCAGAATCACGAGCAAAATGACGGATAGATTTCAGTGGGTCATCCTTGCACATGCATTTCTCTTTCCATGCTAACGGATCAATGCCAATAATGCTAACAAATATGGATCCAATAAGAATTCCCTCCTGAGGTGGCATATCTCCAAATGAAATAGAATTTACTCCTTGGGGATGCGTAGCCATTTCACCTTTGTTCTCTTTAATATTTGCATTGCAATTCTCAGCCCGTAGCACATCATGGACATAATTTGTGTCGGCCTTGTGACTCCCTTGCACTATAGCGGTAGCAAAATAAGTAGTTTGATGAGATGGAGAGTTGAGGTCATGAGATGATGTAACAATAGAGGATTTATCTGCATCATTCCCTCTCCCTTTAAGCGAAACCGTCCTTGGTTTCGAGTTGTTCTTCAAAACACTCTTTGGCTTATTGAGGATGTCACAATGAATTTCATCCACATTTTTGGGCAGCAAAGAAACAAACACTCCTTTATGCATAAATGTGTAGCGATTAGTTCTACCTTGGTGTGTAGCATTCCGATCAAACTGCTATGGACGTCCCAAAAGAATAGAACTCACATGCATTGGAACAACATCACACTCGACCTTGTCTTCATATCCATCAATAGAAAATGGAACATGAACTTTCTAGGTTACCTTGAGCTTGCCAACATTGTGAAGCCACTTCATGTAGTATGGCTTTGGATGACGTTGTGTGGTTAACTTCAGTGCATCAACCACATCCTTGCTGATTACATTGTTGTAGCTTCCTCCATCTATCACAAGCTTGCACCGCCTATCCTTGATCTTGCACTCGGTTTGAAAAATAGTGCGTCGCTGCCCCTTCTCCACAATAGGTGTGCTATCATGATCAACCTTTTGTGCCATCAAACATGGCCCATTCTCAGGGTCACAATGAACCACATCATCTTGTTCTTCACTTCCTTCAAGAGAAACCGTCCTCGGTTTCGTATTCATCGCAGAAAATGCTTCCTTTCGTTGGACCAACTTGGTTTGATAATTCTCTTCTAGTAAATCAACATGTGTGTAACATCCCAATTTTTTGGCTTTTCAATTATTAAATATTATTTTAATGCAATTTATGATTTTTGTGAATTTCCTGGATTTATTGGAATTTCCTGAGATTTATTCGGATTATCTTAAAAGTATATTGTCCCCTGTCGAAAACTAATTATAAATAGATAAATTTAAAATAAAATTTGCTCAAGAATATCTTATTTGAGTATAGAAGGTCTCGAAGTATTTTTGGGAAATTTCTTCTTCTCTCCGGGATGGAATCGGATTAGGAATTGGGCTAATGACCGGTATAGAATAAAAGGAATCGGGGATATTGCATGTCGATTCAGGAAGGAGAGTGTCTTACGCAATCAGGAGATGGAGCTGCCGAATTGCCACGTGTAAACCATCCGGCTGTCCCCGCCAAAACGGCACCGAGCCGGACTCGGCCAACACAGCCGTAAGCGCCACGGAGACCTGTCTGTTTTCGGGCGGGAAGAAGGACGTCTCCCGCATGGCGCTGAATTCGGCAGGATTGGAAACCGTCCGGCGGAGATGCATCGCGTAGCGAATCAATTTCCTTAGCACTGGCGCCGAGTGCAACACGGAAGCGAAGCCTTTCCATGCGGGAGAAGTAGACGTAGCCGACTCGAACTCTAGCGATTGGCGCCGATTTTGGCAAGGAATCGGGAGACCTTCCATGTGGGAGAGCGGAAAGTACGGGCGCATTGGCTATTTAAGCCGTGAGCAGCGACGCCAGGAGGAACAAGCGACAGAAGAAGAATTTCCAGGCGCTCGAGCGAGTCGCGCCGTGTTTGAGGAGAAATCGCGAGCGTGTCACACCGTCGATCGAAGGAAAATCGTGAAGGATAGCAGCGCGCCGGCGTTGTCGGAGGAATTGAGCGGCAAGGAATCAGGAGCATCAAGCGAGTCGTGCTGTCGGGGAAAATTACGAAGGTAGCGGGCGTCGCTAGGAGATTTCCGAACGCGCTGCCGAGGTCGTCGTCGTCGTCGTCTCCGGTGAATTCAAGTCGCCGTCACATCATCGCCGATCGGGAGCTTCGTCAGTCGTCGGATCTTCATCGAGCGATTGGGATTAAGTCGTAACGTTTGGAATCGGTAAGCGTCTCATATTAAATATCAATCGTTGAGTTTAAGTCGGACGGTTGATATTGAGTCACGTAGTAGATTTACCCGTAACCGTTAGATTGAGTTCATCAGTCTAGATTTCACCACGTTTAAATGCATACAAAGGCGAGAAAATCCGTATTTTCCTTTACAGAAATAATTCGGGAAAATAAGAAATTCTAATTTCAGAATTAACTAAACTTGCGAATGTTATAACTTTTGCATATGAACTCCGATTTGGGTGATTCAAATCCCAAAATATTTGTAAAATTGAGATCTTTCCAATGGTGGATTTTATTTGAGTTTTCGAGTTCATTTGCTATTTGATTTTGGTTTTTATTTGCTTTTCTTTCGATTCGCAGAGCGTTGAGTTGAGCAAGGTTTCAAGGAGGAACTATCATCTCAAGATCAATCTTCGGAGCAATACCAGGAGTTTAAGCAAGGCAAGTTGTGCTTTGATCATGTTGCACCCATAAACTAGATTGCATGCTATTTTGATTTACCTTATCACTTGTTATTTTATGTGTATAAACGATTTCAACATAAGATTGGGATTAGCTATCGCATCTTTGAATTACACCCTACCTTGATATTTGTATGCCATGCTTCATTGACACCCTAGGTTGGTTCACTATAGTTGGTTAATAATGAAATCAACATGGATGGTTAGATCGAGTTAGAATTGCTTAGCCATGCCACGTCATCACATATACTTGAATCTTTGATAAATAATCTTGATTAATGGAATATGGAACAATGTTTTGAATTTGTGTGTCATGTGTGGTCACATGATGAGATTGAGTTGTGTTGGTAATGGATGTCACGCAACGATATTGAATTGTTGATGGCACGTGGTGCTTGGTAATCAACTGGGGTGGTTATGATTTTGGGTTGGAGCAAGTGGCAAGAGCAGGACGCCAGGGTGGGCCCGATGGGTAGAGGGTATGTGTATGTCTTGCTTTGATCAAACCATAAGGACACCTTGCGAGCCTTTGACCTGAGTCAATCATGCAACCACATGTTGTTATGGGGCAGCCTAGCTGATTAATTTGTAATGCCTTAGCTTTGGTACTACCAGTGGTGGAGTGGTTCATCCTTTTCAATGAACCTAGATGGCGCAAGAGGGGGGCCCTGTTGTGGTTTTCAGACCCTTCAGTGTTGAAACCTTAGCGGGTAGTACTGAGTTAAGATAGAGCATTGTAAAGGCTTTGTCATGATTCTCTGCCGGCATACCAAAGGAAGTGTGCTAATAGCTTGGCATCAAAGAGATTATCATGTCGTGTGGGTAAAGTGCATAACCTCTGCAGAGTGTACAAACTATTCGGATAGCCGTGCTCACGGTATTGAGCAATGCTCGGGGATTACAGTCAAGGGTTTAGAATTTTTGAAAATTTGGGATGGATGGCAGGTTGCCATGGAAAAATTGAATCTTGATTTAGGACTGGAAACTTGGTTTACTTGAGAAATACTGAATCTATCTATTACTGTTATTTGTTTTACTATCATTTCAATCTATATACTGTACTTGTTTATAAATGCCGCTTAGTTGCAAATAACCATTGTTAGCCTTTCCTTTGGAATAAGCCTTGCATATAGCTATGATAGAATTGCATTCTGTGCACAACTTGTTGAGTACGTGTTGGTGTACTCACCCTTGCCTACAAAAATCATCAGTGCTGAAGAAGGAGTACCATGAAGAGACGAATGTTTAGGGTGCGAGCCTTATCAGTTGCCTGTGGTATACTGAGGGGTTACCTACGTCTTCATTCCGCTGCAGTTCAATTGGTTGTTCAGCCTTGTGAGGCATTGTTAAGTAAGTTGACCATAAGGTCATACAACTGGTAATATTTAATATATTATGTCTTTTATCTATTTACGTTGTGTATGATTGTGATATTCACTAATGTTGAGCCTGTGTGCACTAGCGTAATCCTGGACTAGTGCGGTATACACAGAGGGTCCGAATTTGCATATTCGGGTCCCGACAATGTGTAGAAGAAAAATGGAGTGATGTACCTTCGTATGAAATATCATAGCCATAATCCCACCAATTTTGTTTTGTGGTTGAAACACCATGATTATCGCACCATGATCCTCCAAGCAAAATGTCACAAGAAACCAATGACACCGGAAGAACATTACAAGTCACTTTGCAAGAATAATCTTGCATTGATAATATCACATGCGCTTGCTCTGAAATTTTGAGAACACTATCATACCAATCCAATAGGTATGGTTGCGGATGCGGCATCTTCTCTAAATGGAGTCCCTCGATGATTTCAGCACTCAAAGCATTGATAGAACTATCAGGATCGATTGTCAAGATACAAGTCTTCTCACCAATAGTGCAATAGGAATGAAAAGTCCAATCCAAACCTTCACCTTCCTCCTCATGTAGGACATTGGAACTAATCATCTTGAAGCTCTTCTTCGAAGGCTTGATAGTAGCAGCAAGATCATCACCGCGAGCAACCATGGCTCTGATACCAAATGATGAGGATCGGACCTCGCAAGAGATCAAATCCGTAGGTCGCCCGACCTTTCGCGGTGTTACAACAGAACGCAAAGAAGATAACCAACCGCTTTGCTTTTCGATATACTGATGCAACTCCGCCTTGATAATCTTCCGATGCATGAACAAGGTATGTTATGCTCACGATCTGTAAGGGTGAATCATATAGATTCAATGAGCAGCCCAAGAACCACTTGTTCTTGATTCTACAACGCTAACACAAACCCTAGTCGGGAAACACTCATACGATAACTCAGGGATCCACCCTAGCGGCACATAGCCGGAGACACACTCGTGTTCTCAACTCATACTCATGTTCTTCTCCTTCAAATGACAGGATTACATAGGTATTTATACTAGGAACATCCCTCCTAGTTTAGGTGTGAAACCAAATAAGAAGCTAAAGGGTGGTGTGAAACCAAATAAGAAGCTAAAGGGTGGTGTGAAATCAAATAAGAAGCTAAAGGGTTTTCTTGGGTAGATAAAATGGTTTAAAGCCTTGGAAGTTGAATAGCAGATCCATGTTTCGCGCAGCTCTTGACAGCCTGTGCAACTTCCACTAAACTACTCCCAACTCGGAAGTCCAAAAGATGCACGGTTTGTTGCATGTGAAACTGGACTTCAATATCTTTCCATTCATATGGCCCATGACCATGTTTATTGTCAAGAGTAGCACCAGAATCACGAGCAACATAATAATTCAAAAATGTTGATGCAAATGCGAAATAGCCAACTGAGCCATTCCTTTGTAACAAGCCATGCATGTAGTAATAGATCTGCATTTTGTGCATGACTTGTTGTGTACGGTGTGTACTCACCCTTGCGGGTAAAATTTTACCAGAGGAGGAGTCTACACCAGCGTGGGAAAAAGAGTATACTGGAGGGCCAAAGAACTAGGGAGCAAGCCTCTATCAAGGCGCCTGTGGCGAAGATGGATCACCATAAGGTTTACTTTCTACTGTTGTTTATCTTTTACTCTGAATAATGTAAGCCCTGCGTGGCAAACTGATGTAAGGTGACCATATGGTCAAAACAACTCATTTATATACATGTTTGAAGTACTTATTTGTTATTCCGCTGTGTATGATTGTGGTACTTTAACCTGTTAAATTTGTGTGCACTAGCGATCCTAGACTAGTGCTGAGAATACTGAGTGTCCGAATTTGCAAATTCGGGGGGCAGAGCAGGTGGTATCAGAGCATACTGACTGTAGGACTTGACCCTAGATAGATTAGCCGTTCTTTAAGAACTTCAAAATTATTTTCTAAAAGAAAATTTTAACTTGAAAAAAATGATAAGTTCTTGACTTGTTTCATTCTTCTATTCTTTTCTCCTTGCTGAAAATTTCTATCTTTCCCCATTGTTTTAAATGAAGATCTTATCTGAGTTGTTTCAAATAGTTATCGTTACTTCACACTTAAGGAGAAAACACTGGGTGTCGCTGCCAACCCTGAAGATCGTGAAGACAGGAATCGTCGAACTCAAGAAAAATGGATCGATGGAGTGTTCCAGAAGCTAGAAGAACCAATGCTTTCGTAGCCAGTTGAGACTCATGTGTGAGAGTCGTGTCTGTCTAAGATAGAAGTGTTACCCTCATAGACAGTAGGTTATTGTGTGTTTAGGTTAATTTGGTTTTTCCTGTTTACTGAGTGTGCAGTATGCGTTGCAGAGCTTTTAGGCTTGGATAAGCAACCATACCAAGTTAGTAATTGTTTGCTTAAGTTTTTGGGTTAAACCTTTATACCGCACTAGTTTTCTTATGTGCTTGTCTCCTCTGTTCTTTTTTCCCTAAATCCTTTTGTTCTTCAGATGGTGAACACCCGAAGCAACAATGGAGCCAGTGGGAGCGGAGCTCGTAGAAACAGAGACCATGAGGAGAATGTTCCACCACAAGGACCACCACCAGTCGATATGCAAAATTTGGGGGCATTCCTTGCTGCCCAGACCCAATTGATGATGACGATGATGCATCAGATGTAGCAGATGTAAAATCAAGCTGTAGCGGCTAATGTCAATAACAACCCGAATGCGCATCATGGAAACCAGTTCCAGTCCAGACTCTCGGACTTCATGAGGACTAGGCCACCAACATTCTCAGGAAATGTTAACCCAATAGAGGCCAATGACTGGCTACGGACTATAGAAAGGAAGTTGCACATATCCCAGTGTGCACCCAATGAGAAGGTCCTATACGCCTCCCATCAACTTGAAGGGACTGCAGCGGAATGGTGGGAAAACTATTGTGCATCCCATGAGAATCCCTAGGAGAACACCTGGGAGGAGTTTATCACAGCTTTCCGCCAGTACCATGTACCGGAAGGAATGATAGAACTTAAAAAGGAAGAGTTCCGATCTCTGAAACAAGGAGGCCAATCAATGGCCGATTATTTGAACAAATTCACACAGTTGGCTCGTTATGCGCCAGAGGATGTGGCAACGGACAAAGCAAGATAGTCCCGGTTCATGAAGGGACTTAACTCCGGACTTCAGGTGGGACTGATCACCCACAATTTTCCAGACTTTCAAGAGTTAGTAAATAAGGCGCTGATCTTAGAGGACAAGCGTAAAGAGATTGGAGAGGACCACAAGTGCCGCATGACCAATCAAGGAGGACATCCAAATCAGTTGAGACTGAGAGTCAATCCCCAACAATTTGCTAGATTCAAGCCACAAATGACCAACCAGAGGACAACATCTACACCGGGATCGTCAAGTCAGGGATTCAGAACGCCTACCCTGGAGAATAATCCGCAGAGTCCAGTGAGGCGTTGCTTCAGTTGTAATGAACCAGGGCATTTTGCCAAACAGTGCCCAAAGAGAGGAAATGTGACCCCAGTTCGCTTTAATCTGGGGCCAACGCCGACAAAGACACCAACACTAGCTACAAATCGAGGAGGAGGCCAAATCGAAGCTGCGCCTTCAACAGTTATTAGAGGTCGAGTGAACCACATCATGACCGCTGAAGCTTAAGATGCAGAGGACGTCGTACTGGGTAAGTTTTTAGTTAACTCAGTACGTGCAATTGTTTTATTTGACTCAGGAGCTTCCCATTCATTTATTTCTCAAAAGTGTGCTTTGGGGAATGGGATGAAAATGGTAAAACTAAGGTGCACATTATTGGTCAAATCACCTGGCCGGTCTGAACTTCAATCAAATCTAGGATGCTTGGGAGTTAAGCTGGTCATTAATGAAGTAGTGTTCCTAGCAAACCTGATAGTGCTAGATACTCAAACCCTGGACGTGATCCTTGGGATGGATTGGCTGACCAAGCACAAAGCCGTATTGGATTGTGGCCGTAGAGTAGTGTCTGTAGAGAATCAAGACGGAGAAAAAGTGGAATTTCAAGCAACCACAGTCCGAGATGGAAAATTGATGGTCAACAACCTAGAGACTAACAACCTAGAAGATGTACCGGTAGTAAAAGAGTTTCCGGATGTGTTTCCCGAGGACTTGCCTGGTATGCCGCCTGATAGGGATATTGAGTTCGTCATCGAGCTGGTGCCTGGAACTGCTCCTATTGCAAAGAGACCTTATAGGATGTTCACCGAAGAGCTAGTGGAGATGAAAAAGCAGATCGAAGAGCTTTTGGAAAAAGGTTTCATAAGACCTAGCTCATCGCCATGGGGAGCACCAGTACTGTTTGTAAAGAAAAAGGATGGGAGTTTCCGAATGTGTATAGATTATCGTGCACTAAATGAAGTGACAATAAAGAATAAATATCCTTTGCCAAGGATAGATGATCTTTTCGATCAGTTGAGAGGAGCAGGAGTCTTCTCTAAGATAGACCTTCGATCCGGATATCATTAGCTAAAATTTCGGACCGAGGACATACCAAAGACAGCTTTCTCGTCAAGGTATGGGCATTATGAATTCACGGTCATGTCCTTTGGATTGACCAATGCTCCTGCATATTTCATGAATATGATAAACAAAGTATTCATGGAATATTTGGATAAGTTTGTCGTCGTTTTTATTGATGAAATTCTTGTTTACTCCAAGACGGAAGAAGAACATGCTGGACATTTAAGGATGGTTTTGGAAAAGTTAAGAGAAAACCAGTTATATGCAAAATTTAGCAAATGCGACTTTTGGAAAAAGAAGGTTGAATTCTTGGGTCATGTAATGACTGCCGAAGGAGTAGCTGTTGATCCAAAGAAAGTAGAGGCAGTGTTACATTGGGAACAACCAAAGTCAGTTACCCAGATCAGAAGTTTCCTTGGAATGGCAGGATATTGCCGCCGATTCATTGAAGGTTTTTCATCAATTGTGAGATCTCTTACGCAATTGTTGAAAAAGGAGAAAAAGTTTATGTGGACGCTTGAGTGCGAAAAGAGTTTCCAAGAGCTGAAGAAGCATTTAACTTCGGCACCAGTCTTGGTGTTGCCGAATACTAAGGATAATTTTGACATATATTGTGATGCTTCGCGTCAGGGACTTGGATGTGTGCTGATGCAGAACGGCAAAGTAGTGGCTTATGCGTCAAGGCAATTAAGGCCACATGAGCAGAATTACCCAATTCATGATTTAGAGCTAGTCTGTAGTGCACGCCCTTAAGATATGGTGTCACTATCTCATCGGAAACCGATGTGAAATATATACTGACCATAAAAGTTTAAAGTATATATTCACTCAATCAGACCTGAATATGAGACAAAGGAGATGGTTAGAGTTAATCAAGGATTATAACATCGGAATTCACTACCATCCAGGAAAAGCAAACGTGGTGGCAGATGCTTTGAGTCGGAAAAGCTATAGCTTGAAGGATTCTTAGCTATCTTGGAGGTTAAGCCGACCTTAGAAGAGCAGATCAGGGAAGGTCAAAAGGATGATGAGAAGATTAATAGAATCAAATCCAAGATGGACGAAGATTTAGCCAAAAATTTTCGAGTAGATGATCAGGGTACCTTGTGGATGAAAAACAGAATCTGCGTACCTCATAAACCCGAACTGAAGCAGTTGATACTCGAGGAAGCACATGATTCCAAGTACTCAATTCATCCAGGTAGTGCAAAGATGTACCAAGACTTGAAGGAAAGATTTTGGTGGCCGAATATGAAGAAAGAGGTAGCTGAGCACGTAGCGTTGTGTGATGTATGTCAGAGAGTCAAAGCAATGCACCAGAGACCAGCAGGACTGCTACAACCATTGAAGATACCGGAATGGAAATGGGAAGAAATCGGGATGGATTTCATCACCGGTTTGCCAAGGACTCAAGGTGGATATGATTCCATATGGGTCATAGTGGATCGGTTAACAAAGGTTGCACATTTCATACCCATAAAGACAACCTACTTAGGAGATAAGTTAGCAGAGTTATACATGGCAATGATTGTTTGTTTGCACGGAGTGCCTAAGAAGATAGTATCGGATAGAGGTACCCAATTTACCTCAAGATTTTAAGATAAGTTGCATACAACAATGGGCACCCGTCTGAACTTTAGTACGGCACACCATCCGCAAACAGATGGTCAGACCGGAAGGGTTAACTGTTAGTGATATGCCCTAGAGGCGATCATATGAGATGATTGTATCATACGTCTATGTTCATGTACTTATCAGTTCCATGAATAAATGTCACTCCTTTGTTCATTGAGTATGACTTAATTGTGAAACACATTGTTTATATGATATTATTCTAAACGATCCCTGGTCACATATCATTATGTGGGACAATAGTGATCGACCAAAGACATGTATTGATTGATGGTAATGTTTCACATACCATAGATATGGAGATATCAAATCAATAATGTGGGCACATGTTAGAGAACATGGGGTTGGATAGACCCGCCCGAGACAACGATGAGATTGTTATCTTAGAAGTGCCATCGTGGTGTAGTCTCGAGTGGTATACCTATACGATCCTTTGACCCGAGATTCTTATTGATTCTCAAAGATGTGTAATTGTATATTTTGGGGCTATCAAACGCTTCTCCGTAAGGGGAGTTATAAAGGTAGCTTACGTGTATGCAATGAAACATGACGTGAGATATAAGAGATCAAGATGGAATTTGCCCTCCTCGATAACGGAGAGATATCTCCGGCCCTCGGTGTGGATGGATATGAAAAGTGCATGGTCATGCCAAAGTGATTAAAGTGTTAATCATGAATTATATCCATTACATTGACGAGTGAATGGGTCGAGCTATCACAAGGATGGCACGATCTTACCTTGAGCTTGACCGGTATCGCGTGGCAAAAGGATTGGTGTATGAATATATCAAGGTTCACCGATACGATCACTCTGTGCATTCGGGGACAACATGTCCCGCTAGGAACCATCGTTGTCGATGGTCTAGAAAAGAGGTTTTCAGGCCATGGCCGTTTGCATGAACCTAACGGGTCACACACTTAACGGGTTGGATCATGTCGATGGATTGGATCCATTGGTGGGTTTACGCGATTTGGATCCTCTGGCGCCTTAATGGACTTCTCATGTAGAAGATCCATTAGCGTGAGTCCTAGTGGGCTTCTATCGAGAAGGCCCATTAGTGCGCTCTATATAAAGGGGCGTGGGGCATGTAGCAATGAGGTTCTCCCCACCACGAAACCCTAGCCGTCGACCCCTACCCCTGCCAGAAACCCTAGCCGTCGCGCGCGTGGTGCTAGCACACCGGCACACGGCGTTCCATCCCTGGACGTGTGGATACCGTAGAGGCACCGTTGCATTTGTCCTCGGCGCTGATCGGCGATTGGTTTCACCCTCTCCAACCTGCGCGTGCATATCTTCATCCGCTGCATCGTGCACCCGTGGCGAGGAGACGTCAAGGACTCAGGCGATCACTTGGCGAGCACTCGGGCGGTCCGGAGACCACTCGGCGAGCACTCGGGTGATCTCGCAAGCACTCGGCGAAAGCGATCGGAGTACGCTCGACCACGTCTGGTGCTTGAGCACGCGAGGCTTCACCCACTCTACTTCCGCTGCTAACGTGCTCCAAGGGTAATGATCCATGATCCTCTACTCGCATGTATCCTGGTTGAATGCGTAGAAAATTTTGTTTTCGGCTAGCGTAGCCTACGCGTTCTCCTTCAGTGGTATCAGAGCCGATCTTGTGTTGTCTTGGATCTGGATGTTGCGCATATGTTGATATGCTGTTAGGTTAGTCACGGGTTGATGTGATCAATCGGTATAGGGTTCATGAGGTACGAGTTGGTAGTGCTACGAGGCCAAAAAGATTAGTTCGTGCTTTATCTAGATCATGTCGCGACTGTCCATACCGGCTGGAAACACCATCTGGACTTCCGTGATGTGCCATCTATGATATTAGCCAACAGATCGAGGCCGCGTGCGCGCAACCTTCTCGAGGGGCCTCACGCATCTGATGTATGAGTTGATGGTTCCACACGATCAAAAGATTAGTTCGTGCTCGTTCTGTTTCATGCCGTACATTACCCCTACCGGCTGGTAACACCATCGGGGTAGTAGCCCGTCTTTGAATAGATCGTGCCAACAGATCGAGAGCGTGTGGTCGCCGCTTTCTCAAGAATCTTATGGAAATTGAGGCATTCGATGGCTCGAATCGGTATGATTTGTTCAATCCGATTGAATTTCCATAGCGCCAGAGATGTGATCTACGCTCCTCAAAAACTTGATTCCCATCGCAGGTAGAATACGATTCTGCGCTTAACTTGTTTTTGCAGGGAATGATGTGAATAGTATGGCTCCCTTGTGTGTATGTGATGCATTAATGTAATTTTCATAGCCTGCGTGCTATGGTTAATTGCAGCTTGGGCTGCCATGTTATTGTATAACGACCTGCGTGTTGATTTGTGATGCTTGAAATCCTCATGTAAGTTGTTTACTAGCTATTAGACGTATTAGCGTAGTACTCGATCATGGAGGCCGGCTTCAAGCATGATGGCTCGATGGGCGTGAAGCGACAATGGAGATTGGAGTGCTTTGGGCCATACTATTTCACAAGTTAATGTGATTATCTGTGATGATTCTGTCATGCTATTCTATCATGTTTGATGGATATGATTGTCATGTTAGAATGGTTTCTCGAAAAATTAAGAGTTTCATGCCCTTCCAATAGCTGCACCTATAAAAATCTTGTACGTTGAATGGTAGTTTCGCCAAAGCGGTGCCATCAACTTCCTTGATCGATAGGGTGGATGTCTGACATCCGCATGCATAGTATTGGTTTACTTATCGGCTATCAAAACGGTTTTGGGCTTGGGGCATGGATGTTGGGAGCGGGGCATTGGATGCCACCCAACAAACAAGAATCACATATGATGTGATTGGCAATGTAATGCCTACCTATGTTACTGGGTTCTAGCGGTGATGCCAAAGCTCACTAGGATTTTAGTGAATATGGATCTTGTCCTACTGAAAGTCGCCAGAGGGAAAGTGACTTTAGTGGGAGTATCTTTTATTAAAATGTTTAATAGAAGATTTACATGAACATTGTGCTAAGACTTTATGATTTATTTCGTTGTAGATGGCACCTAGTACTGTCACTCAAAACACTGGTTTTAATTTGCGATCGATTCTGGAGAAAGAGAAACTCTCTGGAACAAACTTTATTGATTGGTACCGAAACTTGAGAATTGTTCTCAAGCAAGAGAAAAAGGAATATGTCATTGAGGAGCCATATCCTGAGGAAATAGCTGATGATGCTACTGCTGCGAACGACGTGCTTATGAGAAGCATGTCAATGATGAGGTTGATGTTGGCTGTCTCATGCTTGCTACAATGAACTCTGAGCTTCAAAAGCAATATGAGAACACGAATGCCTATGCTATGATCACAGGCCTTCGTAGCATGTTTGAGAACCAAGCTAGGGCTGAGAGATACTCGATCTCAAAAGCTCTGTTTGCGTGCAAGCTAACTGAAGGTAGTTCGGTGAGTCCTCATGTGATCAAGATGATTGGTTACATTGAGAACTTGGAGAAACTGAACTCCCCTTAAGCCAAGAGTTGGCCATCGATGTGATTCTCCGATCGCTTCTCGCAAGCTTGAGCCTTTCATCATGAATTTTCATATGAATGGCATGGAGAAAAACATGTCTGAACTGCATGGGATGCTTAAGGACAAGAGAGGAAAGCATCAAGAAAAGCAATAATCATGTGATGATGGTCCAAAAGGATGGTGGTAAGAAAAGGAAGCGTGGAGCAAAAGGCAAGGGTGTGGATACGATCCCCAACCCTAAACCTAAGGCCAAAAGTGGTCCTACTGCTTCTGATGCATGTCACTACTGCCATAAGAAAGGTCATTGGCGTAGGAACTGCAAGAAATACTTGGAGGATAAGAAGAATGGAACTCTAGCTTCCACTTCAGGTATTAATGTTATAGAAATTAATCTTGCTACTTGTCCTAATGAGTCATGGGTATTTGATACCGGATCGATGATTCATGTTTGCAAATCGTTGCAGGGACTAAGAAAGACTAGAAGTTGTGCAAGTGGTGAGGTGGACATTCGCGTCGGCAATGGCGCAAAGGTTGCTGCAATGGCCGTTGGCGTTTATCCCTTATCGTTACCTTCAGGATTAGTTTTGGAATTAAATAATTGTTATTATGTTCCAACCTTGAGCAGAAACATTATCTCTTCTTTATGTTTGGAAGAAGATGGTTTTGATTTTGTAATAAAGAACAAATGTTGTTCAATTTATTTCAATGGTATGCTCTATGGTCATTGTCCATCATTGAATGGGCTATATGTGCTAAATCTTGAAGATAATTTTGTCTATAATGTTAATACGAAAAGATTCAAAACAAATGATTTGAATTCCGCTTATCTGTGGCATTGTCGCTTAGGCCATATAAATAAGAAGCGCGTGGAGAAGCTCCATAAAGATGGTCTTCTTGATTCATTTGATTTTGAATCATTTGACACGTCTTGAGTCTTGTTTACTTGGCAAGATGACTAAAACGCCTTTCCTTTGGTTCAAGTGAGAGGGCGAGTGACTTATTGGCCTTAGTACATACCGATGTATGTGGACCGATGAGCTGGGGCAGAGGTGGATTTCAGATTTCATTACCTTTACCGATGACTTTAGTAGGTATGGCTATATCTATCTAATGAGGCATAAGTCTGAATCTTTTGAAAAGTTCAAAGAGTTTCGAATGAAGTGCAAAATCATTTGGGCAAAACAATTAAATTTCGCGATCCGATCGTGGAGGTGAGTATTTGAGCCATGAGTTTAATGATCATCTTAAGAATTGTGGAATTGTTCCTCAATTAACTCCACCGAACGCCTCAATGGAATGGGGTATCCGAACGGAGGAATCGAACTTTGTTGGACATGGTTAGGTCCATGATGAGTCAAACTGATCTTCCATTGTCATTTTGGGGATTTGCTCTAGAAACAAATTGCGTTCACACTAAATAGGGTTCCATCAAAATCGGAGAGAAGACGCCATATGAGATATGGGCCGAAGCGCCCCTCGTTGTCTTTTCTAAAGATTTGGGGCTGTGAAGCCTATGTAAAACGATATGACGTCGATAAGTGCTTCTTTGTGGGGTACCCTAGGAAACTAAAGGGTATTATTTTTATAACCGAGAAGAGGGCAAAGTGTTTGTCGCTCGACATGGTGTCTTTTGGAAAGGAGTTTTTCAAAAGGGCTAGTGGGAGCAAGGTGCAACTTGAAGAAATTCGGGAAACATCTGAAAATGTTTCAGCTCCTACTAATCCTGAACGGAAATGCAAAATGTTGCGTAAGAAGTGGTAGAGGCACCACCCCACGCAGTTCACGAGGGCTAGCCGTGCACCCGAGAGGTACATGTTCCTCACGACGACAGTATGACGTATTGTTGTTGGACAACGATGAGCCCAAAGACTATGAGGAACCAATGGTGGGACCAGACTCGGGAAATGGTTGGAAGCCATGAGATCTGAAATAAAGTCCATGTATGATAATCGGGTTTGGAACTTGGTTAATCACCGATGGGGTAAAACCTATCGAGTGCAAATGGGTCTTTAAGAAAAGATAGATATGGATGGAAATGTTCACATCTATAAGGCACGATTGGTGGCTAAAGGTTTGAGCAAATTCAAGGTGTTGATTATGATGAAACTTTTTCACCCGCCGCTATGCTTAAATCTATTCGGATCATGCTAGCAATTGCGCGATTCTATGATTGGGAATTGTGGCAAATGGATGTCAAAACGGCTTTCCTAAATGGAAACCTAAGTGAGGATGTGTACATGACACGACCTAATGGTTTTGTCGATCCAAACGATGCTGGCAAGGTATGCAAGCTTCAGAAGTCTATTTTTGGATTGAAGCAAGCATCTCGGAGTTGGAATCTTCGTTTTGATGAAGCAGTTAAAGAGTTTGGCTTCATCAAGAATGAAGAAGAACCTTGTATTTACAAGAAGGCTAGTGGGAGCGCACTTGTGTTTTTGATCTTATATGTAGATGACATATTGTTGACTGGAAACGATATTCCAATGCTTGAAGCTGTCCAATCTTATTTGAGAAAATGTTTCTCGATGAAGGATTTAGGAGAAGCAGCCTACATACTGGGCATAAAGATCTATAGAGATAGATCGAGAAGGCTAATTGGATTAAGCCAAAGTACATACATTGATAAAATATTGAAAGCGGTTCAATATGCGAGATTCCAAGAAGGGTTTCTTGCCAATGTCGCATGGTATTCATCTAAGCAAGACTCAGTGTGCTTCAACACCTGATGAGCAAAAGAAAATGAGTGTGATTCCATATGCCTCCGCTATTGGATCCATCATGTATGCCATGTTATGTACACGCCCAGATGTATCATATGCTCTAAGTGTTACGAGAAGGTGTATCAATCAAACCCGGGTGAAAGTCACTAGGCAGCTGTGAAGAACATCCTCAAATACTTACGTGGGGCCGAGGACATGTTCTTGGTCTTTGGAGGAGGAAGAGCTGGTTGTAAAGGGTTACACCGACGCTAGCTTCCAAACCGACAAAGATGATTCTCGATCGCAATCCGGTTTTGTATTCTCGTCTCAATGGTGGGACGGTGAGTGGAAAAGTTCCAAGCAAGAGACATGGTACGATTCCACGATCGAGGTCGAGTATATTGCGACTTCGAAGCCGCAAAGGAATTTATTTGGATCGTAAAATTTGTTTCGAGTTGGGAGTTGTCGCTAGTGCGTCCTGTCCAGTGGACCTCTATTGTGACAATAGTGGTGCCATTGCACAAGCGAAGGAGCCTAGGTCTCACCAAAAATCCAAACACATACTCAAGCGTTATCACCTCATCCGAGAGATCATCGATAGAGGAGATGTGAAGATATGCAAAGTGCACACGGATCTGAATGTCACTGATCCGCTGACAAAACCTCTTCCGCAGCCGAAGCATGAGGCACACACAAGAGCCATGGGTATTAGATACTTGCATGATGCACTCTAGTGCAAGTGGGAGATTGTTAGTGATATGCCCTAGAGGCGATCATATGAGATGATTGTATCATACGTCTATGTTCATGTACTTATCGGCCCATGAATAAATGTCACTCCTTTGTTCATTGAGTATGACTTAATTGTGAAACACATTGGTTATATGATATTATTCTAAACGATCCTGGTCACATATCATTATGTGGGACAATAGTGATCGACCAAAGCACATGTATTGATTGATGGTAATGTTTCACATACCATAGATATGGAGATATCAAATCAATAATGTGGGCACATGTTAGAGAACATGGGGTTGATAGACCGCCCGAGACATCGATGAGATTGTTATCTTAGAAGTGCCATCGGTGTAGTCTCGAGTGGTATACCTATACGATCCTTTGACACGAGATTCTTATTGATTCTCGGCATGTGTAATTGTATATTTTAGGGCTATCAAACGCTTCTCCGTAATAGGGGAGTTATAAAGGTAGCTTACGGTATGCAATGAAACATGACGTGAGATATAAGAGATCAAGATGGAATTTGCCCTCCTCGATAATGGGAGAGATATCTCCGCCCCTCGGTGTGGATGGATAAGGAAAAGTGCATGGCCATGCCAAAGTGATTAAAGTGTTAATCACGAATTATATCCATTACATTGACGAGTGAATGGGTCGAGCTATCACAAGGATGGCACGATCTTACCTTGAGCTTGACCGGTATCGCGTGGCAAAAGGATTGGTGTATGAATATATCAAGGTTCACCGACACGATCACTCTGTGCATTCGGGGACAACATGTCCTGCTAGGAACCATCGTTGTCCGATGGTCTAGAAAAGAGGTTTTCGAGGGCTATGGCCGTTATGCATGAACCTAACGGGTCACACACTTAACGGTTGGATCATGTCGATGGATTGGATCCATTGGTGGGTTTACGCGATTTGGATCCTCTGGCGCCTTAATGGACTTCATCAGAGAAGATCCATTAGCGTGAGTCCTAGTGGGCTTCTATCGTAGAAGGCCCATTAGTGCGCTCTATATAAAGGGGCGTGGGGCATGCAAAGAATGAGGTTCTCCCCACCACGAAACCCTAGCCGTCGACCCCTACCCCGCCAAAAACCCTAGCCGTCGCGCGTGGTGCTAGCACACCCAAGACACGGCGTTCCATCCTGGGCGATGTGGATACCGTGAGAGGCACCGTTGCATCTGTCCTCGGTGATCGGCGATCGGTTTCACCTCTCCAACTGCGCGTGCATATCTTCATCCGTGATCGTGCACCATGCAAGAGGAGACGTCAAGGACTCAAAGCGATCACTTGGCGAGCACTCGGGCGGTCCGGAGACCACTCGGCGAAAGCACTCGGGTGATCTCGCAAGCACTCGGCGGCGAGCCGGAGTACGCTCGACCACGTCTGATGCTTCGAGCACGCGGGAGGCTTCACCCACTCTACTTCGCCGCTAACGTGCTCCAAGGGTAATGATCCATGATCCTCTACTCGCATGTATCCCGTTGAATGCGAGAAAATTTTGTTTTCGGCTAGCGTAGCCTACGCGTTCTCCTTCAGGAATAACATATAAGTACTTCAAACATGTATATAAACGAGTTGTTTTGACCATATGGTCACCTTACATCGGTTGCCAATACGCAGGCTTACATTATTGAGTAAAAGATAAACAACAATTGGAAAGTAAACGTTATGGTGATCCATCTTCGCCAGGTGCCTTGGCTGAGACTTGCTCCTAGTTCTCTCGCCCTCCAAGATACTCTTTTTTCCCATTTGGTGTAGACTCCTCCTCTGGTAAAATTTTGCCGCAAGGGTGAGTACACACCGTACTCAACAAGTCATGCACAAAATGCGGATCTATTACTACATGCATGGCTTGTTACAAAGGAATGGCTCGATTATTATTTCGCATTTGCATCAACATTTTGAATTATTATTTATCTAGATAGAAAGCGTCAAAACCATATAATTATAACAAGTTTCTCAAACTGTTTTCCACAAAATTTTGGACTTACGATCCTTAATCAAATTTCACCATTAACAACGGCACACAACCTTCCACCCCATTTTATTTTCAAAACTCTATCCCTTTTGTAATCCCGAGCAATGTTCAATACCGTAAACACGGCTATTCAATAGTTTGTACACTCGCAGAGGTTATACACTTTACCCACAAGATAGGTCAAACACCACAAAGCCGAAAGTGATCGTAACAAAGCCTTTCCAAAGGTCCGTTTAAACCCAAGACGCCTCGCTAAGGTTTCAACACTGGAGGGACTGGTTACCACACCCAGGGCCCCCCTCTTGCGCCTGTGAGTTTTACCACCCAAACACATGGGCCTCACTCCACCACGACAGTACCGAGGAATAGATTTCACAATTTACTTAGCTAGGTCCGCCCCATACATAGAAACTTGTGGTTGTATGAATGACTTCAGTCAAAGGCTCACAAGGTTAAGTCCTTAGGGTTGATCAGAGCAAGACTTGCACAAACCCCTTCGCCCCTCGGGCCCACCAGTCACACTTGCTCCAACCACTTGCTCCGATCTAAATTATTTTCCATCCCAAGTTGATTATTGTGCAACACATGCCAACAACAACTCAACATCCATATGGAACCACACAGCCTCCATATATCAACATCATCGTGTGGCAACACATCACACCCTTTCAAAATACATTGCATATTCCATTATTCAATATTGATCTTTGTATTTTAAAAGATTATTCACGATATATGCAAAGCTAAGCAACTATTCACGGTCTAGCCTCCCGTGTTGGCACAATATTATCAACCAACTAATATTACCAAACTTAGGTTATCAAAGGAATCATGGCATACAAATATTAACAAGAAGGTGGCAA
The DNA here is from genome assembly GCA_036346375.1 of Guadua angustifolia. NCBI lineage: Eukaryota > Viridiplantae > Streptophyta > Magnoliopsida > Poales > Poaceae > Guadua > Guadua angustifolia. The sequence goes on along the minus strand of CM070519.1, from coordinate 14,419,871 downwards.
TAACAAATAGGTTGATTAGCTAATTCACCCAAATTATTTTTAATCCATTTTTAGTTGAATTAGCATGCATAGTTTGAATCAAAATACATTTTCAAAACTTAGAAGCAATATGGTCAAAGCATAACTTGCCTTCGTAAAGCAGCGAGTCTTGGTCTGGAGCTTGATCCTTGAAATCCGTGTCCTCACACAGCTCAACGTCTACGCATAACAAATAAAGAACCAATAAATACGCAAAACAACGTACAAACACACATTCGGAAAAAAAATACGACAAATCAAACTAATTCGTAACTTCATGAAAACTTCCAGATAATTAGTTTAGCATTTTCTAAGATTTATAAAATTTATTTTGACATTTTTGAACGTATAGTTTAAGAGCTACAAAATTCATAAGTTTGGACTTTCCGCGAATATTTTAACAGTATAGATTCATTTATAAAATTTCATAAGAATTACTGTGGGAAGGTATTAATTTTTACTAATTTACAAAACTTGTTGCATGCGATTTGGACTTATAACGAATTTATAGCAAAAAAGACAAAATCCGCAATTTGGTTACAAATTCACGTACAAAATTTAACTAGCTATACACATGCATGGTACTGCTCATTCATCACTTGCATGTTCTTCGGCTGAGCTTTGCTACATGAAACTGAGAGAGAAAAGTGAGGCGCACGGCCAAGCGGCGTGTAAAATTGGCCAGCGAATAGCTTGATTGGCGAGCCTAGTCGGCAAGCATGGCGGCCAAGACATGGTTATAATTGCCCGTTGATAGCAGGAACCAGAACCAAACATCGTGGCCGATGTATATGCATATATATATGCAGATCATCCTAGTGATATATGTATACATTCATATGGAAAATTATACTAGTGAATCGACCGAATATATACACATGTGGTCTAACCGAATATAACCATCGTATACATATATATATATATATATATATATATATATATATATATATATATATATATATATATATATATATATATATATGTGTGTGTGTGTGTGTGTGTGTGTGTGTGTGTGTGTGTGTGTGTGTGTACATGCTACGACTAATATAGATACATGCATGCGCACATCTTAATTTATATACATATCTGCATGACCTAATATATAAACATATACAAGCCTTCGTGCGTATTTAAGGTATATACTTATAGCGCTCAATATATATATCCGTGCTAACATATATACGCTAACATGTCTATACATGCGTAAATACATACGGCGAGATCATCCGATCAGTAGAGATAGAACGCGCGAGAGAGGAAAGAGGAAAATAAAATACCGTCCGACGCAGTGGTGCGATCCGTCGGAGGGGAGAAAGCGTGGCGAAAGGTGCGCCGTTAGGAGGTAGCACACAAGATAATCGGCCGGCGGCGTCTAAGCAAAGGCCGGCTGAACCAGTCGTTTAGAAATGAAGTCAGCAGAAGATATGAAGGAGAGAATGAAATGGAAGAATAGAAGGATCCGGCCAAAATGAGGAGAAGCAGGTGTATTACATCAGGACATACAAATCAAAATGGCTGGTTCTGCGCATAAACGGTGACGCTCATCCTTCCCTTAATGGCGCGATGCAATAATAAGCACTGCTGTTACTAATTCATGCATGAAGGAATGAAGGAACGCTACATTACGGGGTTTCCGTTACTACATTGCTCATTTAAATTAAAGGAAACGTTCTCATTTAAAAGGAAACATTCTCATTCACGTTACTACATGCATGGAAGTAAAAATCAGTGACCACATGCGTTCCTACACACAAAAACGGCAACGATCAGTTCTAAAGAATTCCTTCCGTTCAGGATGTCCTCGTCAGATAAATTCCGCATTTTGAATAGTGTTGAAACAAAACGTGTTTAGGATAAAATAGCAAAAGAGTTCTAAAATTCTTGGAAAAATCCCCTAAAATACTAGGAAATATTTGGAACTTATCGAAGTTAGCTTCGTGATTTTTCAATATATAGTTTTTTTGTAAGAATTCTTTTAGCTAATCAGACACTTGTACGATTTTTTTTAAATCGACAAACTAAATCTATAAACAAGTTTTTGAGAACATTTAAAAGGAACATTCTTATTTTTCAAATATTATCATTTTAAACTTAATTTGGAATTTATGCGCACGCGACATGCTTGATCTTTATTTTATATGATTAATTCGATAAAGCTTAAATTCTTATTAATTCCAAAAATTCCAAATAAATTCCAGACATTCCTAAATAATTCAAAAATGACGTAAATACAGTTAAAGCAAATTTCGAGATGTTACAAACCTCCCCCCTTAACAGAATCTCGTCCCCGAGATTTAGAGCTGGCTAGAGAAGAGGTTAGGAAATTCTTTCTTCAGGCCTTCCTCACGCTCCCAAGTTGCTTCGCTTTCTGAATGATTGCTCCACTGAACTCTGCAAAGGCGGGTTGACTTATTCCTGGTCTCACGATCCATGATGTCCAAAATCTTCACCGGGTGTTCCTTGTAAGTTAAATCCTTTTGCAGTTCAATAGCTTCTATAGGTGCCTGCTCCTCCGGTACTCGAAGACATTTCTTCAATTGCGATACATGAAATACATTATGTACTCCTGCCAAAGATTGTGGCAATTCCAGCTGGTATGCAACTTCACCTTTATGGCTCAGAATCTTGAATGGACCCACATATCTCGGGGCAAGTTTTCCTTTAGCGTGGAACCTTTTAACTCCCTTTAATGGCGTGACCTTGAGATAAACATAGTCTTCTGGTTCAAAGCTCAAATCACGGCGTCGGTTATCAGCGTGACTCTTTTGCCTTGATTGTGAAGTCTTCAGTCTTTCTCTAATCAGAGCAATCTTTTCCTCTGCATCTACGAGTATGTCTGGTCCAAAGACTTGACGTTCTCCTGTCTCATTCCAATTTAATGGTGTTCGACATGAACGACCATATAAAGCTTCAAAAGGCGACATCTTCAAACTAGCTTGATAGCTATTGTTGTAACTAAACTCGGTATATGGCAAGCATTTGTCCCATGATGTGGTATATGACAATGCACAGGCTCTTAGCATATCTTCAAGTATCTGGTTAATGAAGGAGAACGCGTAGGCTACGCTAGCCGAAAACAAAATTTTCTACGCATTCAACCAGGATACATGCGAGTAGAGGATCATGGATCATTACCCTTGGAGCACGTTAGCGCGGAAGTAGAGTGGGTGAAGCCTCCGCGTGCTTCAAGCCTTGTCGTGGTCGAACGTACTCCATCGCTCGCCGAGTGCTTGCGAGATCACCCGAGTGCTCGCGAAAGTGGTCTCCGGACCGCCCAGTGCTCGCCAAGTGATCGCCGAGTCCTTGCGTCTCCTCGGCGTAGCGGTGCAGTGCGATCAGCGGATGAAGATATGCATGCGCGCAGTTGGAGAGGGTGAAACCGATCGCCCGATCGCCGAGGACGATGCATCTGCGGTGCCTCTACCAGATCCACCGCCGAGGATGGAACGCGTGTGGTGCGGTGTGCTAGCACCACGCACGCGACGGCTAGGGTTTTGGCAGGGTAGGGTCGACGGCTAGGGTTTCGTGGTGGGGAGAACCTCATTGCCGCATGCCCCACGCCCCTTTATATAGAGCGCACTAATGGGCCTTCTCGATAGAAGCCCACTAGGACTCACGCTAATGGATCTTCTCTGAGAGAAGTCCATTAAGACGCCAGAGATCCAAATCACAGTAAACCCACCAATGGATCCAATCCATCGACATGATCCAACCCGTTAAGTGTGTGACCGTTAGGTTCATGCATAAACGGCCATGGCCCTCGAAAACCTCTTTTCTAGACCATCGGACAACGGTGGTTCCTAGCAGACATGTTGTCCCCGAATGCACAGAGTGATCGATCTACTGAACCTTGATATATTCATACACCAATCCTTTTGCCACGCCGATACCGGTCAAGCTCAAGGTAAGATGTGCTATCCTTGTGATAGCTCGACCCATTCACTCGCCAATGTAATGGATATAATTCGTGATTAACACTTTAATCACTTTGGCATGGCCATGCACTTTTCCTTATCCATCCACACCGAGAGGCCCAGATATATCTCCGCTATCGAGGAGGGCAAATTCCATCTTGATCTCTTATATCTCACGCCATGTTTCATTGCATACACGTAAGCTACCTTTATAACTCCCCACATGAGAAGCGCTTGATAGCCCCAAAATATACAATTACACATGCCGAGAATCAATAAGAATCTCGTGTCAAAGGATCGTATAGGTATACCACTCGAGACTACACCTCGATGGCACTTCTAAGATAACAATCTCATCGTTGTCTCTGAGCGGTCTATCCAACCCCATGTTCTCTAACATGTGCCCACATTATTGATTTGATATCTCCATATCTATGGTATGTGAAACATTACCATCAATCAATACATGTGCCGGGTCGATCACTATTGTCCCACATAATGATATGTGACCAGGATCGCTTAGAATAATATCATATAACCAATGTGTTTCACAATTAAGTCATACTCAATGAACAAAGGAGTGACATTTATTCATGGAACTGATAAGTACATGAACATAGACGTATGATACAATCATCTCATATGATCGCCTCTACGGCATATCACTAACAATTCCGCTGCGTATGATTGTGGTACTTTAACCCTGTTAAGCCTGTGTGCACTAGCGCGATCCTGGACTAGTGCAGAATACACAGAGTGTCCGGATTTGCAAATTCGGGGCACGACAGAGGAGGAGGGGAGATTCGTCGCATACTTCAAGTAAATCTTGTTTTATTGTTTTAATTTAGAATTTGGTGACCAAATAAAATAGATTGGTAAGTAATTTAGTTTGTAGAGTAATAAATATTTAGAAAGATGATATAGGGATGAGATTAATTAGGGTTGTAGTTAATTATCTGTGTAGACTGGCAATAGTTTATTTAAATTGACGATGTAGTGATCGGATTGCATAGGTTTTTAATTATTTAGTTGTATGGAGTTATAATAGCTATGGATATAGAAAACTGCAAGAATTATGAGAGACACAATACGTGCAAAAATTACGTGAGATACAATGTGATACAGAAAATTAATTTTTGTAGGGCCACAGTAGTTGTTTGAATTGATATAGAGTATGTCATCGTATCACATTGTATGTCAGATACAAGAATTACGTGAGATACAATGTGATATGAGAAATTAATTTTTTATAGGACTGCAACAGTTGTTTGAATTGATATAGATTATGTCATCATATCACATTGTATGTCAGATGCAAGAATTACGTGAGATACAATATGATACAAAAAATTAATTTTTGTAGGGTTGCAGCAATTGTTTGAGTTGTTGTAGAGTATGTCGTCGTATCACATTGTATGTCAGATGCAAGAATTACGTGAGATACAATATGATACGAAAAATTAATTTTTGTAGGGCTGCAGTAGTTGTTTGAATTGATGTAGAGTATGTCGTCATGTGGGTAGATTAAGACTTGAAAGGTGGTAGCATTATGTCGTGCGATTATTAAAAAATTCATGAAATGTTTGGCAGGTATGGACGAACGAGTAGAATTTAAAATACACTACAGAGGAGGGTGCAACTTAGTCATTTCCCAAGTGTCATAGCTGGCCTATCACGTGCTGGTTAGCGTTCATGGGGTACGGTTAACAGATGGTTGTACCAGATGTTCTCGTTGGATAGTAAATTGCATGACCTCAAGCTGCATGGAGTAGGGTCTCGGAGACGGGATTACATGTACTGGGAGTTAGTAGAACTGAAGGGACCGAAGTCTTGGAGCTCATACGTAAGATTGGCAACTGAGAATGGTTGGTCATTAGTGTTGTTGGCGTAAGCATTTGAGAAAAACAATGCTAACCATACGATGCAGGAGGAGGTTGGTGATGATAAACCGGAAGAAGTTGGGGAGAGCAGCCAAATCGGAGATTGCTTAGTGAGACAGGATGTCAGCTCGAGTCATGAGAGTGTGCGAGGCGAGAAAGGTGATGTTCCAAATCTAGATGTTCAGGTATCATTGAGTGTGGCAAACGAGGAAGAAAACATTGAATCGTTGGTTGAAACGATGGAGGCAGAGAGCCAGGAATATGAGAATTTGTGTAACGACATAGATGATAAAGAGCATTTCCCTATGAAGTGGAATGCATGTCAGTTCAATAGATTGGTGGTCAATGAGGGTGAACACTTCTCGTGGTAATCGGATTGGAATGAGGTGAGGCAAGGTGCTATTTACAAGAATAAATTTGAGGTTCAGGAAGTAGTGACAATATGGACAGTGTCGCTTCATAGAACCTTTAAGATTGCAAAGTCAGACTAGGTGGTGTATGATGTCAGAGGCCAGATGGAGGGCTGCCTATGGCGTGTGCATGCGTACCAGCCTAAATGGGATACCGTTTAGAAGTGTTCTATAGTCATCCCCACACACATGAGTGCTGATGGAGTTTACCCAATCGCATAGAAACACATCTTCAGGTTTTGTTGCAAATGCAATGTATGGGGAGATTGTGGGCAACCTGGATTTAGAGCCACGTGCCATTATACTTATAATGGAGCAGAGGTTTCAGTACACCATAAGCTATGCAAAAGCATAGAGAGCGAAGCAGAAGGCATTGGAAAGTAGATTTGGTATATACAAAGACTCATATCATAACCTACTAGGTATGCTTGAGGTAATCAAGGAAAGAAATACTGGAACTTATATCGATATTTGTGAGCGGGCATTCATTGCTTTCGGTGCATGTGTCAACGTGTTCAGACATTGCCGTCCATTATTATGTGTGGATGGGACATTCTTCATTAAAAAGTATAAAGGCCAGATATTGACTACTATAGGAGTTGATGGCAATAATCATGTTCTTCTAGTAGCGCTCGCATTCATGGAGGGTGAGAACACAGAAAGCTAGCTTTAGTTTCTAAGGAACGTGAAAGCTGGCATCGTGGATCAGTGGTCTATAGTATGTGTTATACACGATTGGTATCCCGGGCTGTTGAAGGCAGTCGTGCAGTTGCAAAAAAGGTGCAAAAATAACACATCCATGGCCTGATCTACGAAGTAGGTGGTGCAAGCGGCACATAGATGCTAACTTCTACAAGCAGTTCAAGAATAAGGACCTTACGAAGCTTTTTAAGAGGTTGTGCGACTAGACCCAACAAAAAAGTTTGATGCACTGTGGAAGAAGTTGGACGAGTTGACATCAAGGCATATAGTGGAGGCAGCTAAGAGGCCAATGCCTAGCACATAGGAGGCCCCAGTAGCGCTGGAAGTGTTACCCACGAACCCTCCGCACTTGGTCCAGAGTAATGGAAGATCCACAAAATGCTTCTCTAAATGAATAGAGCATGAGCCTAGGAAGAAATGGATATTACTTTATGACACCGATGGTGCCCGGTATGGGGTTATGATGACAAACTTGGCTGAAGTTTACAATTGGGTCATGCGAGGCTTGAGACCCCTTCCTCTTGTTGTAATAGTGGAGGGTGTTCTTCATGGTGTTGCAAAGTACTTTGTGGATCACCATGCTAGGGCATTAGTCCGTATGAGTAATCCTGATGTGAAATACTCAGAGGTGATCTGTACGTACATAAAGGAGAAAGGGAAAAAGGGAGATGCATAGATTGTTGAAGATGGGCATGAGGGAGCTTCGTTTCAAGGTATTGTGTGCCGGACATGGGACGAACCGACGTAAAGTTACTCATGAATGCATTCTACATCAGCAAACATGTATCTGCAGCTACAACAAGCCTCGTCTCTTACACAAGCCATGCTCGCACGTAATGGCTGCTTGCTCAACAATCCTATGGATCTAGGTATATTCTTGTCATAATTTTTCAATAAAGAAGCGGTGACAGCAACTTGGAGCAGACAAATTTATGACTTTCGAGTGATGGGTTTGTTCACGGAGCATCAGAGATGGGAGGATATACGGTGGGTTCTTGATGTTAGTAGGCTTGAGGGCGTAAGGCAACGACAAATAAGACGTATAAGGAAGGATATGGATGCTGCAGAAAGCGGGCATCGTATGAAGAAATGTTCAGTTTGTAAGGAGACGGGACACTCTTTCAAGTATTGCCTGACAGTTCAGAAGCTGTGACATTGTTGTACGGGCTTTGCATATGAAACTAAAGTAGTTTCCTCGCATGTCAATGTGATATATCGAATTCTTATGTGTAATTCATGTATGGACATAGGATGTGTAATGCATGTAGGATGTTGGATGTGTTATTATCGCATTCTATTTGGTTTAAATTTGTATGTGTGATGCATGTATGTATTTCAAAGGTGTTAGCGTTTGTGGATTTTAATGTCTAGTCCCTTTGTTGTATTCAAATTTTATTTCTAATCATTGTATTCAGTTTTATTGTGCATTTGATTTCGTACTAACATTGTTTTATTCAATTGCAGGCATGGCAAATGTCAGGGAGTACGAGTTGCTAGACCTAGTGATCGATGCGACTCATGGGAGTTGCGGACCCCGATGAGAGAATGGCGGGTCGACCCGTGATGGATTTCCAGGTTCGTGCACTTTTTCCAAACTTCCCTTACTATATTTTATACATGTGAACAATAGTTGTTACAATGTTTTCCTGCAGACTGAGAGTAGCAGGGTTATTGCCTATAGCATGGATGGTGGAGACGACTGTCGCTAATGCGCAGGATAGGCGTGGTGCCTCTAGGAGGTTCCCGTATGACAGGATCTTGCTTAGTACTTTGGTAGATCGTTGGCGACGGGAGACGCACACGTTTCACCTCTCGCGTGGTGAGATGGAACCAACACTAGAGGATGCGAGCTACCTTCTGGGCCTACCTTGCACTGGGGATGCGGTAGTGCCTAACGACGTCCACCCAGAGTGGCAGACAGAGCTCCTAGCCCGGCTCGTGACGTGCTACCCGCTGAGCGTGGCAACACACCTCTCACTTCTGCGCATGGTCTGATGCAGAAGTAGCTGATATAGTTCTACGTAAGTGATATTAACTTTGTCTAAATTTTATTTCCATATCTCTTAAAGTTGTGAAATTGACCATTACTTTCTGCAGCCTGAGAGGATGGCAAATGGAGTAGGAGAGTACGTTGTTAGTCACCACTTCAAGGCATACCTCTTGTGGCTCTTTGGCTGGGTTTTGTTCTGCTCCTCCCACAGGGACACCGTCGACAAGCATATGATCCAGTAAGCGAGGTCAATCATAGACGTCGACATCGAGGAGATCCCGCAACTAGCGTGGGGACCGGCTATGCTGGCTGCCACATACTAGGGTCTTTGCGATGGTGGTTGTTGCGTGGGAGATTGGTCTATTCTCGTGGGGTGTCCTCTACTACTTCAGTTTTGGTCTTTCGAGAGGTTCCAGATCGGTTGGCTGTAGATGAATTTGGGACCCTACAGAGTAGGCTTCTACGACGCCCCCAGGGATGACGTTGACCGTCCTACCATGGGGATGTTGTGGTATCACCAACGGGTTAGTAAAATGATCTTTACCTTGAATTATGCAATAATTTCAAATTTTTTTGTCTAACTTTGGACTATTCCTTTTTTGCAGCTGACTTTCACGCTTGTCACGTCACACGCTTTGTACCCTGAGTACGTAGCGATGTTCGACTAGCTGACGAATGATCGCGTCATCTAGCGTCCTTACCACCTGGAGTTGGTAGGCGCACAAGCTCCTCATGGACTCTCCCTATAGTGCACCCATGACACCGCCTTCTGGTTGACACGGTGCCACCCGGTGTTCGACGTGTACATCGAGACATACGCCGTGCACCATGTCATGAGGCAGTTTAGCCTTTGCCAGGTCTTCCCCGCCCCCACTGGTGAGGTTGTCCCACCGAGCGTGCACACGTGAGTGCTCTTCTATGTCAATTCCAATTGCATTATTTTTTGTGATGTTCTCGCTACTAATGTTAGTACTCTTGTTCTCATGCAGACTTACAAGGAAGGGTTTTGTTGGTGGCACGAGCTGGGCAGCACGTATGTTCCCTCATGCTTAGCGGTGGGCACAAGCGTTGGTGGACGTTCACGAGGAGGCTGCCCCATACGACCCCAGCACGTACAACGAGTACATCCGGTGGTTCAGTCCGCGCACACGCATTCGCGTTGTTCATGTCATTGACTCACCTTCGAGGTATGCTCCCTCTATAGTGGACACCTACCCCATGCAGCCGGACTCAGCGTTTCATCACTTGGTTAGTACTTCTTTGACATGCCATCCAATGTATCGTTACTGCAATTGTACAAACTAACTAGCATTTCAATCCATGCGCAGAGCGACCTTGCCAGGGAGACCATGGAGGAGGTGGACACACTGCTGGCACGAGTAGGCCAAACGGACAGGCTTAAGATCATGATGGACATCCTGAGAGGGATGTTGCAGCATGTACACCAGAGGGCCACTCGCATCGTCTAGCTTACGTCCTGCAAGATGCCTAGGGACGACGATATCGTACAGGTTCACGGACGTGCCTCAGCTGTACAGGGTTGACATGCGCCACAAGCCATGGCTGGGACATCACACACATAGATGGACCCCCTCTTGACGTGCTGGGGGGATCTAGTTGACAGCGTTCCACGCCGTACGTCCCCATGACTACAGGTACACCACGTGGTCTCCTTTCATCTATTATGTTCTTCATATTATGTGCTATATTAACATGAAAACTTTGTCAACAGCGGCCCATCCAGCACCAAACCAAGCATGAGCACCTCCGTTGACTTCTCTCCACTCGATGACGCCAACTTGGACTTCTTCGTAGATCCTTACCAGCAGCCCATGGATATGGTCCTTGGTCCCTCCTCACTCGCCGATGTGCTCGACCCAAGTCAGCTTTCACAGGACGTCTTCACTACTCCTACAGCACCAGTACGGCCTACTAGGAGGAGTACTCATAGACAGGCCTATGACTAGCTGACGTATCCCTCTAAGTATGTGTAATGCCGTAGGGGGCCTAGGACCACACGAGGAGTAACACTGCACAGGGGTCCTAGTTAGTTTTTTTCCTTTCATACATGATGTGGTAAACATAATATGGTACTTTACTTCATCAGATTATGTAACATTCAGCTATGGTATTTTGTTTTCTTAAGTTATCTTCTATTACGATATCATTTATGTCCTACGATAATGCCTAATAAATGACAAAAATATCCCCTACGGTGCAGTCGCAAACTTAAAAGAAAACTGGACCACAACCGTGTAAACCGCATGATCACTTAAGCCTTTTTGGTAGCCCGTAAAATAACATATTTAAATTTCTAAATTATCAATGAATAGCACACAAACACCCTCTTATACATGTACTACCATCATCTAGAAAAAGATCCTACGTAAACTTGCTTTGTATCTGCATCTTGCCAAAGCAAACACCCTAAAGCATCCATCACCTTTCGAAGTGAAAAGTGACAACACTCTACACACCGCTTTCAACTTTTTTAGTCCTATTAGACAACACATTGCCAGCAGCTTTCTTAACCTGATTTCAGTATTCGGGGCAGCGTGTTGTCAAATCAGCCTATGAAAGCTACTACCAGCCTGTTGTTACATTGGCCTGAAAAGTCGAGGAGACAACACACTGCCTATTGATTTCTCAGTTCGATTAGTCACATCCGCCTGAAAAGGTGATGAGACGCGACGCCCGTTATCACATAGCGACATACAACACACTGTCTGTCGTAGAGTGAAGTGACACCAACAACATCAAGTCCAAAACGTTACTTGGCTACCTTTAGTGTATCTAGGGAGTAGAGAGATCGATTAGCGTCTTGATGGAAAGCACCACCTAAGTGTATCTAGGGAAACAACGCAAAGGAATTTCTGCACTGCTTGCTCCATCGAGATCATGTCGCCGAGGATGGAGAGGTTGTTCATCATGCCGATCAAGCGCATGGCAAAATCATCGATGGTCTCGCCATCATTGAAATTGATCCCCTCGAACTCTTTGTGGAGTGATTATGCCTTGGCTTTGCACACTAGATCGACGCCGAGGCGAATCATCTTGATATAGTCCCAAGCTTCCTCTGCCGTCTTCTTGATGGCAAGACTTGCTACCACTGTCAGCACAACGCGGAGGATGGCCTCAAGCTCCATGCGATCTTCTCGGTAATCAGCTTCGTCGGTGATGCCGGTGTCAGTCTCGACCACTGTTCACATGCCTCTCGCTTGCAGGATGACCCTCATGAGTAGGGCTCAATCACCGTAGTTCATCCTTGTCAACGTTAAGTAGACGGTCGATCCTCCAACCTCCTTCACCACTCGTGGTACCACCAGTTCACGACCAGTGCCTTTATCGCCTATGCCATTGTTGTTATGGATCCTGGGACGCGGTGGGGACTCTGACTTGCGAGGAGATGTAGACCCGTCTTGAGAAATTATTGACATGGGCAGCTGAAACTCTAGAAGGCTCTGATACCAGTTGTTAGATTTCTCTTATTGATGCTAGAAAGGAAGAATTTATTTCAATTTGTGGTGCAAATTGATGCACCATTTTCTAATTTCTTGATCACAAAAGAGTACACAACACATGCTTATATAGGAGTAGTACCATTCGACTCAATTTCTAATTGGATAGACATCAAATGAAAAAAGAAAACTTGCCATGCATATTCACATGCAACGGACTCAACTATGGACTCGGACATAGCAAACGGACATGGAATTAACTTTGCAAACAGCATGATTACGTCTAACACTCACCTGGGCTATGTTTATTCAGTGCAAACCATGACTAATTGATCGAATAGCAAATTGCACTTCTCATAATAGGTGTGGAGTACATGGACCCCGGGTATCTGTATGGCGGGCCGTGAGGACCACCCAAGAGGGGATGGGCCGAGCCAACTACGCAGGGCTGGGCACCACCCGGATTGCAATCGACGTATTCAACAAGGAAGGGCTAAAGATAGAAACCGACCTTGAATAGGAAAGATATAATTGTAATCCCAGATGCTAGCGTATTCAGCAAGAAAGGCTAGAGATAGAATCTCCACCTTATAACCGACTAGGACTCCTCCATGTAAACCCTACCCCCCAACTATATAAAGGGCGGGGGACCAGAGTTCTGGATACAGCAACATCGACATACAACAATACCGAATCCCAGAACACAGAACTAGGGTATTACCTCCTCCGGCGAGGGCATGAACCTGTATAAACCCGTGTCTTGTATTGCCATCGAGTTTGGATCTAGCGCCTAGTCCCATAATCATTATTGCTGACAACAAACGTCGACAGTTGGCGCGCCAGATAGGGGAAGCTCGAAGATCAACCTCGTCAAGCACGATGGCCACAATCAACAAAATCGCCGTCACCTTCACTCCTGGCCAGGTTTTTTGTTTTGAGAGCTTGGATTTCATCGCCAACAACCTTGGCGAGCTCGTCCTCTTGGATTCGAACCAGATCCGATTTGGGAGGGACTTCAACGGTACTTTATCTGGACTTCCGTTTGGGTTGGGAAACGCCGCGGCCATCTACTCACAAGTAGTATGCCAAGGGCTTGCTTTCTGATTCTACGGTGAGGGCCCAACCAAGGATGAATCTCAGATGGTCGGCGTCATCAGTAGCAATCCACTCAGATTCGAAGATCAACTCGATCTATCTTCTCCTCACTCCTCTGATTCGAAGACCGAGTCAAAGAGCAGCACGGGAAGTTGCCATGATTTCCGTGGCATCTACGTAATTGAAGACCAGCGGACCGAATCTCAATGCCAGCGGGATGAAGAAGCTGCAGAGGCGGATCATCTTCGTCGTGAGGCCCAAGAAGCGCGCGCGGTCTCTTCGAGCCTGAGCCTGCAACGTCATCGAAGACATCTTACAGGCAAAAATGAGGGACCAAACTATTTTCCATATGCCGTAATAGAACATCGTCACTTCTAAGACACTCCTCGACACCCTGTGCCCAATGCTCGGAGCCAATAGCCCGGCTGCACCGATTGTGGCCAAAGTTAAGGCCATGGTGATGGCAGCAGTAATTCAACATAACCAAGGAGATCCATCAGGGATGACACACTCCCGCGCATGCGCAGTCACTTAGACCGCCAGCAGTCGGACGACCCGCAGTTGGACCACACGCAGTCGGCATGAGACCCATCGTAATGAAGATGCCCGCTGGAATCTCAACCGCGACCTCCGCTTGGACCTTAATGCCAGGTGGCGTGAGCGAGAAGAGGATGAACGGCGCCGGTGCGATGACAACTACGAGCATTTCGGCATTGACCATGACCAACGTAGCAACCGCCGTAGTGATGGCCGAGACAACCGCGATGATCACGACGATCGCAGGGACCACCACCACCGTGGTCGACGTGACGACGAAGATCGCCGAGTCAAAACTTTGCCACGCCGGTCTCCACCACGACACGATGACGGATCCATTGATGGGGTCCGCGCGTTTACCACTCGGCTCCACCGAGTGGTATGACCCGAAGGCTTCAACCCTAAGGGCATCGTCAAGTTCGACGGGAAGAAGGACCCAGAGGCTTGGCTGCAGGTTTTTGCCCTCACAGTCAAGATAGCCGGAGGTGACCACAACGTGATGGCAAACTACTTACCAGTCATGCTCACCCCATCAGCTCAAACCTGGCTTACAGGACTTCTGGAGGATTCTATAGATTCCTGGGGAGATCTTTGTGACCAATTCATCGCAAACTTCCAGGGCACCTATGAGAGGCTTGGAACCCCGTGGGACCTATACCAACTTCATCAAAAGAAGAATGAGTCTCTTCAAGAATTCATCCGACGCTTTATGCAGAAGAAGAACACGATCCGACGCTTCATGCAAAAGAAAAACACGATTCAGGACGTCTCGGATGCGATCGTCATAGCGGCTTTTCAGAAAGGAGTCAGCGACGCCGACCTAATCAAAAAGATATCCCAGAAGCCACCGACTACGGTGAAGGAGATGTTCGCATTAGCAGACCACTATGCCACGGCCTTGGATGCCTTAGCCAAACGCCAAGATGATTGTCCACGACAGAAGGACAAGAAGGACCACGTCGAGTCCTCCAAGTAGAAGGACAAGAAGTGGAAGGGTGAGGAGCTGGTCGCGGTAGTTAATCACAGTAGCGCCAATCGGCCTTGAGCGCCATGGACAGGAGATTACGACAAGGTAATGGACGCGCTATGTCCTTTCCATCCTAAGGGGAAACATGCTGCCAAAAATTGCTTCACTTTGAAAAGGTTCGCGTGAGAAAGCAATAAGCAGTCAGAACCAGATAAAGGTGAGGCTACCAGGAAGCGGGACCCCTGGTGATGATGACTACCAAGAGACCGAGCATGAGCTTAATTACATATTCGGGGGATCGGCAGCATATGAGTCCAAGCAGAAGCAAAAACTTACTACTCGGGAGATCAATATAGTCATGCCGGTGACACCCCAATACTTGAGGTGGTTAGAAGTTCTGATTACATTTGACCGCTCGGATCACCCCGACCATGTTCCATACCCAGGGAGATATCCTTTGATGCTTGACCCTGTTATTCGCAGCGTCAAACTCAAGAGAGTGCTGGTCGATAGAGGGAGTGGACTCAACGTTCTTTTCTCCAGAACCTTCGATGACATGAAGATCCCTCGCTTTGAGCTGAAGCGAGGCTCGTCGCCGTTCCATGGGGTAATCCCCGAGATCTCAGCGGTACCACTCAGACAGATCTCCCTGCCTGTCACGTTCAGTACGAAGGAGAATTACCGGACCGTGTACCTAAATTTTGAAGTGGCTGATTTCGAGACGGCATACCACGCCATCTTGGGAAGGCCAGGCTTAGCCAAATTCATAGCAGTGCCACAATACACTTATTTGGTGCTGAAGATGCCGGGGCCAAAAGGCATTATCACAGTTTGTGGTGATGTCAAGCAATCCTTTATGTGCGATAGGGAGAGCTGCGAGTTGGCTGACATGCTGGAGATGTCGGCCAACAGGGAGAAGATTCGACTGGCAGCTGCAGTCCTACAAGATGAAGGAGACATTCCAGCCAAGAAGCAAGCTAATTCAGGAATAAAGCCTGACGAAGGAGTCAAGAAGATAGTACTCGATCCGTCCAATTCGGCCCAAACGGCTCTGATTGGGACAAGGCTCGATCATAAATAGGAAGACGCGTTCGTCACCTTTCTCCAGGTGAACAGGGACATCTTTGCTTGGAAGCCATTTGATATGCCTAGTGTTCCTAGGGAGGTGATTGAGCACTTTCTGAACGTTGACAAGGAGGCGAGACCAATCAAGCAATGACTCTGGCGGTTCATGCAAACTTTCGAAAGAGTGCCTTTGGAGTACTAAGGCGGTGTATATTAGAACAAGAAGGAAAGAATCTCCTCAAAGAAATCCACTCGGGAATTTGCGGACATCATGTAGCATCAAGCACTCTAGTTGGAAAGGCTTATCGTCAAGGTTTCTTCTGGCCGATTGCAGTAATAGATGCGAAGGAAATCGTCTGTACATGCGAAGGCTATCAATTCTTTGCTCGACAGATACACATACTGACGCAAGAGCTGCAGACTATCCGATCACCTGACCATTCGCAGTTGAGGGGCTCGACATGGTTGGACCCCTAAAGAAGGCTTAAGGTGGTTTCACTCATCTCTTCGTCACAATCGACAAATTCATGAAGTGGATTGAGGCCAAGCCAGTTTCCACGATCATAGCGGACAAGGCCATAAAATTCTTTCAAGAAATTGTGGTCAGATTTGGCATGCCGAATAGAATTATTATAGATAATGGTACTCAATTCAAAGGCAGCGAATTTCAAGATTGGTGTGATGAACTTGGCATCAAAATCGGCTTTGCTTCTATAGGACATCCACGAAGTAATAGACAGGTCGAATGAGCCAATGGCATAGTGCTACAAGGCTTAAAGGCAAGGATATTTGATCGTCTTAAACCATATGCTACACAATGGGTCAAAGAATTGCCTTCGGTGCTCTGGGGGCTTAGGACTACTCCTAGCAGGGCAATCGGGCAGTCACCTTTTTTCCTGGTGTATGGTTCAGAGGCGATCTTACCTACCGAGTTGGAATTCGGATCCCCACGGGTTCGGAAATACAATGAAGCCTAGTCGAAAGAAAATCAACTAGAAGATCTCGACCGACTGGAAGAGGCCAGGGACATCGCAGCAATCCAGTCGGCTAAGTACCTTCAGGGCTTGCGTCGCTATCACAATCGCAATGTTCGAGGCTGCGTTTTTTCTAAAGGAGATCTGGTTCTAAGACTCAGAAAAGCGAGCACAAGCTCTCCCCAAGCTGGGAAGGCCCTTACATCGTCAATGAAGTAACACGCCCAGGGGCTTACAGACTCAAGCGCGAGGATTGCGTGAGCGTCGGTAACACGTGGAACATAAAACAGCTACGTCACTTCTACACTTAAATCTTGTGCTCAATTATGTCATTATGAATAAAGTTTTTTCTTGACTTGCTACTTAGTTGTTATCCAACTAAGCAGTAAGTCGGGGGCTACACTTAGTAGTGTACGCTTATGCGTGCATATTTTTCTAAGACATGTTTGCTTCTTTTACTTAACGGTTGCAAATGAATCCGAGTGTGTTAATTCCGAGTAGTGAAGTTCTAACCCCATGAACGGCGAATTCTAGTCACTCAAAAAGCGTGCATGGGACAAAGAGCCATGAGCCAAGTCTCGGTGCTCAGGGGCTAGACTAGTCGGGCATAGTGCATAACAGAAGGAGTCAAACCACTCGGATGAATTTAAAATCAATAAGGAAAAATGAGTAAAAAGCATTAAAATTACATACAAAACAGTTAGACAATGTGTCTGAGCAAAATGTTTTACATTACCTAAGTTCTACATGTACATATTTACAGGGGACTCAAGTCCAAATTCTCTACCAAGGCAGCAGAGGTGTCCTTGACCTCTTCAAGAAGGGCGGCGGCTTGATCATCATCCACAGTGTAGGCGAAGCCCTCCTTGGCGGCTTCAAGATCCACTCAGGGATAGAGCGACTTCACGATCATCAGAGCTTGGCTAGCACTCGTGGTCGCCATTTCCTTTAAATGGGTCCTAAGTCTCTCGAGCGCCTCCTTCAATTGTAGGATGACTTGACCTTCGTCGCTCAGCTCTACCCCTCCGGGGCGCAAGAACTTTAGCATGGGCTCGGAGGCTTCGCAGAGCTTAGTATATGACGCCTCCGCAATCTTGACCTTCTCATTGAGAATGTCAAACTGCGCTCGCGTCTTTTTCTTGTACTCTGCAAGCAAGGCGGATCGTCACCAAGAGCACTATAAGTATGATGAAGACAAAGGAGAACCGAGTTGGGAAACATACCTTCTAGCTCTCGTTCCAACCTGTCTGAGTTGGTCCGAGCCTGAAACTCTGAGCTCTCCAATGTCTTGAGCCGCTCTTGAAGCCTTGCGATGGTGGAGTCTCGAGCTGAAGCGAGGAAAAAGAGTTAAAGGACAAACAATCAAGTACAACAATAAGATGATTGAAGAAACACTTACATTGGAGGGTGCCGGATAGATCCAGTTTCTCCTCTCGCAAAGTCTTGACTTGGGCCCGAAGCTCTCGTAACTCGGCTTTGCCCTCGGTCTTGACCCGCTCTAGGTTGGCCTCATACTCCTGGCAATTCTTGATCTCCGGGAGCATCCTCGAAAGAAATTCTGACTTCTTTTCGGAGTGGTCCCCAAGACTCTGAAGATGACAAAAAAGAATAATGAAGATATACCACTTGGTGCGGATAAAAGAAGAAAGGAATTAATAACTTACCTGAACCAGTCGGGCACATTCAATGGTGTGCTCGTAAAGCTCCCTCCTCTCCTCCTCCGCCTCATCGTCGATGGCCTCCCACTCACTCCCCTCATTGCGCCACGCGGCTCGAAGTGGAGATTTGGGGCGTGGGGGTGATTGCGGTTCTTGAGGAATTTCCTCCACGGGAGGGGAGGAGCAGGCGGTGGGCTCCTGGGCCATCGGACTTGCAGTCAGCTCAGGCTGTGTGCGAGGCGGCGACGAAGATGGCTTTGATTCAAGAATTGCTTTAGCATTCCCGAGTGCAGCAACAATCGACGAGGTCTCCTTACACTGATCAGGAGCGTCCTCAGATTTGGTTTCCTGAGGTGTCCTAGTTGGCGCAACCATAGGGATATATCATCATATGGCTTCCTGTTAAAGGGAGTGGTCAGGACATGATCCTGCAAGACAAGAGTAAGAGTCAATGGGAAAACTAACATGTTGGACTTCTTTATTTTTATTCCGAGCCCTTTCCAAGTGGTTGAGCCACTTACAGAGGAACCCGGCTACGCGCTAGACCTTGGAGGCGACGGCGCTGGCTGTGTTATACGCTGAGCCGCAAGCTCCCAGAACGTTAGGCCCCTAGCTGGGCGTTGAGGCCTCGAAGGCTCCTTAGCCGTCGGCTTTTTCCCCTTCTTCGCACTCGGCTCCTCAGCCAAGGGATTGGCAGATCTCTTCTTTCCAGTACCCTTGTGCCGAAGGATGTCAGGGAGCGGAGCGTCAGGGAAGAAAGCGCATCGCTCCTACAGATGGCAACAAGCACGGGGTCAGTTAACAGTCACTCAGAGATCGAAGATCAAGCACTGGAGGGCAAAAGATATTTACCTGACGAGGGAAACGTGTCACGTTGAAGGGCTTTGGGCACCTCTCGTTGTGGATTTGGGTGCCCAGGGCGAAGAAGTCGCCCAGCCAGTTGAACAATACTTCGTCTGGGATTGGCTCTAGTACTTCCTGAGTGGGGTCGGACTCCCCGTTATACTCGAACCCCAAGTGGACTCGCCCCTTGAGGGGCTGCACTCAGTGGGTGGCGAAGCTGACAGCGATACCGACTCTAGTCAGGCCCTCCTCCTTTAGCTTGTTGTTTATTCCCAGGAGCTCCTCAACATGCTCCATTTCGCTGTCAGAGGGAACCGAGAACCAAGAAGAAGAAAATTTGGGCTAGATCCGAACAAACGAAGGAAGAAAAGGATTGGGATTGGCGTAATAAAACCATTCTTGGTGCCAACCCTTGTTGGAGGTTTTGAAGGGGATGGAGAAATAGGACTTCTTCAGTCCATCGCGCAATTGGAAGCCAGCACCCCCAATCATCTTGGGGGTGCTCTTGCTCGGATAGGGTTTGAGAAGAAAAAGGTGGCAAATGAGATTAAAGTGGGGGCGAATGCCGATGAATTCGTCGTAGAGGTGGACAAAAATGGAAATTTGCAAGATGGAGTTAGGGTTCAAGTGAATCAACTCAATCTTATAGAAATTGAGAAGACCACGAAGGAAAGCGCAGGTAGAAAGACCAAACCCGCGCTAGAAAAAGGACTCAAAAACCATGATCTCCTCAGGCCGAGGGGTGGGAGAAGACTCACCCACCGCTGGGCGCCCAAAAATCAACTACAGTGCCGGGAGAACTTCGGCGGCAACCATCTCCTCTAGGCGCTCCTCCGTCGTCACCGAGGTAACCCAATCCTTAGATGAGGATGGAGCAGAGGTGCCCTTAGAGGGGGAAGAAGACATCTTTGGTGCAGATGGACCGGTGGTTGCACAGGATCTGGAGCGCGGCGGCGACTAACCCTAGCGACGGGACACACTGCAAAATTTAGAAGATAAAGAGGCAAGTGCACGCAGCAGAGGGTAAAACCCTTTGCTCACATTAAGTCTCGTATTTAAAGGGAGCGGCGTTGTATTTCACCTTGAGTGGGAAGAGCATTTTGACTTCCGCAAAATGTTTGGGCCTAACCTAAGTGCGCCCATATGGAGTGCCTTGTTGTGCACATAGCGATTGAGCACAGTGCAGCTTAGCCAAATCTAGTTTGGGATATGGTACGCCCCATGATAGGCCAACTGCCAATCACCGTGTCAGGCGGGATTTGGGTACCTACCAAACCAAATTAAAATGCCTTCTCATAATATGCCCTATGTTGGGTCGACTGCCGATTACCGCACAAGTCAGAATCGGATATCACTAGTTGATTCTGAATAAGGATTTCAAGGGTTGGGTGCAGGTACCAGTCGGCTAAACCTTGGTACGCCCCATGATGCGCCGCTCAGCTGTACACTGCGATAGTCGGGTGTAGGTACCACTCAGTCAAACCTCAGTATGCCCCATGATGGGCCGCCAGCTGTACACCGTGACAGTCGGGTATAGGTACCGCTCAGCCAAGGCCTATTTAAACAATGGTACGCCTAGGATGGGCTGACTGCTAGTATTCCAATGATTGGGCTAGGTACCACTCGGAATTCCCAATGCGTGGAGCTCTATTGAGTCCTTCACAATCTCCTTGCCCGCAATAGTGCACTTAGCATAGAGAGGAGACCAGTCGGGAAGCTGCGCCAAGAACTGGAAGCACTCGGCGTGAAGCACGACTCGGTTGGGATGCGACTAGAAAGGCGGCAACTCGATCGCAAAGCACTCGGGGGCCTACTGTGGAGTACATGGACCCCGGGTATCTGCATGGCGGGCCACGAGGACCACCCAACTACACAGGGATGGGCACCACCCGGACTGTAACCGCCATATCCAACAAGGAAGGGCTAAAGATAGAAACCGACCTTGAATAGGAAAGATACAATTGTAATCCCAGATGCTAGCGTATTCGGCAAGAAAGGCTAGAGATAGAATCTTCACCTTGTAACCAATTAGGACTCCTCCTTGTAAACCCTACCCCCCGACTATATAAAGGGGGTGGGGGACCCTAGTTTGAGATACAACAACATCGACATACAACAACACCGAATCCCAGAACACAGGACTAGGGTATTACCTCCTCCGCGAGGGCCTGAACCTGTATAAAACCCGTGTCTTGTGTTACCATCGAGTTTGGATCCAACGCCTAGCCCCATAATCATTATTGCCGACAACAAACGTCGACATTAGGTTGGCTCTAACCCTACAAATCTATATCGGCCCCTTCACTATTCACCCTATCACTAGTCCATCGAGAAAATAAACACAACAAGATTTGCACAACTTGATATAGATCAGCCTAATAGATATAAACACCATGCTTACATATATGACTAAACAATTGATAACCATAAATTCTAGTTACCGAAAGAAAGATAAAGCAAAATATCAAGAAGACACAAGCATGGCATAAAAGAGTACTAATAATGGATCAAATCATAAGTTAGGAATTACAGCAAGATCCCTGCACCCTTGGGAAGAGAGGGAACTATTCACACATACCTCAACGTGGTGAAGAAGAAAAGCTCCAGAACCTCGGCATTAGTTTGCAGTTAGAATGAAATTGAAGGATCTAATCCCATGTAGAGTGCTAATTACCAGGTTAATCCCTAGAACTTTGGTATTTGTGGGCTATTAGAAGGAATTAGAGGATTCAATCCCAATTAGAGTGCTAATTACGGGCTAAACTGTAGAATAATCTCGCTGATCAACTAAAAGAAGAACCCTCAAAATTCTACTTGTCAGTGGAATTTGGAGTTGAATTTTTAGAACTTGGATATTGAAACTGAGGATAATGGTGGTATTTATAGGGGTTGGCACCTATGGTGGATCTCGTGGGAGACTAGGCTAGAACAAACCTTGGCGAAGTCTGTTTCGACTTCCTCGGCTCCCTCTTTCCGTTTCTAGCTTTGGTTTTCCATTTGGTGCTCATTTCCCCTTCCAAATCCTTTTTCCCCTTTCTTGTCAGTCAAGTAATTTCCAATTCTTGTCATAGGGAGTCAGTGGAACTTCAAGGAGAACCAAAAAGTCTCTGTTGCGAAAGCTACGGCACATATAGTAGTAGACATGGAAAAACCCTAGACTCTCATTATCTTGATCTATCAAATAATGTTGTTTCTCAATATATCCTTTGACCGGCCAGCACACGGTCAACGGACCCCCCCGAGCTCGGGAGGCCCCAGTCTCGACTTTGGCGCGAGGCGGGCTTCGACCTAGCGCGCTAGACCAGCTGCGGCCCCACTCGACCTCGAGCTCAGGCGGGCCCTTGTTGGAAGCCACGATCCGCCCTTGGATTTGGATCAAGCATTTGACCAACAGTTGCTCAAAGCGCGGAGTCGTGGGGGCGAGGATGGATCGTACAACAAGTTCGAGCGATTCTGCCCGGCCCTCAACGTGCACGAAGGTCACTTCCCGGGGATCTAGCCCGGCCGTTGCGTACCGAGGAGGTATAAAAACCAAGAGAACACAGTCCCTTGGGGGACACGAAGACAATACACAACGCGCCCTAGCTCGAGCTTAGACTTAGCCATTGTTGAACTTGAGTGTAAAACACCCTTCTACTCGAATTAGCTAAAGAAGCTGCCATAAAGGCGGCCCGGAATAAACTATTACCTCCACGAGGCTCGAACCAATATAAGTCTCGGTCTCCGCTTCGTTGTTGTCTTGCTCCGACCATAACCTCGTCACGTACTTTTCTTTTCGTTTGGCGAAGCGCTGTTGAGATCCCATATCACTCGAGACCTTTACCACATTTCTTGCGGTCGGCGATCCGATCGTCGACGGCATGGCGCCCACCGTGGGGCCGATTGCTTCGCTTTTTGCGGGAACAACACCAAGAACCGGGAGCATGGTGCACTTCATCAGCCAGGTTTTCTCGAGTGTGGATTAAGACACGGACTCCGACTCGTGTCCTGTTCGACGCTACCACGCGCCGCCCCTCGGCGGCGATTACGATGGCGGGCGGAAGCGCGGAGAAATCACGGATGGCCGTGATCCGCAGACCCTGAAGCGCCCATTTGGATGGTGCATGTCGCCATCAACCAAGCCATAACCGCCCTCCGGTGGGAGGCCGAGAGAGGGCAGCCGTCCCACTGGGCCCCAGTCTCCCTCTCACGGAGAGCACCTCCGCGCTTCTCGCCTGGTCGCCGTGACCCGATAGGGCGAGGTCGGAGCTCTTTGGCCGAGCTCGGCCGAGAAGCTCGATCGAGCTGCGATCGGTCGGCGCCAGCATGACACCAGAAGTCAACACTCGGGGACCCGCTCGGAAGAGTGATGACAACACGTCGCGCCGTCACCAGCGCACCCATCCGGACGCCCTGCAGCGAGGCGGCTCGGCAAGCGGGCTCGAGATGAGCTCGGCCAGCGGTAGCGCGCGGCGTCTTGCGGAGCACCGCACCGTGAGCAGGCCGAGCCAGCCACCACGAACTCTGAGTCGGCCCGGCGGTCTGCGGACCTCTCCGGACGTTCCGCCTAGGCGCCCGTAGGTCGGGACCGCTCACGTTACCTCGGTGATTCCGCGCCGCGGCACCGTGGTCGTTCCCCGAAGGTCAGACGCCGAGAACCTCGACTCGAATCCGGTAGCCGAGGACCTTGTCGGTGATGACCACACCGGCCCTGCGCCTGTCGACCTATGGTCAGCATGGCATATTCGACGATCTGCGCCCGTCGTCGGTGGCCGGCTCGGTTTCGCTCCCGCTCGATCGGCGCCGGCGGGACTAAGAACCAGCGAGTTCTTGTCCATTTACTCGACCATAATCTGGCGGTAGGTGGGGAACGAGCTGGTGATGGCAAACTACCTCCGGCCGTGCTAAGCGGGGCCGTGAGGACTGGCTTTTCAACGAAACACGGTTCCTTGGTCGTGGCGCCAAATCGAGCGCCCTCGCTCCAACTTTTAGAGTTATTCTGGCGGCGGGAGGGAAAGGACTGGACCCGCGTCATCGAGGGCAAAACGAGCATTGCTAACGGCGATTTAAATGCGGCGGTTTATCCGCTAAGAACCTGATCGAGCATCTCCCGTGAAAGCCGTCATCAAGGCATTCAAGTTCGGCGTCGCGACGGCGCCTCGCGAAGACGGAGATTACCTCGAGGCTCAGCGTCAACAAACTTTTCCGCATGGCGGAGCGGTATGTGGACGCGGACGACGCAGTCCGCTGAGCGCGACTACGACCAAGCTAAGCTTGGCCTAAACCAAACAGAGGCCGGCCCGTCCAATATCAGGGGTGCCAACCACGGCACCACCACTAAGAAGCGAAGCCACGGCAGAAGCCGGCGGCGGTGCTCACGGTGATCGTGTCGGTGGGCGGCCACCGCGAGGTCTCGAGGTCGAGGCCAAGCTCGTGAGGGCTCCAAACCCCGCCAAGGTCGGCCTCGACCTCATTAGTATGAAACCGGCCCGACAAGAGACCAGCGACACAGGCCCCGGTGGGCGATGCTTGAACCCAGGCGAGGCGCTTCGGGATATGACGAAGCAAAGTTACGCTGTTCCATAGGGCGGTAGCCCACGACTGCAGAACTGCGAGGCTTGGCGGAGAACAAAGCTGGGCGCCTTCTATGATGGGCGGGCGAGATGCCCATGCTCCCCGAGATGACGACGAGGCAAATGGGGTGAGCGTCGGCATAAACCTGACGACCTTGATTTGGAGTTCGGCAGGCGGCGCGGTCGATGTCATCTTTGGCGGCTCGTCGGCTTACCGATCGAGCGTGAGGTCAAAGCCGCCCGTATGAACATCTACCAGTCGCCATTTGGAAGGCCCATCGGCGACCACAAGTGGGCGGGCCACCATCACCTTCTCTCCGGGGCGCCCTCCAGGTATGGCTCGAGACCTAAAACCGCCTTGGTCGTGACCCGCCATCGCAATACGCATGGTCGGGCTCGTCATGGTCGACGGCGG
Source organism: Guadua angustifolia (assembly GCA_036346375.1). Taxonomy (NCBI): domain Eukaryota; kingdom Viridiplantae; phylum Streptophyta; class Magnoliopsida; order Poales; family Poaceae; genus Guadua; species Guadua angustifolia. Next base: position 14,394,393 of record CM070519.1, on the reverse strand, counting down.
TAGCTCTCTAAACTTCTGCGGTGGGAGCACTTTCGGCCGGATCTGATTCCCGTTCGAAGGTCAAAGCGTCGCCGTACCCTTCTTGGGATCGTTCGAGCTCAACCATCCCCAGGGGCGGTGGTCTTGCCGTGACCTTGATGACTCGGACAACTTCCGCACTAAGCTAGTCACCTTCGAGGTGGTCGAGGTGATCTCCGTCTAACGCCATTCTCGGCGGCTGCCTTGATTATGTTTATGGCGGCCAACCATTATAGCCATCGATGTATGGTTGCGGCGAGCAGCATCATCACCGTCGGGCGACACCGCAGCGGCGCATGGGTGTGAGACCAAGGCCTTGGCTCTTGGGCATCTTCTTATTGGTCCGCGGCGGCAACGCCCACAGGCGGCAATCCGGCCCGTGGGGCGGCGAAGGCGTCTTGCCGCTCGAGGAGGCGACCGACCAAGTGCATCCGCGTCTCGGCGGTGAGTTCCAAATAGGAACTCGAGCTCGTCACCTTCCTTCAGCGCCAACAAGGGTATATTAAGCAGGAACTAGTGGACATGCCCGGCGTTCGAAGGTGATCGGCGAAGTTGCGGTGAGATCCGGCTCTCGACTGTCGCGCCCGAAGCTTCGTCGTTTCTCCCGGAGAAGGTTGCGGTCATCAAGAGAACCTCGACAAGCTCTGAAGGCGGCTTCATCGAGAAATCAACTACTCAGTGGTGGCCAACCCGGTCATCGTCTGAAGGGAGGAAGTGGAGAATGTCGTCGACCATACGAGGTTAAACTCGGCTTGCGAAGGATAACTTCCGCTTCCAGCGCATCGACCGGATCGTCGACTCAACGCGAATGCCAAGATGTTGAGCTTCTTGGATGCTTACTTGGGGTACCACCAGATCAAGCTGGCGGTCGACGACGAGAGCAAGACTCCTTCATCACGCCGTTTGGCACCTATTGCTATACGACCATGTCGTTTGGCCTGCGCAATGCGGGAGCCACATTTCAGCGCCTGATGACCAAGATGTTCGAACCCCAGATCGGGCGAAACCTTGAGGTCTACGTGGACGACATCATCGTCAAGAGCCCCTCCGAGGGCAACCACGTTCGTGACCTCGAGGAAACCTTCGCCAACCTCGACAGACACAAGATCAAGCTCAATCCCGAAAAGTGCGTGTTCGGCGCGGCGTCGGGCAAGGTGCTCGGCTACATGATCGGGGGCTCGGGGGTTGGCCCGAACCCAGAGAAGATTGAGGCGATCGAGAAGATGGCGCCCCCGACCTCGATCAAGCGGTCGCGAGCCTCCGGCCGCATGGTGCGCCCTCGGCGGAGTTCATCTCGAGGCTCGGCGAAGCTTGGGCTCCCATTCTTCAAACTCTACACAAGCACAGGGGTTTGAGTGGACTCGGGGCCAGCGGTCCTTCGACAAGTTGAAGGTATACTGTCGTCCCCACCTCCTTACAACGCCTTACAACCGTGGCGGTTCTTGCTCTACCTCGCGCCACCTCCCACGCTGTCGGCGCCGTCACAGTGGCGAGCAGGGGGTCTCAGCTGACACCAATTTATTACGTCGGTGAGGTCTTACGGCCCGAAGGCGCTACCGCGAGTGCAAAGAAGCTGCTGTATGCTCTCCTCATGGGGTCGCGCAAGCTCCGGCACTATTTTCAGGCGCATTCCATGGTGCGTCGAGCAACTTCCGGCAGGGACATCTTGCGGAACCAGACGGCGTGGTAGCGTTGCCAAGTGGGCTATGGAAGCTGGCGGCGTTTGATGTCCATGTCGTCGCTCGAGCGACCATCAAGTCGCGGTGCTCGCCGACCGTTGGTCGGCAGTGTATAATCTGCATGACACGAGGTCGAGGGCGAAAGCCTTGGGTCATGTTCTTTTGGCTCGAGGTCCTTCAAGCGCTCGGTGGCATCCTTATTCTCACACCGCCTGAAAGCCGAGTGCGTGGTTCATTTTGGGTTAGCGGCGACCAATAATATGGCGAGAATATGAAGCTCTCTTGGCGGGCCTCCGAGCTTGCAAGGCTTTGGGCGTCGCCGGTTGGTCGTCGTGGCGACTCGGCTCGTCGTCAACCGGTACAACAAAAGTACCAATGCTCGGGAGATTCGATGGCGAAATACCTTGCGAGGTCGCAAAATGGAGAAGTGGTTTCAGAACTTGGAGCTCAAGCACATCTCCGGAAAAGACAACTCGGCTGATTTCCTCTCAAGCTCGCATCCTCGGCGTTGAGATCCCACCGGCGTCATCCTAGAAAGCGTTGGCGGCTCCTCGATCTCTGGCGAGGAGGCTTTGCTCGTGGCGGTCGAATGTACACCTTCACAGGCCAAATCCATCGTGATTTCCTTGCAGGCGACCTACCACCCGACCTGCCGAGAAAGCGGATCAAATGCGGGCGAGTCTATACATGCTCGTCGAAGGAAGCTCTCACAAGCGGCATGTTTCCGGCATCTGGCGTGTCGTCTCCCGGAGGAGGTAAGTACCTCTTGAACGATATCCATTCAGACCTCTGTGGAGCACATTCTTGTGCAGGGCGATGGTCGGCAAGGCCTTCCACATGGGGTATTATTGTAGCGGCTCTTCAAGATGCTCGTGATATCATCCGCACTTGCGCGCATGCCAATTCCACGCCGGAAGTCGCACCAGCCCGCCCACGCGCTCGAGACCATCCCTTCGCTGGCCTTTCTCGACATGAAATTTGGATATCCTCGGCCCTTTTCTCGGCGGTCGGGAAAGAAGTTTACGTTCGTGGCCGCCGACACCTTCACCAAGTGGATCGAAGCGAACCGGTCTCGACCATCACTACTCGAGCGGTAGTTCGTTTTTAAACTTGTTCGTGGTCACCAGGTACGGAGTTCCGTGCAAAATTATCACTAACAACGGTACCCAGTTTACCAGTGAATTATTCTAGGAGTTTTGCGAGGAACTCGGCATCAAAATATGCTTAGCCGGTGGCTCACCCCGAACAGCGGAGGCGGTGAGCAGCGCCAATGGGCAAATCGTCCGGGCGTCAAGAAAGCGAGTTGCAGATGAGCTCGAGCGCTACGGCAAGACACAGGTGGGCGAACTTCCCACCGTTCTATGGTCTATTCATTACCACGGACAGCCGAAGCCACAGGGGTCCACACCCTTCCAGCTCGTGTTGTACGGCAAATCCTGCCCTCCCGAGGTCACGCTGGGCTCTGCCGAGTTAGCAGTCGACCAAGTCGACTTGAGCCTGAAACGGTCTCTCGACCTTACCCTCGCGGAAGAAGTAAGATGCCGTGCCTTTGCTACGATCAACGCACTACACGCAAGCTCTTCGAGATATGCGTCTCGGTCGTCGACCTAGAAGCTCCTTGTTGGGGACCTAGCCACTGAGGCGGTTCGAGGCTCGTCTAGCACCAACAAGTTGTCCCCATGATGGGAGGCCCCTATAGAGTCGTTTCAATAGATCGCACGGGGCTTACTGGCTAGCGATGCCCGATGGCGAAGAGCTCTCTAGCTTGTGGAACATAGATCGACTCAGGAAGTTTTATGTGTAAAACTCTATACCTTACATTTCAATAAAGTGATTGCTCCTTTTTTACGCCCTTATGATTGCTTCCACTTGTGTTGTTACCATTCTTTATACGAGCCTTTTTTATGTTCGAAACGACCTTTCATGCAAGACGTTTGCTCTTGGTCTCGTGTCATGCGGGTTTGGCGTTCACCTAGTGGGACGAGCTAAGCGTAGCCGAACCTCTTGCGACCTAGCTCTCCCCCATTGCTTTCGAGCCGGGCCGAGGGCTTGCCACTTTGGCTGTTGAGCAACTGCGCAGGGTCGTGATGGTTGCTCGAGCATTAACCTTAGTGCGGCCATCCGCCTAGCGGGCTCGCTTTGTGTCACTCCCCTTGCGGGCTTTTTTCCTCTACTCTGCAGGTTGTGGCCGCTCGTCCATGTATACGTCTTGTGCCCAAGGCACGCGTCGCTCGACCTTGGGCCCAACGGGGGCTGGATAAGGCTATCCTATCGACGCACGACCAAAAGAGCGCGAGCGTGGCGAACGAGCAAAGCCGGAGAGACAAGTATCCACAACTATGAGTTTCAATCAGGGACAAGGTTTCCTCGTTCCCCCAAACAAAACGATCTGTTTTCTATTGGAACATTACTTGCTTTATAACGCCTTTTACAGCTCGGCCATCTCGCGGGCAAGCTTCTCTTGCTCGAGCTCGGCGACCTTGGCCCTTAGGGCCGATAGCTCACTCTGGTTCTGGAGGGCCACCGTGGAGGCATCCATGACTCGGCGCCGTTCATCTTGAAGTTGCAGCCATCGCGCGTCGCCGCCCTTTGGCGGCGCTCAAGTCTCCCCTCGAGCTCAGAGACCTTGGCCTCGAGCTCGGGGCGCTCTTCCGAGGAAAGGCGACCGGTCGCATGCGGCTTTCTCCAGCGCCCGACCTTGGCCCGCTCATCCTCGGCCGACTTGTTGGCGTGGCCAAGCTTTTCTTCCGAGTTCGGGATCGGCCTCGAGCTCGAGGGCAGCTCCGTGAGGCGCCCGCTCTGCCGGCAGCCTCTCGGTGGCCGACTTTAGCCCGCTCGGCCTCGGCGCCTTGGCGAACCGCGCATGCTCTTGCTCCACGGCCTTGAAACCGTGGTCAGCGTTGGAGGCCTGGCTGCTCGAGCTCGCAGCATGGGCTACTTCTTGCGCCCTCATCGTCCGGCGCAAATCGTCGAGACTCTGGGCCTTACGCTCGAGCTCCCACCTTTCGACCTCGATGGATCTTGATGAGCTTGGAGCGCTCAACCTCCTGCGCCTCGATCGCGTCCAGGAGGCCCCTAAGCACATCAGCGTGCTCTCGAAGGCCTTTAAGCCCTTGAGAGGCATGGTCGATCACCTTCGCAACAAGAAGGGAGGCCCAAAATGAGAGGGGACAAGGAGCTTATCTGACCAACTACGAGATGTGCAGAAAACCCTCACCTTACGGAGATGGCCTTCGAGCGTATCTTGGAGAATTCCTCGCTGATCGTCCAATACGGTTGTGAGGATCTCCTCCTCCTCGTCGCAGCCGTATAATGTAAAGTCGGCCCGGCCCACCACGCGCTTCGAGCCGAGGTCTTGAGTACCGGCCCGGGGCCGCCAAGTCGTCCGTTGCCTCCTCCTGCTGGTTCGGCCCGTCGGCGGCGGAAGAAGCGTGGCGGCGATGCGGATTCGTTCGGCATTCACGGCGGGGCCCCACCGTCTCCGGCGCCAAGGGATGGCGGTCGGATCCACCGCGGGATTCTCGACCTCCGTGGTACGGAGACAGCTGCTGACCTCGATACCCGACGCAGCTTCGCAAGCAGGTCTGCGGAGTCCGTGGCTGATCGCCTCTGATGGCGGCGGGATTGCGGCCTCGGCGCCTGAAGCGGCCGTGGTCGGGGGCTCGGGGTACCGCCTCGGGTGAAGCCGCGAAGCTCTGGGCGCCCTCCGCGGCAGCGCCGGGAAAGTCGACGACGGCGGCGCGTCGTGGGCTTCGCCGGTGTCAAAATCCACGCTGGTTGCAGGCTGGGACTCGTCATCCGTGTCGTCGAGCCCTTGGTCGAACCAGCCGGCGGGCGGGCTTCGGTGACCCAGCGGAGCTTGGCGTCGGCGCGAGGCGGCGTGGGACCAATTCGGCGTCCTCCTCCTCGGTCTCGGACGCCACGGATAATGACCATCGTCCAAGCGGGCAAGTTTGAGTTCGAGGCGCTCAAGGTCTCGATCAAGAGCATACACTAAGCGAAAAGATACAAGGAGAACGGTAAAGCCCAGGAAGCGGGGAGTTTACAGGTCGTGACCTCCGCCTCGTCGGGGACGGCGAAGATCTTGTTGCCCAGGAGGAAGGGCCCTTCTTGCGTGTCAATGACACAGAGTCTCGGAGTCCGTCTTTGGCTCCACGTCATCCGTGGCGAGCTCCGAGCTTGGGGCCCGAGTCGGGTGAGAGCTCAAGGCCTGGCGGCGGCCCGTCCGCTCTTCTTTGCAAGAAGAAGAAGAGCGTCAAGCCCGCAGCGCCGCGGCCGGGCTCGGGGGCTTCGGTCATGAGGGTCCTTACCATGGGCAGTCGCCCCACTCGACATGAGGTTTCTTTGCCTTCCGTGATCCGTCCGGCTTGGAAAGTCCTTCCTTCCCTTTTGCTCTTGCTCCCTCCGGGCGGCCGGAGCATCCGTCTGGCCGTTTGTCGACGGCTCTTGGTGTCTCGCTGGCGCATGAGAGGGTCGAGAAGGCCTCGGGGCGCTAAATCAAGCCCTTGGTCCGATTGGTTTACCTCGGGTTTTCGGCGAAGCACGTTCCTTGGGGCGATGTCGTCCATGGAATAGTTGTGCGCCGGTTTCCGAACATCTCGTACATCCTATCGGCGACCCAAGACTCCTTGAGCGCAAAGGAGCGCCCCGAGGGACCATCGAAGTCGGTTCGAGCAAGACCCGCAAGCGAAAAAGGCTTACCAGGCGTACTCTCGCGTGTCGGGTCGATCGCCCTGGATCTCAAAGAATGGGTGCGTTAAGCGCCGCGAGAGACACTTTCGGTTCGCGAAATCGCGGCGATTACTGCCCGGTGAAGACAGCGCTCGTAGCAGAGGTGTATGGCGGCAATGGCCTCTTCGTGCGTCCTCGAGGTCGCCTGGGTCTGGGTCCCCTTCTTCCGTCGATGGGCTTTCCCTTGTATGGACGTCTTTGAGCTCCCTTTCTTCGAGTAGAACCGGCGCTTCATTACGGCAGGGAGTCGAGATTGAATCTTGGGAAGGACCACTTGAGCCCTGTCATGCCGAAATAGAGGCACTCAACCACGGGGTCCTTCCGGCGAGGAAGAATCAAGTACGAAAGAAGAAGCGAGGGTGGGGAGCGATTCCTAGGAACCCCTCGCACGCGAGTGGGAAAAGATGGCGAGAGTAAGAATGGTGTTGGCACCGGAGTTAATGAGCTCGATCTCACGGTGGTGAGGACCACGGAAGAACTTCGCTCTCCGGGATCCATGAGCCAAGAGGGCGAAGTGCTTTCGGTGCGAGCGATCTCGTCGTCCTGGGGGTTAGCTCGGTCTCGTTACGGAAGCCGCCATGAGAATGGGTCGAGCAGCCCCAGGGTCTCGAGTTCCTTCATCCTCGAAGGCGACAAAGTGCTCCACCCTAGCTTGGCCATGGCGGTCGCGGCGAGCTCGGTCAAAGGCGGGGGAGGAAGGTTTTTTGCTTGGGCGGAAGGGCTTGGAAGGCGAAATGCACTGGTCGGGAGGCTTCCTCAAGAGACTGCGGTTTTTTCTTGGGTTTGTGAGCCGCACCGACACCAAATCCAGGCCACGGCGCTTCGAAGGACTCGCCGGCCACGATTTGACAGATGCAATTAAAATTTGGGAGGCGGTGGTTTCGAGAACCTGGCAGTGTCGCCAACCGTTCGCATCCGTCTGCAGGCCGCGGAGATCAAGAGGCGCCAGGTGTCGTTTCCTCAAGACCTGGCGTTACATTCCCGCACGACCTCGACCTCAAGGAAGTTCTGGAAATCGATCCCGGCTATGGAGACTCAAGGTCGGCCCATGTTCTGGCCACGACCTTAAGCCTCGGGGGCTAGCTGACGAGGGCTGGGCGTCCTTTGACCGGCCGGCACACGATCAACGGACCCCCCCGAGCTCGGGAGGCCCCCGGTCTCGACCTGGGTGCAGGGCGAGACGCTCGACCTAGAGCGCGCTAGACCCGAGCACGGCCCCACTCAACCTCGAGCTCGGGTGGGCCCTTGTTCGAAGCCACAATCCGCCCTTGGATTTCGGATCAAGCATTTGACCGACGGTTGCTCAAGGCGGCGGGTCGTAGAAGCGAGTGGATCGCGTACAACAAGTTCAAGGGGCGATTCTGCCGCCCTCAATGTGCACGAAGGTCACTTCGGGGATCTAGCCCGCCGTGGTGCGTCTGAGGAGGTATAAAAACCAAGGAACCACAGTTCCTTGGGGACGAAGACAATACACAGCACACCTAGCTCGAGCTTAGACTTAGCCATTGTTGAACTTGAGCGTAAAACACCCTTGTACTTAGAATTAGCTAAAGAAGCGCGCAAGAAGCGCGGAGTAGAGTTGTTACCTCCACGAGGGCTCGAACCAATATAAGTCTCGATCTCCGCTCGTTGTTGTCTTGCTCCGACCATAACCTCGTCATACTTTTCTTTCGTTTGACGAAGCGTTACCTAAGATCCCATATCACTCGAGACCTTTACCACATTTCTTGCGGTTGGCGATCCCGATCGTCGACATGCTTGTTGATATTTGTGGTATCATATCTTCTCAATGTATTGTCACCAAAATTATCATTAATATTTGCTCATCTTGAGTTAATCCAACTAATAAATAATGTCTTACTTGTTGGAACCACAATTTTGTAATAGGAATATTTTTCTTCCTCTCTCAAAGAAATTCCATTATTAGTATTTGTTGTTGGAAATTTTTTCTCCTTAGATATTTCATAATGACATTTACAAGGTACAACTAGTTATAGATTTTATAATTAAATATCTAAACATCCTAGATGCATCGAGGAAAAAGTTTATCTGATAAGGATGGTATTAAAATACGAATATTTGTAGTACTTTCATCTCTTTTCTTAATCTAATGTTGATGAATTCCACAATTCATCATAAAAGTTATCATACTCTGATTTATTTTGCACTTCATCCTCATTTTTGAATGAGAATATCATAAGCGACCTATTTTCACTCAAGTCTTTTCGAAATAGGATCATCAAATATGGATTTCATCAAATAGAGAACCATCAAAATGATCATGCTCCTACACAAGACCAAAGTGGAAATAGGCTGCTTATGATATTCTCATTTGGAGATGAGGATGAATTAAGGATAAATTAGAGCATAATAACTTTTAGAATAAACAGTGGATGGAATTGGATTTTCCTTAGAATCCATTAACATTAGAATAAGAAAGGAGACGAAAGTGTTAAAAGGTTTATATTTTAAGATGATCCCGAGTAGACAAAATGTTCACTCGATGCATCTCGAATATTTAGATATTCAATTACAAAATCTATAATTGATTGTGCCTTGTAAATGTCATTATAAAAATATTTAAGTAGAAGAAAATTTTCAACAACAAATACAACTCATGGAAGTTCTTTTGAGAGTGAAAAAATATTTAGATCACAGACGGCTCTTTACACAAACCATCTATGAAAAGCTATTATCACAAACGCCTTTTGATACAAACCCTCTGTAAAAACCTATTATCATATATGGGTGGGGCTTTCTAAAATTTACATAATGATATTTTATTACTTATTTCTAATTTTCTATTTTTGAATTTTATGGAATTTATAAAACTATTTTTCTATTTTTAGTTTTATGGAAAGATTACTGTAGCAAAATTATAACTCAAGAATTTCTGAAATTTTTATTGTATGTTGAAAATGTATCAGCGTATTTTAAAGAATTTTTCTACATTTTTCCAAGTAATTTTATTTTTTTATTTGGACTATTTTATTTTATAGAATTAATTTTATTAGAAAAGTATTGAAAATTTATTTTATTGTGGTTGGGCCAAAAGTCCATTGGGCTCAACTCGTTTTCTTAGCATGGCCTGGTCTGGTGAGGCCGAGTGATCTTAGTCATTCATTCGTTGATCGAACGGTCAGAGATACTTGAGTTTTAATGGAACCCTAACGCATCATATCCATCGGATCAAGTCTGCGTGGATGGTTGGGATTCCACCCCATCTCGTGTGATGGTGATCGATGGATTCTACCACGTCTACGGGTAGGATTTCATCATAGTCACATGGTCAACCGGGACTCGGTTTCTGCCGCTGTCTCAACATGGATCTCCTCCATCGTATAGAGCATGGATGTCGAGGATTAATAAGCCACATAAACTCTCAATTTGTGAACCCCAAGCTTTGCCGCACCTTTTGCCCCTTTTTCCCTAGTTCGAGGTGCAACTATCATGGAGATTGAGGTCATTGGAGTCGCTGAAGCTTTGCCATTGAGCTTGTCACTGAGGTCTACCTCCTTGCTACATCTTGGACCAAGATATGCCCAGATTAGTGTTCCCTACGTCAAGCCGCATCAGATCCACACCAAATCAAGGTAAAACTAATGAGATTACACCATGTTCCATGTCATCTCCCCCGCATCCGGCGTAGCACCACCTCCCATCAATGTTGTGTCATCGCCCCCTTGTTCGCACAACTATAGCCCCTCGATCTATTTGTGTGGTCGGATTGAGCCACATGGCAGCCTCGCGTCATGCATGAGTGCATCTTTGGCGCCACCTGCTACGTCATGCTTGCATTAGCCCTTGCATGGTCAAGATTTCACTTGGCCGGATCCACCATGTGCCGAAATGGTTCCTCCAACTGAGCTCCATGGACCCATGGTCCCACCTATCAACCTAATAGATTATTTTCAAATTTATTTTAATTTGGTTAATTAGTGCTCTTGATGTCGATTGACATCATAAATTGATTTTTCAATAAAAAAAATAATTCGGAAAAATATTGATTTTTTATTTTTGATTTTTCTTTTATTCAAATCTCTCGAGCCCGTTCTTCCTCATACAAGCTTCGTTTGAGGTGATTCAATTTTCTAAAAATTTGTAAAATTCAGATCTATTTAATAGTGAATTTTATTTGATTTTTGTAATTTGTTTACTCTCTATTTTTGTGTTTATTTAGTGTTTTCTCTAGTTACGCGTAGATGTCGATCTGCTCGGAGCGTCCGAGTGAGAATCATTGACTCAAGACTAAGGTCCAGAGAAAGAACTTTTTTAAGGTAAGTTGTGCTTTGATTATGTTAAGCTTAGTTTTATAAAATTGCTATGTTGATTTAAAATTATTGCATGTTATTTTATGTGTATAATTGATTTCAAATTAGTTTGGTATCTAGTTATTCAACCTAATTAGCTTATACCTTACCTTGTCATTTGTACACCATGATTATTTATCATCTTAGGGTTCTAGGATAGTTCATTATTAATTGGATTCTAATAAATGCCAACATGGGTTGGTTAGACTGTGTATAGTATGCTTAGCCATGCCATGTTAACTCATATGTTTTGAAAATTCAAAATCAATAGTGTGTCGGGTGGTCACACAATGATGTTCACTATAGGAAAAGTATTTATTCTCGATGGCCACAAATATGGTAGGCGGCCAAACCACCCGGCCCACAAAAAATAAATTAAGGTCGTGACCAAAAGAACAACCGCTCTACCCTAACCGTGAAAAAAGTCGCCAATTCCCCACTTCAAATTGGGGAAGCTGTTGGTCATTAGAATTCGACTGACATGTATATAAGTCGTCCACCCTAGTGTAGGGTCGACCGCCAATCGGCCCTCCACCAAATGGCGCAATTAGGGTGGGCTGACCCATGTGGTATCAACCCTAATCAAAAGGGCCCAATTGGCAGTCAAAAACGTAACTTATGGTCGACGAATATCAACGTGGCCGTCGACCCTAATGAATTAGGGTGGACATGACTTATCTAGCAAATCGACTCTAAGTGGCATATACCTCTCCCTCGAGTCGATCCCCATTCTACTCGCCGTTTCAATCCCACGCTGAACTTCGATCCCGGCCGTTTGTCGTCCGTCGCCGCCGCTTCCTCGGCGGTGGCCGACCGCCACGTCCCGAGTCCGCCGCGTCCCGAGGTCCGCCGCGCCGCCTGTGTGTCGCCTGCCCGCCGCCCCATCGCTCGTCGCCTCACGCTTGCTGCCGCCGGTGGCCAGTCGCCGCCTCACGTGTGTCGGTCTCCCTGCATCCCTTGCCGCCCCCCGCAAGTATGTGGATCTTGGATCATCTACTCCATTATAAATTATCGGTGTGTAAAATGATGTTGTCCTTATCATAGTATTTCATTGTTAATACAACATTTTTCGTATTTTATCATCGATGCCTGCTTTGTTTTCTGCAAAGTTAGAACTTTTATCTAAAATATAACAAATGAATTGAAATCGGGAGTTGTATCACATCGCAACAAGAACTAAACTGCAGCGAAGTCATGGAGTTCTATCTATTATTCTTAGTATGTTAATTTGCGATCCTCTGCAAGGAAAACTCTACGTAGGGAATGTCCGGCAATGGACAGCTCGCGATATAGGTCTTACCCAAAGAATATGTGCGTGGATGCCGCGTGGATTTATGAGTGTTAATACAAATAATGGAGTCGGGGCCTTAAGATCTCTTTACCGATAGTATCTTTGGTTGGGGTGTTGATTTTGATATACTTATTGTAATTCTATCGTTATTTTAGTTACATGATTCTTATATGGTTTCATATGTACAGCTTCTGTTTTGTTTGCCGTTAAGGTTGATTGTATCTTTGCACGGATTATAGCCCAAAAGAAATCATCACCATTTTAGAGGTAAATTGCCCCATATCCTAGAATTAGTCGTGCAAGTTCGTTTACAATTAATGCAGCTTTGAGAATCAAGGAATTTTAGTTAATTTGTATATTCTTCGCTCTGCAAGAAACTTGACCACCAAATTCCAATGTTGGGACTCAAGGAATGAAGGCGATCTGTGATGTTTAGGTTCTTTTTTTGGGGATCGTTTAAGGCTTTTCTGTGAACTGAAGAATGGATGTTATATGTTTCGTGTAAACTGAATGCCAATCGGACGACTGTTTTTTTTAATGCCGATTAATTAGGGTGGACAACATTTTTCCACGTGGTCATCCACCTTGAGATTAGAGCCATTGACCTTTTCACGTGGCCGTCCACCCTAAGCTCTTAGGGTGGGCGGCGTGAAAAGGCAAATCCCTAATATTATTATGGTGGACTACTAAGAAAAGGCCGTCCACCCTAGTCTAGAGTGATATGACTACTTTTGCCCGTCTACCTTAGCTAGTCTAGAGTGGATTGCCTATATTGGTATCGACCCTAATAGGGTGGGCAACGCCTGGCGTCAATTTAATATTATGGTCGATCACTTACTTTCTGGCTTATAGTGGGCGGCCCTATAACCTTGTAGTGGCTATCATCTCCTTGTTTTCCTTGAAGAAGCAAAGCAATTGATATACATATCTGATTTCCACTTTGAAACCTACATGCTTGTGCATATTTAGTCCTTTTCTCGCATCTTCCAATCAAATCCAAGCACGGATAGTGCATGGTCCATACAAATCTGAATTGATGGTTCTTGTTACATTCTTTCACCCATTATGGAAAATTCTCGGTGGATGTATGATGGTTGGAATAAGAATGGGCGGCACTGCTGTTGAGTGGAAGGAGGGCACGAAAGATTTTATCCGTCGGGCTTTTGGGTCGATGCACGTGTCGGACATGGCGAAGTGAGATGCCCGTGCTCTGTGGTAATGGCTTGAAGAGATGTCGAGGAAATGGAGATGCATCTTTGTAAGAACGGCTTCAAAGCAAACTATTATAGATGGGTTGATCATGGCGAGGCGTGCGAGGTGGACCATCTAGTTACGTTATAGTACAACCCTCCAATATTGTCGAAGGTTACGATGAAATTGACGAGAATGGAAGAGATGGTGGACAACATTGGTCGGGGTTAGATCTCCCACAAGAGGAAGTGCCTACCCCACTTGCAACAGATTTCTTAAAGCTTCGAAGGCCGCTTGAGCCGTTGCATGAGAAAACAAGCGTGGCGCTCCTTGCGGTAATCCGCGTCTTATCGCAATTAAGTCAAAGTATAATTTCTCGACCAAATGCTACAATGACTTAGTGAAGCTTATTTGCAGCCTTCTCCCCGAAGACCACAAAATGCCACGAAACTTGTATGATTCGAAGAAAATTCTAAGTGGTCTAGGAATGCCGTACGAGAAAATAAATTATTATCCTCGATATTGCCTAATATTCTGGAAGGAACACGCAAAAAAGACCCACTGCGATCGATGTGGAGAGTCTAGGTATGTTGAAGTTACCGACAAAGATGGTAACACAAAACAGACGAAGGTGGCCAATAAAACGTTGCATTACTTTCCAATTACTCAATGTTTGCAGCGGTTGTTTATGTCGGAAGAGACAGCGAAGCATATGAGGTGGCACAAAGAAGGAAAACGTGTGAAAGAAGGTGTCATGGTTCATCCATCCGATGGTGAAGATTGGAAGTACTTTGATGAAATGAATCCTGATTTTGCAAGAGATCCAAGAAATGTGTGTATTGGTCTCACGACAGATGGGTTCACACCCTTCAGCATGAGCGCACAATCATATTCATGTTGGCCTGTATTCACCATTCCGTATAACCTCCCTCCGGAACGTTGCATGAATGAGGAATATATGTTCCTTTCTCTGATCATACCAGGGCCTAGCCATCACGGGAAGCACTTGGATTTGTTGATGCAACCACTCATGGCTAAGCTAAAGAGTTGTGGACAAGCGGTGTCTTGACATATGAGAGCTCAACGAAGAAGAATTTGGGATGGATGCTTCTTACTTGTGGTCCATTCATGATTTCCCGGCATATGGTATGTTTTCAGGATGGAGCACTCATGGGAGATTGTCTTGCCCCATATGCATGGATGACACAGGTGCTTTTCAATTGCAGAATGGTGGCAAAACATGTTTCTTCTATTGTCACCAACGGTTCTTATCTTCAAGCCACCCATCCAGAGATGGACAAATGCATTCCGTAAAGGAAAGGTGATAAAGAAGGTCCACCAAAACGTCTGCGGGTCGTTGACATCATTGCTAGGCAGAATAATCTCAAAGACACTCCTAACGATTATGAAGGTTACGGTGAGCAACACCATTGGACTCACAAGTGTAGTATTTATAGTCTCCCTTACGCAAAGGACTTGAACCGCCTCATAACCTTGATCTCGATGCATCGGAGAGAAATGTGAGCGAGTCCATCTTCGAATGAACTTGACATAGTGATAGAACCAAAGATAATGTCAAAGCCGGTTAGATTGTGCCTTGATATCACGGCAGACCTGCCTTGAATATGAGCGATACATCCACAAAAAACCTAAAGCTAAATATTGTTTAACACCCTCACATAGAAAGGAGGTTCTTCTTTGGATCCAAAAGAGGTGAAGTTTCTCGATGGTTATCTTTGCCAATATTAGGCGCGTGTGAGTCTTGCTCAAGGGAAGATAAATGGAATGAAAAATCATGAGTACCACATATTTATTGAGTGGTTAGTTCCTGTGGCTTATCGTGGATATGTAGATGAGGATATATGGAGAGCATTGGCTGAGCTTAGCTTCTTCTATAGGCAACTTTATGCTAAAGAGATCAGCGAGTCCAGAATGGCAGAGTTGGAGAAGGAAATAGTGTTGCTAATTACCAAGCTTGAGAAGATATATGTTCACTCGGTTCTTTAGCGATGCAACATCTTTTGGTACATCTACCTTATGAAGCAAAGGTTGGAGGCCCTATGTAGTACAGATGGATGTATCCCGTGGAACGTATGTTAAAGAGTATCAGAGCAAAGGTTAAAAATAAGGCACGTGTCGAAGGATCCATTGCGGCAGCATGCCTACTTCAAGAGGTTTCATACTTCACGAGTAAGTACTTCGCGCCAACCAACAATGTCAATGCTTACGAGCCCAGGTATAAGAAAGTGTATAAAAGAAAAGTGTCAAGCATAAAGGTGTTTTGGATACAAGGCAAATCTATAGGGGGAAATACATTACGTGAATTAGAACCGGATGAGAGGGTTCGTGTACAATTATATATCTACAACAATATGGAGAAAATGGATGGGTACATTGTTGTTGTGTAGTAACTTGTTGGCAATCCAGAACAATGTGAAGGAGTGAGGTCCAGCCCTAGGGACCATTCTGAGGATGAACTACCCAGGAATGGTGGACATTGGTGATGTGCATAGGGCAGCACTCTCTTGGGATGACTACAAGGCTGTTCAGGATGGCGACGGATCGGTTGCCGATCGTTGCCTCGACGAGTTTTGGGTAAGAAAAACTCTTCTAGCCATCTATTTGCAAAACAATGCTTGTTGTTGGAATATATACCACACGATGCCAGATAATTATATCAATGACACTGAAAATTGTACCTAGCGAGATGTTAATTTCAGCCAGATAATTAGCTCATTCTTCTTAGCTAGCTTTTTATCTTCTGTTGCGCCACTATCAAGGAACACTTCAAATTGGAAAAGGTAATTATGTGAATGATTACCTTTGGAACAACAAATGTCTACACCCTAGTTGACTGATTCTTACGAGTATGCATGACAATTGAAACCAAAATGACAATTCCTGAGACCCTTCAATTATTTTTCATTTCTGCTCATATTTTTGTTTGTGGTCTATTTTAGGCTAGGTATGCTCGCTTCGCCGATTTGAAGAGCGACAACGTCTTGTGGCCTGAGGTTATTGATAGAAAAGCAAGACACATTGTGAACGAGATGATCTCACTTTCTCGTGTCAAGGTCAGTTGAGAGTATTATCGAAGGTGAGGCGAGAATCTCGAAGGGGACGGAGGTGCTCGAGACATATACCTTACCCACGATGAGTACAATTCATGTCGGCCGTCATGGTGTGACAAGTGCCCGGATGCTTGGAGATGGATGTGTGACATGTATGGCATGTAAGAATGGGCGAGATCGACATACAAGAAACAAGAACAATCGCAAATGCATCTGGCGATTCGTCGTCACACCTTAGCGACCATTCGATGGCACAAGAAAAAAGTTTATGGTAAGGTTTGTTTAAAGTAATTCCAGTTCTCATTCGTGTAACTACATTTTCATTTCGTAATGAATTGCAGGAGGCTCAAGCAGGGGGAACTCGATTGGATTGATGTGTACACAAATGCACATTCGGCGGAACCAGATGGTACTTTACGCTTTGAATTGAGTTGCCCAAGAAAATTAGTAAGCAATATCGTTTAGATACATTGTTTTGTCTTGGTGTTAACTTATTTATGTCTGGAATGAATACGTGGATGCAATGACTACGGCATGCGGGCCGAGTGTGTTCCTCTGACACAACCTTTGGATCATGTAGTCATCCATAGCCGGATGGGTGGGAGGCATGGGAGATTGGCGTTGAGGAACGCCTACTTGTGTTCTTCTGAGTACATGCGAGGTGAGGGCAGCTCGGCGCTCAAGTGCTTCCTCTACGTCCGATAGGGCGTGTCATGGAAGAGAAGCGCGCTTGAGAGAACGAGGTTGGAGTTTGTAAAGCAAGAAGAGGGAGAAAAGGCGTGAGGCTATTCTTAGAAGATCGAGTCCATGGAGCAAAATATGCAGCAAGTAAGTTCAATTTTGTATCACTTTCAATTAATTCAATCTACTAATGCTATGTGAGCTATATGTAGACTCATATTCCACCATAAGGATTTCTAGGCTTTTTCGATCCCTCACGGCCGCCGATGATGCACTTCCAAGGAGTATTGTCTATTACTAGTAATTTCTAATTTCTTATTAATGTCTATCCATTGATGATATGCTATGTGAATTTGTAGGCTTTCGGTTCGGTTGGTCCAACTCCGGACGGGGTAATGCTCCAATCCATGTATTGATACTAATGGTCTTTTTTTTGACACAAGTCACAAATGTAATGCTCCAATCCATATGTTTGAATTGGTAGGCTTCTGGATCGGATGCTCCAGCTCAGCCACCCCCTTTGCAGTTTTCGTTCCCGTATATGTTCCAGGTTCCTCCTCCCAGCGCTTCCGGATCGGGTGCTCCAGCTTAGCCAGCACCTTTGCGCTTTCGTTCAGTTCGTTGCCATTTCCATACAGTGTGCCAGACAGGGTAATATGTGTTAATTCATGAAGAAATTGTTGTTTTCAACTCACAAGATAAATGTTCTAATTCATTTTCTTTAATTGGTAGGCTTCTGGATCAGGGGTTCCAGCTCAACCAGCGCAGGTCCAACATCCATTCTAGTACCCGATCCGGTTTCCAACTGAAATAATGTTCTAAGTTATACATTATTTTCTTACTTTGTAGGAGGCTTCAAGATCAGCTGGTGCATCTCAACATGTGGGAAGTGGCGCCGAACCCACTACCAGTGCTTCGGCGGACTTTGTCGATGAGATGCTTCGTATGCCTCCGGTTTTTCCTCCACCTAGCTAGAATCTCTGTATCATACTTTTGTTGATCGAACTTTGTCGATTTGTGGACATGTAATATACGTTGAACTTTTGTTGGAATTAAACCTCTATATCAAACTTTTGTTGAATGTAAACTATATGTGGTATTTGTGGATGTGATTTATGAATGTGTATGGATATGAATTGTGATGAGTTTGTAAGTTGTGAATGTGTATGGATTTGAATTTTTGTGAATGTATGATATGAATGTGTATGGATATGAATTACCACTGGAAAACCCCTCAAAGTTTACTCGCCTTGGTGGAAAGCTACCAAAGGTAATTTTCTATATCAGTATTCAAGTTGCATTTTAATTCAGTTGTAGTCCCAAGACTACTTATTGTTGATTTAATGGCTGAAAATTGTTATTTTTCATAATTTGTTTTTGTAGGGAATACTTTTGACTGGAGCTCCGGGAACTGGGAAGACATTGCTTGCTAAGGTAAACTTATTAGGACTCATTTATTGTTTCATGTCTATGAAGTTTTAACTTTCTTAGAGGAAAGAAATTCATTCACATAAACAATTGGTTAGCAAGAGTTAGCTAGTTTACTTTCCTTTTCTCCACTGTTAAGATTTTAGACTTGTTTTAGAAAAGTTATCTCTTCATTTTCCACGAAGAGGAAAATGTCGGAGTTTCAGGCACCGTGTGTATAAAAACTATGATCCTCGTGCTAAAGTCATCCGTAAGTTAGCGGAGGAGGTCTTCTCAATTGTGGGACGGGATCCTCTTATTGAGGTTAGCTATTCACATTCTGTTTAGCCATGTAAAAGAAGTATTTTCTGAGAACTTTATCTTACCATCATTTCACAAGTGAGATATTTGGTTAGTGCTCTCATGTCAATGTGGAACAACCAGGAAACACAGTTGCCCTGTAGTGCAAGTCAGTGCTGGAGCTAATGGATGTGAAGGATCTCACCTTGGCGCATGTCAAGTCTCATTTGCAGGTACATATATCTTGATGCATGCCTTATTGGTTAATAAATCATTCCCTTGTTTTTCATGTGTTATCTGGATTTAATTAGCATAGTTCGATCCTTTTCATTCAGGGTTTTTATCTTCTTTGATGCGTGATCTTAGTTATATATTTACCGTGTAATTTTCAGTTTTTCTTTTTGAAGGCAGCTGTATGCTTGTTTCAGTTTTTGTATGTTAATTAGCTGCATGATTTGTGATCTAGTTTCCTTCTTCTGTGACATGCAAATGCTACGGCTAGCTGTTGTGCAAAGGAAATTAGAGTGATACATGACAGGGGAAATTAAAGAAATCCATGACAGTGGCATCTTCTTTGCTTGTAGCAGTACTATAGTTAATTTACTCTTACTCCTCATGCATCAACCTTTTCATCTATCTAGCTCTTGCATGGAGATCTTACATTGTTATCATATGAACAGAGATGAGAAAGAAAAGGAAGGAAACAACAATAGTACTACTCGATCTACTACTGCATCTCTGTCTCTTAATTACTTCTCAATATATTTATAATGCCACAATCAATTAATCAATAGCTAGAGTATTTGCTATTATTAACCTTAAAATTTATATATTTTCCTTTGCTGTTGTAATCATGCTGGCTGTAAAACTTCAATGTGGAGTTACACACAGAAATGCTTGAAAATGCCTTGTGAAGATTGTTCTTATTGAATCAGTTAGATGAAATCAGTGAGAAAGATATTATGGCATGTGCTCATATATTATTCTAAATGGAAATAACAATAAGTTAGACTGCAAAAATAATTTAATGTGTGATTGGAATAATAATGGCCATGCTTTTCTTGATCATTATTCTAGTTTTAATGGTAATAGTTCAGTTGCTAATTTCTACAGCTTCTTCTTAGAGAGGATGTGAGGAATAAACAATTAATATATAGGATCATTGGTGCATGGTGAGGGTTTGCCATTTCATGATGGGAATACAGATTTGGTTTACTAATGGGATGCATTGTAGGAACAAGTAATAAAACTTTTGTAGCCAGGAGGTCCCAAAGGTTAGCTGAATCTTTTTCTGGCCATTACATGAAGCGACCTTCACAGCCAGCTTAATCGGGCGACTATTTTTTTTAATACTGATTAATTTAAGGTCGACGGCCTAAATCACGTGGCCGTCCACCTTAAGGCATATGGTCGACAGCCAGCCGTCCACCCTAAGGCATTAGGGTCGACGGCCACGTGTAAAAACCGTCCACCCTAATGTTATTATACTCGACTGACCTTTTGTGTCACCCTAATCTAGAGTGGATGACTACTTTTTCCGTCGACCTTAAGCGTTATTATGGTAGACAGCCTATATTTGGTCGTCGACCCTAATAGGTAGACGCCGCCCGCTTGTCAATTTAATACTATGGTTAGACCACTTACTTTCGGCTTATGGTGGGCGGACATTGTCGACCCTACTTAGGGTGGACGGTTTTGTCTCTAGGGTGGAGCGGTTTTGGTAGTCGAAATTACCTTTTTTCCTGTAGTGGTTGTGTTGTAATGTTGGGTTGTCATGCAAATGACAAGCGACAGATTACAAAGGTGGGTCAGTGCGACTGTTGAGTTGTGGAAGTCTTACCTCAATTAACCTAAGGATTTAACCTTTCAAGCCTTTGATTTGAGTCAAACATGCAACCACATGTATGGAACAGGATGGGCCTAGCTAATTAATTTGTAATGTCTTAGCTTTGGTACTACAATTTATAACATCCCTTTTTCTTGCATTTTATGGATTTTCCATGCATTTTATATTTTTGATGGTTTTTTGGAATTTATTTAAATTAGTTGGAATTAAATTGAATTATGCCTTTTGTTAAAGTTATTAATTTCATTGAAAATAAATTACTTGAGTTTCAAATACCCTAAAATATTTTCCAAATTTTTTGTGGAATTTTGGGTATTTTTACTATTTATTTCATCTTTATCCATTTTTGGAATTATTTTAATTGGAAAATATCTTAGAAAATTTGGGAGAATAATGTTGGGCCAAAACCCAAAGGGCTTGGCCCATGTCCCTTGTGTCGGCCCAAGCTAGGCCGTTGTCACAAACCATAGAAGCCGGACTGTTAGATTTCAATCCCACGGTTGAGATTCTGCTATATCACCTTTGTGATGTCGGCCGACCGATGTGTGCCATGTGGACAACTAGGATGGCATCCTGTCGCACCGACGTATCCTAATCAAATTCTACCACCACCATGTTATCCATCTCAGTTTTCACGAGTTTCATGGATGCCGAGAGGCTGATTTAATGCATGTTTGTCACTAAGTCGCGCTGTCTTTGATGCGCTAGAGCTCGCCATTGTTCTCTTCCGCGCCGCCATCAGGTTTTGCTACTTGCGAAAATACGTCACATATATAGTAGCAAAACTTTAGTAAGAATGTACCCTGTGGAAATAGGAGCTTAGTACCTCGCCTTGCTCCGTTCTACACCGTTGATCTTTGCATATTTACCCTTTTTTAAATGAAAGACTACATGATCCCCACCATCTCTACCGCTGTTCATCAGACTAGATCAAGCCATATGGGCTGAAGACATCGGCTGAGTTACCTTGCTATTAGAAAATGCGGCACATCAAGTTCTTATAGGCATTTAATTTGTTGGAAAATAAAAACAAAAATAACAATATTAATAACAAATCCTGTTCAAAAACCTTAATTACAAATAAATTGTTGACTGGACCTTCCAAAAAAATTGCTGAGTGAACAGCGGTGGCCAGCAAAAGGAGACGGTCATCTGCACCAAAAAGGTCATCGTTTTCTCGATCCCTTATATTTCACAAAACTTTTGAACAACACACAAAAACATAAGAGCTATACATATTCACTCGAAGAACATCAGAAAAATTTGACGGATCAAAGAACATAATGATCACAAAAATCATATGAAAAGAGCGAAACTCCCATTTCTCGTAAATGCCAAGAATCGAACATAAAAGGGAAGGACTTGATCGTATCATTCCAATTCAATCGCTGTTTCACGCGCTGTCTCTTTGCCTTTGTTGCCATTGCCACCAGCGCAATGGCCCGATGGTGCCGGTGGAGGTGGTGAGGTTGGGAGCCTAGCCGAGAAACATCGGTACTTGAGCGTGTCGTCCGCGGCGAGCTTGACCTCATCCTCGCCTTCGCTATCGGTGCCCTTGTCGAAGTTGCGTGCGTAGCTACGGGCGTCGTATTGGAATTCTCCGGACCGACGGCGCGTGTGCCGAGTCGACCCGAAGCTGTGCCCCCTGGCGCGGATCCACGCTGACGGTGACCGGATCAACGACGGTGACGCCGGGCGGTAGGCATGGGCCTGGGTGCTGGTGTTGGTGCTGGAAGTCGAGGTGGGGGAGGGGCGGAAGCAGCTGGGGAAGCAGCTGGTGCTGGCAATGGTGGGGACTTGGACTTTGAGATGGCGACGGTGGTGTTGCTGCTCGCCCTTGTTGTCCTGAGGTTGACAGATAGAATTCGCATGGTGGTGCTCTGGCTGCGAAGAAGAGGATGTCGCCATGGGTGTTCCTTCTTTCTTTCTTGAAATGACGAAATAATTAATTCTATTTCTCTCTCAGGATAGAAAAACAGAGAAAACTTTTGAGTTTAGCGAAACGGAGAGACCAAGTTTTTTCAGGGTCGTTTTTTCTTGAGAAACCATCATTTCTTAACTAATAAAAGCACCCTACATGCAGAGCTCTCCTCCCAACCACCCAACTCCACGATCTCCTCCACCCGTTCTTTTTCTCCTCTCGGTCTCCTCCGCATCCTATTCCTTCCCTTCCTCCCACCGATTCCCTCTCCGCCGCACGGCCCGCACCTCCTCCCTAGCACCGCCGCCTCCACTCCCCCTGTCGCCGCCTTCTCCTCTTCCCGAATGGGACTGCCCTTCCGCCTCGCTCGCGCTCTTCACGTCAGCTGCGCCCTCCGCAACTCCACCGCCACCACCCTCTGATCCCAGCCCAGCCCGATGGCGGGGGAGGAGTCGACGGCACGCACCGCCCTTGTGGGAGGAGGTGGCACGGCTCCATCGACACTGCTCCCTTCTTCTGTGCCACACCAATTCGACGGTGATAGAAGCAGAATCTGGCGGTCCTCCATCGTCTTCTTCGCGGTGAGCACGAGCGGCGGGCCGCGGATGGATGCACCATTGGGGAGCCTCGGTCTACACCACCCTCCTCGTCGTCTCCGCCACCCGTATTTGGCCGCTCCCTAGGTTGCCGGTTGCAGATCCGGTACCTAATTAACACAATGGACTCAATTGAATCCGAAATCAATGTAGATGTCTCTCTTTAACAAAATGAGAAGAATATAGTCTACCTTTTGGGGGCCCCCCCAACCCGGGAGGGGGGAAGGGGCCCAATTATCGGGCCCCCAAAAAACCCCCCCCCAAAACCCGGGGGGCCCCCAAAAAGGGCCCCCCCAGGGAAAAAACCCCCGGGGTTTAAAAGGGGGCCAAATTTTGGGGCCCCCCCCCAAAGGGGCCCCCTTAAGGGGGAACCCCTTTTCCTTTGGGGAAAGGGTTGGGGGTTGGGTTTTTTTGGGCCCCCAAAATTTTCCTTTTAAAGGGTTTTAAAAAAATTTGGGGGTTTTTTTTCCCCCCCCTTTTAAAAAGGGGTTTTTAAAAAAAAAAGGGGGGCCCCCTTTTTAAAGGGCCCCCGGGTTTCCCCGGTTTTTTTTGGGAAAAAAGGGTTTTGGGGTTTTTTTTAAAAACCCCCTTTTTTTGGAAAAGGAACCCCCCTTTTAATTGGGGGGGGGAAAAAAGGGGTTTTCCCCCCGGGGGTTTTCCCCAATTTTAAACCCCCAAAAAAAAATTTTTTTTCGTTTTTCCCCCAAATTTTGGGGGGGTTTTGGGGAAACCCGGGGTTTCCCCCCCAAAAATTTTCCCCCCCCTTTTTTTTTGGCTCGGCCCCCCCCCCAAAAAAAAAAGGGCCCCCCCTTTAAAATTTTTTTTTTTGGGGGGGGGGGGGGTTTTTGGTTCCGGTTGGGCCCCCCCAAAAAAAAATTTGGGGGCCCTTCCCGGCCCTTAAGGGGCCCCCAAAAAAATCTTTTTTTAAGTTCATTTTTTAAAATTTGGGTTTTAAAAAAAAAACCGGATAAAATTTTTTTAAAGGGGTTTTAAAAGGGTTTTTTGGAAAAAGGGGGGGAAGGGAAAAGGAAAAAAGGGGGTTTTTTTTTAAATTTTTAAATTTTTTTTTTTTTTTTTCCCAACTTGGTTGGGAAAAAATTTTTTTTTTCCCCCTTTTTTTAAAGGCTTTTTTTCCCAAAGGGGTTTTTTTAAAAAAAAAAAAAGGGGGTTTTTTTAAAGGGGGAATTTCCCAAAAATTTTTTCCCTTGGGGGGGGGGGGAAAAAATTTTTTTTGGGAAATTTTTGGGAAAAGGATTTAAAAAATTTTTTTTTAAAAATTTAAAAATTTTTTTTTTTTTAAAAATGGTTTTTTTTGGAAAAAAAACCCCAAATTTTTGGGGGGGTTTTTTTAATTTTAACCCTTTTTAAATTCCCAAAAAAAAACCCCCAAACCCTTTAAAATTTTTTTTTAAATTTGGGGGGGGTTTTTTCCAAGAAAAATTTTTTTCCCTTTTGAATTTGGTTTTTTTAAAAAAAAGGGGTTTTTTCCCCCCCTTTTTTTTTTTGGGGTTTCCCCCCTTTTTAAAAAAAAATTTTTTTTTGGGTTTTTGGGGGTTTTTTTTTTTAAAAAAAAATTTTTAATTTTTCCTTTTTTTCTAAATAATTTTTTTTAAAAAATTTGTTTCCAAATTTTTGGGGAAAGGTTTTTAAAATTTTTTTTTTAATTTTTAAAAAAAAACATTTTTTCCATTTTTTTTTTTTTTTAAAAAAATTATTTTTAAAAAAGGGGGGGGAAAAAAATTTGGGAATTTTTAAAACCCTTTTTCCCCCCCGGGGGGGGGTTTTTTTTTTGGAAATTTTTTTTGGGGTTTTTTTTTAAATTTTTTTAAAAAAACCCAAAAAATTTTTAAAAAAAGGGGTTTAAAAAAAAAAAAATTTTTTTTTTTTTTAAAGCAAAAAATTTTTTTTTTCCAAGGGAAACCTTGGGTTTTTTAAAAAAAGGGGAATTTTTTATTTAAAATTTTTTTATTTTTTTTTTTTTTTTTTAAAAATTTTTTTTTTTGGGGGTTTTTTTTTTGGGGTTTTTAAAAAACCCCCTTTTTTTTTTTTAAAAGGGTTTAAAATTTTTGGGTTTTTAAAAAAAAAAAATTTTTTTTTAAGGAAAATTTTTAAAAATTTTTTTTAAAAAAAAGATGAAACATATACTGGGGACATCGTTGCTGCCGTCTCTTCTATCTCGAAGCGAAGCGAAGATGAAGACGAACCTGAGGCAATTGAGGAAGAACAGCCGGAGTTGTCCTCACTAGCGCTCCGAGGTCCTCGCAAGGGCTGTACCATGCAGCTGGAGATCGCTATGCGGGGCAAGATGTTGCGGGGATTGGTCGACACGGCAAGACGCGATAACTTCCTCGCGCTTATGTCCGGACCGTTAGCGTGACACAGAGAGGACGGCAGACAAGATGTCCGTGGGCTAATGGAGCGAGCCGCTCGCTGGGCCGCACCACAGAAACCTTCGGAGTGGGTATTCACACCTTCCAGGCACCATTCTATGTCATTCCGCTGGAAGGATTTGACGTGGTGCTCGGAGTACAGTGGCTCAAGCCTCTGGGGAATGTTGTTTGGAACTTCGAGTCTCTCACCATGTCGTTCCAACGGGAGGGTAGCGCAGTCACTTTGCAAGGGCTGGGCGCAACTTCAGGACCCCAGGCACTCCAGATTGATGGCCAAGCCGGGGGTGTGGCTGCTTTGCTCTCCGCCTTTGAGGATATTTTCGCTGAGCCACAGGGTCTGCCACCCTCTCGGGCATGCGATCACCGCATTTGTTTGCAGGAAGGCACGGATCCGGTAGTTGTTCGGCCATACCGCTACCCCTTCCGGCAAAAGGACGAGATTGAGAAGCAGTGCGCGGCGATGTTGGCTCAAGGCATCATCCGCCCAAGCCGGTCACCCTTCTCCTCGCCTGTGCTCCTTGTGGCAAAAGAAGACGGGTCCTGGAGATTTTGCGTCGACTATCGCGCCCTCAACGCCAAGACGGTTAAAGACAAGTTCCCTATTCCTGTGGTGGAGGAGCTCTTGGATGAACTGCATGGCGCCAAAATTTTCTCCAAGCTTGACCTCCGCTCCGGGTATCACCAGGTCCGCATGCGGGAGGAAGACATCAAGAAAACAGCATTCCGCACGCACCATGGTCACTTCGAGTCCCTGGTCATGGCCTTTGGGTTGTGCAACGCACCGTCGACCTTCCAGGCCCTTATGAATGAGGTTTTGACGGATTTCTTGCGCAAATTTGCGCTTGTTTTCTTTGATGATATTCTCATTTACAGCCGCCACGGGCCAAGAACATGCCTCCATCTTCGCCGTTCTTGATCGGCCGCATGCACCATCATCTGCTCTCGCGCCCAAATGCGCTTTTGCGCAGCAGGAAGTGGCTTATTTGGGCCACATCATATCAGGCAGTGGCGTGGCGGCTAATCCGGCGAAACTCAATGCCATTACCTCTCGCCAACCCCAGATTTCGCCACGGAGTCTGGAGCTTCCTTGGCTTGGCAGGGTACTACAGCGCTTCATCCACCAATATGCCACCATTGCTTACCATCGTCCGGCCTCCTCCGCCATCGCCATTCCATGGGGCCAACCGAGGACGCCGCTTAACGCCTCAAGTTCGCCTCTCCGGCGGCGCATTCAGGCGTTGTTCGACTTACATCACTTTCGTGGTCGAGAGCGACGCGCCGAGCCTTCGCAGATTGGCGCGGTTCTCCAACAGAGGGTCACCTGTGGCTTTTCATCGGAACTTGCCGAAGCAAGACGTTTCGCTTCGCCACAGATGAGCGGAACTCATCGCTCTCCAGGCCATCCAAGATCGGGCGTCAGATCTTTGGGGCGCCCTTTCCGAGTACGCACCGACCATGCCGCTTGAAGTACCTTTGAGCAGCCTTGGTTACGCCACAACAACACCGGCTCAAGAAATTGATGGGCTTTGATTTCATCGTCGAATACAAACCCTACGACCAACCGTGCACCGATGTTCCTTTCCGTAATGCATGAAGAGGTCAGAACATGTGCCGCCTCCTCTCCAACGGTTCACATGGAGGAGTGGAAGGCGCCGCTAAGATCCCGAGGTCCAACGCCGCTGCACCGAACTCCTCCAGCCGCCAACCGCCATGGTGCTTGCGTCCGAGTGGTCCTCCAAAGGATTTGCTCATTTTCAAAGCAGTAAGCCGCACCTTCCCTCGCCCTCGTCGGTCCGTCACATGATCGTGGGCTGCAGACACGACCGACGATGAGGGCGCCCATAAGACCCTTCACCGTCAAGTCTCATTTCGTTTGGGACAAGCAATGGCAAACCGCCGACGACTACATCAAGCAAAGGTTTTGGGTAAAAGAAACAAGGCCTATTGTCTCTCCTCGCCGGGTCTCTTCACCGCCCCCTGCCACACCATGTTTGGGCCGATATTTCCATGGATTTCATCATCCGCTTGCACAAGTCACAAGGGATGTCTGCTATTCTCGTGGTCGTCGATCGGCTCTTGAAATATGGCCACTTCATCGCCCTCAAGCGGCCTACCACAGCACCTCAGGTCACGGCCATATTCTTTGACCAGGTGGTCCGTCTCCATGGTGTGCCCGAGACAATTGTGTCCGACCGCGACCCGGTGTTCACCAGCGCCTTTTGGCATGATCTATTTAAAAGGTGTGGTACCCGGTTGTTGACATCCTCAGCTTATCATCCCCAAACGGACGGTCAGACCGAGGTGGTTAATCGCACATTGGAGATGTACTTTGCCGTCTCGTCTAATCGATAATCCATCGCCTTGGGTTAATGGTCGCTGCGGAGTTTTGCTACAACACCTCCTACCATTCGGGCCTCCAGATGGCACCGTTCGAGCTCGTCTATGGCCGGCCGCCTCCCAGCATCATCCCTTATACGCAGGGCAACACCACAATTGATGTGGTCGACTGTCAGTTGGTCGAGAGGGATGTTCTCCTGGAGCAAGCTCGCAGAACTCTGCAGGCGCAAAACAGATGAAACAAAGAATATGATGGGGCCACCGTGAGGTCTCCTTCTCAGTGGGTTCGTGGGTGTGGTTGCACCTTCAGCATCACCGCCAACTCTCCTTGCGCACCACCGCCCAGCACAAGCTTTCTCCCCGATTTTTTGGGCCTTTCCGGATCACTGATCGGGTCGGGGAGGTGGCTTATAGGTTGGACCTGCCAGAGGGCGCCCGCCTTCATGATGTCTTCCACGTGTCGTTGCTCAAGCCGTTCCATGGCTCCCCACCGTCCGGACCTCCACCGCTTCCTCCGGACATGGTCTCCGACGAGTCTTCCTCTCCTGTGCTCTGTCGAGCCAGCACTTCTCTTGGGTCAACGTTTTCTCCGCGGACATCGTCAGTTCTTGGTCCAGTGGACAGGCCAACCAGCGTCAGAAGCTACATGGGTGGATGCCGTTACTCTCCGCAGGTCATACCCCGATTTCAAGCTTGAGGACAAGCTTGATGTCCAGGGGGGAAGCATTGATGCGGCCCAAGGTCCGACTGGCTCATCGCAGCGCAATCGCCAAAGGTGGGGAGTAGTCTTCCTAATGGAGTTTATCCCTTTCTTTATTAGAGTTTATCTTCTTCCTTAATAGAGTTTATCTCTTTCTATTTGTTGCAATTTCAATTATTAGTTACCATGATTTTAGGATCTGTTAGTTAAATTTGCATGAATAAAAAGGGAAGAGCTAGAGAGAAAAGGTACGCCAAGACCACAAAACAAGTCTCAGCGCTGCCGATAACCGCCGGTGGTCTGCATACCATTATCTCCTATTCTTCCTCGACAAGACACATGGCCGCTGCGACGGCGAAGTTCATCCTCGTCCCGCCGGTTCCGTGCCCTGCACGCTGGCTTATTCTCGCCTCCACAAGCAGCCGCAACAGCACCTTACGACATTTTAGCTCAAAGTTCTGAACATTGCATCAGATTGACACAGTGCTATACTTTCAGTTTTGAAATTGTGTTGTGATGGATGCCTTTAGTCTTGTCATGTGTAAAGAATTATTTTACCTATACTTCGAGATACATGTTCATTTTGGGGAAAAAAAAGAATTCTTTTATGACGGATAGTATGAGATGTCATGTAAAGAAAGTTTTGTTCAATTGAATATGTGTAGTGCTATGTTTTCAGATTTGCCTATTTGTTAGCTGTCGGGCTAAAGATTTTGTTTGGGAATTTTTTGTGACTGAGATAAAACTTTTCAGTTCTATCTAATATGCATGTACATATCCATATTCGTTTTTTAATTTGGGTCAATGCTGCCTTGTTGTGTTCAATTGAAAAGAACTATTGTTGGATTGCTCCCACTGATGCATGCGGGCTAATCAATAGACATCTCACAGTCCCATCCTTATTATTCTTACTAGTAAGGGCCCTGTCTCCCTCCGGCCTTCGAGCGATGCCTTGTGGCCTTGTCGCCCGCCTCATTGTCCCTCTTGGTCGGCTGCCTCGTCGCCATCTCTGCGGCCTCGCCTCGCCGTCTTTACCCCGACCTCCGCCATCCCGCCTTGTTGCCTCTACGTCAACCCCCTCCCCCC
The DNA here is from genome assembly GCA_036346375.1 of Guadua angustifolia. Classification (NCBI taxonomy): domain Eukaryota; kingdom Viridiplantae; phylum Streptophyta; class Magnoliopsida; order Poales; family Poaceae; genus Guadua; species Guadua angustifolia. The sequence goes on along the minus strand of CM070519.1, from coordinate 14,364,838 downwards.
GTTCTTGGCTGTTGTTGTGCTTCACTCGCTTGCTCCCCCACCCAAAAGCTATATCTGCAGAGCAGCTTTGATAAACAAGATATCAAAAAGCCACAATCGCTGGCCATAAATCGCATAAATTTTAGACAAACAGGCTCTAAAAGATGATAATACATATAAGCAAAACGTTAAATTGTACCATGAACATCAATTTTATTTTCAATAAACATATCAAAACATACATAAATATAATAAGGTTAAACCAAGTACAGATGCACACATTTAAGTAGTGGACATTGTTATGCAACATTACTGTAGGTAAAATATATCATGCATCTAGGATGTTAGAACATCTTTATAGACAATGTTCTTCACTACGCCATTGGCTTTGCCACCTGAGGAATTTAGCCAATACTAAAGCGTATTGATTAGATGATTTCTCACGTAGAATTGCTAACGAAGACGATGAGCTTAAGACGATGAGCTTACAGTTGATCACCAATATGACTTCTTATGCTCTCTGCAACATCAACAATTGTTCAAGTCAATTGGTTTGGATTGATAGCAGCAACATGACTTATATGGTAATATCGAGATCGGGCATGTATATGCACAATGCTCTTTTAAGAAAAAAAAACCACAAGCATTGAACCTCCTCTAATGTACTGGTAATCCATACCTTAATTGGTTATTCCGGTTTTGTTGGTTTTCTCTAAGAGCCGGTCTTTAAGGAATGCTGACGCACGTGAGGGAGTGGAGGAAGCCAGACAAACTTTCCTTTTATAATAGTAGATAAAATTGTTAATTGCCCATTTAGAATTCTTTTATAGAACAACTGACACTGTCGGTATTAAGCGAGCAATATCTCACAAATGAAAGAGCTGATGAGATTTTATTTTGATATTGTTCATGACCAACATAGGTTCAACAAGAAATAAGACTGTTAACATGAAGACTGAAAGGATGGCAGAAAATAGAAGAAGTTCATATGATCATATACAAATCACCTACATTGGTTTGTTTCTTTCGAGTTGCAACATGCAATGGTTTGTTCCCTTGTTATCTTCCAAATGTATAGCTGATACATGGGGCTTCAACAACTCTTGTAGAATTTCAGCATTTTGACCTTTTGAAGCCATGTGCAGTGCTGTTTGTCCCTTATCTTTTTTGAAACCAATCTCTAGATCCTTATTTCTTTTCTGAAATCAATCTCTGGATCTTTATTTAACAATGATGTGACCACCTCCATATGGCCCATTCTTGCTGCTGAATGCAAAGCTGTTTTGCCATTATTTCTTGCAATTCTGGCTAGGCTTGCGTCCGTTTCCAGTAGAAGATTGACAATATCAATGTGACCTTAAGTGGCAGCAGTTCCGAAGTTGTGGCATTTACGGAACTTGTTGTCATAGCTAATGCAGGAAATGCCTGCAACAGCTCCTTCAAAACATCTGCAAAGCCAAGAAATGGAACTGCACTATGAGCCAGAAATGATTTGACAAATCAGTTTAAACAAAACACAGTGCTAACTGCTAAGGTATAGGCATCATTATAGTCAGGGGATAGGACAACATAATAGTTTGCTTTTCTCCACAGCCTACAAATCCAAATATTGAAAATTACATGGGTTCATTGGTTTAGGACAGACTGCTGGCAGATCAAATTAGTACCAGGAAGTACTATTTACAAGTGCTAAGAATTGACAAAAATTGTTATCTTATCTCTAAATCTGTGGTCAAATGAATTATATCTGATGCCCAAAAGGATAGCCACTACATTGTTTGACGCAGCAATTATTTTCAGCAAGATTCTAGAATATTGTTGCACATTGTATAAAAACTGTTAATCCATACTAAAATTTTCTTTCAACCCAAGAAAGGTAAATTAGTCAATTTGGAATCTATAATTCAAGTAAATCTATCATCCATTTATGGTAGAAGGAAGTCAGTGTGTAAATTATTTATTATTGCATGTTCTTCACAAAAACTTGAAGCTTTTTGCTTCTCTTTCCATGGACAAGAACTTGAAACTTCTTTGCTTCTCTTTCCATGGCCAAGAACTTGAAACTTTTTGCTTCTCTATCCCCGGAAGCTGTTCAACATTTCTAGAGTACCAATTTAGGTGCTAGATTGCCTCTCCATCTCTCAATCCAAAAACTTACTAATTTTATAGTTTGATAGTATTATGAAGTCCAAAAATTGCAAGATTTCTTGCAAAATCTAAGAAGCCCCTCTCTTTGCACACTTAGGCAAATTCATCTCCAGCTGATGGAAAAATACCATATCTTCAAATTGCAAAGAATAGGCCAAGATTTGAGCTTGTCTTTGCAAAATCCAATAAGCCCCTCTCCTCACTAAACTGCTACCGCTTCCTTCGCTTAGGTTGACACGAACACATTTTTGGTTGCTTGGCACATAGACTAAAGAAAGTTCTTAAATCTCTTCGTAAAGATCTTCTGTCGCTGCAACCTGCATTTTGTCCTTCTGTGAAAGGCACAAAACCATGTTCACCTCAAAGTGCAAAAAGGATCAACAAACCCCAAACTTTAAACAATTTGGAATAGCGGTTAATTTTCATCTAAATCTAGCGTCATCTGCATCATTAACAATGGGGATATCTAATTACATGCACGCAAGCATGCATGTATGTACAGGGGGGAGGGAGTGGTGACTTATGTGGCAGAGCAGGATCTTCTCGGCAGTCTTGTGGACCTTGGCCTGGGTGGCATCACCGTGTCAGTGGCGGGCGGCGACGGTGCGATGCTGGAGGGCCGAGGTGGCGCCGTCAAAGATGAAGAGGGGGTGGGCGCATAGGAAGTGGAGCTTGCAGATGCGGCGAAGGAAGCCGAGGAGGTGAGTGTTACGGATCATGCCACCCTTGTCTTCCTGCATCGCCTGCATGAACTACACAATCTAGATGCTTGCATCCACCGCCAGCCGCTTCCCCACTAGGGTCTCCATCAACACCCGCCGCCCACCAGGGCGCTCTGGCCCTCTCGACCCGGTCGTGCCCTTTTCCTTTTCTGTCCTACTCCCCGTGAAGCCCAGCAAACCCACCTCCTCATTGAGATGGATCTTGAGTCTCTGGAAGCCCTCGTTCGGCAGCCTATGCTGAGTATGCCGGAAATCAATCGGTCGATTGTGGTGCCGCTCTATCGCGACGACAGCATGCATATGGGAAAGGGAATTGCGTGCAGTTGTGAAGGGTCTATGAGAATGGGTTAAGGCTTTATGGGGATGATGACGCAAACGGCGGTTCGTTTTTTTATTTTAGAACTGTCCTTTTTTCAGAGCAGTTGTTGGTTGCTATTGGGAGTAGCGCAGCGTGCGCAGTGCGGTTGGGAAGGACGATGTACAACTTCCTTTTATATTAGTAGAGATTATGGGTCTATATTGAATGCAAGAATGCTAAGCATAAGCTCAATGAAAAATCCATCAATTGAAGTGATTCAAATGAATTAGGGCCGAGCTGAAAAAGCTGCTTCTCCCGATTCACTCCCAACAAAGAGTCGGCTTCATAGAGTTTATCCTATGGATTCAAGTAGAGAATCACTTTCAATGATGTAATCACTTCTCTCTGAGAATCACTTCTAACAGAGAATCGAATCGAGGGAGTTTCTACCAAACAGGCCCTTACTCTTGTAAGTTCCTGTGATTGTTTAGAAATTAGAAATGCTTCCTATTACCCTAGACCATATGGGTAGCAACAGTTCCCTAGTCGTGCAAACGGTTCACCTAATCCCATGTCAACACAATTTTATGGTTTTGGTACAAGATATAGGTAGCTCCAGTTCCACATTAGTTTGCTTCTCTTCATTTATAGGTCCTGAAGGAGCTACTGATATGCTGTTAGTGATGCTTGTTATCTGCTCCTGTATTTTCGAGAGGCTTATTAGTTCATCCTGAGATAAGTGGTACCACACGGCCTCAGGAACTAACAAAATGCAGGAATGTGTTTGTTTATGCCTTTCTCCATGAGTAATCATGTAATTGTATTTTTGATGCCATTGAGCGTGGATATAATTAGGTGTATAAGCTTGCGAAGACAAAAAGACAATTCGAATAATTGCCTTCAAACTTCGAGGTTAAATGCATTAGTGACACAATATTTTATTATTAAATGAGTTGTATATCTTCACCTTGGTTTTGTAGTGTCTATGTCATTATTGTGCTTGCCGATGATTGGATTAGGGTCACATTATTACACTGTGCTCTTGGGGCTAACAAAATGCAGCATTGTATTTCGCCACGACTACAATACAATTGTATTTTTGGTGGTTTCTTCATTCAGCATGGATATAATCAGGTGCTTGTTAAGACAATAAAGACACTTTGAATGATTGCCTTCGGGCTTATAAATGCATTAGTAAGTATATTATTTTCTTAAGTGCATTGCACATGTTCACCAATGTTTTATAATGTCACATTATTACTGAGTTTTCTAATGACTGGATTAGGGCGATTACAGATATGCTATCTGGATTTGATAGAAACTTTATTGACAATATTTGTCTAAAGTTTTTCTCTCGACAAACTCTAGTGTAAAGCAAAAAAAAACATATATGATATTTGATTTTTGTTATAACGCATGACCACATGACTAGTCCTAACTAATAAAAAGGGTTTAGTCCAACCTCCGACGGTTTAGCATCACCTCCCAATGCACTAGCCGATGTCTCCTTAATACATCGATTACATCGCATCCACGCCTCTCCACCTCCCGCCACAACCCACGCCTCCTATCCTCCTCCTCTCGCCAGTTGCCTACTCAGAACCCTTCTCCTCGCGCAATCGCTTCCTCCCTCTCCTCCCTAGCCGCTTCCTTCCTCACCTTCTACCTCCTTACCTATCTCTCGACGCCTCCGCCTCGCTCCAAGCATCCCAACACGAGGCCAGAAAAAATCGGATCCGCCTCCCTCACGGCCGCCGGGCTTGCCCGTCGCCGCCCCCACACCAAGATAGGGTGTCGCTTTGGGGATGGAGATGTGATCCGGCCTCTCCTACCATGGCGCTGTGCCACCACCTTCCGCCTCATCTTCACCGCTACCTTCTACGGTCACCTCCTGAATGGACATACTCCCCAACTGCAAGGGATGATGATCACCTTCTGATGTAGCTAGCGAGAAGCGGCCGATTGAGCACTTCTGGTACGACCAAGGGTAGTATGAGGGATTCATGGACTCGAAGCACTGGATCTTGCACCTCGCTGCCGCCAAGCGGTACTACACGGCGCAGCTTGGTCACATGAATGGTTTAGCATCCCCCTTTCCTCCTCTTCATCGTTGTCGGCGTACTTTACGCCAAGGTACCTTCTCCGCCACGGTCAGGAGGGGCCACAAATGCCGATGCCCGATAGCCTGGTGAGCAGGTGGGTGATTAGGCCCTGACGCCAGGCGACTAGGCTACGTGGTCGGCTACGGAACCGAAGGTACTCGGGTCTCTACCAACAAAGCGTGAAGACGACATCGGCGAATGGAGGAGTTTCGCCTCGAAGTCTTCTCCCACGACACCCCGTGTTAGAACCATTGAATGCGCATGGCTTTGCTGATGGCACGATGGCTTATCCCTCTGTCGTCCTGCACCTAACCCGTCCCATACAAGTCACTTCCTGGGCAGACCGGGCGGAGTTGGACAATGGTGCAAAGAATGAGGCTAGAGGATGGGGCTACAACGACTGATGTAATAAATGAAGTGTAATTAGTGTGATGTCATCCTTCTCACATGCCTGAGCCAGCCTGACCTATATAAGGGGGGTTCGGTGCATGGGAGAGGGGGGACGACGACAAGAACGAGGAAAACGACAAGAGGACCAAGCGCCGCAGAAAGCTGAGAGAGAGCGAGAGAAGGAGAGCACTGAGAGAGCTCAAGAAGAACCTGAAGTATAGATTGTGCACTTGTAATCCCCTCAAAACACATTAATAAGAGCAGAAGCAGGAAGTAGGGCTGTTACCCACACTGGGGGCCCGAACCTGGGTATATCGACGTGTTCTTGAATCCTTGTCTTCGTGGATCCCTCGAGAGAGCTCATAGGTGTTCGTCCGTGAAGATCCCCTCTATCGAACCTTGGACCCCTTCGAGGCATAATAGCTGTCCGGCCAAAACCGCCGATAGCGGCGCGCCAGGTAGGGGGGTAGCGATTGACTCACCCTTTCGCCTCTCCAGCGGATCCTGGTCATCCACCCAGAAGGATCCCGCCTCTGGAGATGGCGGGTTCACGTTCATAGCAAGAAGAACCGGCGGAGGCTAGCAGCGCCCGCAACGCGTCCTAGCACTCCCGTCATGCGGGGGGCCGTCTCATGCCCTCCCCGGAGGCGGGCGGCGCTGCCCTCCGGTAGCAGAGCCGCCGATTCAACAAGGCTAGCTATGGAAGAGGCCACTCCGCCCAAAAGTCGATGCCGTCTGCTCGTTGAACCACCCCTGGAACTTGTAGAGACACCCCACCACACCATGGTCTGCGGACATCGCTTCGATAGACATGGCCCAACTCCGTGGGGGTGCTCGAGTGGCGGCACCTTCAAGATTTACGATCGTGGTTGCGTGCGGATCGCACCAAGCTTCTAGCCACCCGAGTGGGAAGCACTGCCAGAGGGCCGAGCAAAGGAAAGGGCTTGTGGACTTGACCTCGGCCGGCACGGGGGCATGGCCGCCGACGATCGCCTCGCCAGGCCTCCCGGCACCGGGAGGCCGTGAGGATTTGAGGCGCAGATTGAGAAGCCGCCGCCATGCGGGCGATGATTTGTGTGACATATCGCATGGCTGTCAGTAAGGTGGGAGGTCGCTATAGGCAGATGGCTCCGATGGCGACAGCCTCCAACGATACCCACTCTCGATAAGGAGGAGGCCCTTCCGAATCCTGGGGAGTCGAGATCCGCGCCTCAAGACGGCCTGTGCCGTGGTTCAAAGTGGACGACGAGATCCCTCATCAGACGGTGCCAAGCCTTCTCCAATACCGCACCATGTTGCATGGTCGAGAGGTTTCGCGGCGCCCATCGAGAAGTATGATGGCACCACCAACCCGTAAGAGTTCTTACAGATATACACGACGGGCGCGGTCAGAGGCGGGTCTAAAAGGCCATGGCCAACTACTTTCGACAAATTTTGACGGATCTCGCCTGTTCTTGGTTGTTGAATCTGCTGTGAGGGTCGGTGCACTCGTGGAAGGAACTGTGTGACCTCTTCGTCACCAACTTCCAAGACTCATACATACAGCCAGGCGGGGAGGATGATCTCCATGCCCTTGAGCAGGAGAAAGGGGATTCGTTGCGCGACTTCATCCGACGGTTTAGCTATTGCCGCAACATGATCCCCAGGATCTTCGAGCAGTCCATCATCATCGCCTTCCGAAGAGGCGTCCGGGACCACAAGATGCGTGAAAAGATGACTACCCGCAACATCACCACCACCTCCGAGCTGTTCTCCCTAGCGCACAAGTGCACGCGAGCGGCGAAAGCTAGGAGGAAGGTGCCCTACCAACCAATGGCCACAAATAAGATTTGAGCTGACCTCGAAGGGTCTCGGCCCGCAAGCAGAAGAAGAAGAAGCGTGGCGGCCGAAGTTTGTAGGTCCTAATCATGAGCGCAAAGACAAGGACACTGTGTCGCGGTGGCACGACCACCGTGACCGGCGAGATGACCGCCGCGAGGAGAAGGAGGGCAGGCCCTACTGCCCGATCCACCGGTCCAACACGCACGACCTGCCCAGCTGCCAGGTTGTGAGCAAGATGGTGGAGCAGCACCTCAAGGAGCGTCATCCCCGCGACGACGACCAGGATGAAGACCCCGCCCCATTGGCTTTCCAGCGGGCGGAGCACACGGTGGCGTACATACATGGTGGCTCGGCCACCTATCGCTCCAACACGAGGCATAAGCGGCTGATGAGGGAGGTCTGCGTCGCTGTACCGAGCTCATGGGCATGTAGGCCGCTGAAATGGTCGGAGGAGTCGATCACCTTCAGTCGGGCTGATCACCCTAAGAGCACTACCGCCCTGGGTTACCTTCCAATCGTGGTTTCGCCCACGATTCGGAACGTAAAGCTTGGGCGGGTGCTGGTGGATGGAGGGATCTCCATCAACCTCTTATCCTTCAAAGCGCTTTGGCGCCCAGATATCACGCCAGAGCGCGCTACCGCCCTACCTTTTCACGGGTCACCCCGGCTAGTTAGTGCCCTGGCCTGTGTGCCTCCCCGTCACCTTTGGGGATGAGAGCAACTACCGTACAGAGGTGGTGGACTTTGAGGTCGCCGACCTTCTGTACAACGCCCTGCTTGGCCGACCGGCGTTGGTCAAGTTCATGACGGCAACCCACTATGCGTACATGGTGGTGAAGATATCGGGGCCTGGTGGCCCCATAGTCGTCCGAGTGGACAGGCCGGAAGCCTTGTGCTGCCACAAGCATGCATTGGACTTGGCTGGCGCCACTGCAGGCAAGCCGATGTCGCTGATTCGGGAGCCCTCCCCAAGACCCGTGCCTTGCCCGGTTCGTCCGGTGAGGTTAAGGTGGTCTCCCGAGCGTGGTTGAGCTCGAAGACCGTCAAGGTGGGTGCTCACCTTGGCGCCAAATAGAAAGCGCCATCGCCTTTCCTCCGGCCTAACTCGACGGTTTGCTCGGCAACCGCCCAACTTGATGGGGTCCCTAGGGAGGTGATCGAGCACCGATTGGCAACGCTTCTAGAGCGTGTCTGGTCCGACAAAAGGTTCGGAGACAGGCACCAGAGCGACAAGATGCCATTTGGGAGGTAGAGAAGCTGCCACATGGTATCGCTGTGGAAGTCTCTCACCCCGAGTGGCTTGCCAACCCTCGTTGTGGTGGTGTAACCCTTCGTTGAAACCTTAGCGTAGCATCGGGTTAAGAGGATGCAATCGTAAAGGTTTTGTTATAATTGTTCACCGTGGTGTATGGTTGTATCATGGGTAAAGTGCATAACCTCCGCAGAGTGTACAAACTATTCGGATAGTCAGTGTTTCACCAGATTGAGCAACGCCGAATTACAACAAGGGTAGTTAATTAAAATAGACAACTCGAAGGGATGGTAGGATGCCATGTGGATAAAGGAAACTTGATCTAGGATGGAAAACTTGGATTTATTTGAGAATCAATGAATCTATTTACTTGTAATTATTGTTTTACTGTCTTTTCAATCTATGTATCGTTTGTGTTATTAAATGCTGCTTTATTGCAAATGAACCCTTAGCCTTTCCTTTGGAATAAGCCTGCATATAGCTATGATAGCATTGCATTTTGTGCACAATTTGTTGAGTACGTGTTGGTGTACCCACCCTTGCTTAACAACCAACAACAGTGGAGGAATCATCGTCGTTATTGGAGGAGGACTTTCAGGTGGACGCGTGTCACTAGGCCAATCCTTGTCAGTCGCCTGTGGTGTGCTGATGGGACATCTACGCCTTTCTACCGCTTTTCCGCGCATTTGTTCAAGTTATATTTCGCCTAGCCCATGTGGTCAATAATTGTAAGTGATCATAAGATCATACACTAGTTATATTCATAAATGAAGTCTTATTATTCTTATCGTTGTGTATATATGATGCTTACCGATGTTAAGCTGTGTGCACTAGCGATTGATCCTGGAACTAGTGCGGTAAAACACAGTGGATTCGAATTGGTGAATTCGGGTCCTTACACCAGTGCTACATCATAATCGCTTCTGATCTCAAAACTGATTGTGATTATTTATACTACCCCTCCTAAGTCATCTATCACAATCATTGTTTTCTAAAAATTTATGAATCGACCCAGATGAAGAGATAGTGATGTACCATTCTGTAGTAGTGGTACTTAGATGTGTTCCCTGTTGAGCTTCCAGGTTTGCCACTGAAGTGGAATGTAAAGTTTAGGATTGATCTTGTTCTAGGCACCCGACCTTTTTTTTATCTACTTATTGTTTAGCTCAACCCTTCCAGCATGAGTTGAAAAAGCAATTAGATGATTTGCTATCTAAGAGGTTGATTCAGTGCAATGTGTCACCATAGGGAGCATCTATTTTATTCACAGCAAAGAAAGATGGTAGTTGGCATATGTGTGTGGACTATCGTGCTCTCAACTTGTTGACTATTAACATCAAATATCTATTATTGCACATTGAAGATTTGTTTGACCAATTGATAGGAGCAAAGGTGTTCTCTAAAATTGACCTATAGTTTGGTTATAATTAGATTTGTGTGAGGGAATAGGATATTGAAAAGACGTTGTTCTCCATTAGGTATGGGCATTATGAGTATAAAGTTATGTCTTTTGACTAACCAATGTCCCTATTATTTTTGTGGAGACAATGAACAGATGCTGCACGATATCTAGCTGATTTGGTGGTAGTGTTCATTGATGATATCTTGATTTATTCCAAGTCAAAGGAGGAGCTTGAACACCACTTGAGACTTGTGCTTAATACATTGAGGGAGAATCAGTTCTATGCCAAGTTAAAGAAGTGTGAATTCTGGATTTTAGAAGTTGGTTTTATTGGTCATGTCATTAATCAGGAAGGTATTTCAGTTGATCCAAGCAAAATCTCTACAGTGGTAGACTGGGAGAGGCCTTTCAATGTCAAAGAGGTGTGGTGTTTTCTTGGTCTAGTGGGTATTACCGATGCTTTATTCAAGATTCTCTATTATCGCTATGCCTATGTCTTAGCTAACACGTATGGGTGTGATGTTCTAGTAGATAGTGATTGTGAGTGCATAATCTGCACTTTGATGGAGAAGTTAGTGACTACTCCTATTCTCACTCTCCCCGAGCCACTAAGTGCCGCACAATCTATTTTTATGCATCTCAAGTTGGACTTGCTGTGTACTTATGCAAGATGGTAAGGTGATTAGTTGTACATCAAGGCGCTTGAAGAAGTATGAATAGAACTATCCCACCCATGATCTTGAGCTATCTGCAGTGGTCTTTACTTTGAAGATTTGGAAGGATTATTTGTACGGTGAATCCTTTAATATTTTCACTGATCACAAGGGCCTCAAGTATATCTTCACCGTAAAGACTTGAATTTAAGGCAGAGAAGATGGCTGGAACTAACAAAAGATTATGATCTTACAATTCATTATCAATCAGGCAAGACAAATGTAGTGGTTGATGTGCTTAGTCGCAAGGCGACACCTGTAACATCCCAATTTTTGACATTTTATTTATTTAATATTATTTTATTGCAATTTATGATTTTTGTGAATTTTTTGGATTTATTTGGATTTTCTGAGATTTATTCGAATTATTTTGAATTAAAATATATTACCTTTTGTCAATAAATAATTATAAAAAGGAAAGTCTAAAATAAAGTTTTGCGAAAAATATTTTATTTAAGTCCAGAATGTCTCAAAGTATTTTTGAGATTTTTCGAATTTTTAGAAGTATTTTATCGCCTCTAAATAAATCAAATGAATTTCCTTGATTATTTTAAATCGAAAACCTCGAAAATTCTTGTGAATAAAGAACGTCAAGCCCATCACCGCGCGGACCGGCCGCTGAAATCGGAGGTGAATACGCGCCGTCGGATCACCATCCAACGGACTATAGCAAGCCACGTCAATTATGAAAACCTAATTCCCACGAGTCGTTGGATTTTCATTGCACGGTCATTTTCAATCCAGACGGTTCGACTCCACCTTCTATCCGAGCCGCGGATCAAGATCGCGCCGCTAGTTATTGTTTCCGACTGAACTCCGCCCAGATCCGAAGTCGATTCCGCCGCCGCTTTTTCTTTCCATGATTTCCGCGACCGCCATTGGTATTTAAGAACGGAAACCCCTTTCGAGGTTCTCGCCCCTCGCCGCTCTCTTCATTGTTGCATCATCGCCGAGAGTCCGCCTGAAGGTTTGCGAGCTCACCAAGCTTCCAAGGTGTTTGCTGCAGTTTCGCCGCCACCGGATTCTTCCGACGATTCAAGCCCGGATCCGAAGTTCACTAAGTCGCTACTACCGTTTCGCCGATTGTTGGTCAACGGAGAGCATCGGAGCGCCGTCGGGAGGTCTTCGCTTCGCCCAGTGAACTCAAGCCGCCGGTTCCATTGCCGGATTCGAGCTTTGTCGACTCGTCGGATCGCCATCAAACGATCGAATCGCCACGCTAACTCGTGAACAAAGACTCACCGTAAGATTTCCATCGTTAGATTAAGATCGTGGTCCAGAGCAAGCCACGCCATTTAAGTGCACAAAGGAATCGCTTTGGCCAAGTATTGGCCATTGATTTAGATCGAGGGTTATCATTCTACCACGCCGTGGGTTAGATTAAGATCGTTGGATCGAGTTTATGCGTTCAGATTTCGCCTTGTCGTCTGTGACAATGCATGGGAAATTCAGATTTTCCTTTATAAAAACAATTCGAATATTCGATTTTTCGATTTTATGGATTTTAGGAATTTGAAACTTCCGAGGGCTCGTTCTCCCTCATACGAACTCCGATTGAGGTGATTCAAATTCCTAAAAATTTGTAAAATTGAGATCTATCCAATGGTGACTTTTATTTGAATTTTTGAGTTCATTTATTCTTTTGTTTTGGTGTTTATTTGTTATTTCTTCTCGATTCGCGTAGACGTTGAATTGTGCGAGGCTTCGGAGGAGGAATTTGCAACTCAGGAACAATCTTTAGACCAAGACCAGGAGCTTAAGCAAGGCAAGTTGTGCTTTGATCATGTTGCACCCATGTTTACAAAATTGCTATTTTGATTTACTTTAATGCATGGTATTTTATGTGTACAAATGATTTTAACTTAACTTTGGGATTAGTTAATGTACCCTTTGAATTACACCCTACCTTGTTATTTGTATGCCATAATCCACTTGTTACCTTAGGTTGGTTCACTATAGTTGGTTAATACTGAAATCAACATGGATGGTTAGATCGGATTAGAATGCTTAGCCATGCCACGTCATCACATGTACATGAAATATTGATTGTTAATTTTGACTAATGGAATATTGAAAAATGATGTTAACTTATGTGTCATGTGTGGTCACACAAAGAGATTGAGTTGTCGTGGCGGGGAGGTCTCGCAACGATGTTGATTTGTGAGTAGCACGTGGTGCTTGGTAACCAACCCGTGGTAATCACTTTATGATTGAAGCAAGTGGAAGGGCAAGTGTGTTGGTGGGCTCAGAGGAGCCGAGGGTATGTGTAAGTCTTGCTTTAATCAATCCTAAGGACTTAACCTTGCAGCCTTTGACCGAGTCAATCTTGCAACCACGTGTTCTGTTATGGGGCACTTAGCTAACTAATTTGCAAATGCTTAACTTGAGTGCTATCGTGGTGGTATGAGTCCCGTGTACGGAGAAACTCACATGGCGCAAGAGAGGGCCTCATAGGTGGTGTAACCCTTCAATGTTGAAACCTTAGCGGTAGCACCGGGTTAAGAGGATGCACCGTAAAGGCTTTGTTATAATTGTTCACCGTGTGGTGTATGGTTGTATCATGTGGGTAAAGTGCATAACCTCTTCGTGAGTGTACAAACTATTCTGATAGTCAGTGTTCACAGATTGAGCAATGCTCGTGAATTACACCAAGGGGTAGTTAATTAAAATGAACAATCGGATGGGATGGCGTGATGCCATGTGGATAAAGGAAACTTGACTTAGGATGGAAACTTGGGTTTACTTGAAAATCACTGAATCTATTTCCTCGTTAATATTTGTTTTACTGTCTTTTCAATCTATGAAGTATATGTGTTCTTAAATGCTGCTTTGCTACAAATGAACCACTTAGCCTTCCTTGGAATAAGCCTGCATATAGCTATGATAGAATTGTATTCTGTGCACAACTTGTTGAGTATGTGTGGTTGTACTCACCCTTTCTTAACAAACCAACAACAGTGGAGAAATCATCGCTTGAGGACTTCAGTGGACGCGAGTCACTAGGCCAATCCTTGTCGGCCACATCAGTGGTGTGTGGGACATCACGCTTTTGTCGCTTTCCCGATTTGTTCGAAAGTTACTTTCAGCCTAGCCCATGTGGCTGAATAATGTAAGTGATCATAAGATCATACACTAGTTATATTAAATAAATGACGCCTTATTATTCTTATCGCTGTGTATGATATGATGCTTACCAACGTTAAAACTGTGTGCACTAGCGTTGATCCGGAAGTAAACACGGATTCAATTGATGAATTCGGGTCCTTACAACACCTCGTTATGGATTGTCTCATTGCTAATTTTGAGTGCATGAGAGTCACTTATTGCTCAGAGGTACCATAGAGGCTAAAACAAGGATTCAATTGATGAATTCAGGTCCATTGTTTTTACAACACTAAGGATTTTAGCATTTATGAGCCGTCGTTATGGATTGTCTCATTGCTAATTTTGAGTGCATGAGAGTCACCTTTATTGCTCAGAGGTACCATAGAGGCTAAAAACATTAATGCATTGATTCTAGAGTTTGCAATTATCCATGAATCAACATGTGCGAGGGTGCAAAAGCATGATCAGTTGTTTTAGCAAGTCAGCAAGCATATTGATGAGGGCAAGACTAAGGATTTTAGCATTGATGAGCTTGGTGTATTAATTGTTTAAGAGCTGTCTTTATGTTGCCCAAAAGTCCCAAGTCAAAGATGATATTTTGAAAGAGGATTCCATAACAAACTAATTCATCGCAACCCGTATACAGTCAATCCTAGTGAGATTAAAATGTATCGGGATCTGAAAAAGAGTTTTTGGTGGAAAAGTATGAAGGTGGATATGGCATTTTGTGGGATTTGTCAAAAGATGAAAGCTAAATATAAGCATCCAGCAGGGTAGTTGCAAACTTTGGACGTTCCTGTATGGCCATAGGATGACATATCTATAAATTTTGTGGTTGGCCTACCTAGTACACAACAAGGGAAGGATGATGTATAGGTAGTGATGGACCATCTCAGCAAGTCAGCTCATTTCATTTTCATTCATACTACAAATTCGGCAAGCGAGTAGGCTCCTATCTATATGCGAGAGCTTGTGAGGCTGCATGGTGTGCTCAAGACTATTGTTTCTGACCAGGATACTAAGTTTGTCTCCAATTTTGGGAGAATTTGCGGAGTGCTTTGGGCACACATGTAATGACCCCTATTTTTGCATAAAATGCAAAAATCCCCATTTTTGCATAAAATGCAAAAATGAAAATCTCATGTGCATACAGTACTAGTCCCATGATCAGTGACTAGTACGCACATTTACAACAATTGGAATCATAGCCATACATCATATGATTAAAGCGGAAGCTCTTTATATATTATATTTTACCAATCAAAGTATATACATATAGCACGTAACAAGTAAGGTCTTATAGTGTGCCCATCCATCCTCAGAGGCAATTGATAAGGCATAAATCCTTGAAAGATCGTGACATGTAGTTTCCCAAAACCTATGATGAAAGGTATTCATCAGAGCTTCATTTTCTTATCCACCTAAAACAATGGATTAAGAAAGTTTGAGTACTCTCGTACTCAGCAAGACTTAAGGTGGTATTTGCAAATGCAGTAATGTAGGTTAAATCAAAGATGGCTGCTACGGTTTTTTTGTATAAAGCGATATTGAATTTGTAAATCAAGTTGTCATTTGCAAACGGAATTTGTAAGAGCAAGTTTGACTGATGAGAAATAGTAAAGCAAAAGTAATAACTCACAATCCTCCACGATGTGAGCTTCGAGACGACAAATACCCTACCAACACCATTCTTTGCCAAGACAAGGCACAACAGATGAAAATCATCCCATTTTGAAAATAATAAAATAGCTTACTATGTGATGACATTACCAAGTGCCCTTGACCGTGGGTGCGGCTAATCGATTAGATTTATAGTCTGCAGAGGTGTACAACTTTATCCACAAATTATGACTTTTCTTTTTGCTGTATGTTTCACGCACCTTTGGTGTGTGGCCAGAATGTTCATGACAAAAACCTTTACATTATCTAAACTAACTTTGCACCAGTTTGGTGATGATAAACTCCTTACTATGATGGTAGAAGATATTTGTACATCCATTGTACTATCAGCATGCTAAACCTGATGAGTCCTCACTTCTAGCGGAAGATATTTGTACAATGTTGTACTCTCAAAGTAGATCCTATTGAGTCCCCACTCTTCCATTATAGTAAGGTGTACACCATTTTACTAACATGCATTTACCCACACCGAGGTGTAGAAGCCCCTCACAAGCAAATCTAGAAAGGAGAGCTTCTACTATCTCCCGCCTACCAATGTGCAAAGTTAATCCAGATAACATAATTGGTTTAAGGCTATCCCATACTAGCACTTATGGTTGTACATGTTTCTTGGCTTGTAAGCAACCCATAGCTCGGTCCTTAATTCGACATGGCGATAGTTCTCCTTACACTACGTGCAAATCCATCTGCACATCCGGCTGTCGCCAATAATCACTTATATCAAAACCATAGTTTTATTTTGAGTTTTTAGCCAAAATATATACCAACAACCGACATCATGTCACATCCAACATTTTGAAATTCTCAAGAGATAGTTTAATTCAATTGTCCCAACTTCTACTGCTAAGCGTGGCTAAGCATGGATAATATTCGCATATACCCAAGTTGACATTATATATTGTCTAACCCTTTTTTAGGGTTGTTAAGGTTCACATGTCCTTACTTATCAAGGAAGTTCCATGAAGCAACAAGTATATCTACCAGTACCACAAAATAGTGAATTTACAGAAAATAAACACATTCATAAAACAGTTTGATAAACAAAGTGAAAATTAAATTTTGGGATCAATATGATCAAAAGGGTGCTTGCCTTGTTTATCTATCATTTATGATGGTGTCGATGACTGAATTAATGATGTTAAGTTCTACACGTCGTTCAACAAAAATATAATAAATAACAAACTTTAATAAGGGCAAAAAGAAGACAGACAGTAAACCAAATAAAGATTTCTATAGAAAATAGACGTGTTTTAGGGTTTGGGTTAAATGACTTCACGTTCTTGCGTTTTAGTCAATTATATGTGTATATACACTTATATCATTAACGGTTTGAGCGATGCACGGTTTCTTTTATACATTATTTATTCTTATGCTATAAATTCAAGAAGCTAAAATCATGCATTCTTATATTTATAATTTCAAATTCAAGATGCATAAATTATTTAGATTAATAGAATTAAAACACTAGTCATTTTGTTGTAGTTTTAGCATGAATTGTACTTGATTTAAATGATTTTGCATAAGAAGTAGTTGGGGTCTGTTTGCTTTTAGGCTTCTAGACTTTATTTTCTTGATTTTTGTAGAGTTTTTGGTGATACAAATATCTTAAGCATTTATTTCTCATTTATTATTAAGTTCATTAATCGTATGACGGATTCCAGAGATCATAATACTTAGAGTTATTTGGCTGATAGGATTTATATGCAGAGCAAGATGAAATGAGGTTATTTCTTTGAAATAAGGTAGTCAATATTTTGGGGAGCATTCCTAAACTGATTTATAAATTTTACAATTTAGACAGGATGTTTTATTCATTGCTGAAATAGCTTATATGGTATTAGGATTATATCAAATTAGTAAGGTGTAGTATACGATTAGTTCTTCTCCCTACGTGTTTTACATGCAAGGTGATTTATACAGGTTGGATTATACCAAAATAAGGCTATTGGCTGCATTTACATGGTTGTACGATGATTCTTGCGATATAAGTATTTTAACTAAAGGTTTCTTTTGCTCAACTATTCATGTAATATGTTTATGATGACCATAACACTTAGGGGTATTGAGCTAGCGGGATTTAGATGAAATTCAAGAAATAATAAGAATATTTTTTTTAGATCATGGTAGTCCATATCCCAAAGAACATCTCTGGTCTATTCCACACAAAATTTACATTTAGACGAGAGGTTTTGAGAGCTGCCAAAAAGGCTTAAGTGGTCACAAAATTGACATTATACAGAATCAGATTTCGTTTTAAGTTTGCGACTACACTAAACATGACTATCAGCTCATTTTTCTAGCATTAGTAGAGTACGATCCTAAATGTGTTTTAAAACTGGTTTTGCATTATTTTGACTTTGGCCATGATGGTTTATAAGCATTCAAAGAATAAAGTCCTTCACATTCTCTATTCCAAATTAGACCTTTTGCCGATTAACATGATCTTTCCTTTAAGAATATGTTGAGATTAGCCCTACTTAATCTGATACTTGATGTATGAGGTTTTATATATATGTTTTTCATTCTCAACTATATATATCATAGGATGGCATATTTTGGCTAAGTATAAACTATGATTTGTCATAATGATTCTCATGGTATTACAAGGTCTGAGTTTATAAAATATTTCAGATTTGGTTTCTCATGTACCATGACTTTACTTTTACTATATGTATACATACATATATATTCTTTTACAGAGATGAAGCTTATTGTTTGCATGCCAATTAAGTTTTAGCATATGCAACTATTCTTGCTGATTCCAAAACATTTCAATAGTTATGAATCAGCTTCATGGTCATTCTAGAATGTATGCATTTATCTATACTACTCTTAGTTATTATACATATGCACATATATTCACATTTAGGTCATATTCCATTCATAAGAATTATTCCAACTCAAGTTCATATCTTAAACAATTTGTTGCTGTCAAGTAACTTAGTTTCACAGTCCATTCTACACATATACATATATATTTAGTTACTACTGCTAGTTACTCCATATATGCATTAGTTACTCTACTTATGCATATGCTTATACACATCTTTTACATTTAGATCATATTCTTTCCATAAGGTAGACTCAAGTTAAGTCAAGTACTTAAATCATTTTTGCCTCTGCAAGAGTTCTTCTGTCACTTTTATATAATGAAATCAATTTCAATCATTTTGGGTTTCTTTTGCACAATTTATGCAGTTTTGAATATTTAATGCAATGAAATTAACCTTTAATAGAAAATGATCCAACAAAGTTGAAATTCAAATTTTTTTTATACATTTTGGTTGCTGGAAGCATAAGGATTTCATTAAAATTGGTTTCATTTAATTTTAAGTTTGTTTGGAAAATTTTTGTGTATAGTATATATTTGGGCATTTACTTTGATTTGAATTTCAAATTCATCCAGTACTCTTTTTCAAAATATTTTTGCATATTCTGGAAGCACTTGATTTTATATGAATTTGGAATTTTGTTTCATCTCATTTGGATTAAAAATGTGAAAGTTATAAACAAATGAAGTTGGCTCAGCTATGTAATTAGGAGAAAAATATAAATGCGTTTTCCTGCTTTGAAAGTGTACTTCTGTTTTTCCTGCATTTTATTTGTGTTTGGCCAGCTCACGAGTGGACCCCTTTGGTCAGTGAGAAGAGATGGCTGGAGAGAAACTAGCTAACTCAGGGACTCGCTTGCAGCGATAGAAAACAAAGGAAGCCTAGGGCTTGCTCAACAAGAACTCCCGGCCATCTTCACAAGCAGCTAAGGGCAGAGGAAGAAGGAGCTCGCCAAGGTGCATCGGATGGGGGTCTCGTGGTGGCCTATGGTGATCAAGCAGCAGTAATAACCTAGTTCATGCGACAACAATGGTGAAAGTTAGTCGGGAGCAAGAAATATGGGGAACGAGCTCGAATGGGTAACGTTTTTGTAACACCCCAACACCTAGTGTGCAAAGAATGTCACCACAAAAAGGAAGTCTATCAATTAAATATCAATAAAACAAATAAATTCCAGCAATAACAATAACATTTCAAACAAAAATTTCGGCAGCATGTATCCTCTTTAACTAAGTTCTAAGCATCAACAATAGAATAATAGCACAAAGGAATTATGGAAGATCACAATAACGACATAAACCAAATATCTAAAACCTTATCACAACAGGGAATTAAATATTAAGCACACATAAATGTGTACGAGATAAACATTTAATCAATAATAACCAACGAGGCATAATCAACGGCATGGTTTATTAAAAAAAACTATTACAAAGAAGATTCAGTTATGCAAATGTCTAGTTGCGTGATACTAGGTGAAGTGGAGATACTAATGCCCTTTCCCGAATGCCGATCTCAAGGTTCCTAAAAAAACATTAAACAAACAAGCGTGAGTTTGAAACTCAGCAAAGTGCAATCACTATACCATGACATATTATTCGTGTCTAACTGTGCGTCGGAAAAGACCCTATATAGCGACAGACAGTCCGTCAGTAAAAAGTATTACCGACGGATTAGGAGTGTCGACTAAAGTCCAGTCGGCAAAAAACTTTACCGACGGATCTTATATTACCGACGGATAGTGTGTCGGCAATAAGGACTTTTTACCGACTGACATAATTTTACCGACGAACTTTGCTTTGCCGTCGGATTTTAGTTTTTACCGACGCACTTGTGTTTCCCGACTTACAATGTGTCGGTAATGTCTAGTATTGCCGACACACAGTTCGTTGCTATAATCAAATCGCTTCAAAAAAAATAACAGCATAATTCATCCAACTGAGACATGACATGATATAATTCAAGCATCAATAAAGCATGATAGGATAATTCAAGCATTCAAAGTATATTACAATTACATATCATCCAACTGATAGCATATCATCCAACTGAGACAATAACAATTACATAACACCAAAAGTATATTACAATTACACCATTTAACATAGCTGATCCCCAAAAGATAATAGTTTGTACTGTTAGTAGCTGAATTCTTACTCTCATGGAGAGAGGATGACAATAGGAGTTAGGGCAATTTTCTTGTTTATTTCTCACACAATGCCATGCCAACCTGAGGGGTTGGGGTTACATATTTATAGCTGCCAGGGCAGTCAAGCATATGCTAAGATGCTAGTCTAAGATGCTAGTCTAAAGTAGTCTAAGATGCTGTCCTTAGATGCTATCCTAAAGTAGTCTAAGATGCTGTCCTTAGATGCTGTCCTAAAGTAGTCTAAGATGCTGTCCTTAGATGCTACCATGAGGACCACAAAGACCAACAGTACAAGGACTTATTCCATCATTCTCCCCTAAGTCTTGTCCGGCTGCCTTGTGGGAAAGTTGGACCATCCTGGCCCGGAGCGAAGCTCAAGGAACTTGATCCTCCCGAGGGCTTGGTGAAAGGTGTCCGCAAGTCGGGTCCTTAGTGTTGATGTAACGCGCCTTTGATGCTTTCTTCGCCCAAGCAATCCCGGATGAAATGGTACCTCACCCGGATGTGCTTGCTCCGCTCGTGAAAAACGGGTTCTTGTTGCATGCAGAGCGACTTGTCAGCCCACCCCGAGTTCCATCGCTTGTTGTCTCGCCGAGGAGATCACCAAGCAATGAGCAAGCCAAAGTGCTCGAAGTCGAGGCGTGGAAGCCGCTATGTACTCGGCCTCGCACCGACAGGCTACCACTTGTCGCTAACCGATCGCCACTAACGAGGCACTTGCCGAGGAAGAAGAGAATCCCGCCGTGTTTTGCCGGTGTCGATGTCGCCGCCGTGGTCGTTGTCGCCAGAGTCGACGAGGTGTGCCTCTCCGTGGCACCTCGTAGTAGAGGCCGTGGTCGAGAGTCCCCGCAACATAGCGGATGATCCTCTTCACATCCCGTTGGTGCTCCGCCGCTTGCCGCCGATGAACCGACTAACGAGCCGACGGAGAAAGCCGACCGCCGTGGTGGACGAGGTAGCGAGGCTCCCCACAAGACGCCGCAGATCAGATAAGGCCCATCTCTTCCGCCGTGTCGCCGCTGCCTCACCACCGCTTCCTCCATCGGAGTGAGGCCTGGTTGCGGTGAGCCCACAACAAACCAACGACTCACTTGGCGAGGCGGTCCGCCGGCTGCGGATTTCGAGTCGCCCCGTGCACCTCGATCCCTGTAGAAGGAGAGAGGCCCTGTGTCGCTCATTTGGAAGGTGGCCTTCATCTCTTCCTTGAATGTCGCCACCTCCACGCCCTGGTGCCGGGATCACCAAGTCGCCGACGAGACACCCACCGCCAGGTGTTTCCACCATTGCCCCGCCAGAGATGGTCGCCTCGCGGGCTTTGCTCGGCTCATCCTTTTGAGCGGAATCCAACTTGGCATTCCACGCCTCTGCGTTCGCCGCAGTTAGAGGGCCTTGCGCAGCGCAAGACTTTGCCCTCCTTGCCGAATCTCAAAACCCGGCGGTGCACGAGACCTCCTCCTTCAAATCACCGCTAAGAAATGCCGATTTAACGTCCATGTGATGAACATGCCACCTTTTCGGCAGCCAACAAGAAGGAGAAGTCGCGACGATTCCATCCGTACACGGGCGAAGGCATCGCCGGTCGATCCTCCTCGCCGCGACGAAACCGCTGCGGCCACCAAGCGAGCCTTGTGCTTGACGATGGCGCGGCTTCATCCTCTTCACTTGAACACCCACTTAAGAGTGATCGCGCGGTGACCACGAGGAGATCAAGAAGCTCCCCAGCGCGGTTCTTCTCAACCGCATCCATCTCCGATCGATCGCGCAGACGCCATGCCGCGGTCTCGCGCTCCGCGAAGAACGAGGCTCGCCGCCGCCACACGCAAGATGCAATCAAGCGCTTCAGATCGCGAGGCACCGGCCCCGCACCCACCGGTCGCCGAGAAGGTTCTCATCGTGACGATATCAGAATGCTCGCCGTCAGGTACACGCCGACGCGCTCATCGTGGGAGAGCGGGCGAACTCCACCGCCGTGGTCGACACTAGCCGGTGTCGGAGCGACGTGTCGGAGGAGGGCCGCGGTGCCGGAGCGCGGAGTTGCTTACCGTGGTGGTGTTGGCGAAGAACTTGCCGCACCGGTTGTGGCCGGAGTGCATGACGCCGAGTTTGCGTGGAAACTCGGGACTGGGTAGGTATGTTGGTGAAGAGGAGCCGCTTACTCCCCAGCCTCCTTGAAGGACGATCGACAAGCTGAAGTCGTTGTTCGCCGGAGTCGAGCCATCGCCCACCGCTTTGTCCCATGCCCATCTCGCTTTTCGTCAACACTACGTCAAGGCGCGGCGCACACGCCAGGTCCTCGATCAAGAATGCGAGGCCTTCGAGCCTCCGCGAGCCGAGGAACACCTCGAGTGCTTCGCTGCCGAGCTTGCCGATGTGGCTAAGCTTTTGACTAACGCGAGGCGTACCAAGACCAGAGGTGAGAGACCGCCGGCTTGCGCCCATGCCAAGCCTCAGACGGCCCCGCCATTGAGAGCCTTGGTGGGCGAGCGGTTGAGGATGTAGACGGCCGCCACCACCGCTCTCCCGTAAAAACAAATGCAGATCCCTCGCTGAGGAGGGCCCGAGCCATCCCCACAACCGCCGGTTGCGCCGCCGACGATGCCGCTCGCATATGGGTCAGACGGCGCGGAGTAGTGGCGCCAATGCCCTTCATCCGCAAGAAGACGACGCGAACTCACCGCCGGAATTCGCCATTGTTTGCGCAGAAGACGCGCAGCCTTTGCCGCTTCTCGCCTCGCAAGAACTCGGCGCTACCGATGGCATCCGCAGCTCTCCTTGCCGCCGAGAACCATCACCCACATGTAGCGGAGAGGTCGCCGACGCAGCGCAGAAGTAGCGTTGCCCTCCCGGTGTGGCCGGTGTCACCGCCACAAGTCCTCGCGGCACGAGCTTGAGCCGCCCTTGCCTTAAGCTCGACCGCTGGGAAAGGGAGCCGCTCGCTTTGTCAAGACGCAGACGCCGCAGAATCGCTTCCACGTGGTCAAGGCACGGAGGCCGCAAGACCATCTCGTTGGCATTGAGCTCTTCGTGGCCTCAAAGTGAAGATGCCCGGCGCCATGCCATCGCCACGCTGCCGCCCCGACGAGCAACAAGGCAAAGAGGTTGTGCCACCGCACGTTGAGGACGAAGTCGATTGATGCCTCGTTACCTTGGCAAGAAGGCGACGATGGTGATCCCAAATCCTCATGACTCGTTCTGATCGCCACGACGAGCCGTTTCATCCACCGCCCCAAGCCGATGATAGAGTTCCTTAACGCGGATGTAGTAGACTCCGGCGAGCGCACAGGTTTCCGTGACCGGCGGTGAAGAGGATGAGCCGATGCCCTTGATCTCCACGCCGAGGCGCCCCAAACTTGACGCGAGCTCTGGACGTTGAGTCAAGTTCGTGAAGAACGCCGTCGACCGGTCATGTGATGGGTAGCGCCAGGTGCAGGCACCACCCGTCAATCTTGTCGCCGCCGAGCTGCCGCCAAGAAAGGCGGTGCTTTCGCCATCAAGGTGGAGGAGATTCACGCGCCGATGCCGCCGGAGATAGCTCGATGCTTGCGTGTGCGCGAGCAGAGCCGCCTTTCTTCCTCCACTGCGGCGACGGGCTCGCCACGCTAGGTCGGCGACACTCTTGGCCCAATGGCTGCTTGCTGGCGCCAGGCGGTGAGTCGCCTGCGTCGGCCGTTGCTTGGCGGCGCCGCTGGCGCGCCTCACGGGCGCCACCTCGCAGACGCTCCGCGCTTACCGACGCTGTCAAGGCTTTGCGCTGCTTGGCGCTGCTTATGTCACCGTCGCGAAGAGGACTCTTCTTCCCGACACCTGGCAGCCTCCCATCGTTTCGAGTGAGATACGCTTCGCCGATGGTGATAGGCCCCGAGGGAGGTCAGGTTCGTCATTGTCGACGACCTTGAGGCGATTTATCGCCGAGAGATCCAAGAGACTCGACGAGCGAGCGATCCGCTTGTACTTCTCTGGGATGCAACTAAAAGCTTCGACGCTCTCTCCTCGTCAGAGGTGTCGCCGCCGAATCGCACCATCTTCGCAGCAGAGTGTTGAGACGAGAGCAAAGTCATCAACGCCCTCACCGGTTTGAAGGCTGTGTTCTCCCACCCCGCGGCGCTCGCAGGTGGTCTTGCGGCGCGGCCGCCGCCGGCGCGTGCGCAACGATGGCATCCCAGCCTCCTGGCGCTTCGCTTGTTGGAAAGCAAGAATCGTGATCTCGACGAATCGCAGCCTATGAGGGCATCCAATACCGCCGATCCTCGAGTAATCAACGCCGCCAGATCGAATCGCTTCCCACATGTGCCGCACTTGAGCAGACCAGATCACCGCAGCCCACTCGACGAAGTTGGTCTTGGTGAGGGTAGGCCATCCATCGCCGACCGACGCCCCGACAATGGCTCGATCCCTGGTGACCATGGTACGGCCCGGAGGAGAGTCGCCACCAGAAGGCCGCGATCTCCGCCGCCCCAACCGCCGCCGCCGGAGCGCTGCTATGCGTCACGCCGTTCGGCCGCCACCGCTTGCCATGGGAGGCGCGATCGCCATCGCGCTATTCGCCGCTGCACGCTTTCACTCGCCATTTTGAGCCCCACGCTTGCCGCTGCCGACAGAGCAGAGCCGCTGAGTTATCGCCGCAGAGCTCGAGCTCGCTGCCGCCGCGACGCGCTGATCCGCCGCCGCCGCCGCTTCCACCGCTTGTTGCCGCCAGCCGCCGCCGCCACTTTTGCCTACGCTTGCCGCTGCCGCCGTAGCTTCGCTGCCGCCAAGGTCCTTCGCTGCAGCAATTCTCGCCTCGCCAAGCCGCTACCGAGGCGCATCGAAGGCCGAGATCGCCGGACATGGCGCGCTAGTGGGGGATCGCTGCTAGGGAAGAAGTCGCTCGATGAGCCGCCGCCGTCTGCTCAGAGATGAAGGATGAGCAGAATACCGTTGTTACCGCTGCTAGATGAGAGCAAGGAGGGCGGGAGGGAGGAGCAAGAGATGTTTAGTCAGCAGAAAGAACGGCTCGATACCACTTGTTAGTAGCTGAATTCTTACTCTCATGGAGAGAGGATGACAATAGGAGTTGGAGCAATTTTCTTGTTTATTTCTCACGAATGCCATGCCAACCCGAGGGGTTGGGGTTACATATTTATAGCATATGCTAAGATGCTAGTCTAAGATGCTAGCCAAGCATATGCTAAGATGCTAGTCTAAGATGCTAGTCTAAAGTAGTCTAAGATGACAGGACTTATTCCATCATGTAGATAACACCAAAGAGAAAGTAGTGTAAGATGCTTGTGCAAAGAACATTTATTGTCATCTTAGATGCTAATACATTTGAAGTAGACCATGAAAGACCAACAAAGACACAAAAATAAGGACTTATTCCATCATGTACAAGCATATATAACACTGCTTAGTAGGTTGTCGCTCCAACATAAAGAGAGGTATGGAGTCTCCACGCCGATCCATCAATCCTCTCTCGTAGTAATAATTCGATTTTAAAGCGCCGATCCATCAATCTCTCGTAGTAATAATTCGGATGTGAGAGTTCATTGATAGATCTATGTATGATCACCGAGAAACCTAATTAATTAGACAAGAAAATATATTCTTCCCGATATGATCATGGTTCCATGTCTGCTGGAAATGTGTTTTATTCTCGAGTTCTATTTGAAACCAGTAGTAATCGCACATAAGATAAGATTCGACTTGTCATGCCGTAAAATGTATTGCAAAGAGAGAACCAAGTACATAGTAGTAATATAGAAGTCAACATAGTGACAGACAAACCAACCATGGCCACATATGTGGAAAATCCAATTAAAGTACTATTTTCATTTACTCCTGCAACTTTTGTATGGAACATATCTTACAGTGCTGAAGCCATTCCAAGAAAAGAATAAATAAACCTATTTATAGTGAACAATCATTAACATGTGCTAATTAAGTACCAGCATCCAAAGCATATATGTACAAGAAGAATAAAACTACTGATATATGGTGAAAATGAAGATCAAGGTAGATTGAAAAATGGACTACTTGAGTGAGATTCACACCACGATGAACTCAAAAGAAGTGCTTGGATAGACCCGTGAGCCCAATAATTTTACAGCTGGTTTGGGCCCTTACAACCGGAAAATAAAAATAGCCTAGTGACGCCACACTTCTTTTCCGAGAGAAGTCGGAGAGGTCGACTGGAGTCTCGCCTCTCCAGCAAGCAAACCTAGACGCAGTGACTTCATCGGTGACGGCCGCAAGGTCAGCAGCTTCTTGTCATCCTCTCCTTGACGACATCTTAGAAGATGCAAGGCGAGCTCATCGATCATGCATGCAGCAACAAAGAAGAACACAGATCATCGAAGAAAGGGAAATCATCAAACGGGGGAGGAGGAAGGAGCAGATTTTGTTGTCGTGCATGTCGCATAACTCCATCTCGTTATTCTACCCCACTTATCTAATGATGTACGCAGTTCAACATCTAAAGAATGCATCCTTTGAACTCTGTATTTGGTGTACAATAAAATTTCAGATACAACTCCAAAATTATATATGCTCTTGTAGCGGTGCTTGATTGTGTAAATTCATGTTGCTAATAGGACATGGCAAGCGAAAAATCACTACAAGAAAAGTGATTATCTGTGACGAAAACGTCATGACGTTGTCAACTTTTGTCATGGAAAATCTATTTTCTATGACGACTTGTTTATGTTCGTCATTAATTGTATCAGGCGCCATCGCCCCATGTACTTTTGTGACGAAACATAAAATTTCGTCATGAAACCATAATACAAATCGTCATAGAAAATGAATGGTTGTTTATCTTGGACTAACGCCAAAAATATGTCTCAGACAGACGATATGCTTTTTCATCACTTGAGGCATAGCCTATCGAGTGGCTATATCTAGAGGGCCCCCGCCCGAGGTGGCCTTGTTGTCCGACTTGGCCTTGTGGGCCCATATGTGGGTTACACTTTACACGCTGTCAATTCTTGCTTATGTCTTTTCATGGTCAACTGATTAGGGTTCATGTCCGGATTGGTTGGTAGATGCATGTGATATAGCACAAGGCTTCATTGGAATGCTTCTATACAATTGGTGGCTTCCACATTCACTACTACAAAACATCACATAGGTGACACTCTATTTATGGTGGTTTTTCTAGAACCGTCACAAATAGTATTATCAGTGATGGGTTTTGGCTAAAACTGCCACTGATAATATTATCTGCGGCGGTTTTAATTTGAAACCGCCAGAAATAATAAAAATAGAAAATTTTAAATATTGCTAATTACCTCTCCTACCTTCTAATTTGAAATAATTGAAATTAAATAATATTGCATTTGAAATAATTGGAACTAATATTCCATTTGCAATAATTGAAAAGAACTACTAAACAGATTAAAAACTTGAGGTCGCTTTTGAGGCCCTAAACGACGCTTTTTTGAATTTCGTCGCCACAAGACGCATCAAGACAAATCATCAGGATCCGACCATTTGATTTTTCCACACTTATGAAATTCGGGTGCTACTTTTCGTTATCTTTCAAATGAGCCAAAGAACGTCTCGATTGGAGTTGCGAGTCAAAAGTTATTACCATTTTAACAAAAGTGCTCGGATTTCATATTTGCAAACTAAAATCGGTGCTCAAAAGAATATAATCAGAGAGCTCACCGTGTGATGATTTCAAAAAGCATAAGAACACCAAAATCAAAGGTACGAACCAAAAGTTATGGTATTTTTACAAGTTTCATTAATAGTAATAGCATATATATTGCAAGCATCCTTAATAGTTAAAAGTATGGAAAATAAATTTAAAAGTTTTAAATTTTGCTAATTACCTCTATAGTTTGCTAAGGGTGTGTTTGGCAGAGCTCCTAGCTTCAACTTCTCTATGAGAAGCTAATAAGTTGTATCAAACGAGAAAAAATTAATCAGCTTCACATAGGAATCCAAAGAAGTGATTCATATTTTTTTACTTGAGGCCTGGAAGCAAAAAAAAATCTACTCTCCACCTGATTCACAACTTCTTAATTATTAACCTCCCCACCAAACTCACGATTATTTACCCACCATTGCCATCTCCTTTTTAACCAAGGGGAAAAATTAAAATAAAATTTGGAACCCCAAAAAAAAAATTTTTGGGGAAATTTTTTTGGAAATTTTAAAAATTTTTTGTTAAAAAAATTTTTTTTTTTAAGGAATTTTTCCTTTTTTTAAAAAACCCCCTTTTTTTTCCAAATTTGAAATTTTTTCAGGGTTTTTTTTTTGGTTTTTAACCCTTTCCCCAAAAAAAAAAAATTTTTTTTTTTTCCCAAAATTTCCTAACCTTTCCCCTCCCAAGGGAAATTTTTTGGCCCCCTTTTTTTGAAGTTTTTTCCGCCCTTTTTTTTTTTAATTTAAAAAATTTTTTTTTTAAATTTAATTTTTTAATTTTTGGGGTTAAATTTTTTTTTTTTAAAAAAAAATTGTTAAACCGGTTTTGGGGAAAAAAAAAAATTTTTGGGGGGGTTTTTTTTTTGGGTTTTTTAAAAAATTAATAAAAGGAAAAACCTTAATTTAAATTTAAAAGGTTAATTTTGGGGGGCAAAAAATTTTTGAAGTTTGGTTTTAAAGGGCCAAAAAATTTTTGTTTTGGGTTGGGGGTTTTTGGGCCCCCCCGGGGGGGCCCCTTTTTTTTGGGGGGGGCCCGGGTTTTGGGGGCCCAAAGGCCTTTTTTGGAAAAATTTTTAAAACCCTTTTTTTTGGGGTTTTTCTTTTTAAAACCAATTTTTAAAAATTTTAAAAAAATTTCCCAAAAAAAAAAAAAAATGGCCCGGCCCCCGGGGCCCTTCCAAAAAACCCCCCCTTTTTAAAACCCCCCCGGGGGGGTTTTTAAAGGGGAAGGGTTTTTTTTAGGGGGGGGTTTGGGGGAAATTAAATTTTTCCAAATTTCCCCTTTTTTTTAAATTTTTAAAACCAAGGGGGTTTTTTTAACTTGGATGGGGGGGGGGTTTTTTTAAAAAAAAAAAAAATTTTGGGTTTTTTTTTAAAAAAGGGTTTTTCCCCCTTTAAAATTTGTTTAAATTTTTAAAAAAAAAAAAATTTTTTTTTTAAATTTTTTTTAAAAAAAACCCAAAGTTTGGGTTTAAGGCCCGTTTAATTTGGAAAAAAGGGAAAATTTTTTTTGGGGGGTTTAAACCCCCTTTTTAAAAACCAAAGGGAAAAAATTTTCCCCTTTTTTGGGAAAAAAAATTTTTTTGGGGTTTTTGGGCCAAAAAATTTCCCGGGGGCCCCAAATTTTTTTGGGGGTTTTTTCCCCAAATTTGGGGAAATTTTAAAAAAAAGGGAAAAAAAAAAATTTTTAAAAAAAAAATTTTTTTTTTAAAGGATTTGGGCCCCGCCTATTTTAAAAACCCCAAAAAAATTTTAAATTTAAATTTTTAAAAAAATTTTTTTTTTTAAAAAAATTTTTTTAAAAAAAAAATTTTTAAAAAAAAAAAAAAAATTTTTTTTTTAAAAAAAAAAAATTTTTTAAAAAACCCTTTTTTTTTTTTAAAAAAAAAATTTTCCAAAAAAGGGGGAACCTTTTTTTAAATTTGAAAAGGGCCTTTTTTCCCCCAAAAGGGTTTTTTTTTTTTAAAAAAAAAAAAAAAAAGGGGGAAAAAAAAATTAAAAATTTAAAATTTTTTTTTAAAAAAAAAAATTTTGGGGTTTTTTTGGGGGGAAAAAAAAAAGTTTAAACCTTTAAAATTAAAAGGAAAAAAAACCTTTTGGCCCCCAAAAAAAAAAAAAAAAAAAAAAAAAAAAAGGGGGGGGGTTTTTAATCCCAAAGGGAAATTTTTTTTTTTTTTCCTTTTAAAGGGGTTGGGGTTTTATTCAAAAAATTTTTTTTTTTTAAAAAATTTTTTTGGGAAAAGGTTAATTTTCTTTTTTTTTATTCTTTTTTAAAAAATTTTCCCCAAAATTTTTTTTTTTAAAACCCCAAAATTTTTTAAAAAAAAAATTCAAAGGAAAAAAAACCCCTTTTTAAAACGGTTTTTAAAAATTTTTTTTCCCCCATTAAAATTTTTTTTTTAAAACCCCCTTTTTTTTAAAATTTTTGATTAAGCGATTTGCTAATAAGAAGAGTGGCATACAAGCTGCAATTTCTGCATTGTTGCTATCCATCTGTACTTCACATCAATCGTTAAAAAACATGCAGAAACAAGCCATTCCATTACCGATCGGAGCGGGAGGGAGTGGGAGTTAGTCTTCGTCTCCCCTCGCTCGCTTATTGGCTTTGGTGAAGTCGTCATTTGGGATCTCGTCGCCGCCGTCACTCCGTGATCTCCTTGGCGTGGTGGTTGGTGGCACGGTGGGGGGAAGGCAGCGCGAGGAGGAGGAGGTAGAGGCAGAGAGGACGGGGAGGAGGAGGCGGCGGTGGAGAGGATGGGGAGGTGGATCGAGAGGCTGGAGGAGGCCGGGAGGAGGCGGCGGAGAGGATGGGGAGGAGGAGGCGGCGCGGAGAGGGCGGGGACGAGGAGGCGGCGGCAGAGAGGAAGGTGACGGAGGCGCGGACGATCGATCGATTGATTTCAATGATTTGGTGTGTGCGGAGAGATCGAGTATACAGGCTGGGAGGGGATATTAGGGTTCAGTTGGCGCCAATTTTTTTCACCCCCCGCGCGCGTGCCAATAGAATTACCGACCTATTTTTGCCAACTGACTATAAGACAAAAACTTCATACACTTTTGCCGACTGACTATACGACAGGAAAAATTAAGTTTTACGATGAACGGTCCGTCGCTAATAATAAGTATTATTGCCGACTGACCAGCTGACACTGTAGAGATAATTCCCGACTGGTCATCAGTTGCAAACTTTTGCCGACTTCTTTTCTGTTGGCATTTACCCACTATTGCCGTCGGACGTCCGACGCTAATAGTGTGTTGTGGTATAGTGAATACACTAAGGCAACGAAACATAAACTTGTAATCAGGAATCATAGGTCACATCTTGGAACCATACATGGAAATAAACAACTTACAATTTTTTCCATTACATCTCTTCATTCATGCAATGCATCATGCATACTCATAAATGCACATTACATAGCGAATACCGGTATTGCTGAGTGTACACCCGTTAGTGTGCACCCTTTCATTCCCTTCCATCCCGTGGAAGGGCCTACTCTTACTGACTCGCTCCCATTCATCACTGTGGATGGGACTACGATGTAGGACTTTCGTGCTCACTACGTGTGAGCACAGAGACCCACATCTACATGGGTCGCCTCTTTCATCATGAATGCACATATGCAAATGACATGAACAAATCTCATATTGCATTATTTTCCAACATTTTCGTAGCCATATTCAAATACATAAACATTATCATATCCTCACATCCATAAACTTACCATTCACAATATCCTAATCATAATCATGAGTAGAAAAAAACATTCTAACAAGACATATAAATTCTATAAGGTGGTTAGGTCGCAAAAAAATAAGCAACCAATGCACTACGTACCAAGCAACAATCATCATAATGCACTTGCCTTTAACCTCACGAAGCGGTATGGTGGAAGGTTGATGCCACTCCTGGGTTTACACACCTAAAATCATATGCATATCACTCAAAACCATACCATCAAAGCAAGCACAAAGCGTAAAACGACATCGATCCTGCGTCCAACTTCGAAACCTTGAAACAGAACTCTGCCAAACGGGACAGCAGACTTAAAACGACCATAACTTGAGTTCTACAAATCCAAATCCAGTAAACGAGGATATTTTCGTGATCTACAGGAAATTTCTCATCTTTTTATAAGTATTGAGAAATTTTGATTCGGCCTCTAACTAGCCATAAATTGCAAATTACCGCGGTGCTGTTAGTCACGACAGAGTCTGGACAGCGTTCAGTAAAATAGCCATAACTTTCAATTGGCTGAGTGAAACTTCTTGATTTTAGTCTCTAATGAAAGATGGGACGATTATCTACAATTTGTACAATAGCCATCCCCCAGGAAATGACTCTATAATTTTATAAATCGCGTTCCAAAACAGCGATCTGATCTGCCCGCGAATCCAGAAACAGTCCCGAAATTGAATCCACCTCTAATCCCATCTTCCCAACGTGCAAACCAAGAATAAAACCATCTAAACACTCCAAAAATCAACCTCTACTAGAAACAAAACCCTAAAGAGAGGGTGATTTCTCTTACCCAACCACAGGATCGAAGACGACACGAAGAACCCGCCCGATTTGCAGCACTTCTAGGATTTGATCCACCGGGGCCGGCAATGGAGATCAAATTGGAGAACAAAGGGAGTGGAGGGGGTGGCTGCTATGTGTGGCCTAAAAAGACTAGCCCACAGGCCAAAAGTTGGCCAACAAATGAAAACCCAACAAAAAAAATACAGATTTCCTTCTCCAATGTTCTCTTGGAATAGTACACTCTCCCCTAAAGTTCATCTGGGATATTACATTCTCCCCCTAAAAAGAATTCAACCTCGAATTCTCCACATGCCACTACTCAATAATGTAAACAATAAAGAAATAACAACACAATACATACCTGGGGAGAACAATTCTGGATACTTCTCACGTATGCGAGATTCCAATTCCTAGGTCACTTCTCTCTCTGCCTGGTGTGACCACAAGACTTTGACAAACTTTAGGGTTTTGTTTTTCAACACTAGCTCAGATTCCCCCAAAATTTGTATTGACCGGGACTCAAAGGTGAGATTATGATCTAGCACCAAAGGCTCTAGGGGAACCGCCAAATCGGGATCATGCAAGTATTTCCTCAACATGGACACGTGGAACACGTTATGCACCCCTTGCATTGACTCAGGAAGCTCCAAATGGTAGACCAATTTACCAATTCGAACAATGATAGGGAATGGCCCCACATACCTCGGGCTAAGCTTCCCTTTAGTGCCGAAATAAACCACACCCTTGGTGGGGGACACCCACAAGAGCACGCTGTCACCCACCTCAAACTCTAAATCCCGCCTCCTCACATCAGCATAGCTTTTCTGTCTACTTTGTGCTGCAAGGAGGTTCTATCTCACCTCTGCCACTCGATCAATAGTTTGTTGAACCCAATCCGGACCAAGAACTGCTCTTTCCCCTACTGCATCCTAGCATAGGGGTGACCTACTCTTTCGCCCAAAAAGTACTTCATATAGAGCAACCCGGATGTTTGAATGATAGCTATTATTATAAGCAAACTCTGCCAGAGGCAAGTGATCTTCCCAGCTACCCTTCCATGCCAGAACACATGCTCTAAGCATATTCTTAGGGTCTGAATGGTACGCTCGGACTGACCATCAGATTGAGGATGGAAAGTGGTGCTAACATGAAGTTGTGTGCCCAAAGCACTCTGTAGACTCTCCCAAAATTTGGAGACAAACTTTGCATCATGATCAGAAATAATCGTCTTGGGCACGCCATGCAGTCTCACAATTTCCCGCACATAGATAGGAGCCAACTCGCTCGCTGAGTTCGTTGTGAGGATAGGAATGAAATAAGCAGACTTACTAAGATGGTCCACCACAACCCAAATAGCATCCTTCCCTCGTTGAGTACGAGGTAGGCCAACCACAAAGTCAATGGATATGTCATCCCAAGGCCAAACAGGAACCTCTAGCGGTTGCAACAACCCAGCAGGTCATTTATGTTCGGCCTTAACCTTTTGACAAATTCCCCAAGATGCTACATACTAAGCGATGTCAACCCTCATCCTTTTCCACTAGAAGCTCTTTTTCAAATCCCTATACATCTTAGTCTCCTCAGGATGAACCGTGTATGGGGTTCGATGAGCCTCTTTCAAGATATCCTCCTTGACTTGAGATTTCTGCGGTACACAAAGACGGCCCTGAAACCACACAACTCCCACATCATTAATGCTAAAATCTCCAGTCTTACCATTCTCAAATCATTTTCTCACTTGCTGGAGCAACCG
The DNA here is from genome assembly GCA_036346375.1 of Guadua angustifolia. NCBI lineage: Eukaryota > Viridiplantae > Streptophyta > Magnoliopsida > Poales > Poaceae > Guadua > Guadua angustifolia. The sequence goes on along the minus strand of CM070519.1, from coordinate 14,330,342 downwards.
GTCATGCTGTTGTGCCTCACGCACACGCTTTCGAATCACTGACTCAAGAATCATCTGAGTTTCAGCTTGCACGGTGCCCGCAAAAAAACATGAGACTCCCAACTGCTCAAAATCAGCAACAAGACAATCAATGACAGGAGCCTTGCGACTGAGAGCATCAGCCACCACATTCGCCTTGCCCGGATGATACTAAATGGTAAGGTCATAGTCCTTTATCAACTCCAGCCACCTTCTTTGCCTCATTCAAATCTTTCTGGGTGAAGATGTACTTGAGGCTCTTGTGATCAGTGAAGATATCACATGACTCACCATACAAATAATGCCTCCAAATCTTCAGGGCGAAGACCACAGCGGGTAGCTCAAGATCATGCATAGGGTAATTCTGCTCATGCTTTTTCAACTGCCTCGACGCATAAGCAATCACTTTACCCTCTTGCATGAGCACACAACCAAGACCCACTCAAGAAGCATTGGAATAGACTGTGAAGCGTCTCCTAGTCTCAGAGAGGGTAAGAATAGGAGCAGACACTAGCTTGTCCTTCAAAGTGCAGAAACTTCGCTCACACTCAGCTATCCACTGAAATTTCATACCCTTCTGAGTCAACTACGATAGTGGCTTGGCAATGATGGAGAAATCTTGCACAAAACGACTGTAGTAACCAGCCAACCCAAGGAAACTGTGCACTTCTTTGACACTAGAGGGTCTCTCCCAGTCCACCATTGCTGAGATTTTACTAGGATCAACAGAAATGCCTTCTTGATTAATGACATGGCCAAGAAAACCCACTTCTGAACATGGCAAAGAATTGATTCTCCCTCAAAGTACCAAGCACAAGCCTTAGATGTTGTTCATGCTCTTCTTCTGACTTAGAATAAACCAGAATGTCATCGATAAACACTACCACAAAATCATCAAGATATCCGTGCAGCATACTGTTCATCTTCTCCATAAAAACAGCAGGGGTATTGGTTAGTCCAAAAGACATAACTTTAAATTCATAATGCCCATACCTAGTGGAGAAGGCAGTCTTTTCAATATCCTGTTCCCTCACATGAATCTGATTATAGCCAGACTGAAGATCAATTTTAAAGAACACCTTTTCTCCCTTCAATTGGTCAAAAAGATCTTCAATACGAGGTAATGGATATTTGTTTTTAATAGTCACTTGAATAAGAGCACGATAGTCAATGCACATACGCCAACTGCCATCCTTCTTGGATACAAAGAGGACAGGTGCTTCCCACGGTGACACACTACACCGGATAAACCTCTTAGCTAACAAGTCATCCAACTACTTCTTCAGTTCGCCTTGAAAAGGATGAGCCAAGCGATACAGAGACATAGAGATGGGTCAAGTGCCTGGAATAAGATCAATTCTGAATTCCACACTCCTCTTAGGAGGTAAGCCAGGCAACTCATCAGGGAAAACATCCACAAATTCCTTCACCACAAGAATCTCCTCGATTGATGCTGAAATATTTGGCTTCTCTGAAATAGCCATGAGTATACCCGATCTCCACATACGACGGCCAGGAAATAAACTGGCCAACACAAAGATAAAGCTGGAAGGCACACCGCCCTGGAAAACCAACTCCACCCCTGACGGAGCCTGCAAGGAAACTATCTTCCAGTAGCAGCAAATCTTGGCGCGGTACTGATGCAACCAATTCATGCCCAAGATGACATCAAATGGGGCCAACTGAATCACCATTAGATTAGCAAAGAAATCCTCATCATCAATGGTAATAGTACACCTCGGGCAAACCAACAAATTCGCAATAAGACCCCCCAGAGAACTAGCTATCACAGACTTTACAATACTTTGCATCCCCAGTTTGGCTCTTCTAGCAAACTCAATTGACACAAAGGAATAGGATGCTCCTGAATCAAAGAGAACAAATACATCAAATGAACCCACACATAAGTACCTGATACCATATCTGGGTGCCCGGCTGACTCAGCAGTCGGGAGGGTGTAAACTCCTGGTGGTGTTAGGGCAGTGAGAGTCCCATCACTCTGCTGAGGCAGCATCGCAACTGGAGGTGGTCTAGCAGGCTGAGGAGGAGTCGACGACTGCGAGTACCAGAACGCCACTGGTGGCACCCAAGCTGAAGGCTGAGGGTGGGTAGGAGCAGTAGCTATCATCTGAACTGACCCCCTGGAAGAAGCCATTGTAGCTGGAGCAGGTGGCACTGGCTCCCACTTAATGATGCTGCCGGGATTCATCCGGCAAACCCACCCCATATGACCAGGTCAACCACAATGATGGCACTCCCCTGACCAAGCACACTCCGCAGTGCGTTGTCCACCACCGCCCTTGAAACAAATCATGCCTTGCCCAGGAGCAGGACGGACAACCATCCGTGGTGAAGGTGGAAAAGATGATTGAGACTGCTTCACCTTAGCCCTCGAGGAGGAACTCTTTCCCCCTTTGAACTTCTTAAAGGTAGGTCGCTGAAAAGACCCACCTCCTCCACCAAAGCTCCTCTTTTGGCCACCACCAGAAGCTGCAGGAACTCTTGAATCACTAGGGTTTTGCTTATCCCTGGAGAGCTCCAACTCGAGCTCCATGCCCTTGGTCTGCTCCACCACGGAGCAGAAGTCACGAGAGACAGTTGCCCCCATGACAACTCTAAACTCCTGATTGAGGCCCCTACGGAACCTCCGAGCCTTCTCTCTATCATCTTCTGCCATAGTCAGTACAAAGTGAACAACATTATTAAACTCCACCTCATACTCTGCCACCGACCTCTTCCCTTGAGAGAGAGAGTGGACAGAGTATGCTCCATCCTCTCAAGAAAAGACTTCGGGTAGAACTTGGCCTGGAAGTGAGCCACAAAGTCCTCCCAAGTGACCAGTCCAAGAGCGGAGGCCCTCGCAGCAAGAACCCCCTCCCACCAGATTTCCGCTTGGTCCTTCAGCTGAAAGGCCACAAAGCGAGCTCTCTGGACTGAAGTCATCTCCAGGACCTCGAACTGCCACTCCATGTACCGCAGCCAGTCTACGAACTGGACCGGCGTGCCCGCTCCATCAAAAGTGTCCAACCAGAGGGACATCCACTCTCGGAGGCTCATCCTAGCCTCCAAAGCCTCTGAGCAACAGCGGGGACCATTGCAGTGCAGCACTGTGGCAGAGCTGCTGAACCTCTTGGCGTAACTCCTGTACCTCCCTCTGCAATGCCTGCAACAGGGCTACATTGGCGGCCTCAACCCCAGCCCCAGACTGCACCGCCGGGACACCCTCCTGAACTGGCTTATGAGCATTGACCGAGCCACTTCCCTCAGCAACAAACTCAGCAACCCCCTGGGATGGGTGACTTCCACCTCGACCATGGCCTCCCCGGCCACGGCGACCACGACCTCTACCCCTCGGCATAGCTACAACATAGACACAGTCATACAATCAGCTCAATCATCATCACATCATCATATAATACATACTCAATGATCAACAATAATATCTCAATCAGATACTAAAACACAATACAATGATGAACCATTACCCAACCAACTGTGCTCCAAGTGTGTCAAATTTTAAATTAATTAACCCACCTATCTCCAATTTTATGGTTATTGTCCTATGGAAAAATTTTAAAGTATGAACCTAAACCATGTTTCTAGATTATCCCAAATCAAAATTTTAGTCTATGGTATTTCACTAAGTTCATGCACCACGGACCTAAAGCCCGCTCTGATCCAACTATAACACCTCGACACCTAGTGTGCAAAGAATGTCACCACAAAAAGGAAGTCTATCAATTAAATATCAATAAAACGAATAAATTCCAGCAATAACACTAACATTTCAAACAAAAATTTTGGTAGCATGTATCCTCTTTAACTAAGTTCTAAGCATCAACAATAGAATAATAGCACAAAGGAATTATGGAAGATCACAACAACGACATAAACGAAGTATCTAAAACCTTCTCATGACAAGGAATTAAATCTTAACCACACATAAATGTGTATGAGATAAACATTTAACCAATAATAACCAACGAGGCATAATTAACAGCATGGTTTTTTTAAAAGAACTATTACAAAGAAGATTCAGTAATGCAAATGTCTAGTTGTGTGATACTAGGTGAAGTGGAGATACTAATGCCTTTCCTGAATGCCAATCTCAAGATTCCTAAAAAATATTAAACAAACAAGCGTGAGTTCAAAACTCAGCAAAGTGCATTACGCTAAGGCCACGAAACATAAACATGTAATCAGGAATGATAGGTCACGTCTTGAAATCATACACGAAAATAAACAACTTACAATTTTTTCCATCACATCTCTTCATTTATGCAATGCATCATGCACACTCATAAATGCACATCACATAGCGAATACCGGTATTGCTGAGTGCACACCCGTCGGTGTGCACCCTCTCATTCCCTTCCATCCTGTGGAGGGGCCTACTCTTACTGACTCGCTTCCATCCATCACTGTGGATGGGACTATGAGGTAGGACTTTCATGCTCACTACATGTGAGCACAGAGACCCACATCTACATGGGTCGCCTCTTCTATCATGAATGCACATATGCAAATGACATGAACAGATCTCAGATTGCATTATTTTCCAACATTCTCAGCCATATTCGAATACATAAACATTATCATATCCTCACATCCATAAACTTACCATTCACAATATCGTAATCATAATCATGAGTAAAAAAATATGGTAACAAGACATATAAATTCTATAAGGTGGTTAGGCTGCAAAACAATAAGCAACCAATGCACTATGTACCAAGCAACAATCATCATAATGCACTTTCCTTTAACCTCACGAAACAGTGTGGTGGAAGGTTGATACCACTCCTGGGTTTACACCACCTGAAATCAGATGCATGCCACGCAAACCATACCATCAAAGCAAGCACAAAGCATAAAATGACGTTGATCCTACGTCTAACTCCAAGACCCTGAAAACCAGAACTTTGCCAAACGGGACAACAGATTTCAAATGACCATAACTTGAGTTCTACAACTCCAAATCTAGTAAATGAGGACATTTTCATGATCTACAGGAAATTTGCCATCTTTTTCTAAGTATTGAGAAATTTTGATTCGGTCTCTAACTAGTCCTAAATTGCAAATTATCGCAGGTGCTGTTAGTCACGATATAGTCTAGACAACCTTCAATAAAACAGCCATAACTTTCAATTGGCTGAATAAAACTTCTTGATTTTGGTCTCTAATGAAAGATGAGACGATTATGTACAATTTTTGAAATAGCCTTGCCCCCAGAAAATGACTCTAAAATTTTATAAATTGCATTCCAAATCTGCGATCTGATCTGCCCGCGAATCCAGAAACAATCCCGAAATTGAATCCACCTCTAATCCCATCTTCGCAACGTGCAAACCAAGAAAAAAACCATATAAACACTCCCAAAATCAACCTCTACCAGAAATAAAATCCTAAAGAGAGGGTGATTTCTCTTACCCAACCACGGGATCGAAGACGACACGAAGAACCCACCCGATCTGCAGCACTTCTAGCGATTCGATCCACCGGGGCTGGCAATAAAGATCAAAATTGGAGAAAAAAGGGAGAGGAGGGGGTGGCTGCTGTGTGCGCTCAAGGGAATAATGGAGGGGCGGCCAGGAGGTGGGGGAGGTGCTGGGGGAAGTTGGGGAGGCGCCCTAGGGTTGGGGGAGAGGAGTTTCCCCCCTTCAGGCCCAAAAAGACTAGTCCGCAGGCTAAAAGTTTGCCCACAAATGAAAACCCTACTAAAAAAATACAGATTTCCTTCTCCAATGTTCTCCTGGAATAATTCACTCTCCCCTAAAGTTTATCTGTGATATTGCAGTTTTTATTATCATAGAGGTATTGGCATTCCATTTTGCTAGTTGATTTGGCTGGATACTCACCAGATCACCTTGCCATGGTTGGCCCACTAGGAAGAAGAAGCATGCCACAACTACAGAGTTTGAGATGAAGATTCTTGAATTTTTTTAAGGGCTATTGATTACTATGGTTTGTTGATGCTAGGGTTCAAAGCAATTTGGTTTTTGTGTAGCATTTTGTCTAGATTTTGTTTTTGTCCTGAGCTTTGGTGTTCTTGGCAATGGCGATTTGAGAATGAAATCGAGGAGCTTTGACCAGAGAGAATGAAGGAGGAGAGGGGAAATGGGGCGCAGGCAAAGGCAATCTCGGCGCTTTTTATAGCCAAGGAGGTGATGTGTAGGAGCCCGGCCTCAGTCAAGAACTCGGCGCGGTTCTTGCAGCTTCCAAACAGAAGAGGGTATGGCCTTGGCAGAGGCGGTATGGGTCGTGGCAACGTCAAGAACAGAGATGTTAGCCGCGTGGACGTGGTTGATTAGTGACATGATCCTGGTGCTGCAACTTATTCGAGATGGCACAGCTACAGTAATGGTCGAGCGTGGCTTCGGGGCATCAATGAGTTGGGGAAGAGGAAGAGCTGAACAATGGCTAGCAAATGGGCCCAACAGCACTTCGGGACCCACTGGCAGTGAAGGGAGAAGAGAAATTGAGAATTGGCTATGAACTGGTTAAGAGAAGGTTCACTGAATCAGTTAGCCTCTTATCCACAATTATTTTATAACTTTTTAGTGGTTACTAGATGATTATCTTCATATTGTAAAAAGTTCAGATGAAAATACTTCGTATAGAATTTATAAAAATTCTAACAAGGTACTGTGCATAAATTTTAATTTTCTAGGAGTCCATAACTCATCAAAATTTTCTACAACTTTTTTTGTGGGTTCTTTTTATCTACAGGGTCCTTTAGAAAAAATTTATACTCAAAATATTTTGTATTTAATTTAATAAAATTCTGACATTCTGATTCTTGGATTTGTAGTTTCTCTGTAATTGATTATTTAAATATACAAAAATTTGTTATTAATTTTTAATATTTTTAATGTAGATTTTCCCTATTCTAAGGGTGATAAAAAATTTTCAGGTCAAGATAATTTTGTAATATTTTTATTTAATTCTGACAAGTTTACTGTTATTAGTCATGGTCCATTAATTGGCTTTCACTTCACATTTAATTGCATTGATATGACTTTTAAAATTTATAATTGAGTTACTGGAGGTTTCCTGAGATTAGATAAAATTTTTATTTATTTTATTGTTATAGATTTTATTCTTTTGTTTTCTCTATTTACTTAAGATTATATATAAAGGATTTCTCCATTGAAGCAAAAATCACGAAAATCCAGGAAAATTCAAGAAAATCTAGAAAACTCAAAAAGCATCAGTAATAATAAATTAATATTTAATATTTAATTCCTCATTATATTTTGAGTTTTGTCAATGAAGAAGAAAATAAAATAATTAGGCTAAATGTTTTTCTTAATAACCAAAGTTTATGAAAATTCAGATTAATGAAATTTTGAAGGTGAACTTTTATTTTCAATTCATTTTCATGATTTGTTTAATTTAAAGTTTTGTATTTTAGCTTATCCTTTTATTATGGTTGGATTTTAAGATATTGAGATAAAATATATTATTTTAGGTCATAGTCTTGATTCTAATTAAAAAAAATTGTTCAATTTTATTTTCAAATTTCAAATTTTCATTTTTCTTATTTTGAAATTTTCAAGATGTTACAACACGACTTCGTCTTAGCACCATCTTCCATCCTCAAACTGATGGTCAGTTTGAGTGTACCATTCAAACCTTGAAGGATATGCTCAGATCCTATGTTTTGGCATGGAAGGGCAACTGGGAGGACCATTTGGCCTTTACTAAATTTGCTTATAATAATAGCTATCATGCAAGCATTCGAGCCAAGCCATACGAAGTATTCTATGGGCGGAAGTGTATGTCACCTTTATGCTGAGATGCAGTGGGAGAAAGGGTAGTTATTGGTCCTAATTGGGTTCAACAGACAATTGAGTGTGTGGCAGAGGTTTCACATTACCTTCTTGTAGCCTAGAGTTGACAAAACTTATGTGGATATGAGGAGGCGAGAGTTGGAGTTTGAGGTGGCTGACCGTGTGCTTTTGAGACTGTCTCCTACAAAGGGTGTAGTTCGGTTTGGCAATAAGGGAAAACTTAGCCCGAGGTATGTTGGGCCATTCCCTATTGTTGCTCGAGTTGGAAAATTGGATTATAGAATGGAGCATCTCGAATCAATGTAAGGAGTGCATAATGTGTTTTATGTGTTTATGTTGAGAAAGTTTTTGCACGATCCTGAAGATATTGTACCTCTTGAGCTGTTGGTGATTGAGCAGGACCTCACCTTTGAGTCCAGGCCCGTGCAGATATTGGGAGAGTCTGAGCAGGTACTGAAAAATAAAACCCTAAAGTTTGGCAAAGTCATGTGGTCACATTGACAAGAGCGGGTAGTGACTTGGGAATTGGAGTCACACATGCACGAGAAGTAACCTAAGTTGTGTTCTTCGAGTATATGATGTGATTTAAATTCCATGTTGAGTATGATATTGTGTAGTTGGCATGCTAAGAATTTAGGGTCAAATTCTGTTAAGAGGGTAAGAATGTAATATTATAGGATGCCATGAACTATTTTGGGTTGTTTTGGATAGTTTGGGCTGTTTGGCCGTTGTTGGGCTATGAGGGGGGTTAAGCCACCACAAACCCTAGCACACCCCCTTCCCTCGCCCTAGCCTCCTCCCCTTCCCCTTACCTTAGCCGCCTCCCCTCCCTACCCCTTGTGCAGCCAACCGCCCTCCTCTCTTCGTCCAACTGCCCTAGTCATTTAATTATTTTGGAGTAATCAGATTAGTGGCTGAGATGCCTGTCATGTTTTTTTTTTAAATTTTTGGCTAGGAGTCTGGTATTCAGTATAGATTGAAGGAGAACAATAGCTGAGCTACAGACTATCAGACGAAATATACTAGCCGAAGCTATATCCCTATCATTACAGTCTAGTTTGACGATAAAGGTGCTTCATCCGTTTTGAAATAAATGTCATTCTCGCGTTTTTTTTTAAAAAGACATTACAGAAGTGAAAAAGATCGTACAACAATCATGGGATGGCTTACGATTAAATCCTACAAACATATGCACTTGCCTGGAGGCATGCATGAGCTACCAACAAACGCATGTTGGGCAATTCCGTCCAGTAAGTAGATTACACTAGTCATCTAATTTTAGTTAGAGAATTGAGATTTTGTATTATTGAAGAGGGTATTTAGAGGAGATGCTACAGTTATACCACGAATTGTATTTAGAAAAGGGGGTGTAACAAACCATACGTACCAAAATAAACTAATCGGACTAGCAATTCGGTCTGTGGAAGAACAAGCTCCGAGAAGTTTATTTTTCACAGAAAAAAGCATGCGACAACTGACAACAGTGAACAAAAGTTCTCAGGAGTAAAACGATCATTACAGGTGACAAGGGAGGGCCCCCTAGCTCACATGGTAATCGCTGCAACACCGGAACCGGCGTGAAACACGTCGGCTAATCGACGAACAGGCACGACGAAAAGTGATTTGATTCAGGCCGTGTAGACGCCGATTGAGTCGAGACTTTCACCGGAACGCCCAAAGAAGCCCACGACTCTGCCGTTGCTAGGCACGGGAGCGCTGAAAGGATCGCCCGTCGCACGCCCGAAAGGACCGTACGTTCTGAAGTTGGTGACAAACCTGAGCGACGTAACAACCTGGTTGTTTTCGTGGAAGCCAATAGTTCCCGAGACTGACTTCACAAACTCAGAAGGACCAAGGTGGATCTGCGCCGATGCATAGCAAAGCAAAAGGAAATAGAAAAGATTGTCAGGTCAAGAACTCTTTTCTGGCAATTATCCAACCAGCACCGAAATTACTCCGTTGACCATCCATAGGAAAAGCATAGGAACCTCAAAGGAAAATTGAAATTTCACTCACCGTATCGCCGATACCACCGCCGCCACCTCACGGACCTACGGTGCGTCTGTGACCAGCTCGGTCGATGTAAGAAAATGCAAGCGAATCAATGACCCAGCCACTGCGAATTGTCACGCTTTCTAGACTCTGTGGTGACTCTGTGACTCTGTGGTGCCGCCATTTCCACCCCATGGCCCAACCTTGGTGGGATGGCTCTGCGTGGAAGTGACAGAGAGCAACACTTTGCTTATCATTCAATTAAATAGATATCTCATATGTCCAATAAGCAAATTAAATTACAGCTAGGATAGCCCAAAGGATCAAGAGTAAAGAAAAACGGGAACTTTAGAATTTCGAGCCCCATATGTCGAATCGTGTCTTTTGTGGTGATATTTTCGTAGCTCAATGTTCTTGGGTGCTCGGTCATTACGAGGCCTAAGTTTGGGAATTTGTTGATTTCGTGCTAGCACTAGTGATGCTCAAATTTAGAAGAATAATTAGATTTTCATAATAGAATAGAATAATCTTGATATAGCACTTTGTTCTTACATTGTACATAGAAGATTGGTATGGCCCCATCATCTGGGGCCCTTGGATTGGCCCCGCTTGTAGACCTTGGTACGGTCCCATCGTCCGGGGCCCTTGGTAAGGTCCTGCCTGTGGTCCTTGATATGGTCCCATGTTCTGTGGCCCTTTCAGCACGGGGCAAAATCCATGGATAGTAAGCTCTATTATATTACCATTACTTCTCCGTTCGTTCATTCTTTTATAGATGACACCGCGTGCCATAGCAAACTGTCCAGTACCACCAACAAATCGACCACTCACCTTCTTCTGCAGATAATCCCATTACCTGAAGTGTGGACCCCCTAAACCTGCATCATTCGTATGTAAATACCAGCACACACGTCATGATCAATCTAACATTATTAGGATGGAAGGTTGGAGTGGACAGTGGACACGCTCTCTCTCCTCTGTTCTGGCCGCATGTTGCAATCGGATCCGGGGGTTGGAGAGCTCTAAGCGCAGCTTATCAGTAAAAAAAAAAGAAAGTAAATTTCGTAAAACTACATATTTTTTATATAAACTAAAAAAATAGATTTTAGTTTCTATTTTATAAAGTACAGAATTTAGAATAATTTATGTCATAAAACTATATGTTTTAGAATTGACAGTTTTTTATAACGAGTGTGATAGTGTGGGTTCACATGATAGTCTCACGCGCTCTCATTTTTTTATTTCACTTGTGCGTGAGGCTACTATGTTGGTCCAGACTGTTAGACCCGTTACATAAAATGGTTAGTTTTAAAACATGTAGCTTTGTAATATAAGTTCACCTAAAATCTATAGTTTTATAAAATTAAAGCTAAAATATGTAGTTTTTTATAATTAGTAAAAAACACATGTAGTTTTGTGAAGTTTAGAAGTGATCGATGCAGTGTGCCCTGGTCAACTATAACTAAACTAAGTCAGACTAAAGCCATAGGCATGTATATTAAAAGATAAGCAAAAGTCCCCGATCTCTATCACGTTCGATAGCAATCTACGCCGAATTAATTCACGTACCTTTGGACCTCGAACACAATGGTGAACGAGTAGTGCCAGTCGCCGGCGTATATACGCAGGCCCCGCGCAGAGGCGACGACGTTGGCGTAGGGGCCAAGCCCGTCGTATATCGCCCAGTTGTTCACGGTGGTCGTGCCCAGCCCGGCGGCGGCGTTCGCGTTGATTACCATCGGCTGGTTAGCGTTTGGCCCGAGGTTGGCGTGGTGCAGGTACAGGTTACGAAAGTTGATCTCGTTGTTCTCCACGAGTGGACCGCTTGGGGTGATCTGGAGATTACTGCCCGGATAGGCCATGAGCGACCGTGGGAGAGAAACCAGTGGAAATCACGACTGAGGGCCTGCTTGGGAGCTTTGTAACTTATTCCAAATGTAAAATGTTTCCACCGGTATTTTACTGGGCACATTGAAATACAGTTGCAATTTTTTCCTGATGTAAACAATTGGTATGCTGTTTGGGTAAGGTATACTTTTCGGTGAAAAGCTGTAAAGGACCAGCTATTCTGTTTATTCATCAATGGCATCCGGCCACTATCAGGGCCAACAGAGAGCACTCCAAGTGAGGTCACAACTCAAACAAAATAAGAAACAAAAATTGCCTATTCAGGGCACAAACACTGCAGAGAACTTAACAGAACTTGCATAATCACATTGAATGGCACAAACATATATGATGCATAAAATGCATGAACTCCAAAGATCTCAGAGGACTTAACAGAACTCAAAACACAACTAAAAAGATCCGCAAATGCTGAATTCCACCAAAGATACATACAAAACCAGTGCTGAAATTCGACCAAACTCCAGATACCAAATAAGTTCTAAGAAAGATTAGTAATAGAATACATGAACTCTAGTATGGACATACTCCTTGTATTAAGTCTTGTCTCTCTATAATGCAGAAGCTAACAAAAAAAAATAGTGCAATACTATAGACTTTTTAGATAGCTCCTTCTGCAATGACACTCGAGTCGATCAGAGCACAGTGCAAAGACAAAACTAGTTCTTGGGTAGATATCCAGTTCCAGACTACTACATCTCTAGCCCACCAGTAAGCATCAGAACCATCAGCCCACCTGCAAAGTAGAAACAAACAGCACACTAGTTCGTGAACTCTATATCGTTTGGGCATGCTGATTAACAGATCCAAGAATGAATAATTAAGGTAAAGCCATACAAGAATAGCATCTGCTACTCTATTGTTTATAGGGGGAATTGTGAGCACAAGTCACAACCTTATCAATGATCATATGCAACAAAAGCACACATAATTTACATCAGATCAAATAGACAGCACAGAAATTGAACATATGTTAGATCTTGTCCAACAGACATGTCAAATTTCAACAGACATGTCTAATCCATAGTAAGCTTAAAAGTCCAGCATTGCTAATCAACAAACATTAATTCTAACCAGATTGTCTCCATGGCAAGTCTTGTGAGAATAGGTTCAAGCACAAAGTAGATTAGCTGTTACTGGTATAACTAGTATAGTTTCCAACATGACGCAGTTGAATTCAGTTGTGAACTGACACTGGGTTGGGATTTGGTGAACTAACAGGAAGACCAAACAACGCCTTTATACCTTCACATCTATGTTTGCATAAGATTTAAGTTATTGAATCATGAAATTAGATATGAAATCTATATCTTACTTTGTTGATTTGTGGGATTGACCAATAATTTACCTGGAAGCCTTTTGCTTAGAGCAACATCCATAATACTTTTCCTTGTGATGCGTGCCAATATTGTTCCTTTTATTGCTGGAGTTAAAATAACATTGCCCTGGTGCAAAAGACAACAAAAAGAAATAAACAAATCAAAGTTACAGCCAACGTGCATAAGATAATAGTTCAACTTCTAACAAAAGACTGCATTAAGTATTCTTGTTCTCTCAAGGGCATATCTTCAATTCTTCGTTCCTAAAGATGATTGAACCAGACTTGAACTATGCAAACGAAGAAACATGAGCCACATTCAGTAGATGAGTCTAATTCTATGATCCATTCTTCATGCCCTTCAGTAGAATATTTTTCACGCAACACACTGAATGTGACAGCAACCAATATATCCACCATTTCATCTGCACCGCTCTTCTTGTTCATATGTCAACACAAATTCACAATGATCAAATACCCAAGGCTATCCGCGCTTCGGAAATCAAAAACCACCAAAAACACAAAGAACCAAGTATGAAAAGAATAACAAAAAAATGCAAATAACTAAGGAGCCGAATTACCAGTACTGCTTCTCCAGTACTCGATACACAATTGTACAAGCCCAATGTCTGAAATCAAACACAACAAGCAATGGAAGAAGCCCTCCTATCAGCTACCAATTGTCCATTTACATACAATAGATATCTATATGTCTACATCTGACTCAAACTAATTGTGAACCAATCTTATTTACTCTGCATAGCCTATCTCAAGCCCATCTCTTCTCAGACCTACCAGATATGCCCTACGTACAAATCGTTCGGAATGCATAATTCTCATAGGAATTCTAGAAAGCCTCACATCTGGTAAGAGCACAACAACAGAGCAGAAACAACAGAGCAGATTGCATATTAACATGTGCTCTTACCAGATGTGAGACTTTGTACGAATGTGGTAGCAGAAATGTCTCCTACAAACATACATCTTCTCATTCAATGCATTTTACAGTGCCCTCATACTCTCAATAGATAGATGGTGAAACATGCCAGCCATAAATCAGTTCATACCAATGACATTCTCGAATCCATTTTCCTTGATCAGATCAGTGAACTGATTCAAGTAGAAAAGAAAAAACTACAAGCAAGACATAGAATGAAAAACTATACAAGAAAGATTCATCAACTGTTCAGAAAATGATAGCTGATCTGGTTTCAAGTGACTAGATCTATAATTTTGTATCCAAAACATTTGATCTGGTTGGAGGGAGGCCAGCAATTTTGTACCTAGTTGTTCTGGTTGGAGGGAGGAGAGGTGAGGCTGATGAAGTCGCCACTACTACAGAACGGCACATTACTATCGCTTTATCTGTGTCGGTTCTTAAGTTTTCAGGAAAAAACGATTGTGATAGATAACTTCAGACGGGGTGTTAGTAATAATCACTATCGGTTCTGAGATTATAGTGATTGTGATATGGACTCGACATATCCCAATCGGTTCTCAACTAACAAGCGATAGTGATATGGACTGTCACCTCTATCGGTTCCAAGAAAATAAGCGATAGTGATGATCACGATATATCACTATCGGTTCTTTTTATAAGTGATAGTGATGTGGGTATCATCACTATCGGTTCCAAGAAAAAGCGATAGTGATGTTCACGTGATCATCACTATCTCTTTTATGGAAAGAACCGATAGTGATAACCGTGGAAATCACTATCGCGTTTTAGTTGAGAACCGATTGTGATGTGCCTCGCTAGGTTATATATACCACTCGGGAACAAGATCTCTGTTGTTGTTCAGAGGAGATTTCTCCGCCGATCAAGAAAACAGCTCATATTACGTGGCTTGGAAGCAAATACTTGGATGATAAAATTTGAAGTCCTCAAGGATAGGTGTTAAGAGGGCAAATTTGAAGCCTTATCTTGAGGAGATTCCTTCTTTTTACCCTCGTTTGCTGTTTTCTTCAAAATGTGAGCAATCCGCCTTTAAATTAAACCCTTCAATTTTGCACTAGGTAATTTTGATACATCGTGAATAAAGTTAAGTTACCTTTGGAATTGAGTATATGCTATCGATTTCACACTCTCCATTAATTTGTCAAGCACACATCTATTTAATTATTGTAGTGCTCTTGTTAATATGGAATTATTGTTAATTTCTATCATGTGATAAATGCTAGAGTTTAGGCTTGGAACCTCGTCTCTGCTCGAGGATGCTTGTTTATAAATATGCGAACAAAATGGCATATTTATAAGTGAGCGATCTCGAATTGTCCACATTTTTAATTGGATAGTTGAGGATATGTGGTTTGGGCAAGTTCTGGTGTGTTGTACAACTCGAGTAGATTTGGTAGCGTCTCCTGGTGTTCTCCATATACACACCCTCTTGACTGTTGTCGAGGCGTGTATATGGAGAACAGTGAGAGATCTTCTGCCAAATTTTCTCTGGAGTTGTACAACAGCTTAGAAACTTTCCCGAACCACATATCCTCGAATGGGATTAGGACCTAACCTATTTAGAGATTAGGAGTCATCGTTGGTACCCTTGTTTTGTTTTGTTGTAGTCAAAAGATTTGCAAGTACTACAGTAGCTATATAATTAGATTATTTGATATCATTGTTGATGTTAAAAATGTAGGTCTCCTATGTAAGGAATTCAAAGCACTAAACCGGAGAAGAATCTAGATATCGATCGGGAGTACATATTTTACATATCTTGGAACCTGTCCTCTATTTCACAAAGGTAATATTAACCGAAATGATGTCTCAATATTTCAAATAGCTAGCTAGGTGTCTCAATATTTATTGTGTAAGTTTAATTACAGATGGACCGTAAGGAATGGATGTATCGAAAAGTCGTTTGAGTGCTGAATTTGAGAGGGTGTTAAGGAGTTCAAAAAATTGCGAAGAGGACATTGTGAGGAGGGTGTAAACTTCATATATTGTCCTTGTATTGATTGCACCAATCTGAGAAGATTTAACAACTCGGCTCAAATCGAGGACCACGATTCGACGTGGCTTTGTGAGGAATTACACGTGTTGGATCCATCACGGCGAGCAGTGGTACCCTTCCGATGTAACGAAGATACGGTGGAACCGGATGACGAGTTGCAGACATGATATGTTTGAGGATGAGAATTTGGAGCAAATGTTGCGGGATGTGGAGGTAATTACACGGAAAGAGAGTTGAAAAGTTTAAAAGCTTGATGGAAGGCGATGCCAAACCGCTGTTCACAAAGTTGCAAAGCGGAATACACCAAGTTGGGTTCGGTCCTTGCATTGTTCGAATGAAGGCAAAACACCGTTGGGCGGATACAAGTTTCAATGCACTTCTAGTTCTTCTATCGGATGTGCTTCCGAATGAAACGAGTTGCCAACAAGCATTTATGAAGCGAAGAAGCTCATGTGTCCCATGGGAATGGAAATAGAAAGGATACATGCATGTCCTAATGATTGCATCTTGTACCGTGAACGCATATCGGGAGCTGCACGTTTGTCCGATGTGCGGTGTGCCCGGTACAAACAAAAGGAGAAGCGTAACGACAAGAAGCGTAAGAGCCGAGGCAACGATGGTGAAGAGGTCACTAAAGGTGCACCGCCAAGGTATTGTGGTACTTGCCCATCATTCCCGTCTTGGCGGTTGTTTGCAAATCGAGAGAGGCAAAATTGTTGTGTTGGCATTATGAGTCTCGAAGGAAGATGGCAAGTCGAGACACCTGCCGATTCGGCTCAATGGAGAAACATCGATTGGAAACATGAGGAGTTTGGTGCGAAATGAGGAACATAAGGTTTGGGTTGAGTACCGATGGAATGAATCCGTTTGGTAACATGAGCGGCCACAAAGACGTGGCGATTCATTGTGTATCTACAACCTCCCTCCTTGGTTGTGCATGAAGCGGAAGTATATCATGATGTCCTTGCTAATCTCGGGACCCAAACAATAGGAAATGATATTGATGTGTACCTTGCACCATTGATCGAGGATTTGGTACAATTGTGGAATGAGGGGTCGTGGTGTGGGATGCATACAAAGAGAGTATTTCACCCTCGAGCTATGGTATTTTGTACCATAAATGATTTCGGCGCTTGGTAATTTGGCGGGGTACAGTACGAAAGGAGCCAAAGCGTGTCCTATCTGTGAAGAGGAGACTGAGAGCCTATGGCTACCGAATTCCAAGAAAACCGTGTATATGGGTTACCGTAGGTTTCTACCTCGAAGTCATCGATACCGTAAAATGGATGACAAATTTGATGGGAAGAGGGAAGTCCGTTCGGCCCCGCAGCCTATGAGTGGAAGGCAAGTATATTCACGTGTGGAGGATATTGAACTTGATCGGAAAGAGTCGTAAATCTGTTAGTACTAGGACAATTTGGAAGAAGAGGTCCATATTTTGGGACTTGCCGTCTTTGGAAGGAGTTAGATGTCCGACATTGTATTGATGTCATGCACGTTGAGAAGAATGTCTGCGACAATTTGGTTGGTATCTGCTGAACATACAGGAAGACCAAGGATGGTGTGAATGCTCGTCGCGACATGGCCTACATGGGAATCGGGCCGGGCTTGCGGTGATAGAGGAGGATGGGAAAGGTCCGTACATCCCCGCATGCTACACCTGTCCAAGAAGGAGAAAGAAGATCTCGCAAATGTCTCCAAGGTATTAAAGTTCCATCGGCTACTCCGCAAACATTAAGAATTTGGTGTCCATGGATGATTTGAAGTTGTTGGGCATGAAGTCCCACGATTGCCATGTCTTGATGACCCAAATGCTCCGGTTGCTATCGAAATATTCTACCGAGGATGTCAGTTTGCAATCACGAAGCTCTGTTATTTCTTCAATGCGATCTCCTGCAAAGTTATTGACCCTGATATGCTAGACAACTTACAGAGTGAGGTGGTGCAGACTCTATGTCAGCTTGAGATGCATTTCCCACCATCGTTCTTCGACGTCATGGTCCATCTTGTTGTTCACCTTGTCAGAGAGATTAAGATATGTGGCCCCGCATTCTTACGTTACATGTATCCGTTCGAGAGGTACATGGGTATATTAAAGTCCTACGTGAGGAATCGGTCGAAACCTGAGGGTAGTATTGTGGAAGGTTATGGGACTGAAGAGGTTATTGAGTTCTGCGTGGACTATCTCGGGAGAAGACAAGCAATCGGTGTTCCTCTATCTCGCCATGAGGCGCACTATCCGCAAAGGAACTGTTAGCGAAACTAACGAGGCCACAGTTTGATATGTATTGCAAAGCGATCGGCGATCTGCCTTGCAAAGCCAAGAAGTTGCAGGGTATGTAGCTACTTAATGGAATGAAAAGAAGGCACTCTACATCAAATCATTTCTGGGAATTTTCAGAATACTTGGACTTTATTTGAGAAAGATTTGACTTTTCTACTCTTTGACCAAAAAGTATGCCTACAAAGTGAATTTGGGCTTCTGTTTTCAATGCTTACTCATTTTGCCAAAATCCTTTTTAGAAAAGATCTGTAGTATCACAAAGTATGTTTCTGCAAACTTTCAAATAATTCCAACTATGTGTGCAAAAGATATGGCCTTTTCACTCTTTGATCAGATATCTCTGTAAATTCAGACTTTATGGTTTGTCAGGAAAACAAACAGTGCCTATATTTGTATCGGTTCTTATTCGAAAGCGACACATATACATAATCATTTGTATCGGTTTTGTAATAAAACTGATAGTAATATTATCCTTCAGTTGTATCGGTTTTACTTTAGAACCGATAGAAATATCACTCCTAGGGTTTTCCTTAGTACAAGTATTTCTATCGGTTTTCTTTTACAAACCCGATAGAGATACTATAATTGTATCGGTTTTAGTTGAAAACCGATAGGAATATGCCTCCCAGGGTTTTCCTTAGTACAAGTATTTCTATTGGTGTTTTTGGAAAACCGATAGTAATGAGGAGAGTGAACAATATTACGCAGCTCCTCCATTTTTTGCCCTAGCTCCCCACGCCTCAATTGCTCCCACACCACGATTTCTTCGCCTCCACCGCCAACGCCGCCAAGCCTCCACGCTCCTCTCCTCCTCACGCTGCACTCCTTCCCCATGTGAATCGCCCCCCACGCCGTCGAGTCCTCCCCGCCGACTCTTCCCCGCCGTCGACTCTTCCCCACGCCCGAAGTCGCCCCCGCCGCCGACTCCTCCCGCTTGCCGACTCTTCTTCCCACGCCGTCGACTCCTCCCCGCACCAATCACTTTGGTAGATTGTCTTCGTCGGCTCGGATCCGGCGCTGAGTAAGGAACTTTTACTCCCCTCTGTTGGTATTGTGTCAGTGGACCGATTGAGAAATTTGGGGAACTAGCCATCGAGCTAGAGGCTGTTTTTCTTGATCTGGAAACACTGAGTTTGTTATATCACGCCGCTCAATGATGATTCAAATAGTTGAGATTATATTGATCGCTAGCTAGTGAATGCTTTCGTAGTTCAAAGACTATTTTAGATCATTGTGTTTAGACTTCATCTTGGCCTTGTTGCTTACGGATATGTGCTATGTCATCCCGTGATTAGTTACATTACATGGCTTGAATAGCTTTGTTATCATCGGTACATTCGGAACTTATTGTTACTAGTCCGGTGCCCGTGTGTTAGACCATTTTAATCTTTGTCTTTGTCGTTCGAGTTTGTCATAAGTCCATAAGCGAAGTTCTAGTGAATCAATTTTCTTAAAAGCAAGTCTTTGAATTGTGTAGATTCACCGATTTGATTTATATATTATGTGATATATTTGCTGAAATTGGTGTTGGAGGGCTCATTTGGAGCAACCCATCAATTTATGAAATCTGAGAGCAAAATTGCTAAATCAACCATGAGCGATATCTTTGGTTTGTTTAGTTTGTTTATTATCCATGCTAGATGCTATGCTTATTTGTGATCGATCATGAATTACTTTGCTTACAAGCCTGTTCTGTTGAAGTCATGATTTTATCATATGTTCTGGCATAATGGATAATGTGTGCTTAGTTATATATGGGTTAAGTCATTGTTTCATTATGCTCATCTCGCAAATATTTCAACGATCCGAAACCAAATTTCCAAACTTCAATTACGAGTTTAGTTTAGCAAAAGTGGACTTCGATACCAACAGTTTGCAAACTACCAAAACACGATGTTAAGCAGTATATGTGTTGTTGCTATATATGTGGATTACCTTATACTGTTGTCTTAGTTTTAACAACTGCAACATATATGGTCTTATTTGTCCTTATATGATTCTGAATTCGATTTTTCTCTATGCTTGGTGTATCTCTTGGATAGTCCCGGTATTTTACAAAGTTAGCAATTGCAAAAGTATTCATACATTTCTATATAGCATAATCTTTCCATATGCAGTGATTGCTTGTTCATATATGCAGTGATGGCTTGTAGCAACTTTTGAGTATGCCAGTGGTATAGTTATTTCAATCTTAATTGCATATTACTTTTTTTATCTCAGCATATGTTAGAGTTTAGGTTGCGTAACCTACGTCTCCCGTTCGAGAGTGCTTAATTATAAATATGCTGGAATAGCATATTTATAAGCAAGCAGTCTCGAATTGTCCACGTTTTTTGGACAGTTCGAGGATATGTGGTTCGGGCAAGTTCCTGAGCTGTTGTACAACTCACAGAGTAGATTTCGGTAGCGTCTCCCAATTGTTCTCCGGATACACACCCCTCTTGACTTGTTGTCGAGACGTGTATCTGGAGAACAGTGAGATCTTGCCAAATTTTCTCTGAGTAGTACAACGGCTTAGAACTTGAACCACATCCTCGAATGGGATTAGGACCAAACCTATTTAGAGGTTAGGAGTCATCGTTGAAGATCATTCGTTTCTCTGTTTGTTGTCAATGAGCTGTTGCTTTACATGATTTATTGTCAACTTCACATAATTGCTACGAATTGCTTTATCTCATGTCAAATATATGACCATGTCAGATAAGAAAACTGAAAATGTCGCAACTAGAGAGCATCGACTCATCGCCAGACAGAACCGAATTATCTGCTCCTGTGGGGCCGAGCGAACTTCAAGTGTCGAGCCGAGCCAACTTCCAAGTGTCGAGGGCCGAGCGAACTTCAAGTGTCGAGCCGAGCCAACTTCCAAGTGTCGAGGGGCCGAGTAAGGTGAGGAAGGCCGAGGACCGAGTAAAGGGGCCACAGGAGAACACCGCAGTTCTCGATTCAATGCCACGGGTTTGCAGGTCCTCCTAAGTACAAGGGGCGATACCGCTCATTCCTCGGCCAATTGGTGAGGGAGAGGGTTGCCATAACAGTTAAGGGCTGGAGAAAGGAGGTCGGCGCGAAAGCGTAAGAACCGGTGTGGGGCGAGGTGAAGGGCAAATGGATTATACAAGAGGAGGGCGAAAACAATGCCAAAGCGATGCGCCATGAAGAGGATGGGTGTGGCTTTGAGGCACGCCGGGGCTACATGCATAGTGAGTACGTCTTTGAAAGGCCTTACACCATTCGAGAAGTATCCGTTCGTGACTCCGATGTTTGGGAGGAGTTCACGAGATCAAGGGTGCCCCGAGGCGGAGGAGCCGAGACAGAAGAACATTGGTATCGAGAGGAGAACCACGCACCGCACCACCTCGGTTCAAAGTGACTCTGAAGGGAAGAAAGCGAATGGCGCGAGTAACCGAGGAGTCGCGAACTCCGGACAGCGTTGGTTTTACTCCCACATATGTGAGGAGCGCGACGCGGATTGGGTATTAGCGAGGACAAAGAAATCATGGACGGGCAGGTGGTAGTACCAAACCCGCTATCTGCGCAAGTCGTCTCCACCATCGTAAGTCACAAACTTACTACATTGCGATCAACCATTCTGTTGTATTTCAGATCTAATTCGTACTCCCCTCTTGCGGGAGGAGGAGGTCACCAGAAGGAAAGAGCAGGGACCTTTGTTAGCCAAGGGTCAAATGACATCTTGTCCTCCACGATCGGGAAGTCCGACCATAAGGGCCGGTACTTGCCGAGGGCGGGCATCTGAAGAAGACGTGATTGAAGACGAGGTTAGGAGTGCAGGCAAGATCATGGGAGGCACGCACGGAGCGCATGAAGGACACGCTTAGGGAGGAGATCAAGGAGGAGATGAGGGGGGAGATGACGGCACGTGAGTAGGAGATGAGGGTAGAGATGGACCGCTTGAGGGCCGAGATGATGGCGATGTTCTCCCAGTCGAGCGGATGACCCGCCTACCGCATGTAAACACGTGTGCGACGACAAAGAGGTGCGGGTCTAAAACGATAAGGTGGTCATGACTAAAGGTAATAGTTAATTTTGCATGGCTTCGAGGTGCGAGGGTAACTCCCCAATATTTTCTCTTAAGTTGCGCACCTCTTGCAGGCGCCTACGAAGTGCCAGCTCACGCTGACGGAAGACGGATTTCCTGTTGAGGCTGCACGCGGGGTTGCATTTCCATGCAACGAGACCGACCTGATGCATGGTCGGCCTTTGGGGAAGGGCTACATGAGGGTCCGGTGGACTCGTCCCACGGCCTTCTTATCACATGTGCTCGAGTTCCCCCCCAACGAAGAGATCACCACTCTCGGGCAAGCGCACATGTCGTTCATCAAATGGCCCACGGCAGGCGTCGTACTGGTCAAGGTAAAAAACCTCGCTTCTTCTGTACCATTCCAGTAGTATTGCAACAAGTTGTTCATACGCGTGCTTTGTAGGTTCGTACCGTACCTGCGCCTCCTCCCACGATCGTGATTGAGTCCCGCCAGCAATCTTGAGCTAGTGCATAAAAGGGCTACCACGACGAGCCACAGAACCACTTGGAGGCCTCCGCTAAAAGCCAAGGCTCACCACAGACCACAGTGCCCTCTCAGTGCTGGGAAAAGCCTCCAACCCCGCCTCGGAGACTCCTTCGGCCCGAAAGGAGAGCCGCACGAGCCCTGAGAAGCCCTATAATTTTAAGGCGTATGAACATGGAAAGCCCCTTCTTCCTCTGCGAAATTGAATACTTTAGGCATGTGGACTCGCAGCTCCATGGATGGTACATTGACAAAGTGAAAGGGGAGCAGCGTCGACTTCAATGTTAGGTACAAAAGGGACATTTCCACCGTGAGGACGACGGACATTTCGGTCGGTTTTGAGGATCTGTTCGTCTCTACCAAATGATCTCCATCGGCGTTTCCAGCATGCGATCCTCGACACCGTGAGTATCGCACCATGTAGCATGACCTTAGAACTTCCATAGGATTTTGCATTATGCTTCGTAACATTCAATACGAGTTGCGAGGGCAATGAGGCAATGAGTCGTGACGAATCGACAACTAATTGGGTTAAATCGACCACGAGTGGTGTCCATAGCGATGGCTAGGCTTCAACCGCAATGGCTTGCCGGCTACATCAAGGGTGCGTTGAAAGTCGAGGCCAAGAAGGACTTCATTCTATTCCTGCATACGAGGAGTAAGTACTACTACACCCTTCAATTACTTGTACGCACTTCAACCGTATGTGAACTTATTTCCTTCATTTGCATACCATTTAATAAGCAACCATTGGGTCCTACTCGTGATCATTCCGAGTAACAACGTGGTCTACACTTTTAATTCCATTGAGAAGAGACCGATGGCCTCACGCGATCAAGCCTCCTTTGGAGCGATAAGTGCACTACTCTTATGTAACACTTTACGTATTTAACTACGTACATTCATTATTTTGTACTTATGACGTCTCTCCAATGTATATAGGGGTTTCTCGACCACGCCGCAGAAGGAGGATACACGATCGAAAAAAGGGCTCCAAGCCGAGTATGTGCGCTTCAAGGTACAAGTGGCGTTCCCTATATAAGATTTAGATTTCTGACATATTTTCTTCGTCTCTTAATTTCTTTTCTTTCTTCACATTGCCATCAAGAGGCAGCGACGACCACTCGCGGTTTGTCGTCATGC
The DNA here is from genome assembly GCA_036346375.1 of Guadua angustifolia. Lineage (NCBI taxonomy): Eukaryota > Viridiplantae > Streptophyta > Magnoliopsida > Poales > Poaceae > Guadua > Guadua angustifolia. Next base: position 14,306,415 of record CM070519.1, on the reverse strand, counting down.
ATCACATGCTGATCTTGATTAGCCTCTCGGACCGCTTCCCCGGTATATATGTACATGCATAATAATACAAGTAGCCTTTCACATAGAAATTTCAAAACTTAAATTAAAACACTCGTTTCTATTTTGCGACTCTCAATATCCCCGAAGAGTTTAGACCGCACTACGCTCAACAAGATAAGGGACCACTTATGCCAAGGGTCTTGGATGGAATGTATGGTGGAGGACTGACGGTATAGAGATCCCAAAGCTCGTACTAGGCTATATGTGAACAATATTACAAATCTCAATGGGATTACATGTGTACATGATGGTTAAGCATGTGTCGGTTGTAACAAAGTATTCATTTTCTGAATGTGATATGTATTTGTTGTAACAATTAAAGTATTCATTTTACGTGAATGAGTTGTATTCATTTTCTCGTGAATGTGAATGTGATATACATGCTGTATGTTTGTGATATGTGCATATATATATTTGTGTGAAATATGTGCTGATTGGAGGGTCAATTGGAAAGTAGCACACCCTTCATCTCTATCGGTTCTCACAAGAAAATGATAGAGATAACATTGTCATCTCTATCGGTTTTTGTAAGAAATGATAGAGATAATGTTTACATCTCTATCGGTTCCTACAAGAAAATGATAGAGATGAACTCATCATCTCTATCGGTTCTTCGAAGAAAATGATAGAGATGAACTCATCATCTCTATCGGTTCTTGAAAGAAGCGATAGAGATATATAATCTCTATCGCTCTTCGAAGAACCGATAGAGATGATGAGTTCATCTCTATCGGGCAAGAACCGACCGTAATAATAGCGCCTCATCTCTGTCTAACCGCTTAGTGTCGCCACCAGAACCGATTGCGATGATAAAAAAGAACCGATTGTGATGTGTAAACGTGTAGTAGTGCGCCGAGGTGAGGCCGATGAAGTGGCTGGATCACGAGAACTTTGCATCCGGTGGCTGCGTCGCCAGGACAGCAGGAGGCGGAGATGGCGGTGGCTCGACCGGACAAGGGGAGGAGGGACTTGCACGGAGGCCGTCGCCGCCGCTCTTAACGTCGGACCGCCGTCGCCGCCGCTCGATTGGAGAGAGGTGAGGCAAGAGAGCTCTTGATTCAAAATCAAATAGGGGATGACGACGGGACCTTGCCGTCGCTTCGCCGTCGTCGCCTTAGCCACGCCGTTGTCGTCGAGATCGCCGCCGTCGACTTCTAGGGTTCCTCTCGACTCGAGACGACGACGCGACTGTGGCTCGACCGCTCGAGCGCTTCGTGAACGGAGTCGGAAAGGAAATGTCGCCTCTGTCGCGTGAGAAATCTTCCGAGGGTTTTGGCCCAAACCGGTGGTAATTTTACTGGGCTACCGGTCCATCCAAGCACTACTTTTGAGCCCAGCATGGAAAATTATTTGGACTGGTAATTTACACTGGTTTTGGGCTAAAAACCGGGCTTCCAAGCACGCCCTGAATCTTTCCTTTTTCCGGGTCTTTTTTGTCTGATGAATGCTCGTCTTTCAGAAACGGGAGCTGCAGGTGAGAGGATGGTTATAGGACGCTAGGGCGAGCATGTGTGGAAGCAGTGGAACTGAGTATTGGAGAAGTGATATGCATGCGTGCCTACGCGCGTGTCACAAGTGTGGCCACGTCCTCCATTTCTCGTTCTTACTCTGAGCGGCATTAATTGATGATCGCACCACCCCTGGCAGCATGTGCATATGAGCCAGAAACATGGATGGTAGGAGCATGTATGGCAGTGAGAGAATACGATTTTCCCTTTCTGTGAGAGGTGAGAATACGATTTTAATTAGTTCACGAGAGGTTCTCCTCTCGCCTCCAATATCTTGATGAATGATAGAGCTTGTGAGTAGTGATATTCCCAGCGTTTTTAACGTACTATATACGTGTGTTCAGGCTCTGCGCGTTATTAGAGCATCTCCAGCAGAGCCTCTAAACCAGTCCCTAAACCTTAAAATAGGGACTTTAGTAAACAATACAGATCCAGCAGGGCCTCTAATCCAGCCCCTAAAATTAGGAGGCCCCTAAATTTGCCTCCTCAGCCCCAATTCCCAGGGGGCCCCTAAACCAGCCCCTAAATCTTAAAATAGAGAGTTAAGTGAAGAATGGCTTGCATTAGTTCGCTACAGCTGAGCGTGTCTTTGCTGGATGAGTTGCAACTGTTGCATCTGCATCTGCTGCTTAAAATTTTGAAAATTTTAAATTTAAATTTTAAATATCATGTTTTGAAAATTTTAAATTTAAATTTTAAATATCATGTTTTTAAATTGTAAATGTTAATATGCTTATGTTTTATGTATTACAAATATTTTTGATTGAATTTTAGTGGTGTCAAATGAAGATTATACATAGCGGATATGTTAAAATAGGAGAAAAAGTAAAATAGGGGCTGAGATTTAGGGGATGTTGCTGGACTTGTGCTCTGAAAACAGGGTCTCAAAAAATAGGGGGGTCTTTAAATCCAAAATAGGGACCCTATTTTAGGGGCCCTTGCTAGAGATGCTCTTAGCATTGGCTGTTTATGTGATAAATTTTAGTTCTTTTTAACATTGTTTGGTCACATATACATGTGATATATATACTATCGTCACCATCAAATATGTCTCAAGATTGATGCAAATTTTCAAAATTCAAATTACTATCCCATCTTTCAATAATTGAATATCCACTCACTACTACAGGAATATACATCATAATTGGTTTTTTTCGTCATTATAGTCGGTTTTGGTAGCAATACAAAGTCATTAGACAGTGATGAAAATGTGCTATCATAGTCGGTTTTGACACGATGGTGATAAATTAACATCACAATCGGTTCTAGCTCACAACGGATTGTAATGTGCACCAAAAATAGCAGATTACATATAGTATGCACTAAAAACAGCACAGATTATACACAGTCTATATGCATATCATATTCATAATATATATAGAACACAAACACACTAATACAGTACTGGGCATCACAACCGGCCTATTAGAAGCGGTTTGGTGCGAACCCGTTGTGATATTCGCACCAGAAGCGGTTCGTAGGCAACGGTCCGGAGAGGGCTTTCAGAAGAGGTTTGAAACACGAACCGCTTCTGAATGTTGAGTTCTAGAAGCGGTTCTTGTCTCAAACCACTTCTGATTTTTAGAAGCGGTTTGAGACAAGAACCGCTTCTAGAACTCAACATTTCGTGTCCCAAACCGCTCCTGGAAGCCCTCCCGCGCAACTCATTTAAACCCTTCTTCCTCCACGAGCCAGCAGAGTACGATCGAACAGAGAAGAAGTGGCCAGTATTTGTTCTTGGCGAGGTGCTATCCAAATTTTTAATTTGGGGTGATTAGCTCCAAATTAAGTGTTTCAAGGTTAGTAACATCATGTGAACATCCTTCTCACCTAGAGATTGCTATTTTGTTCAATGGATGTGGAGAAATCTTGAACTTTTTAAGCAAGATCACCATGATCAAAAATTAGTTTTGTATGCTTGTTTTTGTTGTTGTATGAAGATGTAGGGTGGAGATCTAGTTCAAAATATGACATTACACGAGGTAAAGGTGATTGGAAGCTTTAGATCTAGGTGGTTGTTAGCATTGGAATCTTAAATATCACAATATTGGTGTATGAAATAAAATAGAAAAACATGTGTAGAAGGATAAAAAATAATTACAAAGGTAGGAAGGGATACAAAATAATTAGAAAGGTAGGTCTTTAATTGGATGACGGTGTAGGTGGAGGTTTTTTTGTTGGGTTTAAGTGGCTGTGAGCTTTAGATTTTTAAATGTAACTATAAGTTACGTTATAATTTTTGTAACGAAATTTGTTATAATTTTTATTGAAATTATAACTTGGTGTAGATGAATCGGCAATGGATGTACAATGCGGACCATCGCTCGAGAGAGTTCATTGATGGTGTGCAGGCTTTTCTCGATGCGGCTGTTGCATTTTTGCCTCCAGGCAGCTTCATATGTTGTCCGTGTGTAGATTGCAAGAACGAGAAGGAGCACTCCCAGCGATGGCAAGTTATGAACCATTTGATCATGAGAGGTCTCATGCCAAACTATACCTGTTGGACCAACCATGGCGAAGTTGAGGCGATTAGCGAGGAAGACGATGAAGAAGGCGAGGAAGAGGAAGATGGATTCAACAGTATCCCAAACGGATGCATAATCATTGTCCGTGGAAGAAACACTTGGTGACTTTGGTGATGATGAGCTAGACCAGATGTTGCGTGATTCGAGAGGGAGACTACACGATGAAAGACAGTTCGAGAAGTTCCAACAAGCATGTTAGAGGACCACGTAACTCCTTTGTACCCAAAGCGTAGGGAGGGCCACACAAAGTGCGTACCTACATCGAACTCATGCAATGGAAGGCTACAAATGGTGTGTCGATAAAGGATTCAATAAGTTGTTATCACTGTAAAGAAGTTGCTTCCGAAGATAACACTCGCCCGAATCTACATATGAAGCCAAGCAAGTAAATCATCCTTTGAGATTGGAAGTACAGAAGATACACGTATGTCCTAATGATTGTATCCTGTATCGTAATGAGTATGCCGATTTGGATGTTTGTCCAGTGTGCAAAGAATCACGGTATAAGGTGAAGCGTGGCGATCCAAGTGAAATAGATGGGGAGCGAAGAAGAAGAGACCTCGGCTAAAGTGTTGTGGTATTTCCTTCCGATCCCCGATTGAAACGTATGTTTGCTAACAAAGCGCATGCCAGATAATGCGTTGGCACAAAGAAGAGCGTAAGGACGACGGGATGCTTAGACACCCTGCAGATGGCTCACGGTGGAGGAAAGTCGGCCGGACGCATGCGGACTTCGCAGATGAGGTGAGAAACATAAGGTTTGGGTTGAGCTCCGATGGGATGAATCCTTTCGGAGAATTGAGTAGCAGCCATAGCACCTGGCCTGTTACACTATGTAACTATAACATTCCTCCATAGCTGTGCATGAAATGAAAGTACATCATGATGCCGTTGTTGATCCAAGGCCCCAAGCAACCTGGAAATGACATCGATGTTCACCACGAAACCATTGGTTGAAGATCTTGTGACGCTATGGGAGGATGGTGCAAGGGTATGGGATGAGTACAAAGGGAGTATTTCACCCTCGTGCATTGTTATTTGTAACAATCAACGATCGCTCGCTTCTCGGAACTCCGTGCGCCTAACTATCAAAGGATATAGAGCACGATCCAATGCTTAGATGAAACGGACGGCATGTACCGAAAAACTCTCGGAAGGATGTGTACATGGGTCATCAGAGGTTTCTTCTTACGAGTCACCCGCTATAAAAAAGGTGAAATTTAACGGTCAACTGCACCTTCGTGCAAGGCCTCAAAGATCGTAGTGGGCCACGTGTGTTTGCTATGGTAAAGGATTTGAAAGTAGTATTTGGAAAGGGTCCGGAAGCAAACATGTGTAGAATGAGGATGGTCAGCACCCATGTGGAAGAAGTCAATATTTTGGGACTTGCCTTATTGGGAAGTCATGGAGGTTAAATCACTCACTTGACTTCATGCATATCACGAAGAATGTCTCGCTTGAACTCGCTAGGCTACCTAGATATGTATAGAAAATCGAAAGATACACTGCAAGCTCGGAAGGACCTTAAACTCTTGGAACTGAGGAACGACCTACATCCGGAAAAAAGAGGGAAAGGACAACATTACCTACATCCTGCGAGCTACACTCTAAGCAAAGAAGAGAAAAAAAGTATGATAGAGTTCCTGAACAGTGTGAAGGTCCCTTCCGGATACTCCTCCAATGTAAAGAGACTCATAAACACTAAAGAGAATAAAATCGTACACATGAAATCCCATGACTGTCTTGTGTTAATGACACAGTTGCTCCCAGTGGCTGTGAGAGGCATACTGCCCGAGTGGGTACGGGGGACAATCACAAAGCTGTGTTCTTTTTTCAACGCGGTTTCACAGAAAGTCATCGACCCAGATAAACTAAGTAAGCTGTAGGATGACGTGGTACAAAGTGTGGTTAGTCTTGAGATGATCTTTCCTCCTGCATTCTTTGATATTATGGTTCATCTCACTGTTCACCTTGTCAAAGAGATAGGTATTCTCGGACTTGTGTATCTGCACAACATGTTCTCTTTCGAGAGGTACATGAGTATGCTAAAGAAGTATGTTCGTAACTGTTCTCGTCCGGAAGGATGCATTGCCGAGGGTTATGGGACAGAGGAGGTGATTGAGTTTTGTGTGGATTACATTAATGATCTAAACCCGATCGGCGTCCCTATATCACGCCACGAGGGGAGGCTACGGGAAAAGGGACACTAGGAAGGAAAGCAATTGCATGCAATGATCTTCTTACATTTAAGCAAGCACATTTCACGGTTTTGAAACAATCAACTGTAGTGGCCCCGTATGTCCTTGAGCACAAGAGTATTCTACGCCGCGATTTCCCGGGGAGGCCTGAGGATTGGATAACACTGAAGCACATGGATTCTTTCGGCGCTTGGTTACAAAACTACATCCTTTTGAAAGGGTCAAACAATGAGCAGCTTGTAGCACGCTTTGGCTCGGGGACCATCTAGTGAAATCGTGACATTCAAGGGTACAAGATAAATGGTTACACATTCTACACCGGATCCGGGATAACAAGAGCACCAACCAGAATAGCGGTGTCCGTATAGATGCCGAAGACAACAAGGCAAGGTGGATACATATTATGGTTTCATAGAAGAGATATGGGAGCTCGACTATGGACCTTTGAAAGTCCCTCTATTTAAGTGCCAATGGGTCAAACTGACTTCAAGCGGCGTGAAGGTCGACAAATACGGTATGACAATCGTGGACCTCACGCAAGTCGGCTACAGGCGCGAACCGTTCGTCCTCGCGAATGATGTGAGACAGGTCTTCTACGTAATGGACATGTCAAGCAAACCTAAGAAGCAGAAGGACAAGCAAAAAGATTGTAGTAGTAAGCCAAAGTGACACGTGGTTCTCCAAGGCAAATGAAGGATTGTTGGAGTTGAGGACGTCACAAACGAGGAAGAGTATAGTCAGTTTGACGAGCTCCCTCCTTTCGCTGTGGATGTCGACATAAGCCTCCTCAATGACACAGACGTGGATGCTCCTTTCATACGTCGTGATCATAATGAATGAACTCTTGTAAAGACAAAGTATGTGACTACTTGAGATGTACTACTACTGTATGAACTATGTATGTGTACCACTACTGTATGAAACATTCATAAGGAACTAATGCTCCCTTTGTAACTACAGATTTAAGTGTTGGGTTGAGGTGTGTGCACTGCGACCTTGCAATGTAACTAGGAAAGTGGCAGCGATATTCGATATTTTATTATGAATTTTCAGATATTACGATATTTTATTATGAATTTTGAGATAATCGATATTTTATTATGAATTTTTCAGATATTACGATATTTTATTATGAATTTTTGAGATAATCGATATTTTATTATGAATTTTTCAGATATTCTTATATTTTATTTTGAATTTTAGGATATTACGATATTTTATTATGAATTTTTCAGATATTCGATATTTTATTATGAATTTTTGAGATATTACGACATTTTATTATGAATTTTTGAGATATTACGATATTTTATTATGAATTTTTCAGATATTCGATATTTTATTATGAATTTTTCAGATTTTTGTTATGAATTATACAAATTCTACAAATCCTCAATTTTTATTACGATATTTTTGATTCTAAAAATTCTTATCTTAGGAAGTCACCTCTAGCCATTTTTTTTGTCAGGCACATTTACAAGCGGTTAGTAATACCAACCGCTTGTAAAATCAGATGTACAAGCGATTGGTTATACCAACCGCTTGTAAAGCCCTTCCACAAGCGGTTTTACTACTAACCGCTTGTAGAGGTGACTTCACGTATAAGCACGTCAACGCACCAAATTTTCTAAGTCCCCTCTCGGACCACAAATTTTCTAAGTCCCGTGCGCTCTCGAGACCTCCTGTCTCACCGCGCCGCCTCGCCGAGACCCAGCGCCGTCCCTCGTCGACGCTGTCGCCTCGTCGCCACACCACCATCCGGCGCCACTCCCACCCGCGCCACTCCAACCATCCGGCGCCATCGACCCCGTCTTGGCGTGACCTCGTCACCGCCTCCTCGGCCACCTCACCGAGCGCCTCGCCACCAAGCCGCCGCCTCCTCGGCCACCAAGCCGCCACACCACCATTCCACAGAAGAGACGGAGGTATAGCCTGCGCTCTCCTCCTCCCTCTTTATTCAGCGCCCACAAGGTGTTCGACTAAATGCCCACAAGGTCTTTGGAGCTCTTGTTCTTGAGCATGCAGAGTATCGGTGTTCGACTAAAAGCCTTATGATGTAATCTTGAGCATGCAGAGTACCAGTAGTTGTCGCATAACCTTCATATTCTGAATGACATAATGTTGCTTTTATGTGATCATTGCCATATCTACGAGCCGCAGTGTAAATGTCGCCAAGAGGGGCAAAGCGCCAAGAAACAGGGGCCCAACTCATATATTCTTTAGAATATTATTGCTTATTTGCTCAATAAAAAACTAATGAATCACCCGGTTTCCACACTGATATGATTTTCAAAAAATGAAATAAGGTTATAAATTCACAACTAGAATGTTAGTAGTCTGTAACGTCCCGAAATTGGGTCTAATCTTAATTTTTGGAGTTATTTAAATTTTTGTGAATTAATTAAAATGTATTTGCATTTAATTGAATTTATCTGAATTTTTGGGAATTATTTGGATTTAATTGAAATTAATTTGGGTTATGCTTCTCTTGAATAATTAAATATCAGAAAAGGTAATTATCAAAAATAAATAAAAATATTTTATTTAGGCTCAAAATGTTTTGAAATATTTTTTGGAATTTTTCTAGAATTTTTCGGGTATTTTTGGTGCCCTAATTAATTACTTTGATTTTCCATAATTATTTTTATTGTGAAAGGAAAAATCATTTGCTCTGATGTCGGTAAGCCGCCTAACATCTTGCACGCGCCGGCCGGACCCTAGCGCCGCGTGTCCTGGACCGTTCGATCTACATCGGATGGATGCAATTTGGCCGCGTCACATGTGCCCGATAACCGTTGGATCGCAGTGCCAGGGCCGCTAGGATGTTGCCGCGTGGCGTCGAGTGGCCGAACCGTTATTCATTCGGAGCCGTTGGATTGAAATTGAACGGTGCAGGTTGGTCGCGCCGTCTCGGGAGTAGGCGAACAGTGCGCCGCCGTCGACTGTTGGGCGAGGAGATTTGTGGTGGATTTGCACGCCCTTCGAAGCACTTCAACGCCGAGTAATGGCTCATTTAAATGGTCCGTCGCCCCTTTCATTTGGTCCGTTCGGCGGTTGGCTCTCGTGCTCTCTAGTTCCCCTCAAAGCTCACTGGAGTTTGCACAGCCGCCGCCTTGGTTTTTCTTGCCTCTCACCGGCGTCCGTCACTTTCCGCCGCCACCGAGACTTGCTTCGAGACCGCCGTGCCAAGACGCATCCAGTGGGCCACTTCTTCGCGCCGGAGAAGCTTCGTAGCGCCGCCGAGTCATCGTCTTCCTCGTCTCCGGTCTTTGGGAGCTGCTGCGCCGCCGCCAGCTACTTCGAGCCCCAACCACCGTCGGATTTTCATCGGATGACCAAGGTAGCGACACGTTCTTTCCTTTGTAGCGCTAGGCCGGGATTTCATCGGGTAAAAATGGCCATTTGATTCTCATCCGACCGCTCCGTTGCATCCACGTAGCGGCAGTTGCAGCGTTTGATAAAGACCGTTTGATGATCATCGTACCGTTCCTGTAAGCCCACGTATCCGTAGGTAGATGCATTTGTTAATGGCCGTTGGATCTCCGCTCTATGGTCGAGATCTTGCCACGTATCCGTCCGGTAGCCCAGCCGCGTGGAATCATAGCCGTCGATGCTTCGATGATCGGTTCGGATGATGCCACGTAGGTCCGTGAATAGTGTTACGCCAGGTCGTGTAACGATCCGCTAGATCTTCGATCTAGAGGCGTGATCTTGCCACATGGCGCATGGAAGTCCAAATTGTTGTCAGAGTGGCCGACCGTTGGATTGAATCCAACAGGCGTAAAATCGTCTGTCGCGTGGGCGGTTGTGCGTGTGCGCGTGTCGACTTCGGTTGGTCCGCCTTCGTTCATGGGGCTCACTTGTCAGTGGGTGGACCGCCGGGTGTGCTGACGTCAGCATGACGTCATCTGGGCCCACATGTCAGTGACCGTGATGACGTGGTTAATTCTGGTGTTGACACGTGTCAAGCCGAGGATTTAACCGGATTTTCCAGTGGAAAAATAAATCATTTAATTCGGCTATTTCTTTATTAGAATTTCAGAAACTTGCAAATGCTATAACTTTTGCGTTTTAACTCGAAATTGGGTGATTCTAGTTCCTAAAAATTTGTAAAAATGTGAACTATTTATTAGTGAATTTTAATTTATTTTTAAAGCTGATCTTGTTATCTGTATTGAGTGTTTATTGTATGTTCGCTTGAATACGCGTAGACTCCGAATTGCCGGAAGCCGTCGAGGAGGATTTCAGAGAACCATCGCAAGAGCCAGACCAGAATCAACTGCTGTTTGAAGGCAAGTCATGCTTTGAATATATTGCCACTAGATTTTCAAATATATCTTGATTCAAGTTATGCATGCTATGTTAATTAAAAATGATAATGCTCATGTGGGAAAAGTAGTTAAAATACCTATCTCATTTATGCCACCTTGTTAATACTATTTGTATACCCTAAAAACCTTGCCACCATAGGTTGTTAACTTATGTTGGTTGCTATATAAATGCCAACACGGGAGGCTAGACCGTGATTAGCTGCTTAATATACTTATGTGCGTTGAATGACTTTCAAATTTGCAAAAGAATATTGACTAAACAATTATGGAACGCATTTTGGAATAATGCGATGATGTCATGAGATGGAATTGAGGGTAGCGACTTGTGTGGTTCTACCCATGCAATGACGTGGGCATTGGCATGTGTTGCATAAATGCAAACCTGGGATGGGAAATGATTTGGACCGGGGCAAGTGGCAAGAAGGCTTCGTGCTAGGTGGGCCTATGTGGCAACGAGATGTATTGAGATGGTAAAGGCTGTGTGCCGAGAAGTATAAAACGGATGTCTTGCCCGGGACAGTTAAGGACTTCACCTTGCGAGCCTTTGAACTGAGTTTCTCGTACAACCACTTGTCCGGAATGGGACGGACCTAGTTTAGTAGGTTTCTAATATCTTTCCTTTGATACCTCTGGGCGACAGTTACACAAGAATGTAACCATGTGGGGAGCGAAAGCGTCTTTGACTTGGTACCCATCCAAGCAGATTTGCCTATTCTAAACTTTGGCTCTGTGTGAGGAAGTGTTAGAGAGGCATCTTCGAGAGGTTCACTGGTTAAGTGTTAGTATCCGAAGGACTTTGTTGCAATCAATCACCTGTGTGGTGAGCGACTGTATCCTGTGGGTAAAGTGTATAGCCTCTGCAGAGTGTGTGTGTTGAATCTATTCGAATAGCCGCGTCCGCGGTATTGGACTATGCTCGGGGATTACAGTCAAGGGTTAGATTTTCAAAATACAAATGTGAAATAGGTGGCTGTGTGCCAAAGACTGATGAATCAAACTTAGGGCTGTGTGACAAACTCTTGGAAAAGAATTGAGAAATTAATTATTATTAATACTGGTTTACTGCCTTTAATCTAATAGGATTACCTATTAAAGAGAAATGCTGCTTTATGCAAAATAACCATTTAAGCCTTTCCTTTGGACTAAGCCATGCATGTAGTAATAGAACTGCATTGTGCATGACTTGTTGAGTATGTTGTATACTCACCCTTGCTACAACAAAAACCTCAAAAGAAGAAGCTATGCCAGCTTGGGAAGAGGAGTTCAACGAAGGCCAGGAGGGTTAGGGATTAAGCCTCGTCGGTTGCCTGTGGCTACGAGGGTTTCCATTGACGTACTTTTGCTTCATTATTGAACTTGTGCTACTTTGATATTTATCGCCTGCGTGTGAATTAATGTAAGGTGACCATAAGGTCGTGTAACTCGTTTATATTTATGCTTGAAGTACTTTATTATTAATTTCACTGTGTATGATTGTGGTACTTCAACCTGTTTATCATGTGGGTACTAGCGTGATCCTGGACTAGCACAGAATACACAGAGGATCCGGATTTGTAGATTCGGGTCCCGACAGGGTTGGTATCAGAGCCATACTGACTGTAGGACTTAACCCTAGTTAGACTGGACGTTCTAGAAAGGATAAAAATTAATTTCTAAAGAATAAAAATTGGGCAAGAATAATCAATGAAATCTTGACTCATCCCTTCTTCCTTACTTCATACCTATGCTGTATTTTGCTATTACTTTTGTGTTCTTTTAAAATTTTAGTCTTGACGCGTTGCTTTGTCGATGCGAATGGTTCACTCTTTCGGCGGCGTCATGGTGGCTACGCAATGAGCTTTGGAGGATGCTCAGTCTTTGGGAGGTTTTGACCGCCCTCTTTGCGGTCCCGCACTGGTGGTCAGCAGGATCAAGCGGATGGGAGACGACTCTCACCTTGTACGCTGGGAGCACGCGTGCAGCCATCCGCTCCACCTCGCGGTGAAGCGAGCCAGCCAGCTGGCGGGCATACTGAGTGTGCCGGGTAGCGCTCGTCGGGTTAGTAGGGACTACGGCGAGTGTGGGACCTTGCTTTCGTGTGCACCCTGCGGAGGACCCTTCAGCGCGCTTGAGCTGGAGGGCGATCTTTGTCATGCACTTGGGCGGTTCGCCGCGGCTCGGGGAGGAGGTCATGGGCGCTATGACCGTGGAGCTGCAGGTGTGTCTGCGTACTTGGAGGAGGCGAGGTGGCCTGCGAGAGACCGGGATGCCTGTTGTGAGAGGATCGCCGAGTGGAGGAGGCTCTCTATGGTCGTGGGGAGCTAGAGGCCGTCATGGAGCTCGGCGAGCGAGGACGAGGAGGAGCAGGAGGAGGCGAGCCCAGAGCCGAGCCCCGCCAGAGGACCAAGCCGGCCGGTGGTGCCCCAAAGGCACTAGTGGGAGGGCATGGGGATCGGTTGCCCGATGCTAGCTCACCCTTGAGTGTACGTGATCGGCGAGCCGCAACTAGGGTGGCTCAAGGACTGAGTCCGTTGGGTCGAGTAGTTGTTTGGATTTTGCGTTGAGACTCACTTGTTTTGAGTCGCGTCTTTAAATTTCGAACATAGATGTGCGATGTTGTAATGAACTATTTGATGTGATGTTTGTGATCATTATTATGGTTGCATAGTCCCTAGACTATGTAAGAAACCATACCTATCTATTGTCTATGCTTTGATGTTTAAAGGTTTTAAGTTGCACCTGTTTCCCCATATAAGTTCCTATACTTGCCTATTCTTTCCCCTCATCTCTAAACCGTCGAAGCAATCGCCAGATGGTGAATACTACATAACACCGAGCGGAGGCGATGGTTCACGTCAAGGAGGCATCGAGCAAGACACCACCACCACAGGCAGCCCCGCCAGTTGACATGCAGAATTTGGGAGCATTTCTCGCAGCACAAACTCAATTGATGCAGACAATGATGGCCACTGTGCAGCAAATCAACACCCAAGCAGTCGCCAACAATCAAGCTATGAACAATGGACCACGTCCCTACTCAAGATTGTCCGAGTTCATGAGGACACGTCCACCTACTTTCTCGGGCAACGCTAGTCCATTAGAGGCAGATGACTGGTTGAGAACCATCGAGAGGAAACTGCAAATAACTCAATGCGATGGAAATGAGAGGGTGCTTTCTGCCTCTCATTAGTTGGAAGGAACTGCAGCTGAATGGTGGGAAAACTACTGCGCGTCGCAGAAGAACCCACAGGAAATCACCTGGGAAGAATTCACTATAGCCTTTCGCCAATATCATGTGCCAGAAGGTATTATGGAGCTGAAAAAGGAAGAGTTTTGAGCGCTGAAACAAGGAGGCCAGACAGTGGCCGATTACTTGAATAAGTTCACTCAACTAGCACACTACGCTCCGGAAGACGTAGCAACAGATAAGGCTAGGCAGTCTCGCTTTATGAAGGGACTCAACACTGGTTTACAGGTGGGATTGATTACCCACACTTTTCCCGATTTCCAAGAGCTGGTAAATAAGGCACTTATACTGGAAGACAAGCGTAAGGAGCTAGACGATAATCGCAAATACCGCATGGCTCAGCAAGGAGGACGCCATGGCCAGGAGAAACCAAGGATGATACCCCCACAGTTCTCCAGATTCCAGCAGGGAAGCTGTGTCAGGACACCGCCGCCGATCTGAGACCAAGCGAGACAAGCTCCCGGACCCGATCGGATCATTAATCGAGCGGAGAAATCAACAGATGTCAGGAAGGCGTTGCTACAATTGCAATGAAACCGGGCATTTCGCCAACGTGTGCCCAAAGAAGGGAGGAGTGACCCCAATGCGCTTCAACTTAGGGAACACGCCAGCTAAAACTCCTGTCCAAGGAGGGAGCCGAGGACCTGCCTAGGCTGGAGCTACACCACAAGCATTCACGCGAGGTAGGATTAATCATATTTCCGCAGACGAAGTCCAGGATGCCACGGACGTCGTGCTCGGTAAGTTCCTTGTCAACTCAGTGCCAGCTACAGTATTATTCGATTCAGGAGTTTCACATTCGTTCGTTTCTCGAGATTTTGCAATGACAAATGATCTGGATATTGTTAACCTTAAAAGTACACTTCTAGTCCAATCCCCTGGATCAGAACTTCGCTCTAAGGTCGGATGTTCTAGGGTTAAGTTATTAATAAAAGGGGTAGAGTTACTAGCGAACCTTATTATATTAGATACCCAAACCCTGGATGTTTTCCTGGGAATGGATTGGTTGACTAAGCATAAGGCTGTATTAGACTGCGGGCGAAGAGTTGTGTCTATTGAGAGCCCTTATGGTAGAAAAGTGGAATTTCAAGCAAAGGCAGTTCGAGAAGGACAGATGTTAGTAAACAATCTGGAGACCGTCAGTATAAGAGATGTACCAGTGGTCAGTGAATACCCGGATGTTTTTCCCGAGAAATTACCAGGAATGCCACCAGACAGGGACATAGAGTTTGCAATCGACTTAGTGCCTGGAACAGCACCAATAGCAAAGAGACCATATCGGATGTCCACCGAAGAGTTGGTAGAAATGAAAAAGCAGATTGAGGAGTTATTGGAAAAAGGATTCATTAGGCCGAGCTCGTCACTTTGTGGAGCACCGGTTTTGTTCGTTAAGAAGAAGGATGGGAGTTTTCGGATGTGTGTAGATTATTGTGCGCTTAACGAAGTGACGATAAAGAATAAATACCCGTTACCCCGGATAGATGATCTTTTTGATCAATTAAGAGGAGCAGGAGTATTCTCCAAGATCGACCTTAGGTCGGGATACCACCAGTTGAAAATCAAGACTGAAGACATACCCAAGACCGCATTTTCTTCAAGATATGGACACTATGAGTTCACCGTTATGTCCTTCGGACTGACAAATGCACCTGCCTACTTTATGAACCTGATGAATAAAGTGGTTATGGAATACTTAGATAAATTTGTGGTCGTATTCATAGATGATATTCTAGTTTACTCAAAGACAGATGAAGAGCACGCCCAACATTTGAGATTAGTGCTGGAAAAGTTAAGGGAGCAACAACTATACGCCAAATTCAGTAAATGCGACTTCTGGAAGAGCAAGGTAGAATTCCTAGGGCATGTAATGACCACGAGGAATTGCAAAGGACCAAAGCAAGGTTTAGACAAGATCGCATTGGGAACCGCCAAAGATGGTTACGCAGATTCAAGTTTTCTTGGGATGGCTGGGTATTACCGTCGGTTTATAGAAGGATTTTCGACAATTGCCAGGCCAATTACGCAATTGCTCAAGAAAGAGAAGAAATTTGTTTGGACCCCGGATTGTGAGAAAAGTTTTCAAGAATTGAAGAAACGACTGACATCAGCGCCAGTGTTAGTTCAACCAGATGTGCACCAGAGTTTTGATGTTTACTGCGATGCATCACGCCAAGGGCTTGGATGCGTGTTGATGCAAAACGGAAAGGTAGTAGCCTATGCATCAAGGCAATTAAGGCCACATGAAGGAAATTACCCGACGCATGATCTAGAATTAGCAAATTGTAGTGCATGCCTTAAAGATATGGCGTCACTATCTCATCGGCAATCGATCACGAGATATATCTGAGACCATAAAAGCCTTAAATACATTTTCACCTAATCGACTGAACATGAGGCAAAGGAGATGGTTAGAAGCGATCAAGGATTACAACATGAGTATCCATTATCATCGAGCAAGGCCAATGTAGTGGTGATGCCTTGAGTCGAAAAAGTCATGGTCTAAAATGAAAGCGGAGAAAGCCAGGAGAATTGTGCAAGGATTTTCAGAAGTTGAAGTTGGAAGTTGTTCAGGAAGGATTTGTAGCCGCTTTAGAGGTAAAGCCTATCTTGGAAGACCAAATTACGGAAGGTCAGAAGAATGATGAGAAGATCAAGCGAATCAAAGCCAAGATGGAGGAAGGGCAAGCAAAAGAATTTAAGCCGACAAACAAGGCACGCTAGGATGAAAGAGCATTTGTGTACCTAACAAAAAGGAGTTAAAGAAGATTATCGAGGAAGCTCACGACTCCAAGTATTCGATTCACCCAGGAAGTGCAAAAATGTATCAAGTTTTAAAAGAGAGATTCTGGTGGCCAAATATGAAGAGAGAGGTTGCTGAGCACGTAGCACTACGTGATGTATGCCAGCGAGTCAAAGCTATGCACCAGAGACCGGCAGGATTGCTGCAACCATTAAAAATACCAGAGTGGAAATGGGAAGAAATCGGAATGGATTTTATCACCGGTTTGCCAAGGACGCAAGGAGGTTATGACTCCATATGGGTCATCGTGGATCGATTGACAAAGGTCGCGCATTTCATACCGGTAAAGACAACCTACTCAGGAGATAAATTGGCAGAGCTATACATGGCAAGGATCGTTTGCTTGCATGGAGTGCCAAAGAAGATAGTATCGGACGAGGTACCCAATTTACCTCAAGATTCTGGGATAAATTGCATACGGCAATGGGGACCCGTCTGAACTTCAGTACAACTTATAACCCGCAAACAGATGGGCATACAGAAAGAGTCAACCAGATATTAGAAGATATGTTAAGAGCCTGTGCGTTGGTATACACATCGACTTGGGATAAATGTTTACAGATATCTTGAATTGATTACAACAATAGCTATCGAGCTAGTCTTGAGATGTCACCTTCGAAGCTTTATGCGGTCGACCTTGTAGGACGCCGTTAAATTGAATGAGACCGAGAGGCGTCGTGTCTTGGACCGGACATACTCCAAGAAGAAGAGCAAATAGCATTGATAAGGAAAGGATGAAAAAATCAAAGGCAGAAGAGTTATGCGGATAATCGCCGAGGATTAGATGTATTGAGATGGTAAAGGCTGTGTGCCGAGAAGTATAAAGCGGATGTCTTGCCGGGACGATTAAGGACTTCACCTTGCGAGCCTTTGAACTGAGTTTCTCGTACAACCACTTGTCGGAATGGGGACGGACCTAGTTTAGTAGGTTTCTAATATCTTTCCTTTGATACCTCTGGCGGATTACACAAGAATGTAACCATGTGGGGGCGTAAGCGTCTTTGCTGACTTGGTACCCATCCAATCAGTATTTGCCTATTCTAAACTTTGGCTCTGTGTGAGGGAAGTGTTAGAGAGCAATCTTGGAGAGGTTCCTTTGGTTAAGTGTTAGTATCCAGAAGGACTTTGTTGCAATCAATCACTGTGGTGGCGATTGTATCTGTGGGTAAAGTGTATAGCCTCTGCAGAGTGTGTGTGTTGAATCTATTGAATAGCGGCGTCATGATATTGGACTATGCTCGGGATTACAGTCAAGGGTTAGATTTTCAAAATACAAATGTGAAATAGGTGGTACGTGTGCCAAAGATCGATGAATCAAACTTAGGGTGTGTGACAAACTCTTGGAAAAGAATTGAGAAATTAATTATTATTATCTTGGTTTTCGCCTTTAATCTAATAGGATTACCTATTAAAGAGAAATCTTTGCTTTATGCAAAATAACCATTTAAGCCTTTCCTTTGGACTAAGCCATGCATGTAGTAATAGGCGCATTGTGCATGACTTGTTGAGTATGTTGTATACTCACCCTTGCTACAACAAAAACCTCAAAAGAAGAAGCTATGCCAGCTTGGGAAGAGGAGTTCAACGAGGCCAGGAGGGTTAGGGATTAAGCCTCGTCGGTTGCCTGTGGCTACGAGGGTTTCCATTGACGTACTTTTGCTTCCGCTATTGAACTTGTGCTACTTTGATATTTATCGCCCTGCGTGGCGAATTAATGTAAGGTGACCATAAGGTCGTGTAACTCGTTTATATTTATGCTTGAAGTACTTTATTATTAATTTCACTGTGTATGATTGTGGTACTTCAACCTGTTTATCATGTGGGTACTAGCGTGATCCTGGACTAGCACAGAATACACAGAGGATCCGGATTTGTAGATTCGGGTCCCGACAGGGTTGGTATCGAGCCATCTTGTTGTAGGACTTAACCCTAGTTAGGCGGGCGTTCTAGAAAGGATAAAAATTAATTTCTAAGAATAAAAATTGGGCAAGAATAATCAATGAAATCTTGACTCATCCCTTCTTCCTTACTTCATACCTATCTTTGTATTTTGCTATTACTTTTGTGTTCTTTTAAAATTTTAATCTTGTGCGTTGCTTTGTCGATGCGAATGGTTCACTCTTTCTACGGCGTCATGGTGGCTCTGTGGAGCTTTGGAGGATGCTCAGTCTTTGGGAGGTTTTGACCGCCCTCTTTGGCCCCCACTGGGTGGTCAGCGGATCAACCGCGGATGGGAGGCGACTCTCACCTTATGCTGCGGAGCACGCTGGCGTGCCGACCATCCGCTCCACCTCGCGGTGAAGCGAGCCGGCCACTGGCGGGCATACAGAGTGTGCGGGTAGCGCTCGTCGGGTTAGTAGGGACTACGGCCGAGTGTGGGACCTTGCTTTCGTGTGCACCCTGCGCGGAGGACCCTTCAGCGCGCTTGAGCTGGAGGGCGATCTTCTTGTCATGCACTTGGGCGGTTCGCGCGGCTCGGGAGGAGGTCATGGACGCTATGACCGTGGAGCTGCAGGCTGTGTACCGTACCTTGGAGGAGACCGAGGTGGCCCTGCGAGACCTGGGATGCCTGTTGGCGAGAGGATCGCCGAGCTGGAGGAGGCTCTCTATGGTCGTGGGGAGCTAGAGGCCGTCATGGAGCTCGGCAGCGAGGACGAGGAGGAGCAGAGGAGGCAGGAGCCCGAGCCCGAGCCGCGCCCGGAGGACCAAGGCGGTGGTGCCCCAAAGGCACTAGTGGGAGGGCATGGGGATCAGTTTGCCCCGATGCTAGCTCACCCGCCAGTGTACGTGATCGGCGAGCCGCAACTAGGGTGGCTCAAGGACTGAGTCCATTGGGTCGAGTAGTTGTTTGGATTTTGCGTTGAGACTCACTTGTTTTGAGTCGCGTCTTTAAATTTCGAACATAGATGTGCGATGTTGTAATGAACTATTTGATGTGATGTTTGTGACTGTTATTATGGTTGCATAGTCCCTAGACTATGTAAGAAACCATACCTATCTATTGTCTATGCTTTGATGTTTAAAGGTTTTAAGTTGCACCTGTTTCCCCATATAAGTTCCTATACTTGCCTATTCTTTCCCCCTCATCTCTAAACCGTCGAAGCAATCAGCAGATGGTGAATACTCGCAACACCGGAGCCGGAGGCAGTGGTTCACGTCAAGGAGGCAGTCAGAGCAGTACACCACCACCACAGGCAGCCCCGCCAGTTGACATGCAGAATTTGGGAGCATTTCTCGCAGCACAAACTCAATTGATGCAGACAATGATGGCCACTGTGCAGCAAATCAACACCCAAGCAGTCGCCAACAATCAAGCTATGAACAATGGACCACGTCCTACTCAAGATTGTCCGAGTTCATGAGGACCGCCCACCTACTTTCTCGCAACGCGCTAGTCCATTAGAGGCGGATGGTGGTTGAGAACCATCGAGAGAAGCGCAAATAACTCAATGCGATGGAAATGAGAGGGTGCTACGCCTCTCATTAGTTGGAAGAAGCTACTGGTGAATGGTGGGAAAACTCTTTGGCGTCATGAGAAGAACCCCAGAAATCACACAGGAAGAATTCACTATAGCCTTTCGCCAATATCATGTGCCGAAGGTATTATGGAGCTGAAAAAGGAAGAGTTTTGAGCGCTGAAACAAGGAGGCCGAGCGGTGGCGATTACTTGAATAAGTTCACTCAACTAGCACACTACGCTCCGGAAGGCGTAGCAACAGATAAGGCTAAGCGGTCTCGCTTTATGAAGGACTCAACATCTGGTTTCTGGTGGGATTGATTACCCACACTTTTCCCGATTTCCAAGAGCTGGTAAATAAGGCACTTATCTTTGGAAGACAAGCGTAAGGAGCTAGGCGACATCGCAAATACCGCATGGCTCGGCAAGGAGGGCGCCATGGCGGGAGAAACCAAGGATGATACCCCCACGCTTCTCCAGATTCAGCAGGAAGGCGTGTCGAGTTTTCTGCCGCCGATCCGAGACCGGCGAGACAAGCTCCCGGACGATCGGATCATTAATCGAGCGGAGGAAATCAACAGATGTCAGGAAGGCGTTGCTACAATTGCAATGAAACCGGGCATTTCGCCAACGTGTGCCCAAAGAAGGGAGGAGTGACCCCAATGCGCTTCAACTTAGGAACACGCCACTAAAACTCTGTCCAAGGAGGAGCCGAGGACCCGCCCTGGTGGAGCTACACCACAAGCATTCACGCGAGGTAGGATTAATCATATTTCCATGAGGCGAAGTCCGAGGATGCCCAGACGTCGTGCTCGGTAAGTTCCTTGTCAACTCGATGCCGCTCTGAGATTATTCGATTCAGGAGTTTCACATTCGTTCGTTTCTCGAGATTTTGCAATGACAAATGATCTGGATATTGTTAACCTTAAAAGTACACTTCTAGTCCAATCCCCTGGATCAGAACTTCGCTCTAAGGTCGGATGTTCTAGGGTTAAGTTATTAATAAAAGGGGTAGAGTTACTAGCGAACCTTATTATATTAGATACCCAAACCCTGGATGTTTTCCTGGGAATGGATTGGTTGACTAAGCATAAAGTCATGATTAGGCTGATGCGAAGAGTTGTGTCTATTGAGAGCCCTTATGGTAGAAAAGTGGAATTTCAAGCAAAGGCGATTCGAGAAGGGCGGATGTTAGTAAACAATCTGGAGACCGTCGATATAAGAGATGTACCGATGGTCGGTGAATACCGGATGTTTTCAGAAATTACGGGGAATGCCACCAGACAGGACATAGAGTTTGCAATCGACTTAGTGCCCGAGCAGCACCAATAGCAAAGAGACCATATCGGATGTCCAGAAGAGTTGGTAGAAATGAAAAGCGATTGAGGAGTTATTGGAAAAAGGATTCATTAGGCCGAGCTCGTCACTTTGTGGAGCACGGTTTTGTTAGATTAAGAAGAAGGATGGGAGTTTTAGGATGTGTGTAGATTATTGTGCGCTTAACTAAGTGACGATAAAGAATAAATACCGTTACCGGATAGATGATCTTTTGATCAATTAAGAGGAGCAGGAGTATTCTCCAAGATCGACCTTAGGTCGGGATACCACCAGTTGAAAATCAAGACTGAAGACATACCCAAGACCGCATTTTCTTCAAGATATGGACACTATGAGTTCACCGTTATGTCCTTCGGACTGACAAATGCACCTGCCTACTTTATGAACCTGATGAATAAAGTGGTTATGGAATACTTAGATAAATTTGTGGTCGTATTCATAGATGATATTCTAGTTTACTCAAAGACAGATGAAGAGCACCGCCCAACATTTGAGATTAGTCTTTGGAAAAGTTAAAGGAGCAACAACTATACGCCAAATTCGATAAATCGACTTACGGAAGAGCAAGGTAGAATTCCTAGGGCATGTAATGACCGCCGAGGGAATTGCAGTGGACCAAAGCAAGGTTTAGACAGTACTGCATTGGGAACCGCCAAAGATGGTTACACAGATTCGAAGTTTTCTTGGGATGGCTGGGTATTACCGTCGGTTTATAGAAGGATTTTCGACAATTGCCAGGCCAATTACGCAATTGCTCAAGAAAGAGAAGAAATTTGTTTGGACCCCGGATTGTGAGAAAAGTTTTCAAGAATTGAAGAAGCGATCGACATCGGCGCCGGTGTTAGTTCAACGGATGTGCACGAGTTTTGATGTTCTTGCGATGCATCACGCCAAGGGCTTGGATGCGTGTTGATGCAAAAGCGGAAGGTAGTAGCCTATGCATCAAGGCAATTAAGGCCACATGAAGGAAATTACCCGACGCATGATCTAGAATTAGCAGCTGTAGTGCATGCCTTAAAGATATGGCGTCACTATCTCATCGGCAATCGATGCGAGATATATACAGACCATAAAAGCCTTAAATACATTTTCACCTAATCTGACCTGAACATGAGGCAAAGGAGATGGTTAGAACTGATCAAGGATTACAACATGAGTATCCATTATCATCCAGGCAAGGCCAATGTAGTGGCTGATGCCTTGAGTCGGAAAAGTCATGGTCTAAAATGAAAGCGGGAGAAAGCCAGGGAGAATTGTGCAAGGATTTTCAGAAGTTGAAGTTGGAAGTTGTTCCGGAAGGATTTGTAGCCGCTTTAGAGGTAAAGCCTATCTTGGAAGACCAAATTACGGAAGGTCAGAAGAATGATGAGAAGATCAAGCGAATCAAAGCCAAGATGGAGGAAGGGCAAGCAAAAGAATTTAAGCTGGACAAACAAGGCACGTTGTGGATGAAAGAGCGCATTTGTGTACCTAACAAAAAGGAGTTAAAGCAGTTAATACTGGAGGAAGCTCACGACTCCAAGTATTCGATTCACCCAGGAAGTGCAATAATGTATCAAGTTTTAAAAGAGAGATTCTGGTGGCCAAATATGAAGAGAGAGGTTGCTGAGCACGTAGCACTACGTGATGTATGCCAGCGAGTCAAAGCTATGCACCAGAGACCGGCGGATTCTGCAACCATTAAAAATACCGAGTGGAAATGGGAAGAAATCGAATGGATTTTATCACCGGTTTGCCAAGGGCGCAAGGAGGTTATGACTCCATATGGGTCATCGTGGATCGATTGACAAAGGTCGCGCATTTCATACCGGTAAAGACAACCTACTCGGAGATAAATTGGCGAGCTATACATGGCAAGGATCGTTTGCTTGCATGGAGTGCCAAAGAAGATAGTGTCGGACGAGGTACCCAATTTACCTCAAGATTCAGGATAAATTGCATACGGCAATGGGGACCCGTCGAACTTGAGACAACTTATAACCATAAGCAGATGGGCATACAGAAAGAGTCAACCAGATATTAGAAGATATGTTAAGAGCACGTGCGTTGGTATACACATCGACTTGGGATAAATGTTTACAGATATCTTGAATTGATTACAACAATAGCTATCGAGCTAGTCTTGAGATGTCACCTTCGAAGCTTTGTACGGTCGACCTTGTAGGACGCCGTTAAATTGGAATGAGACCGGAGAGCGTCGTGTCTTCGGACCAGACATACTCCAAGAAGCCGAAGAGCAAATAGCATTGATAAGGGAAAGGATGAAAATCGCGATCAAAGCAGAAGAGTTATGCGGATAATCGCCGAGGATTTGAGCCGAGCGAAGATTATGTGTATCTCGAATGCGCCTCTTAAGGGAGTCCAGAGGTTTCACAAAAAGGGTAAATTTGCGCCAAGATATGTAGGACCGTTTAAGATCATAAGCCGTAAGGGCGAAGTCGCATACCAACTGGAGTTACCGTAGTCATTAGCAGGAGTACACAATGTCTTTCATGTATCGTAACTCAAGAAGTGTCTCCGAGTGCCTGAAGAGCAAACATCACTGGACGAAGTTGAACTACAGGAGGACTTGACTTACAAAGAGCAACCAATAAAAATTCTGGATACAGTGGATCGGAAAACCAGGAGCAATACAACCCATTTTTGCAGAGTTCAGTGGAGCAATCACACAGAAAGCGAGGCCACATGGGAACGAGAGGAAGATCTGAAAAAGGAGTTTCCAAACCTATTCTTTAGTTAAAGCTTGAATCTAGAATTGAGATTACATTAAGGGGTAGGTTTGTGCGTCCCAAAATTGGGCCTAATCTTAATTTTTGGAGTTATTTAAATTTTTGTGAATTAATTAAAATGTATTTACATTTAATTGAATTTATCTGAATTTTTGGGAATTATTTGGATTTAATTGAAATTAATTTGGGTTATCCTTCTCTTGAATAATTAAATATCAGAAAAGGTAATTATCAAAAATAAATAAAAATATTTTATTTAGGCTCAAAATGCTCTGAAATATTTTCTGGAATTTTTCTAGAATTTTTCGGGTATTTTTGGTGCCCTAATTAATTACTTTGATTTTTCATAATTATTTTTATTGTGAAAACCGGAAAAATCCGTTGCTACAGTGTCAGGCCAGGCCCAACACTGTGCGCACGCTGGCCGAACCCTAGCGCCGCGTGCCCTGGACCGTTCGATCTACATCGGATGGATGCAATTTGGCCGCGTCACTTGTGCCCGATAACCGTTGGATCGTAGTGCCAGGGCCGCTAGGATGTTGCCACGTGGCGTCGAGTGGCCGAACCGTTATTCATTCAGAGCCGTTGGATTGAAATCGAACGGTGCAGGTTGGTCGCGCCGTCTCGGGAGTAGGCGAACAGTGCGCCGCCGTCGACTGTTGGCCGAGGAGATTTGCGGTGGATTTGCACGCCCTTTGAAGCACTTCAACGCCCAAGTAATGGCTCATTTAAATGGTCCGTTCACCCGTTCATTTGGTCCGTTCGGCGGTTGGCTCTCGTGCTCTCTAGTTCCCCTCATAGGTCACCGGAGTTTGCACAGCCGCCGCCTCGGTTTTTCTTGCCTCTCACCGGCGTCCGTCACTCTCCGCCGCCGCCGAGACTTGCTCCGAGACCGCCGTGCCAAGACGCATCCAGTGGGCCACTTCTTCATGCCGGAGAAGCTTCGTAGCGCCGCCGAGCCATCGTCTTCCTCGTCTCTGGTCTTCCGGAGCTACTGCGCCGCCGCCAGCTACTTGAGCCCCAACCACCGTCGGATTTTCATCGGGCGACCAAGGTAGCGACACGTTATTTCCTCTGTAGCGCTAGGCCGGGATTTCATCGGGTAAAAATGGCCGTTAGATTCTCAACCAACCGCTCCGGTGCATCCACGTAGCGGCAGTTGCAGCGTTTGATAAAGACCGTTAGATGATCATCGTACCGTTCCTGTAAGCCCACGTATCCGTAGGTAGATGCATTTGTTAATGGCCGTTGGATCTTCGATCTATGGTTGAGATCTTGCCACGTATCCGTCCGGTAGCCCAGCCGCGTGGAATCATAGCCGTCGAAGCTTCGATGATCGGTTCGGATGATGCCACGCAGGTCCGATGAATAGTGTTCTGCTCGGGTAACCGCATCCGTTAGATCTTCGATCTAGGGCTGTGATCTTGCCACGTGGCCGCATGGAAGTCCAACTGTTGCCGTAGATTGACCGTTGGATTGAATCAGCAGGCGTAAAATCGTCTGGTCGCGTGAATTTGTTGTGCGTGTCTTTGCGTGTCGACTTCGGTTGGTCCGCATGCCTTTGTTCATGGGCCCACTTGTCAGTGGGTGGACAGCCGGGTGTGCTGACATCAGCATGACGTCATCCGGGCCCACATGTCAGTGACCGTGATGACGTGGTTAATTCTGGTGTTGACACGTGTCAAGCCGAGGATTTAACCAGATTTTCCAGTGGAAAAATAAATCATTTAATTCGGCTATTTCTTTATTTGAATTTCAGAAATTTGCAAATGCTATAACTTTTGCGTTTTAACTCGGAATTGGGTGATTCCAGTTCCTAAAAATTTGTAAAAATGTGAGCTATTTAGTAGTGAATTTTAATTTATTTTTAGAGTTGATCTTTTTGTCTGTATTGAGTGTTTATTGTATGTTCACTTGAATGCGCGTAGACTCCGAATTGCCGGAAGCCGTCGAGGAGGATTTCGGAGAACCATCGCAAGAGCCAGACCAGAATCAACTGCTGTTTGAAGGCAAGTCATGCTTTGACCATATTGCCCCTAGATTTTCAAATATATCTTGATTCAAGTTATGCATGCTATGTTAATTAAAAATGATAATGCTCATATGGGAAAAGTAGTTAAAATACCTATCTCGTTTATGCCACCTTGTTAATACTATTTGTATGACCTAAAAACCTTGTCACCATAGGATGTTAACTTATGTTGGTTGCTATATAAATGCCAACACGGGAGGCTAGACCGTGATTAGCTGCATAGTATACTTATGTGCATTGAATGACTTTCAAATTTGCAAAAGAATATTGACTAAACAATTATGGAAAGCATTTTGGAATAATGCGATGATGTCATGAGATGGAATTGAGGGTAGCGACCTGTGTGGTTCTACCCATGGAATGACGTGGGCATTGGCATGTGTTGCATAAATGCAAACCTGGGATTGGAAATGATTTGGACCGGGGCAAGTGGCAAGAAGGCTTCGTGCCAGGTGGGCCTGTGTGGCAACGGGATGTATTGAGATGGTAAAGGCTGTGTGCCGAGAAGTATAAAACGGATGTCTTGCCCGGGACAGTTAAGGACTTCACCTTGCGAGCCTTTGAACTGAGTTTCTCATACAACCACTTGTCCGGAATGGGACGGACCTAGTTTAGTAGGTTTCTAATATCTTTCCTTTGATACCTCTGGGCGACAGTTACACAAGAATATAACCGTGTGGGGGAGCGTACCTGTGCTGCGGCTTGGTACCCATCCAACTGTATTTGCATGTTCTAAACTTTGGCTCTGTGTGAGGGAAGTGTTAGAGAGGCAATACTGGAGAGGTTCACTGGTTAAGTGTTAGTATCCGAAGGACTTTGTTGCAATCAATCACCTGTGTGGTGAGCGACTGTATCTTGTGGGTAAAGTGTACAGCCTCTGCAGAGTGTGTGTGTTGAATCTATTCGAATAGCCGCGTCCGCGGTATTGGACAATGCTCGGGGATTACAATCAAGGGTTAGATTTTCAAAATACAAATGTGAAATGGTTGGCTATGTGCCAAAGACTGATGAATCAAACTTAGGGCTGTGTGCCAAACTCTTGGAAAAGAATTGAGAAATTAATTATTATTAATACTGGTTTACCTTCTTTAATCTAATAGGATTACCTGTTAAAGAGAAATGCTGCTTTGTGCAAAATAACCATTTAAGCCTTTCCTTTGGACTAAGCTATGCATGTAGTAATAGAACTGCATTGTGCATGACTTGTTGAGTATGTTGTATACTCACCATTGCTACAACAAAAACCTCAAAAGAAGAAGCTATGCTAGCTTGGGAAGAGGAGTTCAACGAAGGCTAGGAGGATTAGGGATTAAGCCTCGTCGGTTGCCTGTGGCTACGAGGGTTTCCATTGACGTACTTTTGCTTCCGCTATTGAACTTGTGCTACTTTGATATTTATCGCCCTACGTGGCGAATTAATGTAAGGTGACCATAAGGTCGTGTAACTCGTTTATATTTATGCTTGAAGTACTTTATTTTTAATTCCGCTGTGTATGATTGTGGTACTTCAACCTGTTTATCCTGTGTGTACTAGCGTGATTCTGGACTAGTACAGAATACATAGAGGGTCCGGATTTACAAATTCGGGTCCCGACATAGTCTATTACACCAAAACAAGGCAAAGCGATCATTCCATGTCAACTAAGCACGTCACCTCGTGGCCTTCTTCACCCAGTGTATCGTATGCTCTCCTGGCAGCCATGCTTTTGGAACTTGCAGGTGCTGGTAAAGCTAGACAGGACCTTCTCAACGGTCGGCACCTTATGTCGCCGATGGGCTCATAGCGCCGGCAGCATAGCGGCTGCTTGCCACCGTGTGGCGAGCCCATCGGCATAAGGTGCCGACCATTGAGAAGGTCTGTCTGCTTTTCATCAAGACACGCAAGTTCAAAAGAATGGCTACGAGAGCATACAATACACTAGGTGAAGAAGGCCACGAGGTGAACGGCTTAGTTGAATGGAATGATCGCTTTGCTTTCTTTGGTGTAATAGACTACTAACATTCTAGTTGTGGATTTATAACCTTATTTCATTTTTTGGAAATCATATCATTGTGGAAACCGTGTGATTCATTAGTTTTTTATTAAGCAAATAAGTATATGTGAATTGTCAATTGTATATGTATCATGTGAAATGTGTAAGTATATGTGAAATGTATAAGTATATGTGAAATGTGTAAGTATATGCGAAATGTCAAATTGTATATATATCATGTGAAATGTCAAATTGTATATATATCATGTGAAATGTGTAAGTATATGTGAATTGTCAAATTGTATATATATCATGTGAAATGTGTTAGTATATTTTCAAGTCGAAATAATATTATATTTGTTTTGTGGTGCGAGAGGAAAGGAATTTATTACAATATGCTTGTGTTGTGTCTGTAATATAGTTGTTTATGTCAACATTTTTTGAATTAGGATAGATGGAGCAACCAGACGTGGTGACCCTACTTTCGATCTGCGGAGAACAGTTCTTCTTTGGACTCCATCGCTTTGGTACCCATTGTTGCCGAGGCTAATGTTGGTTCGGTGAGGCCGTGGAGGCTGCGGCCGATGAAACTAATGTTGGTTCCGTGATCTTTGGAGCCCTTGGTTCGATAATAACTTGGTTCGGCGAGGATGAGGTATAGACAGAAGAATATAATCCCCGTGGACATGTTAATTAATCGTAATTCATTAATATAATACACTCTGACACGTTTATACATATGTTTGTGTATTTCAAGCCCCGTACATCGAGCAACCAACCCAACCATCGGGGACCTAACAAGAAGCCATCCACAAAGCACGTGTTTATGGACGTTAACAACGAAGGGATGCCGGTTGCCCCTCTTTCAGCAGTTGGGCCGTACAACAACTCTTGCGGTTATCACGTGAGGAATCACGTCCCAATTAGCATCAGAAAATGGGCTGAAGTTCCTCAAGCTACCAAGGACATGCTCTAGCAAGATATTAAGGAAAATTTTACATTTCCTCAAGGGTCCGAAGATAAGGCCAAGAAATTCACTTTGAAGAAAATGGCAACCATGTTTCAGGCGTGGAAGACGTCTCTCACCCGCAAGTATGTGCAGAAGGGAGAAAGACCCGACTTCAACCAATTTACTAAGCTGGCGGATCACTGGGAAGCATTCAAGGAGTACAAGCTGTCAGCTGAAGGCCAGACCGCGAGTCAGAAGAATAAGGCCAATTCACAGATGAAGAAATACCACCACCTCAAGGCTGTACCAAAATGGGAGAAGCGGGAAGAAGAATTAATGGCGAAGGACGTCACACCGGCTACCGCTATGTGGGAAGACCGCCTGCGAATTGGTTTATGGGTCACAGGGAGCCTTTCGGATGATGGCGACTTGGTGATGGCACCAGAGTGCAAGAGGTGGTCAAAGGATTTTCTGTTGTCGGCGATCTCGAGCAATGCGTTCGTGCCAGATAGGGAGAATGACGAGCTAACACATGCCCTTCAAAACCCTGAGCACCCGGGACGGACACGAGGTATGGGCAAGCATACGCCGTGGAAGTACGGTTTCGCCAAGGATACAAATATGTACAGGAGCCGACAGAGAAGCAAAGCAAGAGAATCATATAAAGTGTACCAATTGGAACAAGAGCTCAGAGCAACCCAGGCTAGCATCGGCGATATAATTGCGCAACAAGTACAAATTGCCCTCAGCAAGCTTCAGGGACTAGGTTCAAGCAATCAGCCAGACGCCGTGATCAGCCCCTTCGCGCGGCGGAGTAGCTGCTGGCGTCCACCGGGCCTCAAGCGGATAACGCAGCCCGTTACCCGTGGATGACATAAGGGTTCGCCGCCCGATATGAGCTACGTTGATCGCGTAACCTCTCCATCAAGGTGGCTTACGGCATGGCATTTCCGGTGGAAGCAGGCGGACGTTCCATCGCAACGAGATACCCGGGTTACTCGAAGGTCGCGGTGGGCGAGGTCTTGGCGGATTCGAGAACTTCACCTCGATATTCTTTGGAGGCAACGAGCGTGACCAAGCTTGGACAGGCCCTCCACAATATCATCCTCTGGCGCAAGCGGTACATCATATTTCTGAGATGATGTGGGCGTCATCTCCACCACGGCAACCCATGCCTCCTCCAATGTCACCTCCACGCAATGCCTCGGCTGGCAAAAGCGAGCACGCCTCCTCCACCACCGCACGCTTGAAGCCCTACTCCGCCACCACCATCTCAAACAAAAACGAACCCCCGGAAAACCACGCCTCCACCATCTCCTCAGGAAGAAGCTCGATAGCGAAAAGGCTCCTCCACCTGCTCCCAAGAAGGCCTCCTCCAGCCGATCGACCAAGATAAAGGAACCTCCAAAGAGGGCATATGATATGACTAATGAGGAGAGTGGCGAGGTCATGAAAGCGGAATTGGCTACACACTTCACAAAAAAAAGCCAGAGCCAAAGGTACCAATTGATCCAAAAGCGGCGGAACACTTCGCGACATGCCGTGCAAAGCCGCTGCATGTGCCGTCCAACTATGAACGGACAATAATAAAGGCTACACAGAAGAATAAACGTGGTCAGGCGGCGGCGGCAAAGAAGAAGATAGACTAAGATCAGGACAAAAACCTCGAGAGGTTTATGAAGGAGGCAGGAATCACTTCCACAGCTGCAGCTCTTGGATTAATAGATGATCTTCCAATGGCAAAGGTCAAATGGCAATATCGGTTAAATTGAGAGGCTGATTGACCCTAATGAAATAAAGGATCGCCAACCAAGATCACGGCAATTTCACGAATGGTACATGATGAGTCCGCTCAAGGAAAACGATGTTCCCCTCCGTTTCAAAGAAGATTTTTATCGCGGGGACAACGACATATGGCTCGAATTCGAGGACTTCGCAATATTTACCATCTTGACTCCATCAACGTGTCTCTCATGAGCTCTTTGGTGCTGTAAGTGTCAACCTCATACCTTTCTTGTGTGCTTCCTCGTACAATAAAATTGCAACTCTTAAACTTATACCTTTCTATGTAGAATGGAGATACAACGATGTAGAAAAGAGAACATCTTCAACGTGGGCTTCATCGACCCAGAGATTGTTAACGAGTACGTCTTTGAATTGAACCATGGCCGAAAGGATATTGAAGATTACATTCTCGATGCATTCTTGGGACAGCACTACAAACCGTACATACTTCTACCCTTCAACTTCAGGTACGTATATATACAACCTCTTGTTCTTATATTTTCCAAGGCATTGATAATACTACTAGCTAGTTACATATATGTTGCAATACATGAATAGGTATCACTGGATCCTTCTTGTCATCAAGCTTGATAGCAGCCAGATCGTTGTTCAAGACTCAAAAAGGACTCCGGTGGAAAATTATCAATATATCATTGACACCCTAAACAGGTATATAGCACATATATATACGATAGTTTTAATTCCTTATTATATATATTGAAATACCTTGCTAATTCCAACTCTGATAATTACTACTCATAATAACGCATCACACAGGGCATTCGCAAGGTTCCGAAAGAAGCAACAAGGAGATTTCGAGAACGAATTTGATGTACAAATAAGCACTCGAGTACGTATTAAAGAATATTAATATGCCGTAACAGTTTTTCATCCCAATAATAATTGTTTTCTTTTCAAATTTCATCGCAGGTTCTCGATAGAGCGGAAGGAAACAACTTATGTGGCTATTATGTGTGCCACTATATGCAAAAGTATTACCCACGGCGATGTGCCGACAACCAACGCCGAGGTAGTGTGAACATGTCAATTTCTTAGTACTTAATTACACTTTAATTACATGTCCAGAGATTTATTTACTTCCCACTTTGTCAGTCCAACATCGATGAGCAAGGCGTGATCCCGCCGCACCGGGTTACAGCAATCCAAGAACAACTCATCGGCTTTATTGTCGACGATATTGTATCCACCAAAGGCGAGTTCTACACAAATTGTTGGAGTAGAACAAGATGAGAGTAAGGATAAGATAGAACAAGATGAGAGTAGAATTTTTTTTTAAATACTTTGTTATTCCAAAATAAGTCCTTAAGGTCTAACCATTCTACTAGGTCACGTTCTACGGTCTTGGCTCTGATACCATTCTGTCGGAACCCGCAAAAAGGATATGGGCCCCAGCTGTGTTTACCTGTACTAGTCCCTGAATCAATAGCTAGTACACACAGATCATAACAGTATGGACCATAACCATGCGATAAATAAAAATTTAATTCAGAGTACTGGCCGACATGGCCCATTATTATAAAAGTTGGACCCGTAGGTCATACAGCAGAGGAAACATTAAACTGTCAAATAAACTTGATGAAGCGAAGTCCAAGACACCACAGGCAAAGACTGGAGAAAACGCGATCCTATACGTCAGGATGATCCTCCTCTTCAAAGCCTTCATCGCAGATGTCGAACGGTGGGATGCAGGCTCTTGGATAGTTATCCCTAATCTCCTGATGTGCTTTATGGAATAAGCAGCCCCGAAATGAAAAGCGAGGGTGAGTATGCAACATACTCAACAAGTCCCAAAAGAAATGCAGTATGTAGTTTAATTTAAGGGAAGGAATTGGTTAATTTGCCAAAAGCCAATTTTTAAAATTCTATACTAGAATTTTGAAGAGCAGTTTTCAAAGGTATTTTCTTTTAAGAAATAAGAGTTTCAAACTTTTCAGGACACGGCTCCAACCATGGAGAAACAAAACATAAACCAACTCATGGCATCGGCCATGGTTTTGTTTTAAGAGTACTTTTCTACAGCACCAACCGTGGTTTCCTTTTAAAATCTTTTTCTCATGGCACCAACCACGGACTTTCACCAAATCAAAACATTCACGGCTCCAACCGTGCTTCATTTTATAAAAATCTGATTTTGAAATCAAATAGGGAAAATCTACCATGTGACAACGCCCTCTGTCCACCCTTGACCGTGGGTACGGCTATTCGAATAGTTTGTTTACTCTGCAGAGCTTGCACGCTTTACCCACGAGGAATATTTCACTCTTTTCGGTCATACACTTCCTTTGGCATATAACCCCAAGTGAAAATCACAAGGCCATTTCTCTAGCTACATCTTCACTAAGTCACGCCCGCTGAGGTTTCACCGCCAAATGGCTACAACCATAATGGAAGTCCCCTCTTGCGCCTGTAGGACTCCTGTGGCTACAACCACGCCTACTCCACCGTCTGGCATGCCTTAATTAAGTTTTCACTAGCTACTCAGCCAGGCCCGTCCCATATCGAAACTCACGGCCGCACTGTTATACATTGTTTGACAATCACAAGGGATCGGTCCTTAGGGTGACTAGGGTGGTACATACTCAAACCCGAGTCTCGTGCATTCTGCACCCACCTTGCAACCTTCCACCCTATTCAAGTTTTAAAATACCAAATCTTTTCTTTTATTTTACCAAACTGGCAGCACCAACTGCTCTTTTAAAATAATATTTTCAATCAATCATTCAGAACTTCAAGTGACAAGCCTTCAATTAAACATACAAATGGTATTCAGCATAACTAAGCACTACTATTATACTAAACAAAGTATCAAGCCATTTATATTATAACTAATCATTCTAGGGCAACCAAAGGACAGATGGATTAATATGTAACAAGCATACATATTAACAAGGTGTTTAACTACAATCTATCATAAGATATATATTTGTTTTTAATCAACATAGCATGCAAGTTTGTAAATCTACAAAGCATTTCAAAACATAGATCAACATACTTCAAGGGAACTTGCCTTGGTCAGCGAGGAGAGAGTTGTCTTCTTCTTGTTGGTCAGCGACGGCGTCGGCGTCAAAGGTTTTATCGCACGAAAAACAATGAATAAACACACATTCGGGAAATACAGAAAATCAAATTAATTCATAACTTCATGAAAACTTCCAGATCTATAGTTTAGCATTTTCTAAGATTTATAGAATTTATTTTGACATTTTTGGATGTACAATTTAGAAACAACAAAATTCGTAAATTTGGACTTTCTGTGAATATTTTAACAGTATAAATTTATCTATAAAATTTCAGTAAAATTAACGTAGCTAGGTATTAATTTTTACTAATTTAAAAAATTTGTTGCATGCAAGTTGAAGCTAAAACGAATTTGCAACAAAATAGACAAATTTCACAAATTGTTGAAAAGACATGTACAAACTAACAGATCGATGTTTTTACTGTAGCTCGCGATTTACTGTAGCAGCTGCGATACAGAACATCAAATGATAGCCGGCGTGAAGGAGAGAAGCCCGGAGGGCTGACCGTCCGGCCGAGTGGTGGCGGCATGGCGTGGCAAACTCACCGGCGGTGATGACGGCAGCGGAGGGGCGGCTAATCGGCGACGGCGGAGAGAACAAGGCGGCCAACAATGATGGAGCTTCGGTTTTTTTTTTCACAGTGCATCAAACGAGCGACGTCACCGGGAAGTGGCAAAATTGAACCGGATGGCCATCGCAACGAGGGTACTCAGCGTTTTATAGACTCCAGGGCATGCATTGAAGCAGCGAAAGTGGCCACAGTCATTTTGGTTGGCGTCAGTTCCTTGCATGCATGAAGGAACTTAGTGGCCGAACTTAATTCCAAGCCTTTACGTGCATGCATGGAGAGGAAAAACGGCTAGACATCATTGTGGATTAGTGAGACTTAATCCCTTCTTTGGTTGTGCATGATATGAGCATTAATGGCTCCAGTTGAAAGCTTGGTCATGCGCTACAATGGTGGCAACCAGAGCGTCGTGCACAGAGGAAAAAGAAGCGGCTGGATTAGAGCAATACTTGGTGGAGTTTGAATGAGTGGCTAAGGATTAATTAAAGGAGTGGAAACTGCAATGATTAAGAAGTTCAAAATTGTGGTAATGGTGGAAGGGAGAGAGAGACTGTTCGTCTATATAGGGAGTCTGGACATGCATGATTGAAGAAGACGTACAGTAGGCTGACATGTGGACCAGCTTTTAATTTTCGGATTTAAATTGATTTACACAAATAGCGTTTGAGATAAAATAGTAAAAAGGCTCTAAAAATCTTGGAAAAATTCTCTAAAATACTAGGGAATATTTGGAACCTAACGAAGTTGGTTTTGTAATTTTTTGAAATATAGTTTTTCTATAAGAATTCTTTTAGCTAATCAGACACTTGTACGATTATTTATAAAATCGACAAACTAAATCTATAAAGAAGTTTTTGAGGGTATTTGAAAGAAACATCCTTATTTTTCAAATTTTATTATTTTAAACTAAATTTGGAATTTATGCGCACGCGAAATGCATGATCATTATTTTATACTATTAATTCGATAAAGCTTAAATTCTTATTAATTTCAAAAATTCCAAATAAATTCCAGATATTCCTAAATAATTTGAAATGACGTAAATACAGTTAAAGCAAATTTTGGGATGTTACAAACCTACCCCCCTTAAACGGAATCTCGACCCCGAGATTCGATAGGACTGGAAAAAATATTTGGGAATTCTGCTCGTAGGTCCTCTTCACGCTCCTAGGTAGCCTCCCTCTCGGTATGGTTGCTCCACTGCACCTTACAAAATTTGATACTCCTGCTGCGAGTTTTGCGAACTGCCTCATCCAAAATCTGTATTGGATATTCCTTATAAGAAAGATCCTATTGTAAATCAGTTAGTTGTGGTGGTAATTCCAATTGATACGCCACCTCGCCTCTTCTGGCCAAAACTTTGAACGGTCCAATATATCTAGGTGCAAGCTTTTCGCTAATTCGAAATCGTTTGATTCCTTTCATTGGTGAAACTTTCAGATATACGAAGTCGCCCTCGGCAAATTTTAGGTCCCGGCGTCGATTATCGGCGTAGCTTTTCATCGACTTTGAGCGACTCTTAATTTTCTTTGGATCGACCTCACTTGTTCTTCTGCCTCCTTGAGTACATCTGGTCCAAACACTTTTCCTTCTCCAGTTTCCTTCCAATAAAGTGGTGTTCGACACTTGTGTCCATATAATGCCTCGAAAGGTGACATATGAATACTTGATTGATATCCATTGTTGTATGAAAACTCTGCATAAGGCAAATTCTTGTCCCAACTTGTCTTGTTTGTCAAAGCGCAAGATCTGAGCATATCTTCTAAAACCTGATTTACCCTTTCAGTCTGGCCGTTTGTTTGTGGATGATATCTTTGTCTTTGAAGTTAAGGTTCGTGCCCAATAAACTATGCAACTTTTGCCAAAACTTTGAGGTGAACTGAGTACCTCTATCCGACACAATTTTCTTGGGTACTCCATGCAAACACACTACCTTTGTCATGTACAACTCTGCCAATTTGTCTCCGGTGTAGGTGGTTTTAACAGGAATGAAATGAGCAGATTTAGTTAGACGATCAACTATAACCTAGATCGAATCATATCCAGATTGAGTCCTTGGTAATCCAGTAATGAAATCCATGCCTATCTCTTCCCATTTCCATTCAAGAATTTTTAACGGTTGTAGTAATCTTGCAGGTCTCTGATGCTCAGCTTTAACCCGTTGGCAGATATCGCACATGACAACAAACTCTACAATTTCTCTCTTCATACTGGTCCACCAGTACGATACTTTCAAATCTAAATACATTTTGGTACTTCCTAGATGAATGGAATAGGCAGTCTCGTGAGCTTCCTTTAAGATCATTTCCTTGATTTCTTTCTTATTGGGTACAAAAATTGTAACACCCCAATTTTTGCTTTTCTTGCATTTAAATGGTATTTTGAATTTTTGGGAATTTCTAGAATTTATTTGGAATTATTTGGATTTATTTTGAATTAAACCATTTATCAAATTAATTAAATAATGGAAAAGTTAAAATAAAGTTTTGCTAAAAATATTTTATTTGAGTCACAAATGTCTTAAAATATTTTTGAGAATTTTTCCAGAATTTTTCTGATATTTTTAATGCCCCAAATAAATTATTTTATTTTCGGGAATTAATTTTATTCGGAAAAGGATTAAAAATCGATGAACGATCTTGGGCGAAATCTTGTGCGGCCCGCTCAGGAAAAACCTAAGCGTGGCGGCGTTCGATCTTCATCCAAGGGCTCACGTTGCGCCACGTCACCAATCCGATTCGTCGCCGGATTCCGCCGCCGCCGCCCATGTGGGCCTCGGTTTCCGCGCTTTTCACGGAAGTCGAGGGGGCTATTTATTGCGCCGCCACCCGGGTTGTGATCCTCACCTCGCGCCGCACCCCCACCAGACACCGCGACGTCGCCCGAGACGCCGTCTCCTCGCCGCACGAGCTCGCCGAAGTTCCCGGAGCCACCCGCCGAGTTCTTCGCGTCGTTTCGTCGCCGCCGGTGATTCTCCGCCGTCGCCCGTGCCACCATCGGACTCACCTCGTCAAGCCGCGTCGGGAGGGCCACTTCTTCACGCCGGAGGAGCACGGAAACGCCGCCGGCCACGTCTTCTTCCTCCGCCCCGGTGAAACCTCGCCGCCACGCCATCGTCGCCGCGCCGAGCTCCCACAGCCGTCCGATCGCGCATCAACGACCCGGATTCCGCCACGTCGCCCCATAAACAGTAAACCCCATCTTCTAATCTCCGCCGTTAGATGCAAATCCGAGGGCAGCCGAGGAGCCACGTCGCTATTCACTGTGCGCGTGACGCTGACAAGGCGGACCCACACGTCGCCGCGCCGCGTAATCGCGTACACGAGACAACGACAAAGACGGACCCACTCATCAGCCACACGCACCGTGCGTGTGACGTCACCGTTGACGTCATGCTGACGTCACGGTGGGACCCACTTGTCAGCGAGATAGCCGAGTCGTGCTGACGTCACGATGACGTTCTGGCGGCGTCAAGACGGAGGCTGGTCGGTACGGCGTCGGCAAGGCCACGTGTCGTTCTGTGGTGGCGACACGTGTCACAGATGACGCAATAATTAATTTTTCCGAAAAAGAAAATAATTATTTAATTCGGTATATTGATTTTAAATATATTTTGAAACTTCAAATGCTTATAACTTTTGCGTTTTAACTCCGATTTGAGTGATTCCAATTTCTATAAATTTGTAAAATTGTGATCTTTCTGTTTATGAATTTTAATTGAATTTTTGAGCACTGTTTGTCTACTGTTTATTTATTTTATTGTTTTGTGTATCGTTCTGGCGTGAGCGTTGAAGTGCCGAAGGTTTCGAGGAGAGGTTCGACCGAGAGCAAGCTCGGAGCGAGAATCGAGTACTTTTGAAGGCAAGTTGTGTTTGATCATGTTGAACCTATCATAGTAAAAATTATTTTGATTTAATTTATTGCATGCTAATTTAGTACAAATTGGTTTGAATGAATTTTGGGATTAGTTAAATGCCTAGTTCTTTGTATGCCACCTTGTCGTATATAATTGTAGGCCATGAATCATTTGTCACCCTAGGTTGTGGATTAATAGTTGGACATTAGTTATTGGCCAACATGGGTTGAGTAGACCGTAAGTAGTATGCTTAGCCCTTGCGTGGAAATTTCATGATTTTGGATTACCAAAGTTAATATTGATTTAATGAGATATGGAGCGTATTTTGTGAATGAGACATGTGTTATTGAGTTGGTGATGGCACGTGGTGCAATGGTAAAGAAGCGGGGTGGGAAAATGATTTAGGCGAGGCATGTGGCAAGATTGTTTCGTGGGCCAAGAGTGGCAAGCTGGCGGTCGATTTGGTTTTGTTGGTTTTGTTATGGAGAATCATACTTGGTTAGTCTTGCCTCGGTCAACTAAGGACTTAACCTTGCGAGCATTTGAGCTGAGTCTTTCATACAACCACAAGCTCCGTAATGGGGCGAACTGGTGAGTAAAGCGGGAAATCTATTCTTAATCTTGTCGTGGTGGTGTGGGGCCGGAGGAGCGGGTGAGAACTCACATGGCGCAAGAGGGGGCCACAGGTGTGGTAACCAGTCCCTCCAGTGTTGAAACCTTAGCGAGCGATCTTGGGTTTAGACGGAACTTTGGAAAGGCTTTGTTACGGTTATTTGCCTTGGTGGTATTTGACTGTATCTTGTGGGTAAAGTGTATAACCTCTGCAGAGTGTACAACCTATTCGAATAGCCGTGCTCACGATATTGAGAATCGCTCGGTGATTACAGTCAAGGGTTAGATTTTCATGAAAATGACTTGGTTATGGAAAATGCTTGGGTTGGTGATGATGAATTTGACTTAGGATGGAAAAATGAATTACAATTCAAATGTTTGTGAAAGCTACTATTCCTACTACTGTTGTACTGCTTTGCAATCTATTACTGTTTATTTGAAATGTTGTACTACACATGAACCATAGCCTATCCTTTGTACTAAGCCATGCATATAGTATATTAGCATTGCATTCCATGCATGACTTCTTTGAGTGCTCAAAGTACTCACCCACAACAACACAACTTCAGTTGAAGAAGAAGCAACCCCGCTCGGGAGGAGGAGTACAGGAGGCCGAGCGAACTAGGGAGCGAGCCCAGTCGATTACTGTGGCAAATTGGTTGGCGCCACGAGTTTATTTTTATTCATTGCATTTGAATATTTTAATAAGTCTTAAGCCTGAATCGTATCTTTGTAACTTGACCATAAGGTCAATCAACTAGTTTGAGTATTTAATTAAAGTACTTATTATTTCGTTGATTATGACTGTGATAAGTACCAATGTTGAGACTGTGTGCACTAGCGCGATCCTGGACTAGTGCTGAATACACAGAGGGTCCGGATTTGCACATTCGGGTCCCGACAAAAATTCTTTTCCCAAACCATAGAGTACCTTTTCATCTATTGAAAATTCTGGAGCTTTTCCTTTCTTCATCGTCTCAATAATTTCCAAAGCCTCTACATCTTCCTTCTGAGCTTCTCGAATTTGGTCCTCCAAGGTAGGTTGTAGTTCCATCATATTAATGTATCCTTGCTCCACTATCTCCAAATTCATTCTCTTGAATTCTTCATGCAAAGCTAGCTGGCTTTCCTTAACTAATATACTATTACAATAATTCTTCCTACTCAGAGCATCGGCCACCACATTAGCTTTCCCAGGGTGATAATGGATTCCCACATCATAATCCTTTATCAACTCCAACCATCTTCTCTGCCTCATGTTTAAATCTGGCTGAGTGAATATATACTTTAAGCTCTTATGGTCAGTGTATATCTCAGTTCGATTCCCGATGAGGTAATGCCTCCAAATTTTGAGGGCATGTACCACGGCTGCTAACTCCAAATCATGAGTAAGGTA
Organism: Guadua angustifolia; assembly: GCA_036346375.1. Taxonomy (NCBI): domain Eukaryota; kingdom Viridiplantae; phylum Streptophyta; class Magnoliopsida; order Poales; family Poaceae; genus Guadua; species Guadua angustifolia. The sequence continues at coordinate 14,266,032 of CM070519.1, read as the reverse complement.
ATTTTCCTCGTGAGGGCGTAACTGCCTAGATGCATAGGCCACCACTTTACCTTCTTGCATCAACACACAACCCAAACCTTGCTTCGAAGCATCACAATAAACCACAAAGTCCTTTTGTATATCTGGTAACGTCAGTACTGGAGCAGAGGTTAGTTTCTTCTTGAGCTCTTGGAAACTATTTTCGCACGACAAGTTCCATTCAAACTTCTTTTCTTTCTTTAATAGTTATGTGAGTGGTTTTGCGATTTTGAAAAAATCTTCTATGAATCTTCTATAATATCCAGCAGAACCAAGAAAACTTCTAATTTGAGTTACTGATTTTGGTTGCTTCCAATCAAGTACATCCTTTACTTTACTAGGGTCAACAGCAAATCCTCCAACTGAAATGACATGGCCCAAGAAAGAGATTTCTTTTATCCAAAACTCGCATTTGCTGAACTTGGCATAAAGCTTATGTTCCCTGAGTTTTTTCAAAACTAGACGTAAATGCTTCTCATGTTCTCCTTCATCTTTGGAGTATATCAGAATATCATCAATGAAAATAACTACGAATTTGTCCAAAAATTCCATGAACACCTTGTTCATCAAATGCAAAAAATAGGCTGGTGCATTGGTTAATCTGAAGGACATCACGGTGAACTCGTAAAGTCCATACCGAGTGGTGAAGGCAGTCTTAGGAATATCTTCCTTCTAGATTTTAATCTGATGGTACCCTGATCTTAAATCTATTTTTGAGAAAACACAAGCTCCCTTGAGTTGGTCAAATAGATCATCGATCCTTGGCAATAGGTACTTGTTTTTTATTGTCACTTCATTCAAAGATCTATAATCTATACACATTCTCAGTGTATTATCCTTCTTTTTCACAAAAATAACTGGAGCTCCCCAAGGTGATGAACTAGGGCGAATGAAGCCTTTCTTTTGTAATTCTTCAACTTGCTTCTTTAATTCCATTAATAGGTTGGCAGATAAACGATAGGGTCTCTGATGGATTGGGGTTGTGCCAGGAACTAAGTTAATAACAAACTCTATATCTCGATCTGGTGGCATGCCTGGCAAGTCATCAGGAAAGACATCAGGGTATTCTTTTGCTACTGGTACTGATTCCAATGTTATTTCCTTTAATTGATTCAACAGACTGGTTGGCCTTAAGGCAAGGTCAGACAAGAAGCATACTCGGGCTCCATCTTTATTGACAAGAGATATGGTATGGTTGGCACAATTAATTTGTCCTTCATGTTTGGTTAACCAGTCCATACCAAGTATTACATCTATTCCCTGGGAATCTAATAGGATAAGGTTTGCTAGAAACTTCACCCCATTAATTTCTATTACAAGCTTGGGACATACCTTTTTAGTCATCATTTCTTTTCCCGGGGATTTTACTATCATAGGGTTCTTTAGGTTCATTGTATCCCAATGGTTACTTTCCACAAAACCCTTGGATATGAATGAATGAGATGCACCAGAATAAAACAAAATTGTAGCAGGTACAGAGTTTACGAGAAATGTACCCATCACTACATTCTGAGCTTCTTGTGCCTCTTTAGCTGAGATATGGTTCACATGGCTCCTTCCAGCTCGATTTGGGGTTCTGGGAGTCTGAGGGTTACCATGACCCTGACTTGGTGTAGGAACCGGCGATCCCGGGTTGAATGGGCTGGAGCTATGTTTGGCGCCTTTGAGGACACTTGGTTGCATAATGTCCCATTTGATGGCAATTGAAGCCTTGCACATCTCTTTGTATTGTTAGTTTTCTTTGGTGAGTATGTGAGGTTTTGACGGGTGTCTGCTGTATCGGACGAGGTACAGACATCCAGTCACGCCAGCGTGAGATAGAAGTAAATAGTGAAGCAACATGTTTTAACTTCAAAACAGTGGCATAACAAAATTTTACAAAATTAATCAAAAGTTATCTCTGATTCAAAATTTTACCAAGTCTTTCTCATAATAGTGTTACCCTATGATAAAAATATTTAAAATTAATAATTATATTTAATGCCTTTTTATAAATGATAAACAGAAAACAAGAAAAAGCTAAAAGATGCAATATCAGAATTATTAGAAATAAATATGCAATATTTTAATCTGAAAAATTTTGCAGTAGGGTGAAAACTATCTCAAGATGGCTCCAAAAAATTAATGGAAAATTTTCAACTTGAGATGACTACTCTAATTAATGCTTCAAGAAACAACAAACCTTGAATACTTTGAAACTCAGACTCTAATTCAAATAATATCTTTTAATTGCCCAAACTAACACAACAAAGGGACTCACAAAAATATCAAGCAACATACTATAGAAAATAATTTTATAAATTATTAGGACCCAAAATATGTACAAATATAAATTTTCTAGAATTTTTTCTCATCATTTTGGTGCGTTAAAAATTCAAACACTGCATAATAACTTCCAAATTTGGGGAATATATTATTCAAAAATTACATCAAGGAATTGAATGAAACCAAGGGAAATGGAAACTAAATTCCTTGAACTTCATACACAAAAATTTTCAGAATTTTTAAATCAGCCCAACTCCATTTGCTAGTCACATTAAAAGTCAACTAGATTCTGCCAAAATTTGCCTTAGTGCTACAGTGTGCAAGTTGAGTGCTCCGCGAAATGCCGCATTACCGTCTCCACCACTAGGCTCCCCCAGCCACAGGCCCCATCGGTCAGTCACCCTGCCCCTTCCCTCTCCACTCTCCCTCTCTTGTCCCTCCGCCCATGTCGCCCGAGCCCACCGCAGAGGCTTCGCATTATCTTGACTAGTGGCGGAGGCAGATGGCTGGCTGGTGTGGGTGAAGCCCCACCATGCCCAAGAAAACTCTTATACCCCTCTTAAATAGGCCCAATAAAATAGTCCAGTACCAACTTAGCAGTCTCTTAATTCTCTTATTCTTTGTATTGTTACACATTTACATTATATGTGACTATTAAATAAATGTTTATAAACTTTGAACATGGTTAACTTGTTAGGCTTTCGATGTCTTAGTCTTAGCCCTCCTCTTTCCAATTTTCTAGATACGCCTCTATATACAGCTGCTATGACCAGAGCTTTTGCTAGCTTTGCCCGTGCACCCATGATGGTCGCCCATGCCACGCATAGCTATCTCCGCAGCCATGCCATAAAAGCTAGACCGGAGCCCCATCACATGCTTTCCCTTCTTCCCCACCGAACCAAGACATTGGGCCTTTCTTTGCCTCTGTGAGCTTCCAAACGGAGCGTAGCACAATCCGACAAATTGGTGGAAATTGTTTCAATCCCGTGGAACCGTAGCAGCTTGAGCAAGCTCTGACCATTGTCCTCTACTCATTTTTTTCAGCCCGAAGCCGTACTACTGCCGCAGCTCAGCCTTCATCCCCAATGTTGGTCTCTCAGTGACAGAGTTGTCTGGCCATTTCCAGGCAAAGGTGAGCCTAGAAACCTGTCCCTAGCAACCCAGTGATGCTCTCCATGGCATTGTTTATCAGCAAAATCTGCTATTTAATCCTCTCCACCGAATCACCATTTCTAATGACATAGGACCTCGGTGGCGGCCTGTCTCCAGTGGTCACTGACCCTTGGTAAGCCCCGGCCTGAGTTCGCCTAGGTGCCCTCCATCTCTACCAACCGCCAGCCGACTAGTTCCTACGCCACCTAGCCGCAGGCAACCGCCATGTCTTCCTCCCCTTCTCTGTCTCACTGATTGAAGGGCCCCCCTGGTCAGTGAAACGCAGCAGCCTAGTTCAAATCCAAAAGACGTCTTCCAAATACCAAATACAGAAGGTGTATTATGCTATTTTAGTACCTTTTTTCAAGCTGCATTAAGTTCAATCAATTATATCTTTTGCAAGGATGGTACGAATAAGGTGAAATAAACTTCTAAATTTGTGTTCAATCTTAAGGATGCAAAAAATGCAATAAAATATATATGTTCACTACAAATTAAATTATTTGATTCAAAGTTTGTTCAAAACTCCTTTTATGTGCCATATAGCAATTATGAAAACTTCAGCTCCAAAATCATGAAATAATTCTCAAATGTTCCTAAGGTCATGAATGTTTTATTTTTGTAGAAACCATTAGGATTCAACTCAGTTTGAATCAAAAAGTGAATATAGAAACCATTCTTGCATAGAAAATAAAAAAGTTAGGATATGGATCAATTGGACTCAAATCATGGAAAAAAACCAGTTTAGTTACATTCCTGAGGTCACAAGAATCCTAAATATGTAAAAATATTTAGGTTTTACCATCGTAAGCATCAAATACTCAATAATCGGATTTTCAATACTTGAATAGTCTGAATACTCAATAATCGGATTTTAAAACTTAAAATTTACAACAATAAATTATAGGACCTTAAAAAGTGATATCCTTCCTGGTTATGTAAAAATAACACATGTTTAGGCAATGTTGAATTAAGTCTATATAAGGCTCTAATGTTTATTTATATGAAAAATGTCGCGGATGGAAGCGAAATATCACGAAACCTTCTTTAGAACACTCTTAGAGACATCCCCTACTAATGCCTAAAATATGGTTAGAATATCCTATAATGTGTAGTCGCAAACTTAAAAGAAAACTGAACCGTAATCGCATAAAATTCATGTTCACTTAAGACTTTTTGGTAGCCCATAAAATATCCTGTTTAAATGAACAATTATGGGGAAATAGCACAGAAACACCCTTTGATATAAGTATTACCATAATTTATAAAAATATCTTATTTAAAACTTGCTTTGCATCTGAATCCTGTCAAAGCAAACACCCTAAATGATCACTAGATGCGCAGATTCTAAAACACTTGAGCCTTTTCAAAGGTTCGTAAAGCAACTCGTCTAAACACAAATTTTGGGGGGTTAGTCTAGGAAGACACATTGGTATATGGACAACCATATCCTAGAAAAATATCTTATGTACAACTTGCTTATCATATAAATTTGGTTAACGCAAGTAACCTAAGTGATAAGGTTGCTGAGCCACATTGTATGAGTAGTTGAGATTAAAAGCCTTTAACCAAAGTACCCGTAATGCAACAATCATCATACAACCATGTAGTAGTAGCCAATACCATAGAATTGCAGACCCCACTTACGAAAATTACTTTCATGCAAAAACACTTAAGGCTAAGTACTATTCGTACAAGACCCTTTAGCTAATGTTTTACTTTTATCAATCCAAACAATTTTAGCATCTAGAATTCAAAGATATAGATACAAAGATACATAATTACAGCCTTTTTGAATTCATAAACGACCTCATGAATGTTGATAACTATAGCTTCTTGTAATTAACAAGTGAAAGTATCAGATTCAAGCAAAGGGCCTTACATATATTAAATAATAATGAAATCTTTATATAAGTGGTCAATCAAGAACAAAAAATCACCATGTTCTTCTTGGTAAGTTTTCATTTGGTATTTACATCTGATTTCTTTTTGCCCTATATATACGTTGTTATTTGCTTTTGTTATCGATCTTGTTGTTTAAACGCGTAGATGACAACGTCTCAGAGTGAGTTGATAACGACACTGACTATGATCCCGATTACAACCCCGACGAAGAGCAACCAGGCAAGCACCCTCCTTTGACAATGTTGATCCCATATTTTACAAAGTTATATTGTTTCATCAAACTATATGCACACGTCTATGTTTTAAACTTGCTATATTGTGAGTGATGGTAGCTAATTCTAATTGTATGCATTTCCTTTACCTTGTCATTTGATTACTTGCCATTATAACTTAATATTGGTGTAGACATTACACTTGGGTAATACTTGCGGAATACATTACGTACTTGCTTAGACATGCTCACTAGAACGACTTTTAAATCATGGGACACATTTCAAACTAGCTTGAGCAACTTTGTTTAATGGTATAGAACCGAGATATAGTTTTCATATAATTTGGTAAAAATCCAACTCAAAACTTATGGTTTAGATGCAGGCAACTTATTACTTAAACTTGTGGTGTGAAAAGGACCTCTCGTGTAGTTACGGCGAGATTCTCGCCTAGGTCAGTTAAGGACAGAACTTGATGCTATCACCTAAGTAAATTGGTGCAACCACATGTGCTAGTATCGGATAGTCTAAACTCACTAGATTAGTTGAAGTTTGACCTTACATTTTGGTAGGCCGAAGTAGTAAGGGCACACCAGTAACGGTATTACTCATAGGTGCTTCCCTCACCGAGGTGTTGAGGCCCAAAGCATTCCAATACAATGGTGCATGCCATGCCATGGGGAGTGGACCCGATGGCGTACACCATCATCTAGAACATCACGTGTTGGTCCAAGTCTATGAACTATGGCAAGGGTTTAACATCACTATCACTAGTGCAAGGCTAAACTTTAGCTAGTCGAACGGTTTCATCACAGTCTAGCAAATCATGTATGATGAGTATCGGAGGCATGGTTGGCATGATTGCTAGAATGTGTCATGTGGGTAAAGTATACACTCTCTATAGAGATTAAAATGTAATGAATTAGCCATGCTCATGGTCATGAGCATCTTGGGAGAAAACTATCAAGTATAGTCTTTGTTTTTGCAAAAACTTTTGGAAATGGTTTTTGGAATCCGTTGGTAAACTTATGAGCCAAGGGTGGCTGTTTTTACTCACTATTTTCAGCCAAGGAGGGCTATGGAATGATGTATACGAACTTTACTTACTGTTATTTAGCTTCATATCAAATGCTCTTTACAATTCAGTTATCGTTTTATGAAACATTCACTTGCAAACAAAATCTACTGTGCTGAAAATGAGACTAGTGTAGAAACTTATTAACCTTGTTCTAGCCATGCATTTACCATATTTTCCATACACTAAAGTCTTGAGAGTACATACGTGTACTCACGGTTGCTTAATCTAAACAATATAAACGACGGTATGGAAGAATGCCTCGATGACTAGTACTTTACTCCGGGGTCTGACGATTATGTTGATTGATGAACTTGGGCTTTTCCATGTCGGTTGTCTATGGGTTGTCGGATGGGCATACCGCTTTCCACATTTTGGCTAATGTTTACATTCTGCTGTAATTTACTTTTGGCATGTAATATTTGGCCGGTTTGCCACTACTTGTAATATTAAGTAGTTGTAATAGTTCTAGTTTATGTTTATACTATGCCAACTACTTAGATTTGTGTGTGTATGTGTTGCGACACATCTCAAATGCAGGATATGTGAGTGCTTGGCGTTGATCTTGGAAACTAGCACTAGACACATATCCGGGTATCTGAAATTATTTTCAACCATCTAATGCATAAACTTGAGTGGTCGTCGTTCTTTGGCTATTGCTTGTGCTCCCCTTGGTGAGTGTGGGTGATAGCAAGGTTCTCAGATGGACAGCGTGTGCTATACTTGGATGAGGTGGTTTCAATCCCAGTATGGTTGTTTAGAATGGAATTGAAACTCTCACGAATGCGTAAGTGTGTACAGTGCAACTAGGTGGCTCATATTTGTTTGAGTGAGGGTCATCTAGTTAATACTCTGTGCATGGGACTTTCGGGTAACAATGAGTATACACTTAAGTAGAGTATGGATGTCATCTCTAAGTCCAACGCACGTATGAGGATCGATTCATACTTCTGGGTGCCCACAATACAAAAGAGCCAATGGAGTCATTACTGACTACCATTAATGGCAAGTGGAGTCATAAGTAATAAAATAATCATAAACATGTCTAAATGGAAATAACTTCATCAAAATGTGGAGCAACCACACACTAGAACATTAGATCCTTACCTTAGTGTTTGTGGGTTGTGGGGAGGTGAGGGAAACCGGAGGAGGCGGACCAGTGAGGGGAGGTGATACGGCCGGACGAACATCGTGGGTAGGCGAGGGAGGCTAGAAGAGGAGGACCACCATGGGCAGGTGTGGGAGGCCATCGACTATGCCAATCCAGAGTCCAGAGGGCTGCGACGACCTGAGGAGGATATTTGGTGAGTGTGGGTGAGGAGTGATAATTAAGGAGGATGTCTAGCTGAATGCGGGGTGAGGAGGAAGAATTAATATATATGGACTGATACAAATACAATCGGTTTTAACAAGAACTGACACAAATACAAACAACATCACAATCAGTTTTAATAAGAACCGATACAAATACAAACAACATCACAATCAGTTTTTATAAGAACCGATACCAATACAAATCCTAATCACAATTAGTTTTAAATGGAAATGATACAAATACAAATCCTAATCACAATCGGTTTCAAATGAAACTGCTACAAATACGGATACATCATCACAATCGGTTCCTAGTTGGAACCGATTGAATCATGCATCACATGCTATTTTATTAAGCTGATTACCATTGCTATTTTGTTGTGAACTTCCTGCCCTCACATGCCCATTTTCTTGTGAACATTTTCATAATACATTTTATTGTGAACATTTTCATAATACCATTGTTTTAAGATCACATGCCCTCACATGCTTATTTTTCTTAAGTTGAATACCATTGTTAGGTTTGAAATACACTACTTGCAACTATTTTCTTTATGAGAAATATTGTACCAGTAATCTACGAATTTTATTTACTTTTCACATTTATGTGACAATTGTTTAGAGCCTCATATATTCACCAACAATATTCTAAATAACAGTAAATGGTTAATGAATGGTCACCTCACACTAAGAATCATAACTGAATGAACGAATAGCTCAAGTGACATTGAAAAGCAAAGCTAGCATTCATCTCATGTATGTCACATAGCAATCTTACAACTTTACACAAATAAATAGCATAATAAAACAGGCTCCTAAATCTTACAACTTCACCCACTTATATCGGAACAATGGAACTTGGTATATTCTGTAACCGAGAACCTAAATTTATTCGATCATCCTGTAGTAGGAGTTCATTGTGGTTGAGTATCCTCTTTTCGAGTGATCATTGGGAAAAATATCTATGCTCACACCACTGTTTTGAATAGTACTCTTTGCATCTTGACTTTTAGTGTAAAAAGTGTAGCCAATAATATCTTACCCCTGCTATGTCTGTACATTAAATCTTAGTTTATCAGCCAACCATTTGACATCCTCGCTTATGGTGACCTTCGCATTTTCTTTGAACCATATGAGAAATCGATCGTTGTATTCTCGCATGATGGAAAGCTCATCCATATGTGGATTCTATTCCCATAATATCAACTTATGCTGCTCGATGTATGGATGAACTTCTATGCTGTGCTACAAGACTTTCAAATGTGCTTTATAATACATATCAAACCATGGACACAATATTTTGGTTCCAATAGTTCCTTTGCCACCAAGTTTGTCCTCATGATGAGATAATGAACACCAATTGCTTGTCTTTTACCTAGATAGTCCATACATAACTCAACAACCTCTTTAGTCCCACAACCTTAAAAAATACAACCCTTAGGCTTGTATAACCATGTACTTGTCAAATGGATACATGTAATGTAGGAATGTGGGTCCACATATCTTAATCTCTCTAACAAGGTGAAAAATAAGGTGGAACATAACGTCAAAGAACGACAGGGGGAAATGCATCTCAAGCTGACATAGAGTCTATACCACCTCACTTTGTAAGTTGTCTAGTAAATAGGATCAATAACCTTGAAAAAATTGAATTGAAGAAATAACATAGCATCATGATTGCCAACCTGACATCCTCTTATGGAATATTTTTGATTGCAACAAGAAGTATTTGGGTCATCAAGACATGATAGTCATGGGACTTTATAGCAAGCAGCTTCAAATCATCTATGAACACAAGCTTCTTAATATTTGTGGAGTAGCCCAATGGATAACATTAATACAATGATGGACATCTAACTCCTTCTAGTATGGTAAGTCTCAAAATATTTATCGCTTCTTCCAAATGGTCCTGGAACAAGTAGATTTACGGCTCTTTCCATACTGAACATCAATATCCTCTACGTGTGAATATACTTGCCTTCTACTCATAGACTGTAGGGCCGAATGAATTTCCCTTTTCCCATCAAATTTGTTATATATCTTACGGTATCACTAACTTCGAGGTAGAAATCTACGCTGACTCATATACTTAGTTTTTTTGGAATTCAATAGTTACAAGCTCTCAGTCTCCTCTTCACAAATAGAACATACTTTGTCTCCGTTCATACTGTAGCCCACTAAATTACCAAGAGCTAGGAAATCATATATGATGCAAATATCAGAGCATGTAGGGTGAAGTTCTCTCTTTTGTACGCATCCTAATTTTAACAAATCCTCAATCAATCATGCTATGTACATATCAATATCACTTTCTAGCTGTTTGGGTATTGAGATTAGCAATAACATCATGATATACTTTTACTTTATGTACAATTAAGGGGGGGGGGAGATTGTAGATACACAATAAAACTAACCAAGTGCTGTGATGACTACTCATATTACCAAACGGATTCATTCCATTAGTACTCAATCCAAATCTTATGTTTCCCATCTCAGCACCAATCTCCTCATATTTCCAATTAACGTTTCTCCATTGAGCTGAATCATTGGTGTGTCTCAGCTTGCCATCTACCTTTTGAGAATCATAATGCTAATGCAATAATTTTGTTTCTTTAGGATTTGCAAACAACCGCTCTAAACGGAGGATGATGCGCAAGTACTACAATATCTTAGCTGGTGCTCCTTTGTTGACCTCTTCACCGTCATTGCCTTGGCTCTTACACTTCTTGTCATTACACTTCTCCTTTAGTTTGTACTAGGGTACACCACAAAGTGGACAAACATGCAATTCCTTTTGCGTGTTATGGTACAAGATGCAATCATTCAAAGACACATGTATCATGTCTATTTCTATTCCCATGGGACATAGTTGCTTCTTTAGTTCATAAATGCTTGTTGGCAACTTATTTCCCTCCGGAAGCACATCCGATAAAAGAACTAAAAGTGCATTAAAACTTGTATATGTCCAATAGTATTTTGCCTTCAGTTTGAACAATACAAGGACCGAACCCAACTTAGTGTATTCCACTTTGCATCCCAAGAACAACGATTTGGCATCGTCTTCCATCATGCTTTTAAACTTTTTAAACTCTCTTTCTATATAATTTCTCTCGACATCTTGCAACATTTGCTCTAAATTGTCTTCCTCAAACATATCACGCTGCGACTCATGATCGGGTTCAAGCATGTCTTCGTTGCATACCAGACAGGTAGTCCTTGTCTCCCCATGATGGATCCAACATGTGTAATTCCTCACGAAGCCATGTCGAGCTAGCTATTTCAAAATTAAGACAACATTTAATTACCTTTGCCAAATAGATGACAGGTTGCAAGATATATAATTTTACTTCTGATACCTTCTTCCCTAGTTAGGAGACATATATTTAAAACATCAACAATGATATCAAATTACCTAATGAATTAAGCTTGTAATTTTTTTGACTTCTATTAAAAAATATGAGTGGAAGCATTAACAAACTTGAGGAATTGAATGATCTTAAGGAAACGTCTATCTACTGACCAACTAAGTGCGTACTAATAATGACCCCAAAGCTCTAATTAGGTTAGTTTCTAATCCCATTTGAGGATATATGGTTCAGGCAAGTTCCTAAGCTATTGTACAACTTCAGAAAATTTTTGTAGTATTTCCCTTCTGTTCTCTACATGCATGTCTCGACAACAAGTGAAAAGGGTGTGTATCTGAAGAACACCAAGGAGATGCTGCCGAAATTAATTTTCTCTACAGTTGTACAACAGCATAATTAGGAACTTTTCCAAACAACATATCCTCCAACTATCCAAAAAAGTGGACAATTCAAGAGCGTTTTTTATATATGTGTCGGTGGCTCGTATAACCGGCAAGTAGATTTGTAAGTATGGGGGTCGCGCGTCCCCTCTCTTTGAATGGTTAAACTGGGGGAGTCCCGGATGTATACTGGTTCGGGCCGAATGTCCCTACGTCCAGTTCGTGGTGGTGGATCTCATTACTCAGAGTGTGGTGGATTACAAGCGAGAGCTAAGGATAGGCCCTTAGCGCTCGTCCGAGTGCGGGAGCTCGGGGGCTAAGAACGCTCGCTTGGGTCGGAAGGCCCGAATTGGGTTGGACGAGTAAGCGAGGTAGAATGCGAAAAATGAGCGAGTCCCCCCTTTCCCTGAGGGTCCTGCCTCCTTTATATAGATGGAGGGGGCAGGTTACATGGGAATTCGGTGGAAAGACGTAGGGATATGCTATGCCCGGGAGTCTCGGTCTTCGGTCCTGGTGACTAACAGACTCTTGTTCATCCCATGCTGGGTTGGTAGATACACCCGACAGTGTCCCGTCGGGAAGGTACGTACCTGCCCTCTGCTCGCTTGTCAGATGCTGACGTTGCCTGCGCCGTATTCTAGTGTTGCCTTGGGACGGAGCACGTCCCTCCACTGTGCCTGTCGGGGCGAAAGGACGGGCGCTTGACTTAGCGGCCCCCGCGCCACCATGGGAAGGAGCCAACTACTCCGGCATGGCCGTCATGTCCCTGGGGTGAGTGACCAGATCGGAGCCGACTGGTGTCGTGGTGGGGGTCGTTGAAGTGAGGTTTTGCCAGGGCTCTGACTGGGGGACCTGGTCGGAGCCCGTGGGGACACCCGACCGATAGCCTGGTCGGAGCGCCCCTGATGGGTCTGATCGAGGCGGGAGATCCTTCGTGTCCCCTTGGGCCTAGAGCCGGGCCCAAGATGGTTCATCTGGGAGTCTAGCCAATATTTAGGGATAATCCCATCTGTGAGGGACGGAGATTTTGGTAATATCCCCTCCCGCACTCCGCAATGATGCCAGCAGTTTGGTCCTCGGGTATAGATGACTGGGAGAAATACGATCTTGAAATAGGTGTATACTTTGCTGTGGGGTACCCCTGGCATGAGTATTCGTTAGTAGCCCCCGGGGCCATCCTGAAATGCGTGCATTCCCGGATGGACCCTTCATCTCTGACGGCGCGGTCTCCCTCAACTGGCGTGACGACACTTCGGTTTATCTTGGTGTTCTGTCTTGGAGATGATGGGGAAGCCCTCCTTGTGGAACTTTTTGAGGTGACCGCTCTTCGTCGGGCGAGTACGTCTGACCCAGTCGTCCAGTCTTGACCGGGTGCGCGTGAGCGCACCCGGTGGGTGTAGCCCCCGAGACCCCAAGTGGGTCAAAGAGCTGGTCGGGGGATTACCTTGGTCGGTGAATATCCGTCTGGGCGAATCTAGTGGACCCAGTTAGTTGCGAGCCCCCGAGCGGATCGGAGGGCTGACTTTGTTGGCGGAGCCCGACCGACTCGGTCGTTCGGTTTCGGCCGGTGCGCGCGAGCGCGCCCGACGGGTGTGGCCCCCGAGCCCCCGAGCAGGTCGGAGAGCTGGTCGGGGGGTTACTTTTGCCAGATGAGTCCGACCAACTTGGTCGGGGGGGCCTGGTTCGACACCGTTCCGGTCGGTGCGGATACCCAGATGCCTTCGCGAGAGGTTCTGGTTTCTGAATGCTCGTTTTACGTCGTAGCTGGACACGGCCGTGGTCGGCAGGGATGCCCAGATGCCTTCGCGAGAGGTTCTGGTTCCCGAGTGCTCATTTTACGTCCCAGCTGGACGCGGCCGTGGTCAGCAGGGATGCCCAGATGCCTTCACAAGAGGTTCTGGTTTCCGAATGCTCATTTTACGTCGTAGCTGGACTCGTCCGTGGTCAGCAGGGATGCCCAGATGCCTTCGCGAGAGGTTCTGGTTCCCGAGTTCTCATTTTACGTCGCAGCTGGACGCGGCCGTGGTCGGCAGGGATGCCTAGATGCCTTCGTGAGAGGTTCTGGTTCCTGAGTGCTCGTTTTACGCCGGTGACGCGGCCGTGGTCGGCAGGGATGCCCAAATGCCTTCGCGAGAGGTTCTGGTTCCCGAATGCTCGTTTTACATCGCAGGTGGACTAGTTAGTAGGGCTGGTTTAACGTCGGAGCTAGGCGAGTTAGTAGGGCTGGTTTAACGCCGAAGCTAGGCGAGTTAGTAGGGCTGGTTTAACGCCGGAGCTAGGCGAGTTAGTAGGGCTGGTTTAACGTCGGAGCTAGGCGAGTTAGTTGGGCTGGTTTAACGCTGGAGCTAGGCGAAGGGCATCCGTCCCGAGTCCTCGTCAGGCGAGGCTATCTGCGGGAGGAGAGGCCGCTATCGATCCTACGTGTACGCCCCCGTCCGTAGGTGTGGGACCTGGAGGGGGTGAGCAAACGCGTGTTTACCATACGTCGGCTGAACACCGTACTCGTGGAGCTACAAACGAGTTATCCGATTGGGCCCTGGAGATCACGCGACCTTCGAGTGGACGATCCCTTCATCGGGTTGTCCGACCCGCTGGGGCGACCCATAAAAAACCTTTCTTTACTCGATCCCGTATCGGACCCCGAGCCGTTCGTAACTCAGAGCACAACTAGATGCTACCCTTCCGAAGGGCTCCGCGGGAGAGCGTGAAGTATGGTCTCAGACACGAGTCAAGGCGATTGGGTCATCCGCCAACCCAACTAGAGACCCACCGAGGGTTCGCCTTGGACTCGCCCCTCGCTTGTTTTGCCTGCTGAGGGCGGCTAGGGAACCACTCGGTGGATTTTGCCTTCGGAACCCGCAGCCAGGTCTTGATCGCGAGGCATTCAAGCCCTTTCGCCACCTCGAGGCCGCTACGGCCTGGTGGGCTTTTCATACCTTCTTCGGCTTAGTTGGCCTGGCTCGGAGGCGAAGTTTGAGAGGCTGCGGGGCGTCCGACCCGGAATGACGCCTTGGCGCCTCCTGCTAGCATTTAATGCGCGTGCGAGAATTAAATGCGAGGTGAAATGATTGGGATCGATACGTCTCACCAGCGGGGCAGCGTGGCGGTCTGAATGGACGGGCGACGCTTCATCCGAGACGAGGTCTTGACCGGCGTCCGCCTGATCGGGTGCGCGTTTGGCTGTTGCCTGTTCTGGCTGGTGCTTATTTGGCGCCTATAAGTCGGTGCTGGGGGGTGCTAGGGCACACTTCCGCTTTGCTTTTGCCGCCCCCTCGCCTTTGCCCTCCTCGCCCCTAGCCTTCGCCTGAGATGATAAAAAGAAACAAAGGAATCGGGAGAGAGTCGCTTACATTTTTCTCCCCCGGCTTTTGATTGCTCGCACACTGGGGATGTCGTGGACAGAGTGCACCGCCCAGCCGAGCCACGCGCTTGGGCTGGAGAGGAAAGGGTTCCTCCCCCCGCAAGATGTCTCGAAGTGGAGGGTACCGACGGGAGCCGCGGAACCAGCACCGGAGGAAGGGGAAATCGTGGTGCCCGCCTGGTTCTATGAGCGTGGTTCGGACTTCCGCTTCATCCCTTCGTCCGTGGGATGCTGCACCACTACGGGGTGGAGGTACATCACCTCAACCCCAATGGCGTGCTCCACATAGCGATCTTCATGACGCTGTGTGAGGCATTCCTGGGGATCGAGCCCCACTGGGCGCTGTGGAAGTACTTCTTCCATGCCTGATTGTGGAAGGACAAGGCGGCGGACGCTACGGCATCCATGGGAGGCGCGGCCCTGCAGCTGCACCCTGGCCACGGGCCGGAGTACATCCCCTTGAAGCTACCGATGTCGAACCGGGGGTGGCACTCCGAGTGGTTCTATGCTCGGAACCTGGGAGGCAGCGCCCCGATCTTCACCGGTCGTCTCCCCGAGTCAAGGGACGAATGGGGCTAGGGCCCTGATCAGAGGGAGAAGAATGTGGCGCTGATTCGAGAGCGGATCAAGCTCCAGCAGGAGCGGGGCCTGACCGGCGATGCTGTTGTACGCGCATTCATGAGGATGCGCGTGCAACCCCTTACGGAAAGGGTGCGCCCGATGTACCTGTACAGCGGGGCATCCGACCCCATGAGGATGGTCACAGCAGAGCTCGCCGCGTCGGAGCTCGAGGCCAGGGTGGCCGTCGTGCTGGTCGGGAGCGCTACCGTGGCGGCGGGTGGCGGCCCCAAGCCTTTTTCGGTGGAGAACCCCCCGGATTTGGTAAGCCGAGTGATTCTTTTCTTCTTTTTCTTCCACCTCCTCAGCCTTTAGCATGTGGTTTGACCGGTGCCTTTATGCTATCCAGGGGCTGGGGAGGATGGTATTCCGGGCGCTGCTGCTAGGGGAAAAGCGGCAAAGGGCTCAGGCCCGTGAGGCGGCCACCCTGAAGGAATCAGACCGCAAGAAGCGGAAGGAGGAGAAGAGGAGGAAGAAGAGGAAAGAGCGCGCGACCAAGGTCGCGCACGGCGAGGAGGCCTCCGAGTCGACCGCTGTCAGTACGGCCGATCCGGAGTCATCCTCGAGCAACGGTGGTGGCGACAGTTTCGACGATCCGTATGGGGCCCTCCCCGGGCCGCTGATCGGCGGTGAGCCCAACGAGGGTGCCGATACGAGCACCGCTATCGCCGAGTCCCGGGTGGAGGTCCCCCGGGGGGAGACATCCCTAGGGAAGCGGAAGGGGCGATTTGCCTCTGCCAGGGAGGCCGACGAAGAGGATGCAGTTGCCACTGCGGTTCCCTCGCTCGATGGTGGTCTGCTCGAGCGGCAAAGTGGCTGGCGAGAACCAAGACGGAAGCGCCCGGCGATGATTGGGGCGTTGAGCGCCGTGTTGTCGCTGCCCGCAGAATTGGGACCACCGACGGATGCTCCAGAGGAGTCGAGGCGCGAGGAGATTCTGGGATCCCTTGGCGGGTCAGGGTCCTGATAGGAGGCTGCAGGAGACGAAAGCGAGCTTCCACCGCCACCGCCAGGGCCTGTGCCAGCCGGTGCAATCCTGGTGTCTATTGTGGCCCTGACATCGAAACCCAGGGGCTCGGCAGAGAGGGCGATCCAAGCACCAGGGGCGGCTGAAGCCGAGCCGCAGGCGGAGGCGGCGCACGTCATCCCGCGAACCAAGGCGCCCCCGCCTGTGCTAACCTGGCCGGGCAACGACCCATCCAGCAAGCCACAGTTCGTGCTAGACGTCGAGGCAGAGGCCGTGTCGTGGGGAACCTTCCAAGAGGGTGCGCAACGAGTAGAGGCTCATCTAAGCCAGATTCGGAAGGGTCTGGCCTTCGCTCTAGGCTCAGCTGATGGGGCGCTGAAAGTCATTTCTAAGGTTACCCGCCCAATCAGCCAGGTAAGCCCGACCGAACTCTTAGCTTCATCCTTCGACCTGCTTTAGTGGCCAGCAGGCTAAACGGAGTGCCCAGGCTTCTGCAGCTACTGAAGGTCCAGTCGGGCGAGAAGTCGACGTTCCTCCATGTCTCATATGAGCGGATGATGGCCACTGCGGAGGAGGACGACTGCCTGCACTCCGAGTCGCGCGAGGCTCATGAAGTCCTGGCGTGCGAGCGGGCGGAGGCGGAGAGGGCCCGCCAAGAGCTACTCGAGAAGTGCCGGGTAGCCAAGTCCCAGGAGACGAGGATATCCGAGCTTGAGTCTCTCTTGGTGGCAGCCAACAGCGCCAAGGACGCTGCCGTTGCCGCAGGAGAAACCGCATGATCGGATGTGGTCCGCCTCCAGGGAGAGCTAGACCAAGCTCGGACGGAGTCGGACTCTGCCAGGGAGGATGCCGCGCGCGAGCAGGAGACCCGGACTAAGGCCGAGGAGGACCTCCAGCGTCTGGAGGCCTCCACGGCTGGTGAGTAAACCAGCCCTAGCCCAGTTCTCTGCGGTCGCGGACCGCCGGGCCTCCTTTTTGACATTGCTTCGGTCTGTAGTGCTACGGAAGGATCTCAGCGACGCTGTGGGGGCGCAGAAGTTGGCGGTGGAGGAACGTGACGCGGCGGTCACGTCGCGAGCAATGGCCTTCTCGACGAAGGAACTGGCGGAGCAAGAACTGTCCGAGTGAACCGCTGAACTGACCCTTCAGGAGGTCGGCCGGGAGGTCTGCGATTGAGTGCTTGGGGCCGCCGGGAAGGGTCCGAGCTCACTCGCCGCCATGCTGGCCCACGTGCCGGAGCACGTCGAGTGCTCGGTGAGCGAGGGGATCAAGCTCGGAGCCTGTTTGGCGCTGGTTTTCGCCCTCTCCCACTATAACGGCATCGACCTTGCCGTTGTTAGCAGTGGGGTTGCACCGAACCGGACCGACGAAGAGGTCGAAGGGTTCAGGAACCAGGTCGACCCGTACGCCGCGGTGATCGCCAGCCGGATGCCACCAGAGAGCATCCTCCACCGAAAATAGGAAGGAAGTTAGATGTTTTGATTTTTGTAATAACTTCATCTTTGTAATGAACTGAAGATCTAATGTTTTGGCCGATCAGGCCATTCCGTAGGTCTGACACTCCTTTTCGCACTTCCCAGAGATGATGAACATTTGACGACCATAGCTTTATAAACAGCGGAGGTTGTACAAGTGTAGGTCGACATGTTAACACTTCTGGGGAAAGCGAAAAAAGGGGGCAAGGACCTAAGGAGCGAAATGTTCGCTTGTACTTATCACGGAAAAGGAGTGTTCCCGACCAACTATGGATCAAACCGCACGGGCACTTCCCTCTTCCGCAAAGCACTACTTCGAAACCGTAGCCGCTGGGGCGTAAGCCGTAGTACTTGGGTCGAGAGGGTTACCTCTAGGGAGAGCCGAATGGCTGGTCGGGTCACCGACCCGTGTAAGTGTGTGAACTTGTAGCCCCCGAGCAGTGTGTGGGGACCAAGCTCGTGGTCGCCACGCGAGGCTTAAATTCGGAGGAGTGAAATATGTATGCGAAAAAAGGCTTCAAGGAAAAAAATTGCCTTAGCTTTTCGATCCGCACGTTGAAGACGTCATGGCCGTTGGGCCCCGTGCTCAATCCTTCGACAGGGCCGTTGAGCCAACGGGCCTTCAGCCACTTTGGTGCCGCCATGGCCCAACCAGGCCCTTCTTTGTTTTGTCGGCGCAAGAACCGGCCTAGGAGGCTGAGCCGAGAAAGGCCTGTGATGCGTTGATCAAAGCGATGTCCTTCCGCCCCCGCCATCCCATTGGATTTTAACACGCAATGGGAGAGGTGGAAAGGACACGTCCCATCGGGCGGGACATGGAGTTAATGCGCGTGCGACGCGCTAGCCGGGGTGACGCCTGCCTGGACTGCCCCACCCTGCCTCTATAAAAACAGCAGGAGGGTCGTGGAAGTGACCACGTTTACCCATTTGCCCTTGCATCCCTGCCTCTTCGCACTTCCCCGCAGCGCGAGAGGAAGGAGCTCTTGCATTTTGAACATCTGATGGCAAGCGGCGGCGGCAGCGAGGGTCGGGTAAGCGAGAGGCGGCAACGGGCCGTCGAACATCTGGCGCCGGGAGGTCCGCATCGAGGCGGGGCTCGACACCGCATGACGAGGGCACCATAGCCACTGGGGTGTAGGTTGTAGCACTTCTCATTATTCCGCGCATTCGGTCATAACATGGCGATCGGCATCTCTGAATTGAAGGGCGCCGGGGTGGAGGGCCCATGTGGTGGTGAAGGGTCCTTCCCAGGGAGGGAACAACTTGCGCCCGCCGCGATGGGCTGAACCCGGCGTAGGGCCAGGTTGTCAATTTCTGAAGGGCCGACCCACGCCGCGGCCCAACCCAGGAAGTGTTGCGTCCGTCTGGCCGGCAGTCGGAGCGACGACATCCAGGGTCGGCCGGCTGCTCGATTGATGAGTCCGATCGGTCTGAAGGCTGGAGGAGGTCGGAGACGAAGGTCCCCAGCGGGACCGTTTCCCGGCAGGGCGCAAGATTGGCCAAGTGGTCGGTCCCAACGCCGGACTTAACCCGGCGCAGGACCGGGTTGCCGATGCTGAAGGGCTCCCTCCGATCGGGATCAGCGACCAGCGTGTCGTGGCCCGGCCTGGGTGGTTTCGTGTCCGACCCGCCGGCGGTCGGAGCGGTCGCGCCCGGAAAGTCGGTTGGCTGCTAAGCCGACGAGCCCAGCCGGACGAAAACCGCAGAGGTCGGCGGGGTCCTGGTGGGACCGATCCCGGCGATATCTTCCACTCTGGCGTCGTGAGGTTCCGAGGCCTTCGCGACTCGGTCGACGACAAGCTTGGAGTCGCCGTGCACGTGGAGTCAGCACGCGCTGAAGTCGGCAGCGATTCGGAGGGCGCGAGGCTTGGGATTGCTCAAGGAGCTGCGCCGCCCACGCTGGACCTTGCTGGTCCTGCGTAGCGGCATGGCTTGGGTAGCCCGAGGAGGTTCCCCGAGTGATGGGGACCGGAAGGCTACATGTGCTGCACAGTAGAAAGCTCAACCAGCCCCCGGGGGTTTTGGTAGGTGGCATTGGCCCCCGGGTCCCCAGGCTCGGGGACGTCGCTGAGCAGCACCGCCTCTGTAGCGACATTCTAGCTGCCGTGGGGGAAGCACAGAAAACCGTGTGACCCCTCGGCCAGTTGTTGGTGAACCTGATGTGTGTGCACGCGCGCCAGGTGAATGCGAAGGCGCGGGCTGACCCTGCTCCAGATCGGCCTAGGGTTCATCAAGCTTGGCCTTTTGGGCCCCCGGCTGTTCGTACTGCCACCGAAGCTCAACGCAGCAAGCCTGAGGAGTGGCGGGGATGAGCACGAACTCTCCCGCCGGGGGGGTGACGAAGTCGAGGAAGCCGAAGCGAATTCGGCTCCTCGACGTAGACGCATCGTCGTTGGTGAAAAAAGCCATCAAGCCCCCTACTTGGCGTGCCAATTGTCGGTGTCTCGTACAACCGGCAAGTAGATTTGTAAGTATGGGGGTCGCGCGTCCCCTCTCCTTGAATGGTTAAACTGGGGGAGTCCCGGATGTATACTGGTTCGGGCCGAATGTCCCTACGTCCAGTTCGTGGTGGTGGATCTCATTACTCAGAGTGTGGTGGATTACATGCGAGAGCTAATGATAGGCCCTTAGCGCTCGTCTGAGTCACGGGAGCGAGGGGCTAAACGCTTCGCTTGGGTCGGAAGGCCGAATTGGGTCTGACGGCGTGGCGAGGTAGAATCTGAAAAATGGCGAGTCCCCCTTTCACGAGGTCCTACCCCTTTATATAGATGGAGGGGCGGGTTACACGAATTCGGTGGAAAAACGTGGGATATGCTATGCCCGGAGTCCGGTCTTGATCTGATGATTGATGACTCTGTTCATCCCATCTTTGGGTTGGTAGATACACCCGACAGTGTCCCACCGGGAAGGTACGTACCTGCCCTCTGCTCGCTTCTCAGATGCTGACGTTGCCTGCGCTATATTCTAGTGTTGCCTTGGGACGGAGCGCGTCCCTCCACTGTGCCTGTCGGGGCGAAAGGACGGGCGCTTGACTTAGCGGCCCTCGTGCCACCTTGGGAAGGAGCCAACTGCTCCGACATGGCCGTCATGTCCCTGGGGTGAGTGACCAGATCGGAGCCGACTGGTGTCGTGGCGGGGGTCGTTGAAGCGGGGTTTTTCCAGGGCTCTGACTGGGGACCTGGTCGGAGCCCGTGGGGACGCCCGACCGATAGCCTGGTCGGAGCGCCCCTGATGGGTCTGATTGAGGCGGGAGATCCTTCGTGTCCCCTTGGGCCTAGACCCGGGCCCAAGATGGTTCATCTTGGAGTCTAGCCAATATTTAGGGATAATCCCATCTGTGAGGGACGGATATTTTGGTAATATCCCCTCCCGCACTCCGCAATGATGCCAGCAGTTTGGTCCTCGGGTATAGATGACTGGGAGAAATACGATCTTGAAATAGGTGTATAATTTGCTGTGGGGTATCCCTGGCATGAGTATTCGTCAAGATGTGACATTTCAGCATATTTATAAACAACTACCTTCAAACAGGAGACGTAGGGTACACAACTTAAACCCTAACGTTCATTATATTATAGCAACAATAATTGCAAATTAACATGAGAGTACTAAAAAGCAAATAAATGGATGTGTGTTTATGAAATAAAGAGTGTGAAATCTAATGGAATACACAAATTCCAATATAACCTAAACTCTCTTTCTTATATATCATATTATCTAGTGCAAAATTGAAGAGATTTGAAGGAATGATCACCTTTTGAAGAAAACCACAAAAAAGAGAAAATTGAGGGAAAATCACTTTAAACTAGGGTTTCAATTTTACCCTCTTAACACCCATCCTTGAGAATTCCATAATTTCTCACCCAAGTATTGGCTCCAATCAGATTATGTTGTGTTTTTTGGGGCGGCGAAGGTTTTTTTGCCTTTATAACGACAACAGAGGAGAGTTCAGCCCGAGAGTATACATAATCTAACTAAGCACCTTACAATCAGTTTTTAGATAGAAACCGATTGTGATGTGCATGTCCACATCACAATCGGTTCCCACCTAGGAACTGATTGTGATGTGCCATGTACATCATAATCGGTTCTCATGTTAGAACCAATTGTGATGTGCCTACTGCTACATCACAATCGGTTTTAACCTGAAAACCGATTGTGATGATTTCCCATCAAATATTAACACCCTCGCTAAATCATCTATCACAATCAATTTTTTTCCCAAAAAGTTAGAAACTGACTCAGATTAAGTGATAGTGTTGTACCCTTTTGTATTAGTGGCTATACAAATCTTGAGACACATCTGAGAGTTAAGAAAGGTACATGTGGTTTTGTATTTTTTTGGTTTTTTTATTTACTTTTAGGTTTAACTTACAGTTGAGATTTGTTATCAGGATTATCAATATATAGTATATGAAGTGTGAACATGGTGAGAAGGTCTTTTCTTGAAGGGAAAGTTCGAAATGAGAGAAACATTTGTATTTAGCATGTGCCCAATTATGACGTCCACATAAATTTGATTGTATCACCTATGGAGAAAGCATAGATGTGGTGGTATATGAATGTGCTTGGTCCAATCATACATCAACGTAACTCAGCTTGTTGAATTCACATTTGGCCAATTTTCTATCATATGGAACTTAACATTAAATTTGTTCGGTTCTATAAATCTAGACCATACCTGTTTTCATTTGGATTCCTAGCTAGTCTGTCATTGCAAATAGAGATGGGTGCCCACGAATTTCACCTGTGTATACGTGTCCTAGATCCTGTCGTTCTCCCTACACATGCTACAATATACTTGAAAGTTTAGCCAACGGGTAAAAAAAAGTCAGACAGTTTAAAAAACTCTTGATGATTATTAAATGACCGACAGGATATCCATTTTACCAATAGACATAAAAAATTTGCCGACCATTTTCACCAGGATGGGAGGAGTATAAACACTCATCTATAACTTATCTATGAAAGCTGAAAGAATTGGGGCGCAATGACGGTATACATGTCATCAGAGCGCGCTGTTGTTGTGGGCTATCGTCGATCGCATCGCCATTTGCTTGTTGTGACGAAACGGCTTTGATAGCTGTGGTTTGGTGCCGTGCGCTTTGGTGTATCATCGTTCAGACACCTCGTGCCTCGTGTGCTTTGGTGTATCGCTGTTCAAATGCCTCGTGACTCGAGTCTTGCCGTGTGCCTTTGCGATGGTTCTTCTGTCGGTGGTTTCTTGAGCATGTCTCCGATTCCTCCCGACTTTTTGTGCTCTTGCTCTCCGATAGTATCGCCGTCCATTCCTTCGGCCGCCGATGCTCTTCCGTCGATGATTGCTTGATTGTGCTTGCAGATCGTGCCGAGCTTTTGCCTAGGCGATCGCCCTTTCTCCATGTTTGGTTCCGGCGTTCGGTGCTCTCTACTGCGATTTTGTTTCCTTCGTCGGCTCAATCTGCGATTTATGGTTAATCTTTCAGCCCTTGCCTGCCTTCTTCATCAACGTCATTACTTTTTCCTTAATTTAGGCTTCTACATCGAGGTTATCTTCCTTTGATTTCTTGCATATTACTTGTTTACAGTATGTGTATTTCCTTGGCGTCGGTCGGGCGACGAGCTTATCGTGTGTTTGTTGCTGTTTTTTAGCTCTGTGCTATGCTCGATGTTGTGATTGTTGCTCTCTTTATGGTCTAGGGTTTCCCTGTTATACATATACTCGACTTTGCTCATCTTGTTCTGCTTTTTCCTTGCACACTCTTCCTGGTTCACTCGTTTGACGTGCATTCCTTCAACCGCCACGGCTCTTCCGTCAATGGTTGCCTGATCGTGCCTGCGGACCGTCGGCCCTTTGCCCAGGCCATCACTCTTTCTTCGCATCTGGTTCCGATCGCTCTTACTTCGCATCCGGTTCTGACGTTCGGTGCTCCCCCTCTCCGCTGCAATTTTGTTTTCTTACTCGCCTCAGCCTGTGGATTTCGCTTTATGGTTAGTCTTTAAGCACTTCCCTCTCTTCTTCATCAACATCATTACTTTTTCCTTGATCTAGGCTTCTACACCAAAGTTATCTTCGTTTGATTTCTTATGTATACTTGTTCATGGTGTGTGTGTTTCGTTCGCCTTGACTGGCCGATGAGCCTGTCGTATATTTGTTGCCGTTATTTTTCTCTGTGCTATGTTCGATATTGCAATTGTTACTCTCTTTATGGTCTTCATTTTCCTGTTATACATATACCCAGCTTTGCTCATCTTGTTCTTCCTTTTCCTATAGCCTCTACCTGCTTTGCGCGTTTGCTATGTGTAGGCTTATCATGTTGTTTCTGCATACACTACCCTTTTAGTTTCTTGCTTTCGGATCAGGATCGGCGCTTTCGTGTACAAGCCATCCTTCTTTGGCCAATAAAGCGTCCTGCGTTGTGCCAATGTCTGAATACCAGCGTACGCTAAGTCAGTGCTATTACCTTTGGTTAGATTATGTGCTCCCTTCGGCGTTGCTTATTTTTTGTCGCACCGTAGTTTATGTGCATGGATCTGTCCAGGAGACCGCCTTTACCCTATTGTGCCGTCAGTTGTTGCTCGTCAGAATTGGGCCAAGAGACGTGCTGCTAATATCACTGCCCGTCTTGCAAGATGAGGTTATCGTTATGTTCTTACCTCATGTTCTGCCGATTCCTTTTGATTGCTTATATCTCTTTTCATTCCATTGTTCCTTTGTGGGAATGTGTTTGGGTATCGGTATCTCCTTTCATCGGCGCCTCTTAAAGGGTCCATCCTATATGCTCCTTCTGCTGCAACTATGTGTTCTTTGCCTAAGGAATATGTTGATTCGTTAAAAGGTATACTTACGTTCCGACTGCTTCGATTCCTTTCTGTATTGTTTTGGCGTGGTTAGACTATCCTATTCCATTTGTTCATTGTTTTGCCCATTTTTATGCTATAGCTGCCTATGCGGATAGATCATATTATGGTGGTCCTGATTATACTTGTGATAAGTGTTCTACCATATTTTGGTATCAAGAAAGGATATGCAATCAAAGTTCGCATGCACACAGACGTATCGCCTATAACCTCTATTGTCGTAGAGGAAAAATCTCATTGCCTCCGCATAGGCCATTCCCTTCTCCATTATGAGACCTTATTCATTTCGATGGAGGTCCCCGATCCAATAGTTTTATGCGGATGATAAGACAATATAATTCTCTTTTTGCATTTCCTTCTCTTGGGGTGAATATTGACACAAGTATTAATACTGGCGATGGCCCTTATGTTTTCCGTATTAACGGTGTTGTGCACCATCGTATCGGCTCTCTTTTGCCTAGTGTTGGTCATCGGCCTGAATTTGCGTAGCTCTATATATATGACACTGTAAATGAGCTTCAGAATCGTTTGAACATATGTGCATCAAACGAGCCTACCAATGAACTTCCCGATCTAGTCGTGGTTGTAGATATTATTTCTATGTTGGATCGCTATAATCCTATTGTCGAATAGTTCAGGCTTGCATGTGATAGACTCCTGTCACCTGATACTCCTAAGATTGCTATCAAGCTTATTGGACCACAAAAGATGGACGATGACCGTTATTGCCTTCCAGTGGGCTCAAAATTAGCTGCTCCGTTAGTTGGAGGTATTTCTGTGGATACTTGCAGATTTGATATTGTGGTGCAAACACATTCTAGAGAATT
The DNA here is from genome assembly GCA_036346375.1 of Guadua angustifolia. Classification (NCBI taxonomy): domain Eukaryota; kingdom Viridiplantae; phylum Streptophyta; class Magnoliopsida; order Poales; family Poaceae; genus Guadua; species Guadua angustifolia. Next base: position 14,240,261 of record CM070519.1, on the reverse strand, counting down.
CAAACATATTTCGCCCATCCATCCAAGTTTAATGGCCTTACAATATCCTTTGCTCTTTCCTCATGGTGACAAGGGATTTCATCTAGGCATAAAATTAAAAGAAGTTGATGATCAGCCTTCAAGCATACATGAAGATGTATCGATGTTGGAATACTATTGCTATGAATCTCATTATCATAGAGATGAACCAAATCCATTTACTTGTTGTGGTAGACTTTCTGATCAACTCAATGTTAATGCCTATTCATGCATTGAGGCAAGTCGCCTGTCCTTTCATTTCTTCAATCAAGATAAGCTTAGATCTGAAACTTATCAAGGCATATCGGATGCTGTTTGTAAGAGAAATAATCTAGGAAAGGATATTGGCATAAAAACAATCTTACCGACGAGTTTTACTGATGGGAAGAGATATATCATACAGAACTGTCATGATTCTATGGTGATTTGTCTAACATATGGTCCTCCCCAGTTATTCACCACTTTTACATGCAATCCTAAATGGACAGAGATAGCTGAGGCAATCAGTTTTGAGCTAGGCCAGAAACCGCATAATAGAGCTGATATGGTTATGCGTGTTTACAAAATGAATTTAGATGAATTCATGGCTGACTTGAAAGACGGAACATCCTTTGGCCCAATACGAGGTCTATTTTATTACTGATCTATCGTTTTACCTTATTAGTGGTTTTACCCTTTTTCTCGCTTCAAATCCATTTTTCCCATTTTACTGCTATGCATACTATTGAATTTCAAAAGAGAGGGCTCCCCCATGCTCATATCCTTCCATGGTTAGCTATACAAGACAGAGATCCTTCATCGTCTTTCATTGATAATGTAATTTCTGCTGAGCTACTTGACATAACAGTTGATTGTCGGGACCCAGATATGCAAATCCAAAACCCTCTGTGTATACTGCACTAGTCCAGGATCATGCTAGTGCACACAGTGGAAACATAGATGACATATCATTCCATACATCGAAATAACTAAAAAGAAGCAAATTATTATTGAATAAAGCAAACGACCTTATGGTCAAGGTTCATACACCAATGCCTCTTGGCTTAAGAAACAAGTGAAACTGTTGCAGCGGAAACATAATAACTTAGGCCATTCGACATGCCACAGGCAATCGTCTGGGGAACGCCTTCCTAGTCCACGTAGTCTTCATAGTATTCCTCCTCTTGATATTCATTCCCTGGTTCTTCCTCAGATTGATAAAAACAATAATAATTAACTGGTAAATCAATGGTAGACAACATGAACAGAATGACGAGGCATCACCCTACATCATTTGAAACAAGTATCAACCACACAATTCAACAATATAGTTTTAGACAACAGAACAACAGTGAACTCCCCGTTCCCATTCCAACAATTCCACATTTCAAGAAAACACTCTATAACCGTGTGAAATTCCCGGACTTGTCCATGACCGCGGACACATCTATTCGAATAGTTTGACACTCTGTAGAGGTTGTACAGCTTTACCCACAAGACATGAACATCTCTTGGCGCAACCGGTAATAACACACTTCCTTTGGTGTGTCGCAGAGATATCATGACAAAGCCTTTACAATGCATGTCTAAACTCAGTACTGCCCTCTAAGGTTTCGCCCCTCGGGGCCCCCTCTTGAGCCTTGTGAATCTACCCGTCTAACCCGGAACCCACACCAATATTTGGCAGTACTTAAGACTAGACATTGCAAATTAATCACTAGATGCATCCCATACCGGACTTGTGGTTGCAGTTAGGCCAGTTCAATGGCGCACAAGATTAAGTCCTTAAATTATCTCAGGCAAGACAACCACATCCCAACGTGCTAGACAGCACCCCCTTTACTGCACGATCACTTGCCCGAGGGAAAACATTTTGTTTAACCAAGACCAATAGCATCCCCTGCCATAGTACAACAAGTTTTACAACAGTGGTCAACAGCCACAATTCAATATCTCATTAGGTCAAAATTAACATTAGTTCACAGGTGATATGAATCCCAACATACGACTAAGCAGGTCTAAGCATAGCTACGTTAACCCAATGTTGGTACTACAATTATGTCCAACTAGTAAACAACCCAACCTAGGGTGACAATGGATACATGACATCTCAATTAATCAAGGTGGCATAATGAAAATTTGGCATATAGCCATTCCTAGTAAATAGTGTTTGTATCACATAGCATGCATTTGTATGAAACAAAATAGATTTGCAAACATGGGTTCAATATGATCAAAGGAATACGACTTGCCTTGCTGTTCAAGCGCTGAATCTTGGTCTTCGAAGTCTCCGTTCGCTCCTTCGGAATTCGCATCTACCGGAAAAGAAAGCAATGAAACAAAATAAATACAAAACAGAGAAGTAAACAAACTCAAAACTGAAAATAAATGGCTCTGGAATGTAGAGCTCGATTTTATAAAAATTTACGAATTTGAATCGCCCCAATCAGAGTTCGTATGAGAAAGAACGGGATTTTTGAAGTTTCAACGGAAAAGATGAACAGCACTCGGGCTACAGTACCACTCGGCGCTACAGTAACCGCGACGCTACAGTATCCGTGACGGCTGCATCGGCAGAGCTATAGGTGGTATTTGCGTAAGAGAGGAAGAGGATGGAGAGGTTGGGAAAGTGAGCACCGGAAAGATCTCATCGGCGCGAATCCAACAGTGGTGCCGGATTTTGGAGGAGATGGCCGGAATGACCGCAATCGACACGAGCGACGAACAACCCGGCGAACAAACTCGAAATTGAGTCAATCTGCAATGAAAATCAAACGATTGAATGGTTGTGATCACGAGTAAATGGCACAAAGTGTCGCGGTTGGTTTATGGAACTCACCGACAAGAGATGGCTCACTGGTGTCTTTGGAGAACGCCGGCGTTGGGTTTTCTCGAGTTTTGGGATGGGAAATGGCACGGAATCAGCAGGGCAAGGTGAGCATGGGGTAGAGGACGTCGATACGCACGTTTGAGAAGTGGAAGCCCATTGTTTCATTGAGAAACGGCCGAGTTATTGTTGTTTGAGTGCGTTTCGGTTTCTACTCAATTAATCCTATTCCGGCGGGTTAAAGGATGAATGGTTATGGGAAATGGGTTCTCCTCGTCTCCCTTTTCGCAATGGATCCAGCCACGCATGATTTGGTGGAGGAAATAAGAAGTTATGATGATTTGAATTTGAAAAGCCATGAAACGTGCTCTCTGGAACTTGCACGATCAGAGGGTGAAGATGAACAGTACTCGCTAGGTGGCAGCTCCTCATTGGCCGGAAGAAAATGAGGATAAAAGCGCGAGGAATAAAATAGCAAAAATGATCTAAAAATCCTAGAAAAATTCCTAAAAATACTAGAGATTATTTGGAACCCAATAAAATTAGTTTCACTGAATTTTGATGAATTTTGGAATGAACGAATATACTGATTTTGATGAAAAGCCGCGAGAGATAAAATAGCAAAGAGATTCTATAAATCTTGAAAAAATTCCCAAAATTATTTTGAAATATTTGGAACCTAATTCTATGAATTTTGAGATCTTTGGAGCATTTTGGAACTCGGGTGAAATTTCGAATAAGGATCGAAATTTGGAATTTCAACTTTGCGGATGATAAAGGATTGAACTCCAATTTCGGAAGGATATGGATGCCAGGTTAATTAGAAGACCATGGAAAATCCAAATTTTGAATTTAATTAATTTAAATTAACTTTATGCAAAAGACCGAAATTGGGGATGTTACAAACCTCCCCCCCTTAAATGGAATCTCGACCCCGAGATTCGGACTGGCTAGGGAATAGGTGGGGAAACTTGGACTTTAGATCCTCTTCTCGCTCCCAAGTTGCTTCCTCTTCAGAATGATTGCTCCACTGGACTTTGCAAAAACGGATGATCTTGCTTCTTGTGATGCGCTCTGCAACATCCAAAATCTTCACTGGCTGCTCCTTGTAAGTGAGATCCTCTTACAAATCGATGGCTTCCGGCATCTGTTCCTCGGCACTTTCATAAACACTTCTTCAAGCTGCGACCGTGAAACACATCATGGATTCAATGAAGGACTGAGGCAACTCGAGCTTGTAAGCAACTTCTCCTCTTCGTTCCAAGACTTTGAACGGTCCCACATATCTAGGGGCAAGCTTTCCTTTTACTTGAAATCTCTTAACTCCTTTTAGAGGGGTGACTCTAAGATACACATAATCATTGGGCTTGAAATTCAAATCTCGGTGACGATTATCTGCATAACTCTTCTATCTACTTTGAGCTATCTTTAACTTGTCTCTGATTAACTGCACTTGCTCTTCAGCTTCTTGCAATATGGCAGGACCAAATAAGCATCTTTCTCGGTCTCCTTCCAATTTAGAGGAGTTACGCACTTTCTTCCGTATAAGGCTTCGAAAGGAGACATTTGTAGACTGGTCTGATAACTGTTATTGTAAGAAAATTCTGCATAGGGTAAACACTTGTCCCACTTAACACCATAGGTCAAGGCACAAGCTCTTAACATATCCTCAAGAATCTGATTCACTCTCTTAAATGCATCCATCGGTTTGAGGGTGATAAGCGATCTTGAACACGAGATGAGTCCCCATAGCTTCATGCAAACTCGCCAAAAGCGAGAGGTGGCGGGTTCCTCTATCGGAGACAATTTTCTTAGGCACTCCGTGAAGACTAACAATCCTTGACATATATAATTCTGCCAGTTTATCTCCGGTGTAGGTAGTCTTAACTGGAATAAAGTGAGCTATCTTAGTCAATCGATCCACTATCACCCAGATCAAATCATAACCTGCTTGGGTTTTAGGAAGTCCGGTAATAAAATCCATACCAATTTCTTCCCACTTCCACTCTGGAATCTTCAGTGGCTGAAGCAATCCTGCTGGCCTCTGATGCTCTGCTTTGACCTTCTGACAGACATCACAAAGAGCAACATATTCTGCAATCTCACGCTTCATGCTAGGCCACCAATACCTTTCCTTGAGATCTTGGTACATCTTGGTACTTCCAGGGTGAATAGAGTACAAAGTCTCATGCGCTTCTTTGAGTAACAACTCCTTGAGCTCTTTCTGATCGGGTACACAAATGCGACTCTCATACCAAACAGTACCCTTTTCATCTTCAGTGAAACCTAGGGCTTTTCCTTTCTTCATAGTACTCTGGATCTCTTTGATATCAACATCATCAACTTGGGCTTATCGAATCTGATCTTCCAATGTTGGACGCACTTCCAAAGTAGCCAAGTATCCTTCTTGAACCACTTCCAAGCTGAGCTTCTGAAATTCCTTATAAAGAGCTGGCTGATTTTCTTTAATCATGAGGGTATTGCAGTAACTCTTTCTACTCAAAGCATCAGCTACAACATTGGCTTTGCCTGGATGATAATGAATAACAATGTCATAATCCTTGATCAACTCTAACCATCTTCTTTGCCTCATATTGAGATCAGATTGAGTAAAAATGTACTTCAGGCTCTTGTGATCCGTATAAATCTCACAGCGATTACCGATGAGGTAATGGCGCCAAATCTTTAAAGCATGCACTACGGCAGCCAATTCCAAATCATGGGTTGGATAGTTGACTTCATGTGGTCTTAGTTGACACGAAGCATATGCCACAACCTTCTTATCTTGCATCAGCACACAACCGAGTCCTTGACGGGATGCATCACAAAATATCTCAAAATCCTTCCTGATATCTGGCAGAATAAGCACTGGGGCAGTTGTCAAACACTTCTTTAGCTCTTAAAAACTCCGCTCACACTCTGATGTCCAAGCACATTTCTTCTCCTTTTTCAGAAGCTGAGTGAGCGGTCTAGCTTTTTTAGAAAAACCTTCTATGAAACGGCGATAATATCCTGCCATTCCAAGGAAACTTCTGACTTGGGTTACCGTCTTGGGCGACTCCCAATTAAGCACATCTCGTACTTTACCTGGGTCAACAGCGACTCCTTCCGCGGATATAACATGACCTAGGAAAGCAACTTCTTTCATCCAGAACTCACATTTACTAAACTTGGCATAGAGTTGATGTTCTCTCAGCTTCGTCAATACTTTCCGTAAGTGATCCTCATGATCTTCCTCACTCTTGGAGTAGACCAGAATGTCATCAATAAAGACAACGACAAACTTGTCTAGATATTCCATAAATACTTTATTCATTAGGGTCATGAAATAGGCAGGGGCATTGGTCAAACCAAAAGACATCACGGTATACTCATACTGTCCATACCGAGTCACAAAAGCTATTTTGGGAATATCCTCTTTACGAATCTTCATCTAATGGTAACCTGACCTTAAGTCAATCTTTGAGAACACTCCTGCTCCTTGAAGCTGGTCAAACAAATCATCAATTCTTGGCAGAGGGTACTTATTCTTGATGGTGACTTCATTGAGAGCACGATAATCCGCACACATCCTCTGAGTTCCATCCTTCTTTTCTACTAGAAGAACTGGGGTTCCCCATGGCGAAGAACTCGGTCTAACAAAACCTTGATCTTGCAGCTCTTTAATCTGCCTCTTCACTTCAGCTAACTTATTAGCAGGCATCCTATACGGTCTCTTGCAAATGGGTGGCGTTCTAGGAACTAGCTCAATCAAGAACTCTATATCTCTATCTGGTGGCATACCAGGCAACTCATCTGGAAACACATCAGGAAAATCTCTAGCAATTGGCACATCTTCCAAATTTATTCCTTTGGCACTACAAACTTTTATCCCTTCGATCTGATCTGCGATAGCTTGAAGTTTTAACTTAGCTCCGTCTGGACTGGTTAAGGAGATCTCTCTATTCCCACAATCCAAAACTGCTTGGTTCTTGGAGAGCCAATCCATTCCTAGGATCACATCTAAGGACTTGGTGTCTAGGATAATGAGGTTGGCTAAGAATTCTACCCCTCCGATTAATATCTTAACTTCAGGGCAGCCTTGGTTCGTACTCAAATCCGAACCAGGTGATTGCACCAATAAAACAGTCTAAAGAGGCATTGTTTTTAACTGATGATTTGTAGCAAAACTCTGAGAAACAAACGAATGCGTAGCTCCAGAATCAAACAAAACCATGGCAGATGCTGAGTTGACTAAGATCTTACCAAGTATGGCGTGCAGTGCGGCTGAGCATCCTCAGTGGTAATATGATTCACACGGCCTCTTCCAATAGGCGGTGGAGTCCTAGTAGCTTGATTTGGAGTTTGAGATGCTCCACGTCCTACTCCTGGTGCGGGGGTTCTAGCTGGTGTTGATCCTAGGTTGAAACGAACGGGCGTCACAGCTTGCTTCCTAGGGCAACTATTTGCATAATGACCATGCTCATTGCAGTTGAAACAAGTGACTCCTGCAGCTGGATTATTGGTCCTCTGGCGGATTCTTTGTTGGTACCGAAGTTGGGGTTGCTTGAAGGAGCTTGGCGAGGCGTGTGCAGTGTCTGGCCGATGGAGGAGTGAAAGCGAGTAGGTTTCTTGAGCATTAGTCTGGCTCTCTATGGATGACTCGATGAGCTCCATCTGCATCATTTTCCTCTTATGGGACTCTTCCAACTCACGGCGAGATTCATCAATGAGCATAGCTTTGTCCACCAAGTGCTGGAAATCTGCATAGTCGTTGCCAATGACTTGCACCTTTAATACCGGGTTGAGCCCACGCTTGAACTTCTTCTGGCGTGCATCATCTATAGCTACATCTTCTAGAGCGTAACGAGCGAGTTGAGTGACCTTATTGAGATATTCATTCACTGTCATCCCTTCTTGCTTGAGCTCCCTGAACTCATTCTTCTTCATCTCCACCTTTCCATCAGGGATATGGGAGTGACGGAAAGCAGCTGAAAACTCTGCCCAAGTGATGGTCTGAGGGTCATCATGGGCGGCAATATAGTTTTCCCACCGTTCAGCGGCGGTACCCTCTAACTGATGAGGGGCATAAAGAACCTTCTCATGATATGTGCACTGAGCAATGTCAAGCTTCTTCTCAATGGAGCGAATCCAATCATCCGCGTCCAAGGGTTCTGAAGAGTTGGAGAAGGTCGGTGGATGAGTCCTCATAAATTTTGCCAGCTTGGACTGCGGACGAGCCTGGGGAGGTGCAGCAGCAGCTTGATTCTGTTGGTTCAACAAATTACCTAGTGCAACTGCAGTCCGGTTCTGCTGATTCATCACGTTGTTCATATTCTGCATCATTGCATTCATGAGTTGGGTCTGCGCTACTAGAAAATGTCCCATGTTCTGATCCGTCACTACAGGAGGTGGTGGCGGTGGGTTGGCACTAGCACTGGCATTAGCATTGGCATCTCTTGCTACTGCGGCGGCTCGAGCAGTGTCAACCATCTACGACACAGCACAAGGGTTTAATAGGTAAGGGGAAAAAGCAATAGACAAGTGGTAAGGTCATCTAGGGGAGAAGGTAATACCCAAGAACAAAGGCCAACCAAAAATATAGCCGAAAAGGCTATAAAAAAGGGAGATTTAGATATTTGCCACTCTTCAATTTCAAACTTCGATGCCATGTACAAATCATGCCACTTGAGTGGCATTTTTTGTACATGGCGTCGAATTTTCACGTTGAAGGGTGGCAAATATCCAATTAATTCATAAAAAATAAAGATGCAATAAAAGCTTCCAACTAAGGTATGGTTGTAACACCATGCTGGAGGCAGGTGTACAACATACCCGGCACTCAAGCAACAAAATCCTAGTATACGCAGACTAAACGTAACTAAACCAAAAGGAAATGGCATGCTCAGACACCACAAAGCACCACAAACCTATGTTATATGGTAGTCTTCTCGGACATACTCTTCGATGGCTTGATCTTCGTCACCTTTGATTTGATTCCTTGCAGATGCCTTGGGGTTTAAGAAGTATCGTGAGATAAGGTCAATTTAATTTCGAAACAATATTTCAGCAAAGGAGAGGAAATAAGAACCTAGGAATAAGATGAGAAAGAGACAAACTATTAAATACCAATTTGTTGGTTTGATTTAGAAAATAATTTTGAAGACCATGCTAACTAAGAGAGCGACCTACAGTCGATATGGCTATGATACCATCTCTGTCGGGACCCGGATATGCAAATCCGAAACCCTCTGTGTATACTGCACTAGTCTAGGATCACGCTAGTGCACACAGTGGAAACATAGATGACATATCATTCCATACATCGAAATAACTAAAAAGAAGTAAATTATTATTGAATAAAGCAAACGACCTTATGGTCAAGGTTCATACACCAATGCCTCTTGGCTTAAGAAACAAGTGAAAGCTCATTGCAAATGAAACATAATAACTTAGGCCATTCGACATGCCACAGGCAATCATCTGGGGAACGCCTTCCTAGTCCACGTAGTCTTCATAGTATTCCTCTTGATATTCATTCCCTGGTTCTTCCTCAGTAACTGAACAACATGGGCGTAAAGCCATGAGTACAAAACGTACTCAACAAGCCGTAGGGAAATGATGCAACATATTCATGCACGGCTTGTCAAAGGATAGTCATAGGGTTCACTTGCAGAAAGCAATAACTTGAATTTAAATACAATAATTAGATTGAAGGCAGATTGATAAAAACAATAATAATTAACTGGTAAATCAACGGTAGACAACATGAACAGAATGACGAGGCATCACCCTACATCATTTGAAACAAGTATCAACCACACAATTCAACAGTATAGTTTTAGACAACAGAACAACAGTGAACTCCCTGTTCCTATCCAACAATTCCACATTTCAAGAAAACACTCTATACCCCGTGTGAAATTCCCGGGCTTGTCCATGACCGCGGACACGGCTATTCGAATAGTTTCACACTCTGCAGAGGTTGTACAGCTTTACCCACAAGACATGAACATTTCTTGGCGCAACCGGTAATAACACACTTCCTTTGGTGTGTCGCAGAGATATCATGACAAAGCCTTTACAATGCATGTCTAAACTCAGTACAACCCTCTAAGGTTTCGCCCCTCGAAGCCCCCTCTTGAGCCTTGTGAATCTACCCGTCTAACCCGGAACCCACACCAATATTTGGCAGTACTTAATACTAGACATTGCAAATTAATCAGCTAGGTCTGTCCCATACCAGACTTTTGGTTGCACGGTTAGGCTCAGTTCAATGGCGCACAAGATTAAGTCCTTAAATTATCTCAGGCAAGACAACCACATCCCAACGTGCTAGACAGCACCCCCTTTACTGCACGATCACTTGCCCGAGGGAAAACATTTTGTTCAACCAAGACCAATGGCATCCCCTGCCATGGTACAACAAGTTTTACAACAGTGGTCAACAACCACAATTCAATATCTCATTAGGTCAAAATTAACATTAGTTCACAAGTGATATGAATCCCAACATACGACTAAGCAGGTCTAAACATAGCTACGTTAACCCAATGTTGGTACTACAATTATGTCCAACTAGTAAACAACCCAACCTAGGGTGACAATGGATACATGACATCTCAATTAATCAAGGTGGCATAATGAAAATTTGGCATATAGCTATTCCTAGTAAATAGTGTTTGTATCACATAGCATGCATTTGTATGAAACAAAATAGATTTGCAAACATGGGTTCAATATGATCAAAGGACTACGACTTGCCTTGCTGTTCAAGCGCTGAATCTTGGTCTTCGAAGTCTCCGTTCCTTCCTTCGGAATTCGCATCTACCGGAAAAGAAAGCAACGAAACAAAATAAATACAAAACAGAGAAGTAAACAAACTCAAAACTGAAAATAAATGGCTCTGGAATGTAGAGCTCGATTTTATAAAAATTTATGAATTTGAATTGCCCCAATCGGAGTTCGTATGAGAAAGAACAGGATTTTTGAAGTTTCAACAGAAAAGATGAACAGCACTCGGGCTACAGTACCACTCGGCGCTACAGTAACCGCGACGCTACAGTACCCGCGACGGCTGCATCGGCAGAGCTATAGATGGTATTTGCGCGAGAGAGGAAGAGGATGGAGGGGTTGGGGAAAGTGAGCACCGGAAAGATCTCATCGGCGCAAATCCAACGGTGGTGCCGGATTTTGGAGGAGATGGCCGGAATGACCGCAATCGACACCGGAAGCGACGAACAAACTCGAAATTCGGAGTCAATCTGCAATGAAAATCAAATCCGATTGAATGGTTGTGATCAAGGAAGGAAATGGCACAAAGTGACGCGGTTGGTTTACCTACGAACTCACCGGAGCAAGAGATGGCTCACTGGTGTCTTTGGAGGACGCCGGTGTCGGGTTTTCTCGAGTTTTGGGATAGGAAATGGCACAGAATCAGCAGGGCAAGGTGAGCACGGGATAGAGGACGTCGATACGCATGTTTGAGAAGTGGAAGCTCGTCGTTTCGTTGAGAAACGGCCGAGTTATTGATGTTTGAGTGTGTTTCAGTTTCTACTCAATTAATTCTATTCCGGCGGGTTAAAGGATGAATGGTTATGGGAAATGGGTTCTCCTCGTCTCCCTCTTCGCAATGGATCCAGCCACGCATGATTTTGTGGAGGAAATAAGAAGTTATGATTTTTTAAATTTGGAAAGCCATGAAACGTGCTCTCTGGAACTTGCACGATCAGAGGTTGAAGATGAACAGTACTTGCTAGGTGGCAGCTCTTCATTGGTCGGAAGAAAATGAGGATAAAAGCGTGAGGAATAAAATAGCAAAAATAATCTAAAAATCCTAGAAAACTTCCTAAAAATACTAGAGATTATTTGGAACCCAATAAAATTAGTTTCACTGAATTTTGATGAATTTTGGAATTTAGATTATTCCGGAACGAATATACTGATTTTGATGAAAAGTCGCGAGAGATAAAATAGCAAAGAGATTCTATAAATCTTGGAAAAATTCCCAAAATCATTTTGGAATATTTGGAACCTAATTCTATTAATTTTGAGATCTTTGGAGCATTTTGGAACTCGGGTGAAATTTCGAATAAGGACCGAAATTTGGAATTTCAACTTTGCGGATGATAAAGGATTGAACTCCAATTTTGGAAGGATATGGATGCCAGGTTTATTAGAACACCAAAGAAAATCCAAATTTTGAATTTAATTAATTTAAATTAACTTTATGCAAAAGACCGAAATTGGGGATGTTATATTGATCCACTAGGATATGCCCTTGTTCAAGAATTCATGATTCGTGGCCCATGCGGAGACCTTAATCCTAAGTGTCCTTGTATGAAAGAAGGCTGTTGTTCGAAGAGATACCCAAAGTCTTTCCATTCCGAAACGTCGCTTGATCATGATGGATTCTCCGTTTATCGACGACGGGATGATGGCAGGTTCGTTGTTAAACAAGGTGTCAGACTTGACAACAAGTCGGTGGTAGCTCATAATCTACGGTTGTTAAAGAAATACTAGGCCTACATAAATGTAAAATGGTGTAATAAAACATACCTTGTGAAATACCTTTTTAAGTACATCACAAAGGGCCATGACTGTGCCACAGTGTCTTTATGTACATTCACTAGCCCAGCCAAGCCTGTGTTGTCGACTCTGGATAAAGGAAATGTTCACATCAGTGAGGCTACAGTTACTAATCATAGTGATTGTGTATTGCATGCTGAACAGAGAGACTAAGCTAGAACCTCTCATAGTACGATACCTATCGTTTGTAATGACAGTGCCCACGATAAAAATGAAGATCTCGATGAAATTTTTGAATACATCAAGTCAAGATATCTATCTTTGTGTGAATCGAATTGGAGAATATTTGGCTTTGATATTCATAGTAGAACACCAGTTGTGGAGAGGTTATTTGTTCATATGCTAGGGATGCATCTGGTTACGTATCATGAAGATTCGGACTTGAGTGCTGTTGTGGAGGACCCTGATTCAAGTAGGACTATGCTAACAGAATGGTTTGTTGCTAACCAAAGATCGATATCTGCTAGAGAACTAACATATTGTGAATTCCCAGCAAAATGGACGTGGTAATCTAAAAAGAAGGTTTGGTCCGAAAGAAAGAGAGGAACTAAAATGGTAGATTACGGCATATCCATCCTTCTACTAGTGAACCTTTTTATTTGAGGATGCTACTAATGGTTGTCCGTGGTGCCAAATGTTATGAGGATGTTCGAACATATGAAGGCACTTTATATAGCAGTTATCGTGAGGCATGAAAGGCACGCGGTTTGATTGGTGATGACACGAATGGATTTCTCTGTTTGATGAAGGAATTGTGTGGGCGACATCACATCAGCTGAGAAATCTTTTTATTGCAGTGCTGATGTACTGTGATGTCCGTGCTTTATTCAATAAATATTGGCGATATATGGATGATGATATTGCCTACAACATTCATGCCTCTCTTCAAAATAAAAGCTATATAATTCCTGATATTGTACTACAAAACAAATTATTGAGACAGCTTGATGTCCTATTTTTGAATAATGGTTTGTCCATGTCATCGTATAATCTTCCGATGCCATCTAATAGTTCAAACGATGGGCTTGGTAACAGATTGGTTCTTGAGAAATTATCTTACGACACAGTTGAGCTTTCTGCACAAGGCAATTCTATGTATGCCATGCTCAATAGCGACCAATCTGCTATATATAAGAACATAATGTTTAGAATATTACACAACGAAAAATGTGTGTGCTTTATCTTGGGACATGGAGGAACAGGAAAGACATTCCTATGGAATGCCATTATTGCAAAACTCAGGTCTCAAGGGCAGATTGTGTTAGCTGTGGCATCATCTAGAGTAGCCGCTTTGCTATTACTAGGTGGACGAACTGCCCATTCTAGGTTTCACATATCGCTTACTATTCATGACAGAAGTATTTGTAATGTACGAAGGGGAATTGTTCTTGGGGAATTAATAAGGAAATCTGCTTTGATTCTATGGGACGAAGCTCCCATGACACACCGTTTATGCTTCGAAGCTCTTGATCGCACTCTTTGTGACATACTCTCTTTTGATGATCCAGTTAATGCTGACAAGCCTTTCGGTGGTAAACCAATTCTGTTTGGTGGTGATTTCAGACAGATATTGCCTGTTATCGAAGGTAGCACATGAGCAAATATAGTAACGGCTTCCCTTCCAAAATCTCCACTTTTGAAATTTATAGATGTTATGCACCTAACAACGAATATGCACCTAATAAATCCTACTTTATCTTTAGAGGAAAAAATCAAGATGCAAGAATTTGCCCAATGGGTTATTGATATAGGAGAACGTCATGTGCCAACGCATAGCCAACCAGGAAGTACGGACCGATCATGGATTCGAGTTCTAGAGGACCTTTTGCTAAAGCCAGGTCCGGATAAAGTAGCATCGATGACTACTGTTGTAGTGTTGTATATGATGATTTTGAAAAAAAACTATTCAAACCGTGTTTACTTGGCTAAGCATTCTATTATATGTCCTATCAATTCGGTAGTTGATGAAATGAACAATTCTATGCTTGTTAGAGTTCATGCACATGTGAGAGATTATTTGAGTTATGATAGAATAGCTAATCCAAATGAACAACCTGCAGACATTGATATTTTATGTCCACCCGAATTTCTCCATTCAATTGTCATAAACAAATTTGCTTAGCATAAGTTATCTCTAAAGATTGGTGCCCCTATCGTACTTCTTAGAAATATTAATCAGACTCTTGGCTTATATAATGGTACACATCTTATATTAACTAGGCTTGGTGACCGAATTCTAGAGGCCAGAATCATGACTGGAATACATATCGGTGAGACGGTGTGTATACCAAGAATTATCCTTAATGGAACAAGCCCAAAATGGCCATTTACTTTGCAGCACAGACAATTCCTAATCAGACTTTGCTATGCAATGACGATAAACAAGTGCTGGGGTCAAACATTGAGCAAAGTGGGTGTCTATCTGAGGAATCTAGTTTTTACACACGGTCAATTTTATGTTGCAGTTTCTAGAGTAACCTCCAAAGAAGGATTGGTAATACTAATAGAAAATGAAGATGTAACTACTGGCTCAATGACAAGAAACATAGTTTACCATGAGATCCTTTCATTTATTTAATTACCATTGTATTTCCCCACTTCAAACACACTGTGCCTCCGTGTTATGCACTCCTTTTGGTCTGTGCTTGCCTCTTTAGGTCAGTCTATTGTTTATTCGTTAATAAAGGTCTTCTATTGTTATTTTATATTATGCTTTTGTATACGGTCCTACACAATTACCTTCCGTATTCTGCATGTCTTACTTTTATGATTACAATTGTTACAACATTTATTGATAATCTGACCACCGTTTCACTATATTGAGTTTGTTGAATATATTCCCATATCTAACCTACGCTACCCATACTTATTATCCCCATCACCTCACTACAAGAAACAGTGAAAAATTCGTGGGACAAAAAAACCCACGAATTTATATATTTAAATTCATCGGTTTATAAAAACCCACTTATTTAATTAAATTAAGTGGGCCCAAAAAACCCACAATTTATATATTTAAATTAAATCGGTTTATACAATACCCACAATTTACCTAAATTAAATGGGCCAAAAACTCACAATTCTTGGATAGGAATTTAATAACCGGCATCTCTCTCTCTGCTCCTCTCACGCCCGCCCGCTCGATCCTCTCCGCCCCGCGCCCGCCTCGCCCTTGCCCTTGCCTCGCCCGCCCGCTCGATCCTCTCCGTCGCCGCGCCCGCCACTCCCGGCGACCCTCGAGACCAGCCCGCTCTGGTGCGCCGCCCAGCGCCCACCGCAGCCCACCGCCCGTGCTCGACCTCGTGAGCACCCCAAGGCCATGAGCAGGCGTTAGTCCTCGCCGCCAACAAGGTACACCCCAACCCCCACCCAAAAAAACACCCAATTACTCTGCGCGCCACTGCCGATTGAAATGCTGAATGCTTCTTGGCTCTTGACTCTTAGGGCAGGCTACCGCAAGTTTCCGGTAATAACTTGCCAAATATCAGATTCATGTGAGAATATATATTTCTCTAATGATTCATTAGGCATGAATTCATAAATAAGAGCACGCCTTGTTCCTTGAACAAAATCCCAAGGCGAACCACATTGGCATGGTGGATTCTTCCAATGGTTGCAACTTCATTAATGAATTCTTCTCCGTTACCCTTTGAGCTCTCGACATCTTGGTACTGCCTTGGTACTCCATTTGCTAGCTAGCCTTTGTATACACTTCCAAATCCACCTGGCCTAGTTAATCTTTGAATTGTTTCGTTATTTTTTAACCGAGAATGTGTACCTTCTTTGGTTGTGATGTGCCATATGCCTTAAGAAACATTTCGATCTTCAAATGTACCTCTTCATCATTCTTTGATTTTAGTGATAGATATAGTCGTTGGCTGCCGTTGACAAGAGAACCACAAATGTGGCTACCGATGATGTTGCTAAATAAGCGAGAATGAAGGGAATTAATGAGTTATACTCGGGTAAAAATTCTTTCATGTCTTGTTGTCTCTTATATGAATATAAGAATTTAGAAAAATATTTATGCGTAATAGAGAACACATAAAATAGCCTCGGATTGTAGCGATACTGCAATGACTTTGACACGTGAACTGCATGCATGAAATAAGCGATTTAGATTATAGGTGCAGATCAATAATAGAAGAAAGACAAATTTCCTATGTATGTGTAAGCAAAAAAGGTACCAACTCATAACTTTTTTATTCGGATGGAATGGAAAAGAGAATCAACTCATGCAAGTTGTACATGAGTGCAGTTGTACAAAATGAAAGTATGCTAATTTGCAATAAGCCAATAAACACAGATCGAGCATCCATATTTCAAACTGACATTAAATGGTGAACACACAATTAAACACGCGTCGCTACAATTCTTGAACAAGTGAGAAGAAAATAGGTTGATTGATTTGTTGAAATGACATCATAAGTCAACAAGGTAAGCAACATAAAGCTGACTCAATAACTATAGAAGATCAAAATGATCCAGCTAATGTATAGATCTTAACTTTGCTTCAACATCACTTTATTTATTAATTAACAACTTCAAAGGTACGAATATCACTAAGGTTCAGTTTAGACGGGGTGGGATTTGGTCCATTTTTGTCGGAAGGTAGCATAGTAATTATAAACTGAATCTATTTTCTTCTTGCTCTGCATCTAAATATTGTTATCACAATACCCCTAAGTGTTAATTAAAATTTCTAGCCGATTCCAAAGCATAAACTTTTAATGCTATGAAAGCTTTTTCAGCAATGAATATAATGTTTCATATAAACACCAAAATTCATGAAATCAGCCTAGGAATGTTTACCAAAGTATAGACTATCGCATTATGAAGAATTAATCTTATTTCATCATGTTTTGCATATAAATCACAGTAGTAGAATAACCTAAATAATATGATTCCCAAAGCGTTACAATAAGAGTAGATGAACTCGGTTCTAATGAAGATGAATAGATTCGACAAGGAAGATCACATATTTAAAGCTTTCGAATACTTTGATAAGGACCACAGCGGGTAATTTGATTCTCCTCGTAACTTTTTATAAATTAATCTGGGAACTTTGACCTTTTAATTAACTAGCTTGTTGCTTGCAATTTTTTGTACAGGTACATAACAGTTGATGAGTTGAAAGAAGCTCTGAAGAAGTATGATATGGGTGATGACACAACAATTAAAGAAATCATTCTTTGAAGTGGATCTGAGATCATGTGAGTAACTCCAATAAATGCCTAAGTATCTCCATTGGCTACTGCTTCAGCATCAATTAAAGAAAACATTGCTGAAGTGGATACAAATTATGTTGTATGTCATTGTGTAGTTTACAAATTGCCGTTGGATGTGTGTGATTGATTATCTAAGGATTTGCTAGAATGTCTTCTTTTGGTTTGCGAGATTGATATATATATATATATTACAACTGCAAATGTTTTTTTATCTGCTGAGTGGATGTCCTATTTACTAGAGAGGTCATGCCGAAATTTTGTATATTTCGGTGACTTAGTTTTTGTTGAATTATGATCCAAATTCAGAAGAAGGCTAACTTCTATCGCATCGCATCGTGTCCAATCCCCACCTTCCTTCCGCCACCTAGGTTCCCCGATGAACATCACGGCATTGCTGGTGCTCAAATCCCCAGGCGACTCCTCCTCCTCCTCCTCGTCGGTGGGCGGGAAGCGGCGGTGGTCTTTGAAAAGCGTCGGACGTGAGCCACTTGGCTACTTCAGCGCCCGCCATGAGTTCATCCTCTTAAATCGCCCTTACCGTCGCCCTCACACCCCGCGCCATGGCCTTGATCCATCCAAAGCCGAAGGCACGCGCACACATACTTCCCTAATCCTCGTCATTTAATCATTTGTAACGTTTTCTATCACTCTTTGGAATAAGCGGCTCTTTTGGGATTGTAGCTTTGGAAGTAGTGAATTTACATTCTATGGAGGCTATTGAGTGTTGAGTGCCTTGGATTTTTAGTTCATAATTTTTATTTCCAAGGCAATGCTTAAATGCATTACAACTAATAGAACAAACAAATGTATAAATATTTTTCCATGCGCATGGAGTGCGAATGAAAACTTCATCACGGTATCCATAATACTTTCTCTGGTCCAAATTTGTTGTTTAATGACGTTGTTCATATAGTCTTGTAGTGCATCTCTTTGTTGTGTGGGTCGCGGTGTAGTAATTTTTGGAAACTAGAGATAAGATCTTAAGAATCTTGCTTAGTGGGTTTATTTCCCTTTCGATGTATTCCATGTATTAGAGATAACTTTCCCAAACTTTGGTGATTGTTTTTTAGGGCTAAGTCTAAGGGATAGCATTGTATCAATTTTCAATCAATCAAGGAAGGATTAAGTCTCTTACATGCGAAGTTCGCTCGTTCAATCGTAGTCCAATCTCCCACATCCGATTCCTTAATTCCCTTTCAGCCATGTCATCGCTAGTTGTCCACTATGAACTAACATTCTCAATGTAATTACTTGTAGTTTTGGCTCCATATACATAGAACAAAGAGTTAATGGTTCAATTATTGACATGGTTTTCTCAACACGTGTATAAGCAATCAATAGGTTCATTTGGTGGAAAATGTTGTCTTGAAAAACCAAAGCGTCAATTATTTGGAACCAAAATCATCTTGCTAAAGCGTCGGCTATTTTAAAGCTGTAGGTACTAGCTTGTCAGGAGAGGGTTTGTATAAGATTCTTGTATGCAACCAAATGGTTCTTTGCACCTTTAGTTTTCGAGGGATATTTATATAAATTTGAAATATGTACCTCAAGTATTACATTTATTATTTTGTTCTTATTGATTTTCTGCATGGTTTCTCTGGCTAAGCAATGCTTGTTTTGTCAATAATTTAATTTCTTTGTCTTCCAATTATTTTTGTTGCGGGATCTGCAGAGGTAAAACAAGTTGCTGAAAATTTAGAGGACTTGGATGAAACCAAGATTATTCTCGTAAGTAATGCTATCATTTATGAACGATATATTCCTCTTGCAACTTATAGCCTATCTGCCATTTTTTGAACATGCATGAATGATGATATAAGTTTCCTTTGTTAGTATTCAGCAAGTACTATATAATTTATATCGTTTTGTATGCAACTCAAATGGATGAAATAAATGACTTGGTGCTTAAGCGCAATTGTTGTGTTATTTGGTGAAGTCATAAAGTTCAACTCCACATTCAAGGCGTTATGCTTTGATTGTTACAAATATGG
Source organism: Guadua angustifolia (assembly GCA_036346375.1). Lineage (NCBI taxonomy): Eukaryota > Viridiplantae > Streptophyta > Magnoliopsida > Poales > Poaceae > Guadua > Guadua angustifolia. Next base: position 14,220,651 of record CM070519.1, on the reverse strand, counting down.
ATGAGAATCTTAACTCAAAATGAATCGGAGAGTTATCTATTCCTCAAGAATACCTCCTGAAGTTTATGAATAACTAAAGCGATCACAAGCAAAATTCCTATAACAAGCAAACCCATTCAATTATTAGTCGTTCAAAATCCTTATTTTTCTTGTTCACGACTCCCAACAAAATCAATTTTGTGATTCCTAATCAAGTCCAACAAATTACTCTTTTTACATGGTTTTCCTATATACGAAGTCCCTTTAGCTCTGTTCGTCATATTTCGTACCATTATTGTTTACTCTCGAGTTGTGAGGCATTTATTTCATCGATTTGATTGGTGTGGCATTCTTGTTTTCCATTAGCAATATGGTACATTTGCAAAGCTATCTAAAGCAATAAAGCCAATAATCCTTCCATTTAGTTTTTACGTCACAAGATCTTGACCTATGTTTTATTTTGTTCACGGGGACCATAGGGATTATGGACTACACAAATTATGATGATATGAAATATCTTTGTAAGTCCATATTTTCTATAAGTATGAAGAATTTCATTCTCTGACCTTTTACGATACTCTCTATAATTGGCATCTTTGTGTTAACCATAGGACCGGAAGAAAGTGCAGGTGGAGGAGATCTTGGGAAGACCAAATTGCGGAGCTCAAGGATAGGAGCATGAGGAAGAATTCAAAAGATAACCTATTCTGGGCAGCTTGAATGTGAAGAAGGCCTGAATCATCATCAGCTGAATAACTGTTATAGTAATCCTTCCAAGTGTAATACTAATCCTATTTAGCATCATAGCTGATTATATTTTTGGGTAGGCATGATTAGGAGGGTGTGTTTTGCGGTTGAAATGTGTTGTATGTCATTGTGTAGTTTACAAATTGCCGTTGGATGTGTGATTGATTATCTAAGGATCTGCTAGAATGTCTTCTTTTGGTTTGAGAGATTGATATATATTATAATTGCAAACGCTTTTTTGTCTGCTGAGTGGATGTCCTATTTACTAGAGAGGTCATGCCGAAATTTTGTATATTTCGGTGACTTAGTTTTTGTTGAATTATGATCCAAATTCAGAAGAAGGCTAGGATCGTTGTTATTCTTGACCTAGGTCATTGCCTTATATATGTTCATCTCTCCGGCGATTTGTAAACACTCTTGAAAAGGTTTAGTAGAGGTAATATTATGATGTGTTGAATAAGATTGAATGTGAAGATGGTTGTGTTGAATGAGATGCATATCGATATATATATGCGTGATCGATATGGTTATATGTATTGAGTGTGATATCAATGTGGATATATATATTTTTTTTGTATAAATGTCTGATAAATTCATGAGCCATTTAAAACCCACGAATTTAGCGATTAAATTAAATGGGTTTCCTCATTACAATTTAGCGATTAAATTCATGGGTTTTTATTACAATTTATGATTAAATTAAATGAGTTTTTGATAACCACCAATTTAATTTAAATTAAATGGTACCCACAATTTAATTGATTAATTTCGTTGAGTTAAATTCGTGAACTAAATTCAACGGTTTGCCCACGAATTTAACTTAAATTCGTGGGTTTTAGCCTAAATTCGTGGGTTATTGGCCCATGAATTTTTCCCTGTTTCTTGTAGTGCCTCTTATATTTGCCATCTCGCATGACAAACATGTTGTTTCAGAAAGCTTACTCATTCTCTTTTTATATATACAGATGGATTACACTTTGCTGAAAGACATCAACCAAGAATCCCATCGCTGGCGTGTACGTGTCAAGGCCACACGTTTTTCTGAATACACTATTGAAGATAAGCCTGGGAAAGTATTACGGCTCGACTTGATTTTGCTTGATGAGCAGGTTGAAACAATACTGTCTATTCTTTTGATAATCCTTATGGCGAATAACAAAACCCACTCTTACATTATTCTAATTTTACTTAAAGGGTACTATGATAGAGGCACATATCCCAGAAAGGCATCTATCATTATTCACTCCATTGCTAAAAGAAGATTCGTTATACTCCATAGAATACTTCAAAGTTGCCGATGCTCGCACGAATTATCGACCTGTCAACAGCGCTATGTTCACTGCTCATACCAAGATAAAAGAAATTACTCTTGTTCCGCAAGGATTTGCAATGTACACATGCAACATTGTTTCATTCCAGATCCTCAAGACTAGAATGAATGACAACCAGCTGTTATTAGGTCATGTTTACCATCGCATACAAAACAAAGACTCTGTTCAGTCAATATATTTTTGGTGCTAATAGCTACCTTGATACAGATGCTATAGGACTTGTTACATCTATCTCATATATAAAGGCGATCCTTTGTCAAAGGTATTCTGAAACCGATCCAAAATATTACGATATGAGATGGGAGGTATGTCCATGCTAGCATATGTTACCTTCATAGCTTATAAACAGTTGGTAGTTTCATACACAGCCATAGAATACCCATACACGCTTTACGTATTTACATCTTAAAGAATTTCATTACAGGTTTTCTTGTGTTACTGTCAGAAATACATATTCGTCTAACGCCATTTGTATATAACAGAGAAAACGCTGAGGTCACATTATGGGGATGACATGCAGTTCAGTTTGATGCTGATAGTATTCGCCATGAATCACAACGGGGTCCAGTTGTTCTTCTATTAGTTGGACTAATGGTTAAACTCCGTAATGGTAGATGCTTGTGCTTTCTTTCCTTTTTTTCCCTTCCATTCAACAATACATGCCACACTGTTCTTCATACATAGTTGGCTATTTCCAAATTACAGATCAGCTCTCTTTACAAGGGAGCGTTGTTTGCAAATGGTACACAAATGCTGCCCTCCTGGAGGTTACTACTTTACAAAACAGGTGCACTTCTCGAACAATTTCAAGTATATTTCTAACATAGATACATTTTGAATTCTCCAAATAAATTATACAGATATTTATATAGATTTTCTCCTACCCTCTCAAATAGAATAACAGATGCTTCCACATTTTTGGGATAAAATCAATGTATTGCTGCCTGATCTACTTATTTGTATCAATATTATCTGTGTCCACCTAAAGATCAAGGCTTTTACCAAAAAACACCTAGAGTAGTATATCTTCTATGGACACCCATCATGTTTAACAATGCGATTATCTTCGTTACTCTCACAGTTTGTTACCACGTACAGCTTTCAAACCATTGAATTACATCACAGTAACTTTTAAGAACTTTAGCTACTTTGCTCTACAAATGGTTTCATACGTGCAAACATAGTACAACACAAAGAATTGAAAAGCCCTCTTTTGTATTTTATATAAATTTTATGTCTTACCTGACTATATTGCTATCGTCTAAATCAATTGTGATGCTCTTTAACACCGTAGGTTTCCACCTTATATATTTTGGCCCACACCATTAAACCGTTCTACTATAATATTATGTTTATTTATATATGCTGTTAATGATATTATTACGGTATCACTACTCGCTCGCTTTGTCTTTGTCATCATCTATCGATGCAGCACCGTTAGAGCTATGTCATATGAGATTAAATGGACTGGTCAGCCACCTACAGAGATACAGCCTATTTTTGCCACAGTCCCTCAAATCTATAACTGTAACACCCCGGCACCCCATGTGCCCTGAATGCTACACCCTTAAGCAAAACAATCACAAAACACTAGGATAAATTTTAGCAAAGCAAGCGAACTAGGAGGTTGACAATCTTGTTAAAAATTTCGGCAGCACCTCCCCTAAAATTTGGACATCCACTCAGCAGACAGAAGACAATAACCAACAAAACAATGACAATAACAGGTCATGGTATCTGCTAACCATCATGACCCAACTACGCACATACAACTAAACATAATCATATAGGGAAACGGCACATATAAACAACACAACCAGGGATTAGAACATTAAAACAACACGTCATCAACTACTTACAAACTAACTACTCAAAAGTAAGCTATATACTACTGACACACAACAAAAGTGGAAATACTGCACTATTCTAACTATGTTAAGTCTTGGTGAGTGAAGTGCTGCTATCCCATCCATGCATGCCAGCTTCACTGTACCTACAATCATTAAACAACAAGCGTGAGTTCAAAGACTCAGCAAAGTGCATCCAACAAGCATATCGTAAACAATTAATCCATTTAAATTAGCAGAATACTTATAATTCTATATACAAGAATAGCAAGTGTAGTAAACCTTTGTATCAATGCCATTTACCTCCTTTATCTCATTTCTTATATCAAGCACATACCTTATTCATCCTTTTTGGGAGGAGTCCACGACTCTATCCCGACACCGCACATCAACAATTAACACACGAATCAACCATTAGCGATGCAATGCAACATGCATGCTCTTGAATGCACCTTTTCTTTGCACATATCGGTATTGCCGAGTGCACACCCATCGGTTGGTGTGCACCCTCATTCCCTTCCATCCCGTGGAGGGTGCCTACTCTTACTGATTTGCTCCCATACATCCGCGTGTATGGGACTACGAGGTAGGACTTTCGTGTTCACTACGTGTGAACACAGAGGCCCACATCGACATGGGTCGCCTCTTCTTTTTTTTATGGATGCATAAATGCAATTGACACAAATAATTTGCAACTACATTCATTTCTAACATTTCATATAAACATAACTGAATGTATGCACGACAACCAATTCTCATGTTCATAATTAAGCACAAGCGCTAAACTATCTTCACCTACCAACCTTACCAAGTGATCGTCTTCTCATTCACTACCCCAATGTCAAGATCTCGAGCATATATCATAGCAACAATTAGCCATAATTATGCAAAGCAAATGAAATATCATTTATCAACAAGCAACTTTAAGCGCGGGAGGCGGAGTGGTGCTTGTGAGGAAGAACCCTCCTCCCGATTTTTTGCACCACCTCCTCTGCAAACCAAAAGGTACCAGACTTCAATCGAAGTTTTTATTCTTCTCTTAGCATACATAGATAATGGGTGATATAAGAAAATAGAAATTATGCATTTGAATCATATTACTTTGTGTTGTGCAACATTAATTGGGAAGTGCAATCACCCAGCATGATAAGGTAGATTCAGAAGATGACAAATTGCAGCAACATGGCCTTAGCAGCAGAGATTTAGATAGCGGCAACACACACACACATAATAATAAATCATGAATAGATGATCGATCAATACTTAACAACTGAATCAGAATTTGAGGAACACAATCAATCAAGGGCACACTAAAACCCTTTTTTTCAATCTAGGATCTTACCCATTTGATAAATAACAATAGCATTAACAATAGGAGCTAATACACAATAGTCTGTTCAGCATCAATAGCAGTAAGTAATTCTTAACTCTCAGTTGAATTGAATCGTGCAAAAAGAAGTACATCCTTTGTTTTAAGAAAGATTATGCAAAGACTCAGCATCATACACCATTTTACATCCTTAGGAAACAAACACCCATAGCCACTACAAAACACCCTTCCTAGCCACTATGCACAAAAGCTCAACCCTTGAAGCATGAACAACAGTACTAAATAACTGGAAAATCTACTAGGAAGAAAGCTTAACAGCTGGCTGCATGTTTTGGTCGTTCAATTCCTTTTAATTCATTAGCAGTCATGCATAAAGGAGCATACACTTCAGATCATCAAAATAGGGCTGTTTCAAAGTAATATTCTAATAGCCACACCTTGCCACTGAATCAGAATTAGGATAACATGGTTGGATTTGATCTTGGGAGTATTTACTGCTACCAAAACCAACAGATTTTATGTCTGACGGGGACTGGGAGATCTTTGACCGGTCAAAGCACGCTCAACGGGGCCCCAAGCTCGGGGGTGTCGACCACGACCTAGAGCCTGCCTCAGCCAAGAGTACAACCCCCGCACGACCTCGGGCTCGAAGGGTGTGAGATCAACTCTTGCTCAGGCGATTTTCACAGGTTCGAGCGTCGTTTACAGCGATTGCCAAGACACGGATAAGCGGAGTTGAGGCAGACGTGGGCGGCATATTCGGGATGGTTGCAGCCCACCTCCGGTGCGCACGAGGCCACTACTCTGGCAATTTCTCCCATCTGTTATAGGCAACGCCTAGGAGGATATAAGATCTGCGGGCGTGCGTACAGACGAAGCGATCAACAAACAAGCAATCCACTCACGCTGCTTGCGCCGAGCTCGAGCCGTGGGGCGGTAGCCATTGCCGACAAGCTTGAGCTTGAACTGTAAATCCCTCTATACTCAAGGATAGTGAAGTACTTCGCCTCAGGGTGAGACTAGAGTAGAGCTATTACCTTCGCAGGGGCTTGAACCAGTATAACTCTTCGTGTCACGCTCGTTGTCGTCCTGCTCCGACCAACGTCGCATCGAACCTATTCCTTCGTTAGGCAGAGCTCGTTTCTGGGTCCCCCGATTCACTAACCCCTTTTCACATTTGCGGTCAGGTGATCCCGATCGTCGACAGCTGGCGCCCACCGTGGGGCCCGATAGCTTCGCTCATTCGAAGGAATGACACCAAAGTCTCAGGAGCATGGCGTACCTCATTGAAGGATGCTCCCCGAGCATGGGCTTGGGCGCTAAACCCGAGCACGGCGACTCCACGTCCCTGTTTTCGCCCTCGCCCTTGCTACACAAGCAGCATGTCCTCATGGCGGATAGCCATGGCGTGAGCGCGGCGGCGGGTGATCGGAACCCGCAGACCCCTGAAGACACTCGTCGGATGGTAAATGTCGCCATCAACGAGCCATAAGCGCCCTCCGTGAGAGGAAGAGAGAAGGTGGTGCCTCGTCCAAGCCATCGGGCTTCCTCCTCGGGGAGCACCTCTGCTTCTCGCCGGATCATGGCTAACCCTGATCGGGTGTGGTCGAAACTCTTCGTCCGAGCTCTGGCTGACGAGCTCGACCGGGCCGTGATAGAGGTCATACCTCCTTGACACGAGTCATTGCTTTCGAGACTGTTCACGAAGTGGCGACAACTCGTCGCACCAGCGGTAGCGCTGCCGATCGCCTCCGGCGGGGAGGCACCCATTCGCCAGCAATCCCAGGATGTGTCCCTGACTCCACCACGTCGCCGCCTCGCGGACACAATTTCGAGTGGTGTATGGTGCCAACCGAGCTACATCAGCTCACCTTTGAACAGCGGTAGGTCTGGAAGTCTCTCCCTGGATGTCCCGCCTAGGCGCCGCAGGGTCCAAGACCGCCTGCGGTATCTCCCGGGTGACTCCCACGCTCGGCGTCATGACCATTCTCACCGAAGGTTAGGTCGCCGAGGCAGCCTCGACTTTGAATCCAGCAGCAGCGAAAGCCTCGTCGGCGATGATTTCTCCCACCAGCGCTGTCTCGACTTCTGTTTGCTCGGCCTACTCCAATGAACTTAAATCGGGTCTTGTTGGCATTTCGGTTCAAGCGGCGTTGATAGAGCAACCGGCGGGACCAAGAATCCCGATAAGTTTCTATCAATTTACTCCACCGCCATTCTGGCAGCCGGGGGCAATGAGCTTGTGATGGCCAATTATCTCCGGCCGTCTTTGGATAGCCTTTGCCCGAACAGGCTCTTCATCCGAAGCGGTTCCTTGAGATCATGGCGCCAAATCGAGTGCCCTCGCTCCAACTTAATTCGGAGCGCTCTGGCGGCGGGAAGGAGAAAGACTGGATCGCATCATCGAGGCAAAACGAGCAACCGTGACTTTGTGCGATGGTTTATCCGCACGAGGAATTTGATTCCAAGCATCTCCGACAAGGCCGTGATCAAGGCCTTCAAGTTCGGCGTCCGTGATCGGCGCCTCACCGAAGACCTGGAGATCACCTCGAGGCTCAGCGTCAACAAACTGTTTCGCATGGCGGAGCGGTATGCAGATGCAGATGACGCCGACCGTTGGAAGCACGATTACGACCAAGGGAATCTTGGCCTAAACCCCGTAGAAGCTGGCCCATCCAACTCCAAGGGTGCAGACCATGCCTCCACTGCCAAGAAGTGGAAACGGGACCATAGGAATGGGGGTGGCCTTCCACGAGTGGTCGTTTCGGCAAACGGCCAGCGCGAAGTCTTGGAGGTGCGGGATCCAGCCCGGGAAGGGTCCCGACCTCGCCAAGGTCGACCTCGACCTCGTCAGGCATCGCACCAGCCCTAGCAGGGGAGCCATCGGCCTGGACCTCGACAGGCCGACGCTCGGCCATAGGAAGTCGAAGGGCGCTCTAGGTTTGATGAAGCGAAATTCTGCCTGTTCCACAGGGCACCAGGCCACGACCTGCGAACCTGCAGGGCTTGGCAGAGCAAACTGGAGACTTTCTACGATGGGCGTGGGGAAATGCCCGTGCTTCCAAAAGAAGACGAGCAGCCGGACAGAGTGAACGCTGGGACGGACCTCAACGACCTCGACCTAGAATTCCAGTAGGGCAAGCGCCGGATCGACGTCATTTTTGGTGGCTCGTCGGCTTACCAGTCCCGGCGCGAGCTCAAGGCCGCCTCGCGGGCCATCTATCAGGTCGCTGCCAGGAAGCCCATCGAACAACACTGCAAGTGGGCTGGGGCCGCCATCACCTTTTCCTCAGAGGATGCTCTCCAAGGTATGGCTAAAGATCTGAAGACCGCCCTGGTCGTGACCCTGACCATTAGCAACACCATGGTCGGGCGCGTCATGGTCGACGGCGGTAGCTCCCTCAATCTGCTTCCCCGGTTGAAGGTCAAGAACATAGCAGTTTCGTTCTTCGGAATTGTTCTTGGAAGCTCGACCATCCCCCTGGGGCAGGTGGTCTTGCCCGTCACCTTCGACGACTCGAACAACTTCTGCACCGAGCTGATCACCTTCGAGGTAGTCGAAGGAGACCTCCCGTACAACACCATCCTCGGGCGGCCCGCCTTGATCAAGTTCATGGCGACCAACCACTACGGCCATCAGTGTATGAAGCTGCTAGGCTAGCGGCATCATAACGTGCGAGGCGACTGCGGCGGTGCGGATCTTGAGACCAAACATTGGCCCTCGGCTTCTTTGCCTCGGCGAGGCAGGAGGCGGACGGCGAAGAATGCTCGTCAAAAGGCGGCGATCCAGCCCGGTGGGTCGACGAAGGCCGTGCCGCTCGAAGAAGACGACTCGACCAAGTGTGTCCACATCTCGGCCGGGCTGAGTTCCAAATAGGAACTCGAGCACGTCACCTTCCTCCACGCCAACAAGAGCATATTCGCCTGGGAGCCGGCAAACATGCTGGGAGTTCCAAGGGAGGTGATCGAGCACAAACTGCAGGTCAGGCCAGATTGTCGACCCGTATGACAGAAGCTGCGTCGTTTTTCCCCTTAGAAGGTCGTGGTCCTCAAGGAGAACCTCGACAAGTTATTGAAGGCCGGGTTCGTTCGTGAGATAGACTACTCCGAATGGTTGGCAAACCCGGTTATCGTGCAGAAGAAAGGTGGGAAGTGGAGGATGTGCGTGAACCACATGGGGTTGAACTCGGCATGCCCGAAGGACAACTTCCCTCTTCCACGCATCGACCAGATCGTCGACTCCACCGCAAATGCCAGGATGCTGAGCTTCTTGGACGCATACTCTGGCGGTAGGCGACGAGAGTAAGACGTCGTTCATCACGCCATTCGGGACCTACTGCTACACCACCATGTCGTTTGGCCTCTGCAACGCTGGTGCCACATTCCAGCGCCTGATGACCAAGACGTTCGACCCTCAGATCGGCTGCAACCTTGAGGTTTATGTGGATGACATCATCATCAAGAGCTCCTCTGAAGACAACCACATTCAAGACCTCGGGGAGACCTTCGCCAACCTAAACAAGCACAGAGTAAGGCTCAATCCGGAGAAGTGCGTGTTCGGCGCGGCCTCATGAAAGGTACTCGGCTACATGATCGGGGGCTCGGAGGTTGGCCCAAATCCTGAGAAAATCTAGGCGATTGAGAAGATGGCGCCCCCGACCTCGGTTAAGCAGGTGCAATGCCTCACCGGTCGCATGGCTGCCCTCAGCCGGTTCATATCGAGGTTTGGTGAGCGTGGGCTGCCGTTCTTTAGAGCCCTGCGCAAACAAGGGAGTTTCGAATACTCCCTGTAAGGACCCGAATTCACCAATTCAAATCCACTGTGTTTTACAGCACTATTCTCAGGATCGACGCTAGTGCACACAGCTTAACATCGGTAAGCATCATATCATACACAATGATAAGCATAATAAGACTTCATTTATTTAATATAACTAGTGTATGATCTTATGACCACTGACATTATTCTGCCACATGGGCGACACTGAAGTAAACTTAAACAAATGCAGCGAAAAAGTAGCAAAAGACGTAGATGTCCCATCAGCACACCACAGGCGACTGACAAGGCTTGGCCTAGTGACTCGTATCCACCTGAAAATCCTCCTCCAATACAGGCGACGATTCCTCCACTGTTGTTTGTTGTCGATGGCAAGGGTGAGTACAAAAGCACTCAACAAGTTGTGCACAGAATGCATTTCAACCATAGCTATATGCAAGGCTTATTCCAAAGGATGGCTAAGGTTTATTTGCAGTAAAGCAGCCCTTTAAAAACACATACAATACACAGATTGAAAAGACAGTAAAACAAATAATAACAATAAATAGATTCAATGATTCTCAAGTAAACCAAGTTTCCACCTAAGTCAAGTTTCAATATCCAAATGGCATCCTGCCATCCCATTTAGTTATCCATTTTATTAAACTAACCCTTGACTGTAATTCCCGAGCATTGCTCAATACCGTGAGCACGGCTATCCGAATAGTTTGTACACTCTGCAGAGGTTATGCACTTTACCCACATGATACAACCATGCACCACACAGGCGAATGATTATAACAAAGCCTTTACAATGCATCATCTTAACCCAGTACTACCCGCTGAGGTTTCAACACTGAAGGGTTACACCACCACAACTGGGCCCCCCTCTTGCGCTATGTGAGTTTCCTCCGTACACTTGGACTCACACCACCATGATAGTACTCAAGCTAAGACTTTGTAAATTAGTCAGCTAGGCTGCCCCATAACAGACATGTGGTTGCATGATTGACTCAGGTCAAAGACTCGCAAGGTTAAGTCCTTAGGTTTGATCAAAGCAAGACTTGCACATACCCTCAGCCCCACCGGGACCAAGAGATCTCCTGTGGGGCTTCATGTGCGGCACAATAGTTCTCCCACCACTCTGCGGCAGTTCCTTTCAGTTGGTGTGATGCATACAACACCTTTTCATTACCTTCACACTGCGTGATATGCAGTTTCCTCTCAATGGTCCTCAACCAATCGTCGGCCTCCAAAGGATTAGCGTTGCCTGAGAATGTAGGTGGGCGGGTTCTCATGAAGTCTGACAGCTTAGAATGGGAACGTGGCCTATTATTGCCTTGTTGCACATTGTTGTGGCCTACAGCTTGATTGGTCATATTCTGCATTTGCTGCATCATTGTTTGCATAAGTTGAGTTTGCGCGGCTAAGAAAGCTCCTAAGTTCTGCATGTCTACTGGTGGCGCTGGCTGTGGTGACGCTTCCCCATTGAAATTATCATTCCGGCGAAGGCCACTTCCTAACGCTCCATTGTTACCACGAGTATTCACCATCTGCTGAGTTCTTTTGGGGTTAGGTAAGGTAGAAATAGCACAGATGAGATGCAAGAATTCCTAAGCGGGGAAAATAGGTTAAACCCAAACTTCATCATTTTTATTAATTATACTTGGTATGGTTGCTTACAGAAGCCTAAGGGCTATGCAACACATACTGCACACTCATCAATCATTAAGAACCAAACTAAGCACGCAACCTTAACGTCTATTACAACTGGTAAAGCTATTCTATCGATGTGACTCGACACTTGAGTCTCAACTTAATCCTAAGACTCCTATTCCTCCATCCATCCCCCACGGGAACTTCCCAGTGGGTACACTGGGGGGTGAGCTAGTGCTGGCGCGAACCGATCTTCATGTCCCGCAACTGGTGACGCTTCCAGCTCCTCTGGTTCGGACTTCATCTCCTCTGATGATGATGGTGTAGCACGGCCTTCCTCCCGTAATGCCTCCTCAAGCTCCATGATCTTCTCCTCGTAAGCCACTCGGGTCTCGTGCAATTCCTTTTCTGCAACTCTGAGCGCTTCATAAACCGTCCTTAATTCTGTGTCAGTGTCGCTTGCATGAGCCTCCTGAGCAGCTACAAATCGTGCTAAGTGTACTGTAGTAGCATCCTCCTTGTGAGTGACGTGGGAAGGCCAAGCATCTCGAACTATGGGGTGGAGTCTGAACACAGTGTCCTCAAGCTCGCGGTAGTAGTCGTAGCAAATCCTTCGTAGAGCGAGTCGCGAAGCCTCCTGGATACCAATCTCCCAAGTAGCCCTTCTCACTGTGATACTGATAGGTTGACTTGACTTCTCATTATTCCTGGCGTAGAATAGAAGTTTGCACACCACACCACTTGTGCTTCCGTTGATGATCCAAGTCCGGCCTTGATACATCGGTTTGGCGAAATCTCCCAAAACTTGAAGCACTTTCCATAGCTCTGCTGCGTAACCACCCTCACGCTCTCCGTACGACTGCGTCCCCCTCATCTATTCACAGGGGGAAATAGATAAGCCTCATCTCTCAAACGGTCATGAGAAAACAAAAGTTTCAGCAAAGGTAAGGAGCAGAGAACAAGAAGAGTCGAGAGTGTTGTCTTAGTCCAATTTAGGTTTTTCTGTTAGAAAATAGATTTGGACTCCCTAGGATACCACCATGCTAACTAGGGCAAAGACCTACAGTCAGTATGCTCTGATACCACCTCTGTAAGGACCCAAATTCACCCATTCGAATCCACTGTGTTTTACCGCACTATTCCCAGGATCAACGCTAGTGCACACATCTTAACATCGGTAAGCATCATATCATACACAACGATAAGAATAATAAGACTTCATTTATTTAATATAACTAGTGTATGATCTTATGACCACTTACATTATTCTGCCACATGGGCGAGACTGAAGTAAACTTAAACAAATGCAGCGGAAAAGTAGCAAAAGACGTAGATGTCCCATCAGCACACCACAAGTGACTGACAAGGCTTGGCCTAGTGACTCTTATCCACCTAGAAATCCTCCTCCGACACAGGCAACAATTCCTCCACTGTTGTTTGTTGTCGATGGCAAGGGTGAGTACGAAAGCACTCAACAAGTTGTGCACAGAATGCAATTCTACCATAGCTATATGCAAGGCTTATTCCAAAGGATGGCTAAGGTTTATTTGCAGTAAAGCAGCCCTTTAAAAACGCATACAATACACAGATTGAAAAGACAGTAAAACACGTAATAACAATAAATAGATTCAATGATTCTCAAGTAAACCAAGTTTCCACCTCATCCTGCCATCCCATTCAGTTATCCATTTTATTAAACTAACCCTTGACTGTAATTCCCGAGCATTACTCAATACCGTGAGCACGGCTATCTGAATAGTTTGTACACTCTGTAGAGGTTATGCACTTTACCCACATGATACAACTATGCACCACACAGGCGAATGATTATAACAAAGCCTTTACAATGCATCATCTTAACCTAGTACTACCCGCGGAGGTTTCAACACTGAAGGGTTACACCACCACAATAGGGCCCCCCTCTTGCGCCATGTGAGTTTCCTCCGTACACCCGGACTCACACCACCACGATAGTACTCAAGCTAAGACTTTGCAAATTAGTCGGCTAAGTTTGCCCATAATGAGACATGTGGTTGCATGATTGACTCAGGTCAAAGGCTCGCAATGTTAAGTCCTTAGGTTTGATCAAAGCAAGACTTGCACATACTCTCAGCCCCACCGGGCCCACCCTGGCACACTTGCCCCACACCACTTGCTTCAATCTAAAATGATTACCACCCGGTTGGTTACAAAGCACCATGTGCTACTCACAAATCAACATCGTTGTGTGACCTCCCCGCTACGACAACTCAATCTCTTTGTGTGACCACACATGACACAGAAATTAACTTCATTGTTCCATATTCCATTAGTCAAAATTAATAATCAATGATTCATATACATGTGATGACGTGGCATGGCTAAGCATTCTAAACCGATCTAACCATCCATGTTGATTTCATTATTAACCAACTATAGTGAACCAACCTAAGGTGACAAGTGGAGTATGGCATACAATTAACAAGGTAGGGTGTAATTCAAAGGGTACATTAGCTAATCCCAAAATTATGTTGAAATCATTTATACACATAAAATAACATGCAATAAAGTAAATCAAAATAGCAACTAATCTAGCTTATGGGTGCAACATGATCAAAGCACAACTTGCTTTGGTTAAGCTCCTGGTCTTGATCTATAAATTGTTCTTGAGTTGCCAATTCCTCCTCCGAAGCCTCGCACAACTCAACGTCTACGCGAATCGAGAAGAAATAGCAAATAAACACCAAAACCAGAGAATAAACAAACTCTAAAAATCCAAAAAAATCACCAATAGATAGATCTCAATTTTACAAATTTTTAGGAATTTGAATCACCTCAATCGGAGTTTGTATGAGGGAGAACGAGCCCTTGGAAAATTCAAATTCCTGAAAATCCCTAAAATTGGAAAATCCGAATTAACCGAATTATTTTTATAAAGAAAAATCTGAATTATGACGTCGGCTGACGTCAGCACTGTGCTGAGTCGGTACGGCTGACACGTGGCACAATCCACGCCGTCTGAAGCCAATCTATTGGTTCACCGATTACTCGCCTACGTGGCTAAACCACAGCCATCCGATCTAGATCGGACGACCGAGACTACCCGAGCTAAATACTATTGCCCTAATCAACGTGGCGCACTCCTGACCATACGATCCTAATCCAACGGCGGACAACTTACCCGAGCGGATCACTGTGTACCAAGGCGATGTGGGCGAATCTGGCACGTGCGTTGTCGATCCGACGGCTGACAAAGCTCGAACCCGGCGATGAAGATACGGCGGCGTGGCTCCACCGGAGTTGAAGACGAAGACGAGCCCGACGGTGATCCGGCGCTTCCCGGTGAAGAAGAATTAGCGAAACTGATTTGCCTCGACGCGGCGAGTTCGAAACTAGCTTCGAAACGGCGGAAGAGGTTCCCGGTGGCGACAAAACTCGGCGCAAAGTTCTTCGGCACTCCGACGAGCTCCTACGGCTTCTCTGGCGCTCCTCCTGCGATGATGCAACGATGAAACGACGCGGTGGCTTGTGGGGATTCTTGGGAGAAGCTCCGGAGTCCTTAAATACCCGGCATGGGCGTGGTAACTCGAAAAGTTCTGACTCTGGCGGCGGTGTCGTGGTGGACTCGAGTCCTTCATGGAGCAGCGATGGCGGCCCTTGGATGGTGATCGGACGATCACGAGAAATCCTAACGCGACACGATCTCGGTCACTTACCTAATTCAATGCCTCAGATGAGATAACTGCTGAAAGCGGTATAAGCAGATGAAGACCGTTTGATGGAATCTGACGACTCACGGCGCTAGGGTTTATGGAATTAGCGCGGCAGTAAAGCCGTCGGATCTTGATCCAACGATCCATGATGGCTAGCTTCATACGCGCTGCGATGGGCGCCAGGCGCGCCCACGATCTTGGGCGAGGCCAACAACATTAAGCGACTTTCTCGAATTTTGATTTAAAATAATTAAGGAAATTCATTTGATTTATTTACGGTAGTAAAAATATCAGAAAAATTTCAAGAAAAATCTCAAAAATACTTTGAGGCATCCTAAGCTTAAATAAAATATTTTTGGTAAAATTTTATTTTAAAATTATCTATTTATAATTAATCTTTGGCAAAAGCAATATTCTTTAATTCTTAAAATAATTCAAATAAATCTCGGAAAATCCAAATAAATCCAGAAAATTCACAAAAATCATAAATTGCAATAAAATAATATTAAATAAATAAAAAGCCAAAATTTGGGATGTTACACCCAGAAGCGCTTGCAATCCTTTGGCAATTTGAAGGTATACTTTTCAACCCGCTTGCTCACGACTCATGACTTGGCGAAATTCTTTGCTCTACCTCGCGGCCACCACCCAAGCCGTCGGTATTTGTCACAGTGGTGGCGGGTGCTGCAATGACACCGATCTACTATGTCGTGAAGTCTGCCTGCGGCCGAAGGCGCTACTCGCGAGTGCAAAAAGCTCTTGTCGCTCTCCTCATGGCCTCGCGTAAGCTTCGTCATTATTTCCAGGCGCACTCTGTGGTCGTCCCGAGTAGCTTTCCGCTCGGGGACATTTTAAGGAACCCAGAAGCCGGTGGACGCATCGCCAAGTGGACTATGGAGCTGGCAGCATTTGATGTCTAGATCGTAGCTCGTACGGCCATCAAGTCGCAGGTGCTCGCCGACTTCGTGGTCGAGCAGACATCGCAACCCGCTCCTGAGCTCGAGGTCGAGGTGGAGAAGCCCTGGACCATGTATTTTGACGACTCGAGGTCCTTCAAGCGCTCGGGGGTTGGAATCCTTATTCTTACCCCGCGCGGCGATCAACTAAGGTATGTGGTTCATTTTGGGTTTCCAGCATCCAACAATGTGGCAGAGTACGAAGCTCTTTTGGCGAGCCTACGAGCTTGCAAGGCCCTGGGCGTACGCTGCTTGATTGTCAAAGGCGACTCCCAGCTCGTCGTCAATCAATACAACAAAGAGTAGCAGAATCTGGATCTCAAGCACGTACCCAGGAAGGACAACCTCAGCGCTGATTTCCTCTCCAAGCTCGGCTCCTCGACCAGCGAAATCCTTGACGTCGTTCTAGAGACTCTGGCGGCGCCGATCTCGACCAAGAGGTCCTACTATTTGTAGTTGAAGGTATTCCCTCATAGGGTGAACCCATTCACAATTTTCTTGCAAGGCGAAGACTCGTCCGACCTGCCGAGGGAAGCGGTCAGCGCCGGACAAGTTTATACACGTTCATCGAAGGGAAGCTCTACAGGCGGAATGTCTCTGGAGTCCTAACAAGATGCGTCACCACGGAGGAGGGTAAGTATCTGTTAAACGACATACACTCAGGTCTCTGTGGAGCGCATTCTTCATACAGGACGATGGTTCGAAAGGCCTTCCGCATGGGATACTATTGGCCGATGGCGCTTCAGGATGCCCACGACATCGTCCGCACCTATTGAGAGTGCCAATTCCATGCCCGGAAGTCGCATCAGCCCGCCTACGTGCTCCAGACCATCCCGCTCGCTTGGCCTTCTCAACGTGGGGGCTGGACATCCTCGGCCCTTTCCCTCAGCGATCGGGGTAAGAAGTTCTGTTAAATCGCGATTGACACTTTTACCAAGTGGATAGAAGCGAACGGTCTCGACCATCACATTTCGGCGGCCGTCGGGTTCTTACCTTGTTTGTGGTCACCAGTGCGGGGTTAGTGCAAAAATTATCGCGACAATGGTACACAATTTATCGATTGAAATTTGTTCGAGAATTTTGCGAGACCTTGGCACCAAGGTATGCTTTGCCGATGGCTCACCAACAAAGCAATGGAAGCGGCGAGCGCCAATGGACAAATTGTCCAAAGGCGTCAAAAAGCGAGTTTCGGATGAGCTCGAGCGATCACGGCAAGACACGGGTGGATGAACTTCCCGTCCTATGGTCTATTTGTACCACGACCGGTAGAACAGCGGGGTCCACACCCTTCGGCTTGTTTTCGGTGCGAAGCCGTCGCCTTGAGAGGTCATCTTTGGGCTCTACGAGTCGGCTTGGTTGACCAAGTCGACTTCGAGTAAGAACGGTCTCTCGACCTTACATTGGTAGAAGAAGTAAGATGCCGTGCACTGCTACGATCAACACACTACCTGCAAGCTCTTCGTAGACATGCGTCTCGGTCGGTACGACCTAGGGATCTCCTTGTTGGGGACCTAGCCTAAGGCGAATTCGGGGCTGAGTCCAACACCAACAAGTTATCCCCCAGTGGGAGGGCCCCTCTGAGTCGTTTCAGCAGATCACGGTGGCTTACCGGCTAGCGATGCCGATGGCGAAGAGCTCTCTGGCTCGTGGAACATAGACCAACCGAAAATTTCATGTGTAACACCCTTTACCTTCAAATTCAATAAAGTTGTTGTTCGGTTCTTAGTCTTTCGCTTTTTCCTTCAATTTGTCCTTTATGATAAATTGAGGCCGGAGTTCTCTTTGAATCCGGCTGCATTCAAGCCTTTTGTTCTTGGTCCAAGCGTTGTGAGTTTAAAGTTCACCCCGGTGGTTAGAGCTAAGCGTAAGCGAAAACTCTTCACAACTCGGCTCCTCTGCGCAAGGGTTCAAACTAAAATTCATGATTAGGACCCGACAAGCAATCGCGAGGTTGTGGTCGAGATTCGCATGCTTGATCAGGAAATGACTATAGCACTGACAGGCCTGATTTTTTCCCTCGTACGCCGATGTCATTTTCCCCTATGAAGTTTTTCTCCGACCTTGCAGGTCATGGCTCTGCGCAGGTGTCTACTTTGCACCCAAGGCCGGCGTTGCTCGACCTTGGACCCAACGGGGGCTAGATGAGGATATGCTACCGACGAAGGGCTAAGTGCATAACTAAAAACAAAAAGAAGCAGAACACAAAGATCTCCTTGATCAAGAAACTAAGAAAATAGGTCTGAACCTATCTACAGATCGGCCATCTCTCGGGCGAGCTTCTCCTGCTCGAGCTCGGCGATCCTGGCCCTTAGGGCCGACAGCTCGCCTTGGAGCCGGAGGGCTTCGGTTGAGGCGTCGGCAGTGCGGCATCGCTCGTCATGGAGTTGAGTCAAGGTGCTCTTCGTCGCCTTGCTGGCCCGCCCTAGTTTCTCCTCGAGCTCCTGGACTTTGGCCTCGAGCTCGGGGGATGCCTTTGCCGAGGAAGCTGCTTGGTCTGCGGTGGCCTTCGCTAGCTCTTCCGTTTTTGCCCGCTCGGCCTCGAGCGTCTTGGCCGACCGCGCGTGCTCTTGGTCCACGGCCTTGAGTGCGTGGTCGCGCTCGGTGGCAATGGCCTGCTGGAGCTCGGCTACGTGGGTGGCTTCTTGCGCCTTCATCGCTGGCGGGCTTCGTCGAGCTCCTTGGGTGGCGATTGCTTTCTTCTTGGCCTCTTCCTGCTCAACCCCCAGGGTCTCGATGAGCCTGAAGCGCTCGGCCTCCCGCCTCTCCACCATGTTGAGGAAGACTCTCAGCGCGTCGGCATGCGTCTGAAGACCTTGCAGCCCTTGGGAGACGCAGTCGATTGCCTGCAATGTTCGAAAGATGAGCGCAACCCTTGTTAAGGGGATAAAGAAGAGGGAGCTCGAGCTAGTATTTCAAGCAAAGGGCATGAGGGGGTCCTGTACCTGGTTAAGCCGGTCCTCGAAGCGTGCACGGGTATACCCCTCAAGTGCGCTACCTGACGTCCCCGGGGCGGTGTTGCCCTCTACCGCCACAGGGATGCTTGGGCAAGGCCCTTCGAACACTCTGTCGGAGATGACCTTGCATTGAGCCGTCCCCTCTGGAGGGCTCCGTTCGCCGCCGAACTTGGACCCGGCAGCGACGTTGGCCTCGTCCTCCGTGGTCGGGGCGTCGCTCGCCTTCACCTCTGCGGGGGCCTTGGTCGGATCCTCCGCGCGACCATCCGGGGGGCGGCCAACCTCGGTAGCCGGGGGCACCACGGCCTCCGCGTTCGAGGCAACTGCGGCAGGAGAGGCCTGGGGTGCCTCCGTGGCCACAGCCGAGGCGTTTCGGGCACCATCTTCTGCGGCAGCTTCAGGCGGGTCAACGCCGTCCTCGGCGTCAGCCTCGCCGGTGGCGTAGTCCTCGCTGGTCGCGGGCAAGATCTCCTCCTCGTCCGGGTCATCAACTCCTTGGTCGAACTTGCCGACCGGGACCCAGCTCTGGGGTCTCGGGGGAGTGCGCTCCTTGCTCGAGGATCGGCGGGGGGCCAACACATACTCGATCTCCTCCTCCTCCTCCTCCTCGAATTCGGACTCGCCCTGGACAATAGCCATTGTCAATACAGGTATGTGTTGAGCTCGGGCGCTCAAGGTCTACGATTAAGAGCGGCTTCTAAGCTAAAAAGGTATAAAGGGAGCTGAGCAAATGAAGGGCTAGAGGCCTACAGGTCGTGACCTCGGTTTAAAGAGGAGGTGGCGAGGCCTTGGCGCCTGAGGTCGGAGGGCACCTCGCTTTGGGTACCCCAGTCTGGGACCTTGGGGCTCATGGTGGCACAGAGTTCCCGTGGCGAGATGTCCTAGGGTCCCATGATTGGGACCCTTGGGCCGTCTGAGGACTCGAGTCCTAGCGGCCACCCGCTCTGTTCTTTGCAAGAAGAGGAGGATGTCGAGGAGCGAGGAGGCGGCGTGGCTCGGGGGCTCGACTGTGGGAATTCTTACCGTTGCGCGGTCAGCCCACTCGACGTGGGGCCTTTTCGCCTCCTGGCCGCCTGCTCTGTCCGAGGGTGGCTTCATTTTCCCCTTCTTGCCCTTGCCCCCGTCGGGCAGCGGGAGCATCCTCCTTGCCGTCTCGAACAGCTCCTGGTGGTCCTACGAGCACACCGAAGGATCAGAGAAAGCTCCAAGGGCGTGCAAACTAAGGGACTTAGCCTGGGGTAGCTTACCTTGGCTTTCCGGCGCAGTATGTTTTTCAGGACAGGGTCGTCGATGGTGAAGTCGTGTGCCCCTTTCCCGAACATCTCGTTCATCCTGGCGGCGATCCAGGACTCCTTCGGCGTTGCAAGGAAATCAACCATCAAGGAAGCCCGAAGGTCAAAACTGAGCAAAACCCAGAGCAAGAAGACCTACTGGATGTGCCCTCGCGGGTCATGTCGTCGCGCCCCTTGATCTCGTAGAACGGGTGTACCCTCTTCCGCAGAGGGAATACCCTGTTCCGCAAGAAGTCGTTGGTGATCACCTGCCTGGTGAGGCCGCGTGTGGCGTAGATTTGTATGGCGGCGATGGCCTCCTCGTCGACCTCCAGGTTGTCCGCCTCCGGGATCTCCTTTTTCTCGGTGACGGGGGCCCCGTCATACGCCAGCGCGCCGGTCTCACCCTTCTTCAGGTAGAACCACCGCTCGGTCCACGGGCCGAGGGAGTCTCGAGATTGGATTTTGGGGAAGGCCCACGGGATCCCCGTCCGCAACCGGAAGTAGAGGCATCCGACCACGGGGTCCTTCTCGGAGCGGAACAGATTGAAGAAATGAAAGAAAAGTGAGGGGGTGGGTGTGGGGAACCGTCCCCGGGACTCCACTGATTCACCCAAATGCGTGGTACATCTCAAGTGAATCAAGGGAACCTCGGGCGTTCCGCGATTATACCGTGTTGGTCGGAAAGTTAAGCCAACACGTGCATTCTCATCCAGCGATTGACATCACAACACATACACAATTATCGGAAGCATAAATATCATTACATTCCAAAAGTAGGACTGCTGTCCTCAATGATATATTTAGAGTTATTACATCAAGTAGCGGCGGAAATTATAAGATAAGCGACAAAAGGGCCAGCATGGCATGCCCCAAACCCTCGGGCAACCAAGCTGGGGCAAAACGGCGACTAAGCGTTAGAATTGTTGAAATCTGCCATTAAAGTCCACGGCGATGCCTCACCCTCACCCTCACATTCATATCATGCCTTCAAGCATTCTCCAGAACCATGAGTTCCATCGCTCATGTTAGACTACACCTAAGTACTCCAATACTTGTGTCTCTTTTCCACTCCCATCAATTCCTACCAAGTCCTTAATACTCGCCCGATGGTAGCCAGTTCAAGTGATCGTCCTTAACCATGGGCGTGGCTATTGAATAGTTTAAACTCTGCGAGAGTGCGACTTTACCCACACAACCGTCACACTCGTAAGCCAAGCTATTAACACATTTCCTTTGATGTGTCGGCCGAGGTGAGCGTGACAAACCATTTTCGGTATGCATGGTAGTGTATCTAAACCATCCGGGATGGTGTGACCCTTGATCCGCGTGCCCGATGCACGGTGTGTGTGGATCAAGGAGTACACCGTTGTTGGACATCCCCAACTCAACAAAGTTCGAGGGACTCGAGGACATTCATAGCGCTCCACCAAGCCCAAGGAATTCCGGCGATCATTCCTTGGCGCTCCACTAAGCTCAAGGAATCCAGAGTGCACATGGTTTACATACCTAGTCATACACAAGTACTTAATTCTGCCCGGTCCCATAAGCGGCGTGTGGTTATACGATAGTTACTCAAAAAAGCGTCACGAGATTTAATCCTTAGGGTCCTTAACCAACATCTCTACACATTAACCAACATTTGAAACCTTCATCATCATAATAATTCTCAATCGTTGTGACCAATGGACTAAGTCCATCTATCGCGGTTTCTAACGATGTTCTAAGCATGGCTAAGCAATTCGTACGAACCCATATAATAAGAATAAACCCTCCTCCTAGGGCGACAATAGAACATGAAAGGACCATGGCAAGGGGATAACATCACAATGTGGCAATAGCTAAAAATTCTACCCAATCATAATTGTAATTGAAAGTAAGCATGCAATTGGTAAAATAATTCAAAAGATGTAGATTTCAAATAGTAGGAGCAATCATGGTCAAGGAGTAAAGTAGTGCCTTCTTTGCTCGTTCTTGATTTCGAAGGCGTAGTCGTACTCGGGAGTGCCTTCCGAAGTGTCAACACCTAACGAGAACATCCAAATCCATGAACACCAAATCAAGAATTCAAATGGTGCACATGATTAAAAGATGCATGAAATGCTCATGATGTGTAATACTAATCATAATATGAAAGTACTAATTGAGTTTTTGCGTCAAAAGTTCAAGTCTTAGGGCTTTTATTGAATTTTGTTTGGAGTATCCGAGTGTCACTTCGGAATGTCCGAGTGGACCCTCTCGGTCTGAAGTTGAATTATGTTCAGACTATCCGAAATTGCATTCGGAGTATCCGACTGGTTCGGACTATCCGAGTGGTCACCTCGGAATGTCCGAGCAGACCCTCTCGGTCAAGCCAAATCAGCCCTATTTGGACTATCTGAACCTTTATTCGGAGTGTCCGAGTAGTTCGGAATGTCCGAGTGAAACCTCGGACTATTTGAGATGGGCTTCTCTGTTTCAACACGACTACGTATCTATTGTCCTCTACACTTCAAAGGAATGGGCTAGGGTTTCAAAGGGATGGACTAGGGTAGAATCTTACCACTACAAGGTTGCTTTTGCACTTGGTGAAGGTTGGTCTCGGTGAGTGGATGACGAAAGGTGTCGCAACGCCGGTTTTTGCGGTTCGTCTCCTCCTAGCTCGTATAGACACAACGACCTCGCTTGCTCGTGCTTGCAACAGCAACTAGCCTTCCTCCTCAAGCTTCCATGTAGCATGCGCGATCCGATTCAATGTGTGACAATGGATTCCATGGAGAAGAAAGAAATGAGTCACAATAGCCAAAATTTCAGAACATGGAAGGACAAGAAAATCGATTGCCACTCACCCAAAACTTGGTGCCTCAAGAATCCAATTGGATGGATTTGAAGCTCTTGACCTTGGCTTCAAAGTGGTATAACATGCACAAGCTCAAACTCAAGCTTGAAGGGGATTTGTGGGGGAGAATGGCAAGAGTGGGAGAAGAACACTCTTGCTGTTTTTCAGGTTTTGGAGCAGCAAATGAGCTGGTGGGGAGGAGAAACCAATGTGGAGAACCTTATATATGGCTGCCCACTCATGCTTACATGTGGGGCTAGGTCCCACATGTCATAGAGTGAGTAAAAGAGTGGGTAGAAGTGATTGGAGTGAGAAAAGTCATGGATATGTTGTGCAGCCCACAAGTTTCTATGCAAGGTAGGACCCATGTGTCATTGATGGGTTAGGTAAGTGGGTAAAGGTGAGTAAAGTGAGACATGGTATGGTAGAGATGTGCAGTCTACTCTTGTTTCTCTTGTGAGCATGGCCCACACGTCATTGACTAAGGTAAAATAACATGTGTGCAGTTTGGAAAATGAATTTTAGGATTTTGCTACTCCCTCTTTATGCAAGATGAAGGTCCTAACACTTGTATGATTATAATTAAATGAGGATGTAATGACATTATGGAAGACGTTAGCATGACAAGCCTCACTTACCGGATTAACGAAAATTGAGGACATTACAAGCCTACCCCCTTAAAGAATCTCGACCTCGAGATTACACGGCTTCATTGAAGAGGTAGGGGTATTCGGCTCGAAGATGATCCTCCCGCTCCCATGTGGCCTCATCAGGGGTGTGATTACTCCATTGAACCTTAAAGAATTTGATGGTGTGGTTTCGAGTAACACGCTCCCTCTCGTTAAGAATACAAATGGGATGCTCCTTGTAGGATAGATCGGTTGTAATTCGAGAGTGTCCAATGTTGTGGCTTCAGTTGCGACATGAAGGAATTTCTTCAATTGAGAGACATGAAAAACATCATGCACATCGGCTAGCGAAGGGGGAAGCTCCAATTGATATGCCACCGCTCCTCGTCTTGCTATAATTCGAAAAGGTCCGATGTAACGAGGGGCTAGCTTTCCCTTTACATGAAACCGACGAATACCTTTCATTGGTGAGACCTTGAGATAGACGTGATCACCAACTTCGAATTTGAGCTCACGGCGGCGACGATCAGCGTAGCTCTTTTGATGAGACTGCGCGGTCCGCAACCGTTCGCGAATGAATCGAACTTGCTCTTCTGCCTCGGCGACTAGTTAGGGACCAAATAGGGGCCTCTCTCCGGACTCAGACCAGTTAAGTGGAGTTCTGCAAGATCTTCCATAGAGAGCCTCGAATGGACTCATTTGGAGACTAGCTTGATAGCTATTGTTGTAGGAGAATTCCGCGAAAGGTAAGCATTTCTCCCAATTCTTGCCGTAAGTAAAGGCACAAGCTCTAAGCATATCCTCAAGAATTTGGTTCACCCGTTCAGTTTGCCCATCCGTCTGAGGATGATACGCGGTGCTGAAAGAGAGTTGAGTCCCCATGGACTTGTGGAAGCATTGCCAAAAATACGAGGTAAACTGGGTACCTTGATCTGAGACAATCCTTTTGGGAACACCATGAAGAGAGACAATTCGATGAAGATATAACTCAGCTAACTTGCTCACTATATCCGTCGTCTTGACAGGAAGAAAATGAGCAGTCTTCGTTAGTCGGTCAACAATTACCCATATAGAATCAAAACCTTTTTGCGTCTTGGGCAACCCGGTGTTGAAATCTATACCAATCTCTTCCCACTTCCACATGTGGATGGGCAATGGTTGAAGTGTGCCCGCTGCACTCAAATGGTCGCTTTCACCGTGACATACGCCGCTTTTCGGCGACATCTTAGGGCAATCTCTCGTTTCATCCGGGTCCACCAAAGTCTTGGCTTAAGATCTTGATACATTTTTGTACTCCCGGGATGAATAGAAAATGTGGAATTATGAGCCTCATCAAGAATTAATGCCTTCAATTCCTTACAATTTGGCACCACTAGCCGTTTGTCGAACCATAAGACACCTTGTGGGTCCTCGGTGAAACAATTGGCCTTGCCTTGTTTGATGCGGGCTCGGATGAGTGCCATGCCCTTGTCTGTCTTTTGAGCCTCTTTGATTTGGTCCAAGAGATTAGATTTGACTCCATGATAGCAAGGGATCCCTCCTTAACCACTTCTAGGTTGAGCTTCCGAAACTCGGCGCACATGGCATCCGATTCGATTCTCTTGAAAAGCGATTGCATTGAGACTTTCGGCTCGGGCATCGGCAACAATATTGGCCTTTCGGGATGATAATGGAGTCCCATATCATAGTCTTTGATCAATTCGAACCACCTCCTTTGCCTCAAGTTCAGATCGGCTTGAGTAAAGATATACTTGAGCTCTTGTGATGGTGTAAATTTCTAGCGATTACCAATGAGGTAATGTCACGATTTTTAGAGCATGCACTCTGCTGCTAGCTGTAAATCATGGGTGGGATAATTCATCTCACGAGGTCTCAATTGCCTTGATGCATCATACAACTTCGGTCGCCTTGCATAAGTACATAACTTGGCCGAGGCGGGATGCATCATAATATATGTCGAAGCCCTTGTGAATATCCGGCGGGACTAAGATAGAGTCACGATGGTTAGCGAACCTTCAACAATTGAAAGCTTGCCTCACCTCCGCTGACCATCTGAACTTGTTCTCCTTCTTCAAAAGTTGATTCGATGGCCCAGCGATTTTGGAGAAGTTCTCTCTGAACCGCGGTAATAACCCGTGAACAGAAAACTTGAACATCCATGATGTTCTTAGGCTGCTCCCAATCAAGTACCATCCGTATCTTCTTTGGGGTCATGCAACTCCGCCTTAGATAGCACATGGCCCAAGAAGGCAACCTCCTTTAGCGAAATTCACACTTGCTGAATTTTGCGTAGAGTTAGTGCTCTCATGACTTTTCCAAGACTTTCGGAAGGTGTACTTCATGCTCCTCTTCAGACTTGGAGTAAATAAGAATATCATCGATGAAGATGACAACGAACTTGTCGAGATATTCCATGAAAAACGAATTCATAAGGCTCATGAAGTATCCCGGTGCATTGGTCAAACCGAAGGACATGACGGTGTATTCATATAGACCATAGCGGGTGGAGAATGCCATTTTGGAATGTCCCCGATCTGATCTTGATTTGATGGTAGCCTAATCTCAAGTCAATCTTGGAGAAGATCTGAGCTCGATCATTTGGTCGAACAAATCATCGATCCATGAAGTGGATACTTGTTCTTGACCGTGACCGCATTCAAGGGGCGGTAATCAACACACATCCATAAGCTATCATCCTTCTTCTTCACAAATAGTCTTGGGCATCCCCAAGGTGAGAGCTCGGTCGAATGAAGCCCTTCTCTTGCAGCTCGTAAGTTGTTTCTTCTTTCGATCAACTCATTAGGAGGCTTGCGGTAAGGTAAACGGATATCGGGGCCATTAGGGTAGAAGCTCAATAGCGAACTCGACCTCCGGTCGGTGGCATCGGCAACTCTTCGAAATATGTCAGAGTAATCACATACCTTTGGTATGCCACTTATTCTAAGGAATGGTTCACCCTTCAAGGCATAAAGGTGAGCATAATCTGGACTTAGCATAAACCGACTTGTTTGCGCTTGTGTTAGTAAGTGAAATAGACACCTTGCACAATTGATGCATCCTTGGTGCTTGGATAGCCAATCCATCCCAAGAATAACTTCGATTCCTCCGTTTTAATTATTATCAAATCAGCTAGGAACTCTACCCCATTGACTTCAATCTTTACTTCGGTGATTCGATCGGTCCTTAATTCGATCCGGGGTTTTAATGAAGTGGTGGATGCATAAGTTGTATAGGGAACTCATGATGCATGGCAAACTTCTCTTTAATAAATGAATGAGATGCTCGGAATCGAATAATGCGGTAGTCGGGTGTGAGTTAATGAAGCGTACCCAACACCACTTAGGTGCATTACGAGCTTCTTGGCTGTTACATGGTTGATCACGACCACGTGGTGGGGTTGGCGCGGTTCTCGGGCGTTAGTCGAGGTGAAGGTGCTGCTGCCCCGGTGCAATAGTGGGTGAATCCCGACATTGCTTGGGTTCTTTTGCGGGCATTGGCGTGCAAAGTGCGGCTGTTTGCTGAAGCAAACAAAATTAGGCGAGCTTGAGTGTTGGCTCCTTGCTGATTTCCACCTATAGTTGGTGGAAGACATGGCTGAGGTGGGCGAGCAATGAATGTTGGAGGTCTCGATGGCGCCCGTGCTTGATAGCTTGGAAATGAGGCGCACCATCTTGCGGTGGTTGCAAGTGGCTACTTGCTGAATTTTGTGCAGCTCGCTTGCGCTTGCGCGAATCCTCCAATTTTCCCCACTTCTCTTCCACCACTATGGCCTTGTGGACCGAGTGCTGGAAATTTCGAAAGTCATGAGCAGCGAGCTCTAGCTGCAACTGCTCCGAAAGTCCCTCCATGAAGCGCTCTTGCTCGCGCTCATCAGTGGAGATTTCGTCCGGGGCATAACGAGCCAAGTAATTGAACTCGTGAAGATAATCCATGATGGTCTTTCCACCTTGCTTCAATGCGAGAAATTCACGCTTCTTCCTTGCCATAACGCTGCTTGAGAACATGAGCCTCGTGGAAAGCCGCGCGAAACTCCGCCAAGTGATGACATGATCGGCGGGCTGCATGGCGTATTCTTTGTCCCACCATGCGCCGCCGCACCATCGAGTTGATGTGAAGCGAAGGACCTTTTCATGGTCTGGCATTGGCGATGGCAAGCTTGCGCTCAATAGTCGAAGCCAATCGTTGGCCTCGAGTGGATCCGCCGCGGGAGAATGTTGGCGGCCGTGCGAAGAAACTTCGCCAAATCGGTGGCAGCGTGATGTCCTGCCCCTCGGCTCCTCGAAAAGGGTGGGGCATAGGCCGTGTTATGGGCGATCTGCTGCGGGATCAAAGTTTGATCTTCGGTTTTGCTCAATCGAGGCGAGGACTTGAGCCATGGTAGGAGGGTGGAAGTTCCTCCTCCAGCGAGGTGGAGCTGATTTTGGCGATGCAAGGACTCGGGTGGTCGGGAGTGACCCCTTGAGTTGGATCTCGGTTGCTTGGGGCGATTGGAATGTGGCCTCGCCTCACGATGAGATTGAGGAGCAGTGGTAACTCCGCCATCTGTTGCCAAAACCAAGTTAGCGACAAGTAGCGGAAGAGCCACAACCACACGAACTAGAATATTTGGACAGACAAGTCAAATAAATTTAAATTCTACATGTATCTTGTCGGCGTATTCCTTTGATAGGCCGAGTCTCTGAGCCGGGTTTTGTTGAAGCAGGCGTCTTGGCGGGCTAAACCTAGTGAGGAAACCTAGGAACTCCCCATAGCGAGCTTGACCACTAAGAGCTGGGAACAACACGAGATTTTTACCCAGGTTGAGCCCCTTAGCCATGGGTAATAGCCTTACTTCTGCTAGATTGCTTTTTTAGAGAGTGTTTGGGAAAGCGTGTGATACAAAGCTTGGGAATTATAAGTTCTTCCTTAGGCTCTCTTGCGGTACTCTTGCTTGCTCTCTTTTCCACCTTGACCCCTCTTCCCCATGCAGGGCCCTTATATAGGCAGAGCTAGCAGGAGTAGGTAAAAAGGGTCATCATCTTTGATCCTTACACATTTATCGCCTCCCGTGCTGTCCCGTTCCTCGGCCTCATTAAATGCCGGCGCTTGTAAGCCGCCGGTCGCTTGGGATGTAACCTTTCTTGTGAGTTGGTGAGGCGTCGAGGAATGGGCTTATGGCAATCCTCGCGATTGGCAGGTCGACTTCTTTGTCCTATTGCCGAAGCAGTGCAGCGGGGAAGGCTGCAGGGTGAAGCCACCTCGCGCCACCTTTTGCCTTCTTGTAGGCGGCGAGGCGTGCTTGCCCACGCTGCTTGGGCGCCACATGGGCTTTCGCCGGGCGCCCGTGGGCCCTTGCTTTGGCGGCGGGCGTGCTCGCCCACCTGCTCGCCAGGCGCCACGTGGGTTGCTTTCGCCCGCGGCGGGCGTCTTCGCCCTGCTCGCCGGTATACGTGGGCCTTTCGCCCGGCGGCGAGGCGTCTTCGCCCTTTGCTTTCATGGGCGCCACGTGGGTCGACATGTTGACATTGTGTTGACCGCTTTGTCTTGTGAAGAATTTGTACCCAGTACCAGCAGTAGCCGGGCCCATACGGAAGCGCGTACCAAAGCTTACTTTAGAACCTTCATTAAATGCCTAAGCGTGCTCTGGGTGGGGCCACCACTCATGAGGTCTGACCGCCTCGGTTCCCCTCCAGCGTACACTGCATTTTTCTCGGGACGGCGCGCCACGATCTTGTCTTTTAGTGAACCGTCGGTGCGAGGCGCATATATAGATAGGTTCATCTGTATCAAGCGGTTTCGCCTTCTTCTTGCTTGCGCATCCTTCTACTTCTTCAATCCCTTTGCTCAAAAAGCCTTCGTCTTCCTTATAGGCGCCTACATTCCCGGCCTCCTGCGCGGACTCCCATGCGGTGGGTAGAATCACCATCTGGCTGGAGGCACCTTCACTTGTCAGGCGGGGACCTCCACGCCATGGTGCCTTCAGCGAAATCCTTCTCCATACTTGGGCCATGATGGCGGGCTGGTTCCGCCATTTTCGAGTTCTTCCTCACAGTCCTTCACTTCTCTGAGATCCACCACCTTCACCTCACCCCCAACTCTATTATCTTTCTCTCCATCTTCGCACACCTCTGTGAAATGTTCATGGGGGTGATGCGAATCTTCCACTCTTCGCTACTTCTTTCTCTGTCGTGCCTTGGCAGAGCAATGAGATAGTGAGGAGTTACTACTTCACGCTGCGGAGGCAGGATGGCCTCCCGCTACATCACCTTTCAGCCCCGGTCCAACTGGAAATCATGGCGTAGCGAATGGCTGTACATCAAGGATGACAGCGGCGTCGACGCCATGAACGTGCCCACGGGGGCTGCGGAGGCCAGGACTAGAACTCTCCAGTCGAGGAGACAGCGGAACTCCGTGCAATGGCGACCCGCGTCCTCCGATTGCGGGAAGCCGGTATGCAGGGGCTAGTAGCCGGAGACCGTGGCGAAGGATCAGCCCTCTTCGCCACGCGTCCACCCTACATGGCGATATCTGAGGCGGCAACGGCCAGCGGCAGCGCCGCGTGGCGGGCGTGAGTCTTCATCTTTCTTCAACTTTTTCTTGCGCACATGCTCTTTTTTGCGGTCTCCTACCAACCAGCAGCTACTTTTTGTCCATTTGCCAGGCGCGGGGAACTTGGATGAGCAGCTCCAGGGCTGATGGCTCGCCGTACTTATCTGGCCGGTTCGGCCGGCACCCCTTTCGGCGGCCCGGCCTTGCTAATCTGGAGCAGCGGGCCCTAAAGAGTCGTAAGGTTGCTCCGCCAATGGACTCCACAGGACTGCCGTGGTGCCCGGCCATGACAGCGGTGATCGGGGACCTTGCCCCGCCCGTGATCAGGACGTGAACAGCGATCGCATGCCCCGGACACCAAGGTCGGACTCCAGAGGGCCAGCGTGGGCCAGCAGGCAAACTTCGCCGCCCACGGCCCGTCGTGGCGGATTCTTCTGGCGACCCCGCAAGCCGCTAATCTCGACTTTCATCGCGGTGGCGCCCGCCTCGCGGCCTTGCCCGGCGTCTCCTCCTCGGCGCCCGTGCCTCCCGTGGCGCCAGCTCCGACACCTCCTTCGGCGCCGGCCTCCACGGCCGCGGCGCCAACTTCATCGGCCATAGGAGTCAGACCACCATCCAACAAGGTGGCCTCGCCTCCCAATAGCGGCCTCGCTTTGAATACCGCCAAGGCGGCCTCTCGGGCAGCGCCAAAGCGGAAGCGCCACCAGCGCCCGCCGAAACCGTCGCCCCGCCCAGATGCCCGACGCTGCCCGAGAAGGCGGGCGGGTGACCCAGCGCGATGCCTCCGGAGCCTCGCGCCCCACGCCACCATAGCCCCACGAACACCACGTCGAGCTCTTCACGGGCTCGGCGACTTGCCGCAGCGCCTTTGGCACTTTGCCCTTGCTGCGGCCGCCGAACCACGAGGCGATGCTCGCTGGTAGTTAGCATCGGTGAGGGTGAACATGGCGGAGTAGTGAAGGCGAACCCGGTGGAGGCAACCTTGGCGCAAGAGAACCGATCCGCCGCCAAGCGACCCATGGGCGAAAGGGTGAAGATCGAGGCGCGAAGGCGGAGCAGCTGGCGAAGACCTCGGAGGTGGAGTCCTTTACGCTCTTGGCGCAACTTTGTCTGTCATGCTCAAGAAGGCCTTCGCCACTACGAAGAGGTGCTGGAGCCTTTGAAATGGTACGAACACTGCCCATTGGAGGACTCGCCTTTGCAATTTGCCTGCGACCAACCGGGCAGCAGGCGCTCGAGAATACCGAAGCCCTAGCCGCTCGCTCCACGGGGAAGGTCGAGAGTCACGATCATGACGCGACCTATCTGTTGGCCTTTCTTTGGGCGGCCGTAACCGCCCTCGATCCTTAGCGCGGTGGCGGCCGGTGTTGAGGAGCCTTGTGCCAGTGGAAGCGAGTCTTGTGGCTTGCCGAACTGCGTGGCGGGATCTTTAAGTTGAGCAACGGTCATGGATGTCTCCACCCGTGGCTGGCGTGGAAGGCGGCAAAGCGACAACATCGGCGTCGGCGATGACGAGTGAAAGGCAGGCGGCTTCTTGGTTCATTTGCTTTTCTCTTCTTTTTTGGTTGACCTACTGCATGTACAAACATAAGTGGTACTTAGCGGATCGGACATTTCGGGTTTAAGCGCTATTTTGCGGTTCTTTTCGTTTTGTGCGATCAAATTTGTTAGATTAAAGCTGATGGCGGCCGACCTTTTAACCATTTGGAATAAGCGAGGCGCTTAGGTCAAGCGGCATCCTTGAGTTCGCCCGGTGATTCTGGCGTGTTTCTTTGCAAACACAAGTAAGGATCACCTGAAGTCATCTGGGACTTAGGCAAAATCGTACTGAGTCCGTGAGGAGGCGCTAGGCGTAACGGTCTTAGCGTTTGGTTTTCTTGTGGGATTGTCACTTGGTTCAAACCCATACAGGCGGGACCACGATGATCGCTGGCGCGGCGTATAGCGTGGCAAGGCAACAAGTTTCGAAGTGTATTTAGACCACGGCACTCAACGGTGACAACGGCGGTGCTTGAAGAAACCAACGAAGCGTCTGAGCCATGTCAAGTACCACGTCTAACTGCACCCGGTTGCTTAGCGTCTGCGAGCGTTAACGCTTTTAACACATTTCCTTTGATCATGAGGGTAGTTAATTTTTGGCACTTTGACAATCATCGTAACTTGACCCATCTAGTATATGCACATAAGGAAATGGTGAAAATCGACAAAGTAGCACTTATCTTGCTTTTTATATCATTGGGCGACCAGCCCCCAAACATCTGGCGACCACGGAGACTCGGGCGAGCACGAAGGAGCTTGGCGACCGGCCCGAGCCTAAGGCGACCACGAAGGAGCTTGGCGGCCGCGAAGGAACTTGAGGCGACCGGCCCGAGCCTCCGGGCGACCACGAAGAAGAGGCGACCAGCGAAGAAGCCGGGCCTGACCACTAACGAGAATGAGTAGGCGTATGCAAGAAAGAACCGAATGATATAGGTCCGTCTTGGGTGAGCCGGTCCTTTTGATTTTTAAGTCCTTGCGATTTTTGGAAATCGAACCATAGTCTTGTGCATCAAAGCGGCGGGCTTCGGGAGGAGTACGGACTAACGATGCTCATGGTGACAACAGCGGTGCCGAGAACCAACGGCGTCGCGAGCAGCGTTTGAGCACCGCATCGGCACGCCCACAGTGGCAGATCCTTGTCGAACCGGGCACGGTGACTCTTCTTGATCATCAAGAATTAGCGGAACGGCGACATTCATGCAAAAGAACTTGCTACTATGGGCAAAAAAGGGGCAGCAATAGTAGAATTGAAAGCCTTTTGGCAACAACCTTACTAGCGCGAGAAGCCAACCAGCCAAGGGAGAGTCTTACCTCATAGCGGAGACCGAGCGTCGGCGGGATACCTAATTCCCTCATGGGTAGAATTTCATAACAACTCTATGTTATAGGAATTAAATCGAGTTCTTCGCCGTCCTCGGTAGCCAACGGCCGCCCGGACGAGATCTGAAACCACCTTGAAGGGCCCTCCCATCGAGAGGCGGTTTATACAACCCGGCATGCGTCTGGATTCTGCGGAGACGGTCGCCTCTTGCCGATGTTCTCTCGAGACACGGGTGGCGTGGTACACTTTGAGACTTTCTTTGGTGGCGAGCGTACGGAAAGCGTAGCGATCCACTACCTCGAAGGTTGGCGTCTTCTCGTGGAGATCCTCTGGTCTTCTTCGTTGAACTGTCGAGGCGCGTGGAGGAACGGCGGCGGCTCGGAGGAAAACGACCTCTGCCCGTACACGGGAAGAAAAGCGTCTCGCCGTGGCCCGGTAGGCGTTATGCGGGCGACCCGCGATCTTGCGGGAGTTCTTCCGTCACCGCGCGCCCTCTTGTGAAGCGATCAAATGCTCTCGTCTTGAGGCCCTTGGCACCAGTAGCGTTAGCGCGTTCCGCTTGCCGTTGCTCATAGGAAGGGCCTGAGGCAAAAACATACCTTGGTGCCCATTTCGCCGTAGAATTCGGAAAAGCCGCCTTTGGTGAATTGGGTCCGTTATCGGTGATGATCGATTGGCGACTCGAAGCGGGCGAAGATCCAGCGCATAAACTTGATGGCGGCGGCGGCGTGATGGCGCGCCTTGCCTCGGCCTCAACCCGCCGTGAATTGCTCGGCGGCGGCGAAGGTGGGTGAAGCCCTGTGGCCTTGAGAGCGGACCGGGATATCGGCCCCGGACATAAGCGGCGAGAGGCGGGATAGTTTGCGAAACTTTGGTGGTCGGTGGATTGCGTGGCGAAAGAGACAAGCGCATGTCCTCACCGGCTCGCAAGCATCACGGAGGCGATAGGCCAATAAAATCCTTGGTGGAAACGCTTTCTGCAAGCCAGCGTTCGGCCAGGACATATGGCTCCATAAGCGCCTCCATGGATGTCGAGAGAACAGGTTGCTCCCTCTTCAGGTGATGCACCCGGTAGAACTCCGTTCACCGCCTGGCGATATAGGTCCCCACCTACCTGCGGTATAGCACTTGGCCTTCTGCGCATTCTTCTTAGCGAGGCATCATCGTCGGGGATCACTTGGTCGCTTGAGGAAGGCTAGGATAGGATCCATCATGATCTTCTGGCCAAGTCTGGCGACCACTCGGTGTTCGCTTTGGGTACTCATTGTAGCCAAGCTTTTCCTGGCTGCCTTGGCAACACCGCCATCTTCCCTCCGGACCGAAATTGGGGCGAACCTGTTGTCTCCTCCGGGCTGGAGGTCATGATGGCGCCACCGTCCCCACAGGCCGGAGGCATGCAGCCTTGCCGTCATCCCCACTGAACTAGGGGCATGTGGCTGACACCATCGTCCCCACAGCAAGGGGCCACGATGGGCGATCGCGATAGCCTTTCTCGAAACTCCGTGGAGCGGAAGCCCTTGAGGGCATAAGCTGCAAAAGCCCGTCCATAAGGTGATTGTCGCGTCGGGGACATGGACATATCCCAAACCTTCAAAATGGCGCTCCATTCTTGGACCTCATGATGCGCGCCATGGTGGGGTTAGAACATTGGAACTCCTTTCGCTTGATTGATGACCCGTGGGGAATCTCCCTTGACTTAGAGCGCCCGAATGCCCAGCGAAGCGATCATTAACCTTGCTAGTAGGCCCTCGTGCTCGGCCCACGTTGTTCGTGGCCTTGAACTTCGAGGCGACCACATCTTGGAGGGCGTCCGGTCGGGGACAGGGGCGACCCGGCCCAGCGCCCTCAACTGAAGGAACCATCAAGAATAAGGTCGGGAGAAAGGCGGGGGTGTCTTCGGCTTCCAGGAAGGCGGGGAGTCCACTCGACAGCGAACTCCGCCCGACCGACTTTTGATGGCGGTCGCGAGGTACAAATTTTAGGTTGAATTCCCCTAGTTCCACCACCCATTTTGCAATCCAGCCCTCGGCTTCTCGGTTATGGAGGATCTCGCGAGAGGTAGGCGTGACCACGGTAATCTCCGCCCTTGGAAATAATAGTGCGGCTTCTGGGCGCCACGGGGCTGCGTCTGACATCTTCCCGAGCTGCGGTGCTGGGTCTCTGCCTCGTCACGACACCTTCTTGATGTAGTACTGCTGGCCTTTGGGCGCCTTCTCTCTCATAATTAACACGCGCTCACCACCTCGGGGGTGGCAGCTATGTACAAAACAATAGCTCACCGCGTTGAGAGACCCGCCGAGAGGAAAATCTTGCTTGACTCTTCGCGCCTTTTGGGCTTCTTGATCCACTCAAAGTGGTTTGTCTTCTTGGCTTGAGCAGAGGCAAGCTCTTCTCTCCCAGCCAGACAATAGACACGCCCCAGAGGCGAGGCGGCCGGCGAACATTGGACTGCTTGAGTCGCATTAGCGGCTTCATGTGCTCGATGGCGATATCTTGTCGAGTTGGCTTCAATGCGGTTGGACACGAAAGCCAGCTGACTTAGGAGAACTGCGAACACGCATTTTTAGGTTGAGCTTGAGCAATTCTTAGGAGGTTAGCAAAGCTTTCCTCGAGTCTTGAATCAGTTCTTCATTCCTTTTGATCTTCACGACTAAATCATCAGCGTACACCTCAAGATTTACGCCCTATCTGAGGCGGAAGGTAATAATGCATGTACGTTGGTAAGTGGAACCGGCATTCTTTAAACCAAAAGCCATCCTTACATAACGATAGAACTCCCATAGGGGTTACAAAAGCGGTCTTGTTCATCTTCAAGCGCCATGCTAATCTGGTGAGTACGATGATGGCGTCCGAGGAAGCCTGGTGATTCCCCGGTGCGTGGAGTCAACAATGAGATCGACCGGCGCGGTAAGGTCCCGGCGAGCCTTGTTGAGGTCGGTGAAGTCGACACACATCGCCATTTCCGTTGGACTTCTTGGCGAAACCGCGGGGTTGGCGAGCCACTCAAGATGAAGACCTCCGGATGATCGCGCTCGGCGGCTTCTCCACCTCCTCTCGAGCAGCGTCTTGGCCTTTCGGCGCTGCCTCCGGACCTGCCGGGCCGGGGCCAGCGCCTCGGGGGCGTTACTGTCGGTGCTCGATCACCTCCTGAGGACCCGGCCATATCGGATGGTTGCGGCGAACAACGTCGGTCGGCCGGAGGAAGGTGGGCGCGTCTTCTATTGGCCGTAGAGGTTTGCGCCAATGTTGTGGTCTTCGGGTTCGCCCCGCTCGGTGCAACCACCTTAACCTCACCGGTGAGCGGTGGCGAATCCGGGTTTGAGGGCTCCAGAAGAAATGGCGTCTGAGGCGTAGCGTAGGTAATGCACCAGCTAGAGTCTGCGCAACCGAAGCGCGCAAGGCCTTGGCCTTATCCACCACGATCACAATGGGGCGGCGGGCCCGACATTTCACCACCATGTCAGCGTAGTGGGTGGCGCCATGGCTAGGCAGCGCCGGTCGTAGAGTATGGCTTTATAGGGAGGTCGAAGTCGGCGACCTCGAAATCCTGGTCGGTCTGGTAATTGTCCTCTCCCGAAGGTATGAGGCGCCTTTTGTCGGGGCATCAACCTGACTCTGGGGCTACCGAAGAAAAGAAGCGGTGGTAGCGAGATCTGCGCGGGATCTGAAGCACAGGGGAACTTGAGGAGGGCGGAGGTTGATAGAACTCCTCAGTCCACCTGCCTTGCGGAGGTGAGCCGCGCGTTCCGGACGGTGGGCGACACTCTGGCCAGGGAGATGCCCTAGGCCGTTGGCGCCCTCGGGATGGTCGGCTGTTGAAGGTGAGGTTTGCTCGAGATCACTTGACATCAGGCCGCCCAGGCTTGATGTGGTGGCACACTTCCCTCTTGGCCGTTTGTAGCGGCGTTGGAGAAGGTGGGCGAACCACCATGAATATAGGGCACCACGTGATCGGCTGTTGGAAGGCGGCGGAGGATCTTCATCTTGATCATCGTCGGTGGCGCTCGCTTGAGCCGTTTCTCCACCATCTTGTCCGCGACCGGCAATTATCTAGGTCATGGGTATTGGTCTTGTGTATTGGGCAATAGGGCTCGCCCTCTTTACAGTCACAGCGGTCGTTCCCCACGGCCGCGGCGATCATCCGCGTCGATCACGGCGATCACCACCCGCTCACAGGCGGTCCTACGCCGCTCGCGGCGATCTTCCACGCGATGCGCGGCGATTGCGCTCTGAGGCGCGGGGTCTTCTCTGTCGTCGCGCTCGTCACTTTCGGCGGCCAAGACTGCTGGTCTCACCGCCTCGCAACCTGCGCCTTCTTGTGGCGGCGGAACCGCCGAGGTCGGCTTCATCCTTCCGTGGCCACCCTTGGGGCGGTAGCCTGCCTCGCGGCTGCGCACACTTATCTTGTGAGCGAGAAGAGCTTCGGAGGTGGGCGATGGTGCGGGTGGCCATCTTCTCCTTCATCTTCGCGATCGCGTCGCCCCTCTGAAAGCGATGACGATCGATTGCTCGAAGATGTGGGGATTGTGTTGCGGCGATGGCGAGAACCGCCCGGACGAAGTCGCGGCGACTCCCCTTCTCTTGCTCGGGCGTGGGGTCATCCTCCACTCCGGGCTGCCGAAGAGCCTTGAAAATTGGCGACAAAGATGTCGCTAACTTTCCCACAGTGCAAACCCTCGGGGAGATTTAGCGGGAGGAAGGAGAGGCGAGAACACATCAAGGCTGTTGGGAGGTAGTTGGCCATGACCTTTTCCGGATCCGCGGCTGCC